>CM055072.1:10836136-10969396 GCA_029204045.2 Tillandsia leiboldiana
CCCTTTTCTGCAACCTTATGTTGTCTGCAGCCAACATAACGTTTCAACAAAAATAGGATATGTCGATCCCTCTTCACACTCACAGGAAGAGTCGAATAAATAAATCACCGACTTTCGCAAAATATCACACCACTAATCATGCCCTATCATCCTAGGGTCTGCCAAAGCCTAGGTTTCCTAAGTCCCAACTGACCTATCCCTAAGCTCTGATACCACCTAATCTATCACGCCCCGGGTGTAAACCAAAACCCGGACCCCTCTACAGATCCGCCGTGCACACAGTATTTCCCGCGTACACGAAGCGCCGGTAACCTGCTCAGATATAAGATATAATAAAAGAGCATAAAAATAGAGCTGAACTAAAACTACTAAATCTCAGACTGAAGCTGGAAATAAAATAAAGTACAACTGTAAATAATACAAGTGTCTTTCCCAGCTCACCACAAATATACAAACAGCTGGCTAAAGCCAGACCAAAAAAAATAAAGGTACAAATACACTGTCTGAGAAGAAAGGGTGCAATAAAAGTCCAGCTAGCATACTGCGGGTGGACGATCTATCTAGTCCGCTATCCTCTTACCTCGATCTGCCGCTGATGGCCCAGCAGCTCCTGCAAACGACTCTGCAAAACAAAGGGGGAAGAAAAGACAACAAGAATGGGGGTGAGAACTACTATAAAATCAGTAGCCTCCCTAGTGGGTAAAGCCTCAACTCCGACACACCCACAAGGTCTACCAGAGGCAAAAGAAGAAGAAAGGTGGTAAGCTATAAAAACTGCTGATAAATGAAAGCTACCACTACTATGCCTCTTAATGCAGTACCGAAAAGAATAACCGAATGCATGCATCAGTAAACTATCTGCCTGAATAGACCCAATCGATGGACCAGCAACACTGGCACTGCATGCTCAAACTGTCTCAAATATCTGCTCTCAAATCGGTACTCACTGACCGATACTCACTGTCTGGCACTCACTGGCCGATGTGTCAATCGCCTACTCCGGAGTGGCACTCGAGGGGAGCGACCCACACGAGTAAAGTAACCATGTCACAAGTATCATGAAATAGCAGGACTGGATCACGACAATGATCGAAGTGGGAAAACCCCTCCACTAAAGATAACCCGATCCCCCAATCTAATGCAATAATACTCAATAAGTGGAAAACTCCATCCACTAGAGAAATCCGATCCCCATCTGATGCACAAGTAAACATCCGGTCAACCGCCCCAATGTCCGCGGTCGTCGCAATACCCCACAACCCACAATCTGGTATGACAAATCCCGACTCAATAAACCCGACTACACTATCCTACAAGCCTGCTCAACCTGAGCAATACCACATGTATCTCAATAAAGGAGAATAGGTGCCAACATGGTTTCTCCTAAGTCAAATTCCAATGATAGTGTAGCAGTAAAAGGTGGCCTATATATCCATACAAGCATGCAAGTGTCCTCATGTTGATAAAAGAAAAACAGATATCGTTGTTCTTACATTAATTAGAGCATGCTAATCCAGGATAATAATAGATATCATAAGAACACTAAGTACTAACATAGCACATGTCTAATCTATACAAGCATGCATGTTACCCACAATGTACTACTCAATAATCAACAATGGGATCACTCTAATATTTCTAGTGAGTGAATCAAAAGATGAGGTCCACAACAACTACCCACCTCGAAAAGCGCAAACCACAACAGTACGAGACTCCTCGCTGTCCAAGATCCTCAATCCTCGCAACCTCCAAAATGTGAGAACTACTGCAAAATAGATCGCACACGGCATAAATGGGCATCTCCAAAACAGTAATTACTGTTTTGCAAAACAGCACGGAAAATGAGAAAATTTCACCTCAGTGCGGTCCTCAGAAAAATCCGAAAAAATCGCCGTTGCGATCCTCGCGATGAGTAGATGAAACACGAGTACTTACTCGTCCGTTCCGGCACCTGTAGGCCAAGATACAATTTAATCACCGCGGTAAACGCGAAACTTCCAATGATCAAAAGTCTGCAGTAATCCGTCCAGAAAAAGTATAATTTTCACCTTCGAGACAACCTCAGAAAAATCCAAAAAAATTACAAGAATGTTCCTTGCGACGCTTAGATGCAAATCGAGTACTTGCACTCTTCGTTCCGACTCTCGAGTGCAGAGAAAACCCACAAAAACTCCGGTGCTGTCCAAAACTCCACCAAAGAAAAGGGGGTCACAACAATGGTCCGAAAAGCCCAAGAAAACCTCAGAATACGGAGAATCTGAAAATACAAAGTCGTATAGCCCTACCTGTCGTGAAGACGTAGGCGCAAGAATCACCCGAAAACTTCTTCGGGGTAGCCCAGGAGAGTCCGCTGACCGAAACGCAATGAAAAAGGCCGCAAAGGAAGGAGCGTCGTAGTGCGCCGAAACGCAGTAGACGTCGAAGTAGCATCCTCCAAAAATTCTGGAACTTCTCTACAAAGTGTAAAACAAATGGGTGAACAACTTCTCTACAGAACACTCCCTGTGAAAAGGCCCAGAAAATCCACAAAAAAAGGCCTAAGGGGCCTATTTATAGGCCCAACCCAAAAAGGGATTTCGGGTTCGGGTACCGCGCCCAAAAGCCCGCAAAAGAGAGCCCGGCTTCACCAGCATCCGACACGTGTCCACCGAACACGGGACAGCGATGCAAGCGCGCCAGGGTGGCGACACGTGTCCCGCGCCCGATCAACCGGGTAGGTGGTGCCCGCCAATGGCAGGGCGCCACGTGGCCTGCCCGCGCGACCCGCCACGTGGCCCGCCCACGTGCCTCGCCGTGTAATCTAGTATTATTTTACCCTCCTGCTAATAAAGTGTAAGTTAGAGGGAATTAAAATATCGGGCTCTTTAGAGTTGACTAACATGCGGTGCGGGTATTTTTCGGTGATAGAGCTCGAAAAACGATGATCGACGGTGCAATCGGATCCAAAATCCGACTTACGGATCTCCCGGAATGGGGTTTCTAAGATCGCGGTGACTTAAGGTGTGCATCGAAATCCGTGTAAAATATTCGGCACGCTTTTTGAGGAATTTTGGATATTCCGTGTGATTAATTAATTAAGAAATTAATTAATCAATGACGTGAAATTAAATTCGGAAATTTATTCCCTATATTAATTAATTAGGAAATTAATTAATCGGTGACTAGGATTTAAAAAGGTGGGGTTTATCTCGTGGGATTAGATATTTATTGTTAGAAGATAAATATCCGAATATTCAGGACTTTTCCTTTTTACGTACGAATAATAAAAGGGAAATAAAAGAATAAAATAAATAAAGAAAATAAATTAAATTAATAAGAGGATATTTAAACCCCGGTCACCGGAAAGCGGAAAAAAACCCTAATTTAAAATACCGCCTCCTCAAACCCTCCTCTTTCGTGCGTACCGAAAACCAAACGAAACCCTAGTTGAAAAGAGAGAAAGGAAAAGAGATAAAAGAAAAGGAAACCCTAACCGGAGGAGAAAAGAGGGAAAGAAGGAGAAATCGGAGGAACCCGATCGCCCCGATTGACGTCCGGAGACCGGAGAACGAGACGCCATCATCTTCGGGGAGCGGATCCGGATCTCCAACGCCGCAAGAACCAAGATCGGTTCTTTAGTTCCGATAAATTAAGGTTAGTGATCATCGTTACGTTTGTCAAATTAATCGGGGGTTTTTCGTGTTCTTGTAAGGTCGTTTTAATTGGTACATCGATCGCGGATTTTCGTCGGGTTTTGATCCATGTTTTATTCTCGTTCTTGATCGAGGGTGATCGATGGTTTTTATCGAGTTTAATCGATGATTTTTTAATCGGTTTCTTTTCATCGGGCTTCCGATCGACGTTTTGGTTGTCCGTCGATCGTTGATTTAGTCATTAGAATTATCGTGTATTTATTCGGGAATTTTTGGGGATGTTTCGTTGGAACATAGTGGGTTAACGGGAGGCCGCCGCCGCCGTTGTTAAACGGGAGGCCGCCGCCGTCGTTACCATGTTCGCGGGGCCGTCGCCGGAGTCGCACGGGAGCGAAAACGGAGAAGAAAACAAAAAAAGGGGCATTACTGTTCACCCCGTACGGGTTTCTCAGCCCGCGGTCCACGGGCCAGAGCGTGCACCCGGCGCACGCCCCAAGGCGCGGAAGCCGCAGACCCGGCGCACGCCTTCGTGCGCCGGCCCAGCCCGCTCAGGCGCGGTGCACGCAACAGCGTGCACCCGGTGTGTGCCCAAGCCCGTGCGGCCGTGAGCCCGATGCGCGCTCGTGTCATGCACCGGCCCAGCCCAGAATGCGCGGTGCATGCTTACTGCGTGCACCCGGCGCATTCCGCGCAGCCGCCGACGCTGTAAACCCGGTCCGTGCCTGCCCTGTGCACCACCCGACAGCCCAAAGTTCGGTGGCTCCGTTTGGGTCCGTTTTTCCACCGTTTTGAGCGCCGTCTTCGCCGTTGGGATCACAATCTCCGCGGTTTCCTGGGCATGGCAACTTGGGATCTTTTTGGTCACTGTTTTATTATGTCGGGTGCTAATTTCGTCGACGCTCCGCGCCTCGACGAAATCGTCGGGGGCGCGCCGTCGGGTCTCTTTTCTCATCATTTCCGCCGTCGGGGCCTTCTTGATTTTAACCATTGACGTCCCGAGTGGGCTACCGGTTGAGGATTGAGTTTTGTTGGATTTCGGTTAGCGGTTTTGGGTTCCGACGGAGTTCGCGACGAAATAGTCGCGGTCCGGTTGTTGTTAGTCTTCGATGTTACCGGTTTGAGCTAAGTGTGCGGTGTTACTTGACGGTTTTGATTTGTTGGGTTTTTGATTGACGTCGTGATCCTCTAGGTGCAGTGATTTCGGTTTTGGTGGGTTCATTGTTACAGTGGTTGGGACCACTGATGTTACCTGATTAGGGTGAGGTGTTAATTTGTGCCTTTGGTTGTTCCGTTAGGCCGCGTGAAGTTCCGATTGCTTAAGAGGGTCTTGGGAGCGGTCGTATATCTTCATTCCAGGTGGGTACGGTTGCGATAAGTGCAACAAGTGCAGTAAGTGCATCTATCGTCATTAAAGTGCTCTTAATTTATCTAACAAAGTAGATACACAGTTTAACCTTTCGCATAATTATTTTATTCATCTAACAATTGAAGCGGCTACGGTCGCGGTGCTCACTACACGCCGATCTCGGCAAATCCGTTTCGGATGCTGCACGTACACAGGCGGATTGGCCTCCGCATGGGTGTACTTTTCCGGAAAAGTGATCTATTTTTGACCCGTGTACCTCACAAAGGGGTGGGTGCCGTGAGGACCTCTTCGCGCCCGCTGAAAATAGCACACCAGCACCGCGAAAAGGTTAAATGCATCAAAGAGGTGTTTGCGCACGAGGGGAGACTTTAGTCTCCCCGACAGGGACTCTGGGGTTGGTGCCCAACTTAATTGATAAATCTGGGGTTGGGGCCCAGCTTAAATATGTGCAGGGTTTTAGCGAAAGGTTTCGGTGTTTTCGGTTTGCTCCTTATTCCTTATTGTTATTAGACATCTACTTTGTTTGTCACTGACATTACCCACTCCGTGACAGGTGTTACGAGGTGCGTTAGCCGGGAGGGCGGTGAGACTGCGTCGCGAGGACCGTAGTCAGATACTTGGGTTTATTATCTCATTTCCCTTATGCTTCTTTTAGTTAATTTGCTTGTGGATCGTATTAGTCGTGGACATGTATTACTTAGTGCTGTGGATGAGGTGTACATTTATACTTTGATGCTTTTAGTGATGTTTTCATATGCGGCATGTTTTCAAGATAAACCAAATGATTTCGAAAACATTTTCTCAAACGAAGTGCCGTGTGGGCACGGGTTTTGCAACCGTGGGTTTTATCCTTTCTAAACACTGATGCCGCTTTAGTATCCCGCTTGAAAATAAAACAACAAGGTGTCGAGTGGACACCAGTCTTTTAAACATTAGTTAAACTACTGTACTCTGTTTGACGATGTATGTCTATTGTATGGTTGATGGTTGATGCATGATGTTGAAAATAAGACGCCGTGCATATACAAAGGAGACTCTGTCCGTGGGCAGAGAGAATTTGTGTATGTGGCGGTCTGGCACGCACCGGGGACGAGGTTTAAGTTACCTTATTAAGAAAAAAAAAGAATACACGCAAATTTTCCGCTTTGACAGACTCAAAAACCCCCGGGGGCGTGACAGATTAAATGGTATCAGAGAAAACAACCATAACCATAGTAGACGTGATCCACATCCACAGTGTAGGGTGCCACAAGCAAATTGGACATGAGATAACCAAGGTGTAGGTGCGGTAGTACGTGAGAGTACGGGGAACAAGGGTCATAGCCTCAGTGTTTTTGTAGGTCAAGTATTAGGCCAGGAACCTTAGGGTTAATGCGGTTTCTTTGTATACAGCAGCATAACGGCCCGAAATGGGTTAGCAACGGAGAACACAGGGGCAGAAAGTAGTGCCAACAGCGGCGAAGTATCAGCTCCTCCGGCAACAACTACGAGAGATAACCGGGCAGTTAGCAACCTTATGGAGCAAGTGCGTCCGTTGACGCAACTATCGACTACACCAGTGGAGGTCACCCAGGCTCCTCTGCCCGGACCAGCCGCGCTAGTGACCGGGACCGCCGGTGGCGGACAGCGAGACTATGGTCGCCCCTCCTCCGACCACGGTAAGCGGGGCACCGTCGGTTCAGGCAACAACACCTTCAGTAGCACCAACACCAGTAACAGCGGGACTTCTGCCAGGGGCCACTGTTGGAGACCCCTTGAGAGAGACCGTGGTGGCGCCTACCCCTAGAATGTCCACTGATGCCGCGGGGAAAGCCCTATCCAGCAAACCGAATGGGATAGGGCGACGGCGAACTTGGCAAATTCCAAGAGGTAGTCGATAGAGCCACCGCGGTGGAGCGCGGATTTATGATTTCACGAGCCCGACGGGAGAGCTCAGAACACAACAGGGATAAGAAACGAACTCGGCCAAGCTTCGGAAGAGAGCATACCAAGAGGAGCCGGCCTCCTAAATACTCGAGATTGCCACAAGGAACCAAGAATGCGCCGACGAGAGGACAATGGCCGGTGGACAAGTCTTGCATCATTTGCGATGGAATACACCAAGTGACCGGATGTCTCCAGAAGCAAGACCATTGTTTTCGAAGTGGCAAACCGGGGCACTATCGTTGCAACTACCCCTCGAAAACGGGGACATCATCCGTAGCAACATCTACACCCTCGTCTCCGCAATCGGGAGGAGGGAGAGTCTATACGATGACCCACCACAGGACGGACCCATAGAGCATGATGTAACAGGTAATACTCGAGTTTCAGACCATCGTGCTAGAACTTTGGTGGCAACACCTAAGCATCCCACTCTTTCACCTCGCTTCATGTTTTCACCTTACCTTAGTTATTAGGAGAAATTCCCATCGTAGGAATAAGTTCGGTCGGAACCTCCGGCTACCCCTCGAGGCAGGCGGCTGTACCCCTTCCTGCCCAGCGAGGGTGAGGCGGGTTCTTAGTCTCTAAGAACTAATGAGGTTCCGTTAAAGGTTGTCGGTGTAGCGCTTGGGGCCGACAGTCGCGGCAATCTTTAAGCGGTAGTTGACTGCTTGAAGTTCCAAGCGAGTCTCCGGGAACGGACTTACCGGAACTTGTAAACTTAGCTTGTAGGAACGCCTTCTGCTCGCTTTTCTTTGTTGCGGGCAAGGAGCTTGGTAGAAGGCAGTCGAGTAGCATTCACGAGTACCGTATGGATCTCGACACGAGAAGGACAAATACTCCTCTACCTCGGATAGATGACCTACGCGATCAACTACAAGGAGAAACGGCGTTCCCAAAGAATGATCTGCGGTCCGGCTATCGCCAGCCTAGAGTCCGGGGTAATGACATACTGGAAACAGACCTGCGAGCTCGGAATGGTCAACATGAGTTTACGATTATACCGTTTAGACTCGGTAACGCACCAGCGGTGCTCATGGGCATGATTACTCCAGCCCTTCTTAGACCAGTCGGTGATAGTCCTCTAGTTGACGTTCCGGTCTACTCTCACATAGACAAGGGGTATGGGGAACACACGCGAGTAATCCCCCAGACCCTCCGGGACCAGGAAGTGTATGCCAAACTCATAAAGTGTGAGTTCTGGCTCCACGAGGTGAGTTTTTCTGGGGCATATCATGTCGGCAGCTGGGATTACGGTAGACCCGAAGAAGATAGATTCGGTAACCGACTGGCTCCGGCCGACAACGGTAACTGAGATTTGAAGCTTCCTGGGTTTGGCAGGGTATTACAGACGTTTTGTGGAAGGCTTCTCCAAGATAGCAATGCCCCTGACTTGCCTGGCCCGAAAAGGGGAGAAGTTTATCTGGGTTGACCAATGCCAGAAGAGTTTTGAGGAACTCAAAGTCAGGTTGACGTAGGCCCCGGTGCTCGCCCTACCAGAGCCTAGTGAAGACTTTGAGGTTTATTGTGAGACGTGCTTATGCAACGGGGTGAGGTCATAGCCTACGCGTTAAGGCAACTCAAGGAGTACGAGAGAAACTACCCCGTGCACGACCTGGAGCTTGCAGCGGTCGTGTTCATCCTCAAACTGTGGAGTCACTATTCGTACGGTACATATGGCAATGTGTACTCCGATCATCAGAGCCTCAAGTACCTCTTCACTCAGAGGGAGTTAAATTTGCGGCAAGGGCGGTGGCTCGAATTACTAAAGGACTATGATGTAACCATCCGCTACCACCCCGGGAAAGCGAACGCGGTGGCTGATGCCTTGAGCCGCAAGGGACAGACGGTGGAATCAATGACGAACGCCCTTACCCAACAGGACCGTCTGATTGAAGAATCTTCGCAATTGAGATTGGAGGTAGTACCAGCGGGTACGGTCGCACGGCTCTTGACCCTGGTGGTTAGACCTACCCTGCTGAACAGGATTCTGAAAGGACAATCGACCGATGGCCGGCTACAACTGGTGCGAGACAGAATGTTCTCGGAGCAAGGCAGAGTTTTGTTACAACTAACTCAGATGATGTAATGAGGTGCCGGTGACGAATTTGTGTACCCGGTAAGCTAGAAATAAGGGAAGAAAATCTAGCAAAAGTATGTAATACCTCATATACCATGCATCCCGGAGGTACAAAGAGGTGCAAGGATCTGTGGCAGACCTTCAGTTGGCCCAAATCGAAAGGGCGATGTGGCACAAATTGTGGCGCAATATTGGGTGTGCCAACAGGTGAAAGCGAAACATCAGCGACCGGCGGGGCAAAGCAAACGTTTCGGCTACGAGGGAGGTAGTAGCAAGGAAGACCTCTTACAAAGAGTAATTTTGTCCATGACCCCAGAGGAACCCTTAGAAGTAATGCTTCGTACCTTCCTGCCCAATAAGGAGGTGAAGACTTAGTTGTCTTTTATGTTGGCTATTTAGTTAAGGGTTAAATAGGTCCAACTTCTGGCCTTGTGACAATAGACCCGAGGCGTTGTAACAGTATGCCTTGGACGTCCAGGTGAGGTGAGTCGGGCCAAGACCCGAGGCGTTGTAACAGTACGCCTTAGACGTCCAGGTGGGTTGAGTCAGGTCAAGATCGGTGGCGGTGTGACAGAACGCCTTAAGTAAATGGGTTGCGTATTTCTTATAATTCGAGCTTTTGGGATTGTTGGTTGGAGTCGACGACCCGACATTTGGGATTTCGGGGCACGTAGGCCCGGTGGCATACCGGTTGACGTTACTGCCAAACCTCGATACGGAGGCTGGCATGGGAGGAAAAGAAACTCCGCAACTGGACAATCCCTTACGTAAAGGCGTAATGGAGTAACCATGAGGAGCGCGAAGCGACTTGGGGACTCAAGACGAAAATGAAGGAAGTTTTCCCAGAATTGTTTAGCGAGGGTTGAGTTTAAGTTTCGAGGACGAAACTTTTTATAAAGTGTGAGTGGTGTAATGACACGACTTTTCTAGTATTATTTTACCCTCCTGCTAATAAAGTGTAAGTTAGAGGGAATTAAAATATCGGGCTCTTTAGAGTTGACTAACATGCGGTGCGGGTATTTTTCGGTGATAGAGCTCGAAAAACGATGATCGACGGTGCAATCGGATCCAAAATCCGACTTACGGATCTCCCGGAATGGGGTTTCTAAGATCGCGGTGACTTAAGGTGTGCATCAAAATCCGTGTAAAATATCTGGCACGCTTTTTGAGGAATTTTGGATATTCCGTGTGATTAATTAATTAAGGAATTAATTAATAAATGACGTGAAATTAAATTCGGGAATTTATTCCCTATATTAATTAATTAGGAAATTAATTAATCGGTGACTAGGATTTAAAAAGGTGGGGTTTATCTCGTGGGATTAGATATTTATTGTTAGAAGATAAATATCCGAATATTCGGGACTTTTCCTTTTTACGTACGAATAATAAAAGGGAAATAAAAGAATAAAATAAATAAAGAAAATAAATTAAATTAATAAGAGGATATTTAAACCCCGGTCACCGGAAAGCGGAAAAAAACCCTAATTTAAAATACCGCCTCCTCAAATTCTCCTCTTTCGTGCGTACCGAAAACTAAACGAAACCCTAGTTGAAAAGAGAGAAAGGAAAAGAGAGAAAAGAAAAGGAAACCCTAACCGGAGGAGAAAAGAGGGAAAGAAGGAGAAATCGGAGGAACCCGATCGCCCCGATTGACGTCCGGAGACCGGAGAACGAGACGCCATCATCTTCGGGGAGCGGATCCGGATCTCCAACGCCGCAAGAACCAAGATCGGTTCTTTAGTTCCGATAAATTAAGGTTAGTGATCATCGTTACGTTTGTCAAATTAATCGGGGGTTTTTCGTGTTCTTGTAAGGTCGTTTTAATTGGTACATCGATCGCGAATTTTCGTCGGGTTTTGATCCATGTTTTATTCTCGTTCTTGATCGAGGGTGATCGATGGTTTTTATCGAGTTTAATCGATGATTTTTTAATCGGTTTCTTTTCATCGGGCATTCGATCGACGTTTTGGTTGTCCGTCGATCGTTGGTTTAGTCATTAGAATTATCGTGTATTTATTCGGGAATTTTTGGGGATGTTTCGTTGGAACATAGTGGGTTAACGGGAGGCCGCCGCCGCCGTTGTTAAACGGGAGGCCGCCGCCGTCGTTACCATGTTCGCGGGGTCGTCGCCGGAGTCGCACGGGAGCGAAAACGGAGAAGAAAACCGAAAAAGGGGCATTACTGTTCACCCCGTACGGGTTTCTCAGCCCGCGGTCCACGGGCCAGAGCGTGCACCCGGCGCACGCCCCAAGGCGCGGAAGCCGCAGACCCGGCGCACGCCTTCGTGCGCCGGCCCAGCCCGCTCAGGCGCGGTGCACGCAACAGCGTGCACCCGGTGTGTGCCGCAGGCCCGTGCGGCCGTGAGCCCGGTGCGCGCTCGTGTCGTGCACCGGCCCGGCCCAGAATGCGCGGTGAACGCTTCCTGCGTGTACCCGGCGCATTCCGCGCAGCCGCCGACGCTGTAAACCCGGTCCGTGCCTGCCCTGTGCACCACCCGACAGCCCAAAGTTCGGTGGCTCCGTTTGGGTCCGTTTTTCCACCGTTTTGAGCGCCGTCTTCGCCGTTGGGATAACAATCTCCGCGGTTTTCTGGGCATGGCAACTTGGGATCTTTTTGGTCACTGTTTTATTATGTCGGGTGCTAATTTCGCCGACGCTCCGCGCCTCGACGAAATCGTCGGGGGCGCGCCGTCGGGTCTCTTTTCTCATCATTTCCACCGTCGGGGCCTTCTTGGTTTTAACCATTGACGTCCCGAGTGGGCTACCGGTTGAGGATTGAGTTTTGTTGGATTTCCGTTAGCGGTTTTGGGTTCCGACGGAGTTCGCGACGAAATAGTCGCGGTCCGGTTGTTGTTAGTCTTCGATGTTACCGGTTTGAGCTAAGTGTGCGGTGTTACTTGACGGTTTTGATTTGTTGGGTTTTTGATTGACGTCGTGATCCTCTAGGTGCAGTGATTTCGGTTTTGGTGGGTTCATTGTTACAGTGGTTGGGACCACTAATGTTACCTGATTAGGGTGAGGTGTTAATTTGTGCCTTTGGTTGTTCCGTTAGGCCGCGTGAAGTTCCGATTGCTTAAGAGGGTCTTGGGAGCGGTCGTATATCTTCATTCCAGGTGGGTACGGTTGCGATAAGTGCAACAAGTGCAGTAAGTGCATCTATCATCATTAAAGTGCTCTTAATTTATCTAACAAAGTAGATGGACAGTTTAACCTTTCGCATAATTATTTTATTCATCTAACAATTGAAGCGGCTACGGTCGCGGTGCTCACTACACGCCGATCTCGGCAAATCCGTTTCGGATGCTGCACGTACACAGGCGGATTGGCCTCCGCATGGGTGTACTTTTCCGGAGAAGTGGTCTATTTTTGACCCGTGTACCTCACAAAGGGGTGGGTGCCGTGAGGACCTCTTCGCGCCCACTGAAAATAGCACACCAGCACCGCGAAAAGGTTAAATGCATCAAAGAGGTGTTTGCGCACGAGGGGAGACTTTAGTCTCCCCGACTGGGACTCTGGGGTTGGTGCCCAACTTAAATATGTGCAGGGTTTTAGCGAAAGGTTCCGGTGTTTTCGGTTTGCTCCTTATTCCTTATTGTTATTAGACATCTACTTTGTTTGTCACTGACATTACCCACTCCGTGACAGGTGTTACGAGGTGCGTTAGCCGGGAGGGCGGTGAGACTGCGTCGCGAGGAACGTAGTCAGATACTTGGGTTTATTATCTCATTTCCCTTATGCTTCTTTTAGTTAATTTGCTTGTGGATCGTATTAGTCGTGGACATGTATTACTTAGTGCTGTGGATGAGGTGTACATTTATACTTTGATGCTTTTAGTGATGTTTTCATATGCGGCATGTTTTCAAGATAAACCAAATGATTTCAAAAACGTTTTCTCAAATGAAGTGCCGTGTGGGCACGGGTTTTGCAACCGTGGGTTTTATCCTTTCTAAACACTGATGCCGCTTTAGTATCCCGCTTGAAAATAAAACAACAAGGTGTCGAGTGGACACCAGTCTTTTAAACATTAGTTAAACTACTGTACTCTGTTTGACGATGTATGTCTATTGTATGGTTGATGGTTGATGCATGATGTTGAAAATGAGACGCCGTGCATATACAAAGGAGACTCTGTCCGTGGGCAGAGAGAATTTGTGTATGTGGCGGTCTGGCACGCACCGGGGACGAGGTTTAAGTTACCTTATTAAGAAAAAAAAAGAATACACGCAAATTTTCCGCTTTGACAGACTCAAAAACCCCCGGGGGCGTGACACACCGGCCGCGCCTTCCCCCACGCATGCACGGATCCCGAGGCGGCCGCGCACGCCTCCGTGGACCGCCCGCGTGAGCCCGCCAATGAACGGCTACCACGTGTCCCCCGCTCCCGGTCTATGAACCCGCGCGGGGTTCCGTGGACCGCGCAACGCGCACCGGCCACTCCTGGGGTGCCACGTGTCCCCGCACCGGGTCCATGTGCCACCCCGTGTCGCTCCGTGGACCGCGCAACCTGAATCGGCCAATAATAGGCCGCCACATGGCGTCCGGCCGGTCTACGGCCTCCCCCATGCACCCGAATCCACTACAAACTTCCGGGAGCCCGTTTTTGGGCATCCGGACTCAGAAAAATACAAGCAAATAGCTGTTTTCAAGCGTATTTCCACGTTGAATCCAAATCCGGCCTCCGATCAGCCTGAAACCACTTCTAAAATTTGGCAAAAGCAGCCGAGTGACAGGCTTGATCCAGGAACCTTACTGAGTCCATCAAACACATCCACTTGATGCGTTACGGGCCCGACACACCAATAATAGGTGTTTCTCAACGTGGATTCACGGGAAAAGCGGCAAGGGGATTTGGGGCTCTACATAGTGGGCAGACCGCCGGGCTTGGTGGCGGCACCCACTGAGAACTACGTGACGGTGTAGTTCTCACACCTATGGTTGGTGACTTTTTCTAGGGACTTCTTCTCTAGTTCCTGCTGCTTCTGTTGCTGATCCATCTGACCGAGGTAAGGGAGCCGCGAGTTAGATCCCTACCCGTCTCTAGTGTAGAGAGTAGACATACCCCCCCTTTTTGGTGATGTACTAGTACTGTCAGGGATTTTTGGATGCATCTTGTACTTTTTATTTTGAGAGTTTATATTTTAGAGAGACTTATGTATTGTGAGGACCTGGCATGTACTATTTGGAGTTGTATGTATTTATTTCAGTAGTTTACTTTTTCGCTCTGATATCTGTATAGTGGTTAGTTTGATCTTTTGCAGGTTAGTCGCTTCGTCTACACGGGGCTTCCAGTATGGGCAGCGGATCTGTTGGCGGGCCCGGGTTACAGTTTCGACGCCGGGGCGTGACACCACTGCATTCTTCGGCCTTTATGGCCGGGTCTTCAGCCAACAGTGTAAAAGCCGAAATCATTCTTCATTGCCAGGTGCCGGCTCTTTTCCAAGGCCGTTGAGGCGCCTCGCCGGCATACTGTACTTGGCTCTGACGGGCCCTCGTATAATCGAGCATTTTTAGTCGATGTAGTATCCCAACTTTTTACACTTCACCCTTAGCCTTTTTCGGATAAGGTTAGCTGAAGGGGGGGCACTGTTCGTGGGGTCTCCCGTGGATAGTGTGAGGGCGTCCGCTTTTATTTTTCGGTGATAGGACTCGAGAAGCAATGACCGGTGGAGCGATCGGATCTAAAATCCGACCCCCGGATCTCCCGGAATTGAATATTGAAGTTCGCGATAACTATAACATGCATTGGAATCCGTGCCACATGATTTGCATGCTTTTCGACGCAACGGGGTAGGTTCCTTTGGATCAGATTAGCAATTTTATTTGTACGAGGGTAAAATAAGTTGATTATTTGACCTACTTTTCAATTCTTAGTTTGTGCGTACGAGATTGGGGGTTTTGGGGATATTGTATAGGCATATAAATATTAGGCAACCGACTTTTCCCCGAAGAGAAAGGATGAGCGATAAACCCTAGCCGCCAGCCGCTGTTAGAGAGAGAGAGAGAGAGAGAGAGAGAGAGAGAGAGAGAGAGAGAGAACCCCTTTCTCAGAATTCGAACGTTCAAAAGAGAAGGAGCGAGAGAAGGGGAGGGGAAGATCCACCCCTTGGGGATCATCGCGTTGGTGACGAGAGGGACGATCTTCTTCCTCGTGAGATCAAGGTTTGTGATGGGGGGAAATCCCTCGTCTTATTTGCTTTTCCGCCTTCAAATCCGTGGGGTTGGTAGAGTCGGGACGCCCTAGCAGTGCCTTACCCGCGAGGGGCGATCTGCTGCCGCGCTGCCACCCGCGCGGAGCCTTGCCCGCGCGGGGCGACCTGTTGCCGCGCCGCCGCCCTCGCGGGGCCTTGCCCGCGAAGGGCGATCCTCTACCGCGCCACCGGCCGCGCAGGCCTGCGCCCGCGCGGGGAGCTCTGCCGCCGCGCTGCTGCACCCGTGCGGGCATGCGCCCGCGCGGGGCTCCGCTGCCGCCACCGCAACGCTGCGTCCGTGCGGGCTTGCGCCTGCGCTGGGCTCTACCGCCGCGCCGCCCGCATGGGCATGCGCCCGCGCGGGGCTCGCTGTCGCCGCTGCTGCTGCTTCTGTTGCCGCGGCCCTGCGGTGGCGCCGCTGCTGCTGCTTCTGTTGCCGCGGCCCTGCGGTGCCGCCGCCGCCCGGCTCCCTTCGTGTTTCCGCCGTGTGCGTTCGTGTCCCGACTGTCACTTATTTATCGTTGAGCCGTCCGTGTGTAGTGTCTTCGTTATAATCTTCGGTCTTAATGGTTGTTTTTCTGGGGACTCCGTAGGTCGGGTTGTCGTTCGGAGGCTGTGAGTCAACTTCAGGTGTTCCGACCAAATGCTGTTCAGGTGGGTGCCCCTTCAAATCCTAACATTTATGATATATGGTAAAGTTTCGTGTATGCATGAATATAATAATATTGACATTATGATCTCATCTAACCCCTGTTTTACATAAGCATGTTTAATACTAATATCTCTGGTGACTGCGGGTCGCTCTGGTTTATGATACACACAATTATCACGTTATGAGCCCAAGGTTGCTTGCATGCACACCAGCGGTTTGGCCACCACACTGGTGTATTTTTCCGGAAAGATGGCACGTTGGGCCGTGTACCCCATGACTAGTGATGATGGGGACCTCTCACGGCTGCTCAGGGACCGCACGAGCGCCGTGGAGGGGTATAAGAAATCATGAGAGGCAGGTGCACATGTTTGATTTTTACAGGGACAGGTGCACATGTTTGATTGTTACAGGGGCAGGTGCACAGGTTTGATTATTGTAGGGACAGGTTCACAGGTTTGATTGTTACAGGGGCAGGTGCACAGGTTTGATTGTTCGCGGGCTCTCCGGTGGATAGTGTGAGGGCGTCCGCTTTTATTTTTTGATGATAGGGCTCGAGAAGCGATGACCGGTGGTGCGATCGGATCTGAAATCCGACTCCCGGATCTCCCGGAATTGAATATTGAAGTTCGCGGTAACTGTAGCATGCATTGGAATCCGTGCCACATGATTTGCACGCTTTTCGACGCAACGGGGTAGGTTCCTTTGGATCGGATTAGCAATTTTATTTGTACGAGGGTAAAACAAGTTGATTATTTGACCTACTTTTCAATTCTTAGTTTGTGCGTACGAGATTGGGGGTTTTGGGGATATTGTATATGCATATAAATATTAGGCAACCGACTTTTCCCCGAAGAGAAAGGATGAGCGATAAACCCTAGCCGCCAGCCGCTGTTAGAGAGAGAGAGAGAGAGAGAAGAGAGAGAGAGAGAGAGAGAGAGAACCCCTTTTTCAGAATTCGAACGTTCAAAAGAGAAGGAGCGAGAGAAGGGGAGGGGAAGATCCACCCCTTGGGGATCATCGCGTTGGTGAAGAGAGGGACGATCTTCTTCCTCGCGAGATCAAGGTTTGTGATCGAAGGAAATCCCTCATTTTATTTGCTTTTCCGCCTTCAAATCCGTGGGGTTAGTAGAGTCGGGACGCCCTAGCAGTGCCGCGCCGCCGCCCGCGCGGGGCGACCTGGTGCCGCGCTGCCGCCCGCGCGGGGCTATCCGCTGCCGCGCCGCCGCCCGCACGGGGCCTTGCCCGCGCGGGGCGACCTGCTGCCGCGCCGCCGCCCGCGCGGGACCTTGCCCGCGTGGGGTGACCTGCTGCCTCGCCGCGGCCCGCGCGGGGCGATCTGCTGCCGCGATGCCGCCCCCGCGGGGCGACCCGCTGCCGCGCCGCTGCCCGCGCGGGGCCTTTCCTGCGCGGGGCGATCCGCTACCGCGCCGCCGGCAGCGCGGGCCTGCGCCCGCGCGGGGCTCCGCTGTCGCCGCCGCACCACTGCGCCCGCGCGGGGCTCTGCCGCCGCGCCGCCCGCGTGGGCATGCGCCCGCGCGGGGCTCGCTGTCGCCGCTGCTGCTGCTTCTGTTGCCGCGGCCCTGCGGTGCCGTCTCCGCCCGGCTCCCTTCGTGTTTCCGCCGTGTGCGTTCGTGTCCCGACTGTCACTTATTTATCGTTGAGTCGTCCGTGTGTAGTGTCTTCGTTATAATCTTCGGTCTTAATGGTTGTTTTTTCTGGGGACTCCGTAGGTCGGGTTGTCGTTCGGGGGCTGTGAGTCAACTTCAGGTGTTCCGACCAAATGCTGTTCAGGTGGGTGCCCCTTCAAATCCTAACATTTATGATATATGGTAAAGTTTCGTGTATGCCTGAATATAATAATATTGACATTATGATCTCATCTAACCCATGTTTTACATAAGCATGTTTATTACTAATATCTCTGGCGACTGCGGGTCGCTCTGGTTTATGATACACACAATTATCACGTTATGAGCCCAAGGTTGCTTGCATGCACACCGGCGGTTTGGCCACCGCACTGGTGTATTTTTTCGAAAAGATGGCACGTTGGCCCGTGTACCCCACGACTAGTGATGATGGGGACCTCTCACGGCTGCTCAGGGACCGCACGAGCGCCGTGGAGGGGTATAAGCAATCATGAGAGGCAGGTGCACATGTTTGATTGTTACAGGGACAGGTGCACAGGTTTTATTGTTACAGGGACAGGTGCACAGGTTTGATTGTTACAGGGGCAGGTGCACAGGTTTGATTGTTACAGGGGTAGGTACACATGTCTGATTTGTTACAGGGTACCGTGGCTCTCTTCGGAGGGGGTAAACACGGACACGCTGGTGGCTCGGTTTGCATTAATTTCAGTTTCCCAATTATCGCATATATTGTTTACCGTGGTTTATGTTGCTCCCTGGTTGTGTCACTGACTCCCCACTTCGTGACAGGTTTGGTCGGGCGCGGGCATGGGACGGCTGTGAGGACGGTTCACGAGGATGTGTCGTTTGTTTAGCTTTGCAATGAGTGACATTTGTTAGGTTTTATTCGTGTTATCATCTTAGTTTCTGTTTTGTGTGAGTGGATGTTCAAATTACTGTGGTGACCCTGTTTGCTTTCATACTCTGTAGTTATTCGGCCTATTTTCAAACCAGGAAAAATATTTGCGAAAACGGCTTTTACAACAACGAGTGTCGTGTAGGCACCGATTTGAAAACCCATGGATTTATCCTTTGTAAATATCGACGGCCGTGTTAAGTAGTTATGGTACTCTCTCTTACTGTTGTGTACGGTGATTGTGGTTAAAGTGTGAACGAGATTACATGTGGGTTGGTATGCCTATCTAAGTTGAAAACGCCGTGCACGTGCAAAGGAGGCTCTGCTCTCGGGGTGAGGAATTTACACGTGTGGCGGGTCTGGCGCGCACCGGGGAACCCTGAAAAGAAAATATTTTTAATATTGCACGTTTTCCGCTAAACCTAAAAACCCCCGGGGCGTGACAGTCGAGCTTAGCATGCTATGACTAATACTCTCAACCCCTCGAAGCACCTCGCCTTCTAATCCCTTCTACCAAAAATGTGACTTTTCCCTTCGGCCCTCTCAGCTGCACCTGTGGCCCGTGATGCGATGCGATGGCCGCTCCTACTCCCGCGCCGGCTTATTATGCTTGCCCTTTCCGTAGGCCTTTATGTGGCCTCGCCCAGGAGCTTTAACCATGCTCCCTCTCAGTTGTCCGAACGAAAGAAATCTCGTCCAGGTTCCCGTTGACCGACATGCCATCGGTCCATTTCGTGTGGCCGAACGGCTCTTCGTCCGCCGTTTGCAGCCTACCCCTGGTCGTGGCATCGACCTCAGTATCTTGCTGTCGATGGCCCCGTGTTCGCAACACGGCCGGCCCTTGCAATCGAGCAGGTCCTCTAGAGGCGATCCATTGCTCGACCGTGCCCTTGGTTACCTCGAATGAGAACTTCTCGAGCATCAACTTTTTCCAGTCGGCCAAGTACGGTCATACTCCGTCCACCTTTGGAGGCTCGAAAAACGGCCACGCGACCGCCCTTAGCTATTGTGCCGTTCATGTCCCGTTCCTCCCGTTCCTGGATATACGACTGAGTAGTCATTGCTGGGGTCATCGAAACCGTCGGCTGTGCCCGCCTCATGATCTCAGGAAGCGGTACCACCTGACCCGTCTTGCCTTGGGCAAGTCTTTCATTTGGGGCTTGCCCCCACACCGACTTACCCACCACGTGGGTCTGTTGAAACAAAATGGGCGATGGTGTGCCTGGGTCTGCTTGCCTTTGGGCAGATCTCATCTCCTGATCCTGCCCCCAGCGTGGGGCTGATGCACCGACGGATGGGGCGACATAGCTACATCTTGGTGGGTTTTCCGCTGTTGGCTGATGGTCGAACTCATCTGCCTATCCTGCGCCGGGATAGAAACCGCTTGGGGCTGCACTGCCTCCATCAGAGGTGCCGTTGTGGGAGACGTAACCTGCTGCGCCTCCATCGTTACCGGCGCCGACAAAACTAGTTGCATCAGTACCGGTGGTGGTAGAGCCTAGAGAGACTCTCTTCTGGTATGATTCGTTTCGGGCTAAAAAAATTTCGAACCTAGAGAGACTCTCTTCTGAGACCGGGGTGTCAGCGTCTCAGGCTCGGATTCTTCTCTCTAGAGATCTCATCATTTGGGCTAACTGCTAATATAGCTCTGATAGGGACATCTCTGATAATGCCGACTCCCCATACAGCTTTGGGAGTTGTGACATGCTTTTGGTAGGACTAGGTAAAACTATCTAAGTGTCTCACCGGGCGTGCCAAGAAGGTTGTTGGAGCCAAAATGTGGCTTGCGCACGATCGGCCCGTGGGTGTCACGCCCCGGGGTCGAAACTGCGACCCGGGCTCGCCAACAGATCCGCCACCTATGCTAAAACCCGCATAGGCGAAGCGTCTAACCTGCAAAAGATAGTACTATAGCTACACAAATATCAGAGCGGAAATGAAATGCTGTAAAATAAAATCCAATCACTGAACAGTATGAAATAAAGTACAATATCCATCTCCTCAAATACAGATAATCATCATACAATGTCCTCAGTATAGCATCTCTCAACTATAAAAGGAGCTAAACTAAAACTATAGTACATCGGTCTCAACATCAGTCTCTCCAAATACAAAAGATCTCCCTCCAAATAAAACAGTAAAACCAGCCAACAGCTACCAGGAATCTCCAACCAGGGGATACAGCTACACTCCTCGGGTGGTAAAGATCTAGCTCGTGACTCCCTCGCCTCGAACAACGATCGGAGATCAGCAACTCCCGAAGAGGACACTGCAAAACAGGGGGGAGAAAAAGGGGAAACAACAGCAATGGGGGTGAGAACCACTAGTAAACCAGTAGCCTCCCCCTGTGGGTAAAGCCTCAAGCTCTGGCGTACCCACTAAGTCTACTAGAGGCAAGAAAAGGGCAAGTGGTAAAACCGTAAACAGAACTACTGAATAAAAGGG
Source organism: Tillandsia leiboldiana (assembly GCA_029204045.2). Classification (NCBI taxonomy): domain Eukaryota; kingdom Viridiplantae; phylum Streptophyta; class Magnoliopsida; order Poales; family Bromeliaceae; genus Tillandsia; species Tillandsia leiboldiana. The sequence goes on from CM055072.1 coordinate 10,856,966, forward strand.
GAAACCACAACAAGTATGCCTCTAAATGCAATACCGAAGGAAATGACGGTATGAATGCATCAGAAAACAGTATCTGACCAACTAGACCCAATCTAGTGCCACCAGTAAAACTGGTACTGCCTGCTCTGCTGTCGAACTCAAGAACTCAGTATCTCCACTGTCCAAATGACCGGAACCCAACACGGTCTAAAGCCTACTCCGGAGTGGCACTCGAGGGGAGCGACCCACACGAGTAAAGTATCACTGTATCAAGCATCTCTGTAACCACTGTCTCATAATAGCAGGACTGGATCATGACTATGATCAAAGTGGGAAACTCCGTCCATTAATGAAACCCCAATCCCCAATCAAATGCAATAGTACTCAAAAGTGGGAAACACCATCCACTAGAGAAAACTGATACCCAATCTGATGCAATAGTAAACATCCGGTCAACCGCCCAAAATCTGCGGTCACCGCAATAACCCACAACCCGCAATTGGGTAAAATAATCAAGATCCGGTCAACCGCCTACTGTCCGCGGTTGCCGCAATAACCCACAATCCAACATCAAGTACACCCTGTCACTGACCCTCAGGTCCCGGCTACACTATCCCATACCTCTGCTCAAACTCGAGCAACATGACTCAAAAGTCTAAATAAGAAGGAGAAAGAAAGCAATCATGGTTTCTCCTAAGTCAAATCCCAATATGATAGTGTAGCAATAAAATAGTGGCCTATCTAGATGTCCAAATAAGCATGCAAAAGTCCTCATACAATGTGGGAGAGAAAGAAAGTCAAGTAACAGTTTTACATGTGTATCGATTAATAATATCCACACAGATAAAACAGTCATGCCAAAATCATCAGTCAACTACACATGTATATGATCCCTGATCCATAATAAATCCCCAGAGTGAAACCCGCACAATGATAAATCATTATGTCCCACCAATTAATCTATTTAATCCATTTTCATAAAATCTGGGTGCTAAAGTAGCATGTCAATTATCAATAATAAATTACTCCAATGATCATGTTCCTACAGCAGTATTACCCCAGTCATATCGCCAACATGCTATATCCACCAAAGAAATCTCAGATGATAGGCTCACATCTATATCAGTCAACATGCAGGATACTCAATCAATATGCTCAACATTGGGGGTTTTCTAATAAACTTAGTGAGTAAGTCAGATGTAGAGGCAAGCAACAACCACCCACCTGAAGCGCTAACTGTCCGGGTCCGTACAGCTGAACATACCCAAAACTCCAATCCCTTGCTCCAACAAGGTCAGCACACCCGCAACACTCCTGGCACAACACCAAGTCCACTAAAAACACTTAGGCTCCCAAATAATGCGCTTACAAATACATACAACAACAGTCCCAGAACTGTTAAATTATCACCTGCAGAAAGTGCCCAGAAAATTCCCAGAAAAATATCACGGCGATCCTCGCGTCGATAGCTTCGCAACGGTACCTTGCACGCCCAAATCAGAGTTCGGTAAGACAAGTTATAAATTCGTCAAGGTGGTAATCCAATCAACAAACTGTGAAGAAAAACTGTACACAGTACACTGAGAAAACAGTGATTATCACCTCGAAATAAATCTCTGAAAAATCCAAGAAAAATATGAGCGCGTTCCTTGCGATCCGTAGATGAAAAAGTTGTATAAGCTCGTCTCCGTCTGACGCTCGTTCGCGAAGATATGGCCGAAATACTCTGCTGCTGTCAAGGAAATCCACACAGCAAAAAGGGGTCACTGTTTGCCTCGGGATCTGTGCCAAAACCTCGAAACGGAAGAGCGCGATCAAAATGAAAGTTGAACCCCTACCTGTAAGGAGTCAGCCGGCGCAAGAATCACTGAAAAAGGACCTCGGGGTAGCCCAGGGGAGCTAAAACATCACTGCTGCGCTGAAGAAGGAAACAGGAAATGCAACGTCGCGCCGCGCCATAAAATGGAGAACCTCGGGATGCGTGCTCCAAAAATCCTAGGACTTGGCAGGAAGATCAAGGATCAAGAGGTGAACGAATCTCCTTAAGGTGGCTCGAGCAGAAGAGGCTCGAAAAAGGGAGAAAAACTCAAAAAGAAGGGGCTCGGGTTGGTATTTATAGGCTCAAACAAACAAATCAGAAAATACCCATTGTGTCCCGAATTCGGGCGCCCGAATCTTTCGGGCCCCGAATTCGGGCCCACACAGTGCCGCGGCCCACGGAGGCCCAGTCCCGCACGGGATCCTGGTCGGACCGCACGGCCGTCCAACCCGCTCCTCCGCACGACACGTGTCCTCCAACACGAAACAGCGGATCCGGCCACTCCCCACGCGCCGCGTGGCTCCCCACTGGTCAACGGGCAATTGGCGCTGGCCAATAGGCGGCCGCCACGTGGCGCACGCGTGCGCCACGTCGGCGCCGTGGCCGCCACGCCCGCCGGCCCGCCGCCTGCCGCCTGCCGCCTGCACGCCTGCCCCGCCGCCTGCCGCCCGTACGCGCACAGTAGCTCTCCCAATCCTCGCACGCCACGTGTCCAGGCCACACACTTGCTGCACCCGGTGCACGACATCCCCAAACACCGGACCAATGATAGCATGCCACGTGTCTTCCACTGTTCCACCGTGCACCCGAGGATTTCCGTAGACCGCGACCTGTGAACCACCCAATGGTAAGCCGCCACGTGGCACCCCGCTCCGGTGCACGCCGGCCGCGTGGACCGCGCACCCGCGCGCCCTGCGCCCTGCCCGCCGCCGCTCTCCGCCTGCCCGAGGCCGCGCCGCCGCTCCCCGCCGCTGCCCGCCGCCGCCGCCGCCGCCGCCGGCGATCGCCGGAATCACTGTTCCGGCGGTGAACAGTAACCGGAGCCCAAAAAGTCAAGTAGGTAGTCCATTTTGACCGTTTTCGCGCGCTGAATCCGAATTTGACGTCCATTTTGCCAAATTCCAACTCTAAAATTTGCCGGAGGCTCCCGGAAGTGTATACTTAGCCCGAATTTCGCACGGAGCCCCATTTTAATATCCGATTCGCGCGAAACCACCTCTAAACCCTCCATGGGGTCCTCCGATCACCCAGGTGATCCAAATAAGCCCGAAGTCCAACACTTGAGCCAAATTATGCCCCAAACACCTCCAACACACCATGTAAGCCTCCAATAGCCACCCCAACGCACTGCAACAGTTCTGCGGAGATCCGGGTCATCACAGTGGGTGACCCTCCAGAGATGTCGAAGTGCGCCGCGTGCCAACAATCAAGCGATCATGCCGAGGAGGGATCTGCTCGGTCAGGTTCTCCTCTGGTAACTCTCACGACTGTTCGGCCAGTGACAGCCGAATCGAATTTATGAAGGTAGAGAGGGATCGCTTGTCTCGACTTAGATTAACCGAACCGGGTAAAGAGGTTGTCACGCCCCGAGGTCGAAACTGCGACCCGGGCTCGCCAACAGATCCGCCACCTATGCCAAACTCCGCATAGGCGAAGCGTCCTACCTGCAAGAAATGTGCTACAACTAACAGATATCAGAGTTATAAGATAAAACTGCTGTAAAAATAAAATCAACCACTGTACAACTGGAAAATAATGCAACAATATCCACCTCCCAAAAATGATAATCGTACAATATCCTCAGATACAAAACTCATAGCTCAACAGGGAGGTATCTCCAATAAATACATCAGTGTACGGGCTCTCAATACATATCATCCTCACTACAACAGTCTCTCAAAAGAGGAAATAAAATAACTAATCTAATGAAGATCTCCTCTGAAGGGGGTACCGCTACTCTCCAACGACGGGTAGGGATCTAGCTCGCGACTCCCTCGCCTCGAACAACAACCGCAGAATCAGCAACACCCGCTAAGACTCTGCAAAACAAAGGAGAGGAAGGAAAAAGGAGGGGGAAGACCCCCAAAGGGTGTGAGAACTACACCAAAAAGGGAGTTCTCAGTGGGTACCACCGCCAGACCCGACGGTCTGCCCACTAAGTCCTCAAGAGACAAAAACTAACCAAAGCCGTGAGAACTGAACAAGAACGCTGATGACACTCAACAGCTACCATGCCTCCATCTAAATGCTCAAGAGGGAAGAATCAAAGAATGGTATGCAACCACTAGCACATGAAGTGCACAATCGACCCAATCGACCTGACTGCCACATCTGGTCCAGTCAACCTGCGCCCACCTACAACCTCCTCCTACTGACGGGCAGGAATCATGTAGGGCGTCCAAACGGACTAACTCGCTATCGAGTAGTGGCTCATGCAGGCTATAGTCAAATTCCACACTCCGTCTCAGAACGGATAGACTCAAGATCACCAAACCTCTCGCACAACGGTCGACTAACTCACAAAGACCTTGGGACCACCGTCAATCCCCAAACGGTTCCCAACAACACTAGCACTGGTCTAAACACAGCTACTAGACTCCACTCGTTCCCCCTGACACGAGTGCAACAATAAAGTAAATGCCTGTAACGACCTCAATCTGGTGCCACTAGTAAAACTGGTACTACCTGCTGTGCCTTGCCTATATCGGGTATGCTGGCCGACGCATAACACCGATGAAAAGAAGGAGTCTCAAGGACTCAAAGTATGTATAACACTCCGGAGTGGCACTCGAGGGGAGCGACCCACACGAGTAAAGTATCTCAGTAATATAAGTATAAATCAGCAGGACTGGGTCATGACTCTGATCAAAGTGGGAAAGCCCAACCACTAAAGAAAGCCTCGGTCCTCAATCAGATGCGAAAGTACTCGAATAGTGGGAATCTCCGTCCACTAGAGACAACTGATACCCAATCTGATGCAAAAGTAAACATCCGGTCAACCGCCCAATATCCGCGGTTGCCGCAATACCCTGCCGTCTATAACCAAGTCCTATAGCCGACCTTCGGTCAACCGCCCAATATCCGCGGTCACCGCAAACCCTGCCAACCGCAATCCAGCACGACCCGTCCCTGACACCAATGTCCCGGCTACACTACCCCAGACCCCTGCTCGCACCCGAGCAACACAGACCGCCTGACTAATAAAGAAGGAGAAAAGGATAACATGGTTTCTCCTAAGTCAAGTTCCAATATGTAGTGCAGCAGTAAAAGATGGCCTAACTAGATGACCATACAAGCATGCAAATATCCTCAAGGAAATGAAAGGGGGTAAAGCATATAATAAATCCTCTAGGAATAAACAACATGCCGGAATCCGTAAAGAGCTAAACCTGTCCACAATCCAAGGTCCATCAACAGAATGATCATAATAATACCCGCACATAGATATAGCCCCCTACTCCATCGAGTAATCATATCATAAAAGACTATGTGCAACCTGGCATGCTAAAAGATCATTACTAAAACATATCAATCTGTATGATCTAGGCCATTCTTCAAGCTTTTCCTCTCGATGCTAAATATGGGTTGTACATTAAACATGCATGCTATCAGTCATGGAGGGGTGACATTCCCACAAGTGCACTTATATTCTCCATAACATAATCATTGCCTTATACAGTTACTGATATTAAGCTTACCCACCTGAAGTGCTCAATCCAAGGCAAACCTGGGGTCGGTGAAGAGCGTGGCCACTTGCACGCACAATCCGCTGAACCCGTATCCACGGTACATGTCGCGCAAACCTCGGCTCCTAGCAGTGTTCCAAAAACACTCGCGAACCTTCCTGGGTACAACAAAAGGTCCAAAGTTATACTTAATGCTAAAATATCCAAGTATACACCATCTGCTGAAACCAGTCCCAAAGATGTGCAATTTTCACCTGCAGAACGGACTCTGAAAAATCCACCAAAAATACGGACGCGATCGTCGCGTCGAGCCCTTCGAAACGAGTACCTGCATGTCAAAATCCGAGTCCCGGAGGCCGAGTTACAAATTCCACAACGCGGTGAGCGCGAAAGTCCACAACATACACAACTGTAATACTCTGCACAGTAAAGGGAAAAGAAGTATACCTTCGGGCGAATCTCAGAAAATTCCTCCAAAAACACGACGGTAATCCTTGCGATGCGTAGATGCAAAAAGTGTAAAGGCACGCCTCAATACGAGTTTCGTACATCAAGTTGGCACGCAAAACGGTGCACACTTTCGAGTCCGCGCGCAAAACGGTGCACCACGACACGCCCGGCGGCACTTCGTGTAACAAGATGGCACAGTAAAATTCGGTCCCTAACACGCAGAATGGCATGGGGTCAAATCCAAATCCAAAAAAAGAAAAACCCAAAACTGTGCCAAAACACCCCCAAAATCACATACGGGACCTACCTCGACATTGTCGCGCCGCCCAATGCATACAAACGCGTCCATCCGGCTCCTTGGAACACCTTGCGCGCTCCACGGGGTCAACGGCGTGCTCGCGCACCCACGAAAACCCCACACGGAATCGCCCTGCTCCCCTGCTGGTACGCTCGGGCGAAGCCAAAAAGGGAAAAGGAGGAAAAAAGGGGCCTTTCGGGCCCTTATAGGCTAAAAAACCCACTTTCGGGCGCACCTTTCGGGCGCCCGAAAACTTCCGGGCGGCTACAGTAACCGGCCCACCAAGGTCCACGGGTCCACGCCATGCCAGCTAGGCGCCACGTCACCATCGCTCGACCAACCAGAGGACGACACGTGTCCCTGGACCCGTGCACCGCGACCACGGACCGGCGGCAGCCAATCGGCAGCCGCCACGTGGACCGCACCCACGCCCCGCGTTGACGCACGGCAGCAGCGACGCGTCGCGTCGCGCGTCGCGTCGCGCGTCGCGTCGCGCTGACCCGCGAATGGGAGGCCGACACGTGGCCTGCCCCCGCTGACGCCGCGCCAGGGCCCGCGCGCCTTCCTCGCGCGGGTCTGCGCCTCGGCCGCTGTGGCCAATGGGGAGACGCCACGTGGTGTCCCCCACCCACCCCGTGCCCCGCGCCGCGCGCCTCTGTGCGCCTCGTGCCGCGTGCCACGCCTCAGGATTCGTGCCCGCTGCATCGAGATCCGCGCACACCACCTCGGGATCCGTGCTACTACATCGGGATCCGAAAAATACAAATAGATAGTCCATTTTCATCATTTTCGCGCGCTGAATCCAAATCCGCTATCCGTTTTGCCAAATTCCACTTCTAAAATTTGTCGAAGGTATCCAGAGAAGTGTTCTTAACCCAAATTTCGCGCTGAGTCCAATTTTAATATCCGCTTCGCGCGAAACCACTTCTAAACATCCGACGGGGTCCTCCGATCACTCACGTGATCCATTTTAAGCCCGAAGTCCATCACTTGTGTCCAAATTGTGCACAAACACCACCCACACACCTCATAGGCCTCCAGAAGCCGCTGGTCAACCAGTAATCTCATCGTAGGGATCCGGGTCACCACAGAGGTAATGATGCGGCTAAGGAGTCGACTATAACCTTGAAGCGCAAGAAAAGCAAATAAAAACACGACCGATGGGCCGATTTATAATCTAAATACACAAATAAAGACACGGCCGAATAAACCGGTTTACACTTTATATTAAATTGGAGAAGGGGATACAAAAAAGAAGGTAGGGATAGAAGAATTACAATTAAACTTACTCCTATGAAAGCAGTAAAAGTTAAGTTACCCTACTCCTAGATAAGAGAAAATCCTGGGGTGGTACCGGGCTTACGATGATTATCGGACCCCATTTTCTTCGATGGTTCGGGTATTTATACATCTCCCGAGCCAAGTTATTAGGCGCCGATTTGAATTATCGGCGTTAATTAAGGAAAGTCATCGGGTATTTAGCAACCACTTCCTTTTGAGCCGGGTAGCTCAATTAGGATAGAAGTCATTTCCCCATCCAAGTTCATCCCCTGAATGTCGCACTTGAACGTAATCCTCGGCGCTTTTCAATGCTAGGCGTCGCTTGTCGTTTCGGGTTAGTTGCGAGATTCGCACATGAATCTCACCTCTATTCCATTTAAAATCTTTCCTTCTGCGGCTTAGCGTGACTGAGGATTGACTTTAACTTCGTCTCTTCTGTTGCCTGACTGAAGCGGTCCGATATTTTTCTTCGGCTGAGAGACGATCTTGGGTGGGACGACAATCCTCCTGCTGACCGCTTTGCTTTCAGCCGATGGCATTCGTCGCGTCTTATGCCTTTATGTGATCGAAATTGGTCCGGACCGAGATGCAGACCCTTCTTCGGCTGACTCGTCCTTCCATCAACTGGGGTCTTCGTACGCTTCGTACTATACTGTGACACACCCAACACTACTCTAAAACTAGACGTGGGTCCTTCCTTCTTCGATTTGATCAACCGAAGGTTGATTTCGACTCCGCTTGTTTCGTCGTCTAATCGAGGCGGTTCGATGTCTGGTGGCAGGCGAAGTTAGTTCTGGACGAGACACTGGTCCTCTACGTCGGCTGCTTCTCCCATCAGTTGATGCTCTCAGCCGATAACCTATGTCGTGTGCTGCATTCTTGCGCGGCTAGGATCGGCCCGGATCAGGACGTGAATCCCTCTTCCTTCGTCGGCTGATGTCTTCGGTCGACGACATGCATCGCGCGCTGTTCTCTTCCGTGACCGAGACCGGTCTCAATAGAGGCGCGAGTACCCCCTTTTGCTGACTCAAAAACCTCCATCGGCCGATACCTTTGGCCGATGAGGGACACCACGTGTCACTCCCTCAAGTGGCGAAAATTTTGGTCTCAATAGTAGGCTATTGTCTTCTGACATTTTTCGGTAGGATTAGAGTAAGAGTTTACCTAGGTCGTCCTACCTGGTGTGCCAATAAAGTTGTTGGTGCCGAAAGTTTAATCGAACGCTCGTGGACCGTTGACTGGCTTCAGTCAGCGATCGGCTCCGGTATGACCCTCTGATGTGATTGCGCCGTGTGCCAAACGATTAGGCCGAGGAGGGATCCGCTCGGCCGGGTTCTTCTTAATCGAACTCTTAATATGGTTCGGCCTGGAGGAGCCGAACTAAGACGACAAGGTATTGATCAATACGGCCGAATCAGCCGGTTCGCTTTGTATTGCTCGAGAAAAGGTTACAAGAAATGGATTATAAGTACAACTATTCCTACGAAAAGCAGTAAAAAAAAACTATAAATATTGGTAGGAAAATTTATCTAGGAAAGTGGTAGGGAAAGCAGTAAACTTAGTCTAGGAAAGTTGTTGATGAAGGTATGAAAGGTTTTGAAGAGTGTGGGTGGTCACTGGCTTACGATGCAGGACCTCTTTTTCCTTCGATGATTCGCTTACTTAATATACTTGTCTGAATCATGTATACAGTTGTGTATATCGTAATTTATGGAAAATCATCCCGTATCTCTTAACTACTTTCTTCTGAGTTGATTCTTTTCGGTTGTGTTACGGCATTTTGGTGTTGGCATATTTCGTGAGTCAAGTCAGTGAGTTGAGTCGGAGTCTTAAAGGGATCAAATTGTCAATCAGCAATCAAAGACTTAGAGAAGATTCAACAAGAGCTCAAGTTGACACTCAGTGTCTTGAGTCTTGAAGATTGAAGTTGAAGAATTGTGGATCAGTTACATCAATCTCAAGAAGAAAGTATTCAAAAGGATCAGGTATGGTTAACTAAATAATTTTGGTGATCCGAATACTTTCTTATAGTGTAGAAACACTTGGATGAATTTTTAATTGCATAAAAATCAAAAACTGGACATGGGACATGTTCAGGATCCGGATCAGACAGTCCAATCCGGATCCCGAAGGGTGCTTGTTCATTGGCAAATCCGATCCGGATCAAAGGTCATTTCGATCCGGATCCCGAACATGGGTTTTTGCTGGAATATATGAACGATCCGGATCGGGCATTTCAATCCGGATCCCGAACCCTGTTTTTCTGGAATAGCCTGACTCGTTACGACGATTCAGATCACAGTAAATCCGATCCGGATCGCCGTCCTGAAAATTTCCAGATAAGGTAAGTTTTTGATTCTTATCTCTTTCCAAAGGTTTCTAAACTATAAATAGACATTTAGGGTTTCTCAAAAACGTGGGGAGCACGACCGATTAATTAATTAAACACTTGAGAGCAACCCTAGAGGCTAGGTTTTTATCGTTCTTCTTTATAGCCTCTTTTAGGTCAATTCGACGGTTCTTTCAAGAACATATCTTCTGTCGAATTGATCTAATCTTTGCTTAGAGATTTTTCCCATGGATCTTCATTGATAATCTAAGCAAAGGATCACCATCGAAGCCAATATTCTTACCGGCTGAGTTTGCGTCGTGGATTCGACGTGGCATCGTGGATTCGGTGTGCTAAAGGCGTTTCGTGGATTCGAAACGTGTGCTCGTGGATTCTGTAGAGTTATTAAGGATCCACAAGGATCTAAATAGGTACTATCAAACAACTAGAGGGGGGGTGAATAGGTGTAATACTTAAAAACTCAATCTCAGTGCAAAATAAAAACCAATGCGGAAAATAAAATCAGCACACCAAGATTTACGTGGAAACTCCAATCCAGGAGAAAAACCACGGGACCAACACGCAATAACAATCCACTAAGAATAGAAGAATAACAAGGTGATTACCGACTCCACGGACTCAAACCCCTCCTTCAGCTTCTTCGGACCTTGCGCTGACCGGTTGGATATCCACACAATAACAATCCCTAAGAAAAGAAGAATAACAAGGTGATTACCGTCTCCACGGATTTAACCCCTCCTTCAATTTCTTGGACCTCGCGCTCCACCGATTTTGCACGTCCACTGCACACGTTCGAATCCACGAACGCCACTCGAATCCACGAGCACACGTTTCGAATCCACGAAACGCCTTTAGCTCACCGAATCCACGATGCCACGTCGAATCCACGACGCAAACTCAGTCGATAAGAATATTGACTTCGATGGTGATCCTTTGCTTAGATTCTCATTGAGGAACCGTAGAAGAAATCTCTAAGCAAAGATTAGATCAATTCGACAAAAGATATGTTCTTGAAAGAACCATCGAATTGACCTAAAAGAGGCTATAAAGAAGATCGATAAAAACCTAGCCTCTAGGGTTGCTCTCAAGTGTTTTTCGAAATTGATCGGCCGTAGCTCCCACGTTTTTGAGAAACCCTAAATGTCTATTTATAGTTTAGAAACCTTTGGAAAGAGATAAGAATCAAAAACATACCTTATCTGGAAATTTTCAGGACGGCGATCCGGATCGGATTTACTGCGATCCGGATCGTCGTAACGAGATTGACGATTCCAGAAAACCAAGGGTTCAGGATCCGGATTGCAAGGTCCGATCCGGATCGTTCATGCAATTCAGCAAAGTCCCATGTTCGGGATCCGGATCGGAATGGCCTAGGATCCGGATTGAAATTGCCAATGAACAAGTACCCTTCGGGATCCGGATTGCAAGGTCTGATCCGGATCCTGAACATGTCCCATGTCCAGTTTTTGATTTTTATGCAATTAAAAATTCTTCCAAGTGTTTCTACACTATAAGAAAGTATTCGGATCACCACAATTATTTAGTTAAACATACCTGATCCTCTTGAATACTTTCTTCTTGAGATTGATGTAACTGATCCACAATTCTTCAACTTCAATCTTCAAGACTCAAGACACTGAGTCCCAACATGAGCTCTTGTTGAATCTTTTCTAAGTCTTTGATTGCTGATTGACAATTTGATCCCTTTAAGACTCCGACTCAACTCACTGACTTGACTCACGAAATATGCCAAGACCAAAATGCCGTAACAATCTCCCCCTTTGGCAATTTCGTGACAAAACCCAAAAATACATAAAAGCGCTCAAGTCACTCATCTTAAACCAAAAAATCGAAACTCAATGTCATCACCAAAACATTGATTTTCTTTGCGTGAAAGATCCAATAAATACAAAATTACATTTGAACCAAACAGTCCTAGAACATACTCTATGACTTAGGACTTGGAGTCTTAAAGTGATGTAATTCCTGCAAAACAAAACTCCAAAACAAAATCAAACGTTAGTCGTTAGAAATTAGAATCCTACATTTGATCCGTCTTCCTTTTGGTTCTTTTGTTTTTCGGCTCTTTCAATTTTTTCTTTGTCTCCCCCTATCTTGAGCATCTCTAACATGTTCTCCATGTTCTTGAGCATCTATGTTCTCCCCCTTTGTGGTACGATCATCATTTTCCGTTCTCCCCCATTTTTCCATTTTCGTTTCGTTTCTCTTGATGATCTCATCTCCGTCATTTCTCTTCTCCCCCTTTTTGTCACAAATTGTCAAACAGTGAACATACTAGACAAAAGGAAATCACTAACAACATTAGTTCATAGAGAAAGAGAGATAAAAGCTCAGTTCTGGTATATAACAAAAATGCAGATTGCGTACCTGTACCAGAAAGCAAAAATCAATTAATTTCTTGAAACAAATCCAGATTTTAGAATCTTTTCAAATACCGATTTGTATTCCATCAAGAAAACAATTTAAGTGCTTTAACCAATGAATTAACAAGATGTCATTCAATCCAATTAATTTCACAAAATTAAAAAAGATTTACTCCGAAATCATGAAAAATAAAGGTAAAACATTATAAACCGTTTTTCATGTTATATTCATCAAACACAAGTCATCAAAAATAATCTTGAGATCCAAAGTCTATCAAGATGTAACGGATGTACAAAGATGACTTACAGAGATTTCCAAATGACATCAATTTGATTTCTTACCCTTTCAAATTTGAGATAAGCACTAAAATACCTAAGGGTGGCTCTTTGAGCATCTTTCAACTATCCCACCTTATACCAACCAGGAGATTATTCAAAATATAAGAGCTTTGCATATAAATCTCCAAATGCTTCAACTAAAGATTTTCTCATAAAATACTATCAAGCATTCATAACATGTGGTAGCTTCACACACAAACCGGACGACCGGGGTGGCAGCTCTTTCCAACATGTGGTGGTAGTTTTCACACTCCTTTCGGATGTAACTCTTTCCACATCTTTTGCAAATCATTTCAATACCCTTGTAAGAATGCAATCTCTTACGTGAAAGAATTAAATCCCAAATTTTAATCAATCGGTTGTCTCACGTTTATCACAATGAATTCACACAACCGAGATAGATTAAGCATCTAAAGATCACACATGATTTCAAAAATTTGATGCTTATAAAATCAAAAACTCCTATAATGAAGTATCTTCAAGATTATGATTAAGGAGTAAAGTTGATAATCCAAATAAAATTAATTTGGAGTGAATAAAAGTGAAGCCCTTTTTATTCAATGCACTTGTTCAGTAAAATCCCTTTTGTTCAAAAACAAAGTATAAAAACGAAGAGCATTGAAAAACATGTAATGCAAAGATTAAGAAAGATATGAAGGGAAAACCAATCAAAGCATTACATACAGTCATAAGCTATTTAGAACTTAAGACAAGGAAAGATATCACCTTTCCGAATCCAAAATCGCTGGATTTTGGGTTGTCTTGATTCGTTGTGGCCGGGGGTTGTCCGCTTTGACTGTTGATCCACCTTAGGTCTTTGCCTCGCAGTGATCCACTTGAATGATTGATGTTGTGGCTCGGACCTTTGGTGGGTTGAGTGAACTCCATTGACTTGATGAGTCTTTTGATTCCGTTGAGTTCGCTCCGTAGATGAAGTTGCCGAAGAATTTTTCTTTCTCTTTTTCGGGCAATTCTTCACCAAATGTCCTTCAAGTCCACATAAGTGACACGTTCTTCCTTTCAATTTGAATGTGGAACTTGAAGCATGCACAGTTTGATCCTTTTTAAATCCCAAACCAACCTTACTTGTTTGACCTAATCCGGATATACAATCAAATTTCTTGGAAACGGTTGAAAGCCTTTGTATGTCGGATTTGAGTTCATGAACTTGCTTGGTCAATACTTGGTTGGTGACATGAATCTCCTCCAACTGCTTTTCTAGAAAACCAATCTTGTCCATATATGATTCAGCGTTTGTCTCCGATTGGTTTAGCTTTTCTTGGAGGATTTTATTGTTATCCAATAAACGTCCTTGTTCCTCCTCGAGATCTTGAAGTTTTATCTTTAAAGCTTGATTCTCGTCTTGACCTTCAAGTCGTTGCTTCCTCAACTTCTTAATATGTTTGGCCATCTTCTTTGATTCCGTAAGAAGTTGTTGATATGCCTCAACGAGTTCTTCTTCGTCCGACTCCCCCTCACTTGATGACTCTCCGTCGGTTGTTGATGTTTCATACAAAATCAAAGGAGTAGAGTCAGTGACTAAAGATGATAAACAAACATTAGAGGAGGGAATTTGAGAGGCGTGTAAGGCAACGGCTTTTTCCTCTTTACTTGAGGTCGATTCATTAGAGGTAGAATCGTCCCAAGTTTTCGCTTGCAAAGCCTTCTTTTTATATAATTTCGGAGTAGGACAATCCGTTGAAAAATGGCCGTAGCCTTTGCATCTATAACATCGGATTTCCCCTTCGAATTCATCTTTTTTCTTAGAAGGTTTTGCAAGGAATTTGAGGTTAGAGGATTTAGAACCCGATGATCCTTTAGAAGGTTTCGTGGATGAAGATCCATCGGTTCGATTCTTCCAAAACTTCCGACGAAATTTCTTTACGATCCGCGCCAATTGTTCTTCAAAATCGGCAAAAGAGATTTCATCGTCGGAACTTGATTCGCTATCTTCTTCCTTTGTTGATTTGAATGCAATACCTGTAAGCTTAGAAGAAAACTTGGAAGAACCTTGATTAGTAGGAAAAGTCATTTCATAAGTTTGCAAAGCACCTACTAATTCCTCTATACACATCTCATCCGGATGACTAACGGTTTCAATGGCGGTAACCTTTGCCCTAAACCGTTCCGGAAGAGTCCGAAGTATCTTTCTTACAATTTTCGACTCCGGGATCTTTTCTCCTAAATTAGCACATGTATTTATTACATCTTGAAGTCTAGTGTAATAATCTGTAAACAATTCATGCTCTTCCATATGAATAGAGTCAAATTGACTTGTAAGCATCTGGAGCTTTTGAATTTTTACAAGATTAGTACCCTCATGTGTAATTTTGAGAATATCCCAAATTTCCTTCGCGGTTTCACACGCGGAAATTCGTGTGAACTCAGTCGAGGAAAGAGAATTAAATAAAGCGTTCATACCTTTCCCATTGTAAGAAGATCTTTCAAATTCCTCTTTGGACCATCTAGAGCGAGGTTTTGGGGTAGTAGAATTTCCTACTTCCTCAACAGGATGCACCCAACCGTGTTCCACGGTTTGCCATACCCGCTCATCAATTGCGATGAGAAAAGCTCTCATCCGCACTTTCCAATAAGCATAATTAGTCCCATCAAAAAGAGGAGGTCTATAAATATTACCACTTTCACCCATCATGATAGATAAACCTAAAACCCTCTCTGATACCAATTGTAGAGTTATTAAGGATCCACAAGGATCTAAATAGGTACTATCAAACAACTAGAGGGGGGGTGAATAGGTGTAATACTTAAAAACTCAATCTCAGTGCAAAATAAAAACCAATGCGGAAAATAAAATCAGCACACCAAGATTTACGTGGAAACTCCAATCCAGGAGAAAAACCACGGGACCAACACGCAATAACAATCCACTAAGAATAGAAGAATAACAAGGTGATTACCGACTCCACGGACTCAAACCCCTCCTTCAGCTTCTTCGGACCTTGCGCTGACCGGTTGGATATCCACGCAATAACAATCCCTAAGAAAAGAAGAATAACAAGGTGATTACCGTCTCCACGGATTTAACCCCTCCTTCAATTTCTTGGACCTCGCGCTCCACCGATTTTGCACGTCCACTGCACACGTTCGAATCCACGAACGCCACTCGAATCCACGAGCACACGTTTCGAATCCACGAAACGCCTTTAGCTCACCGAATCCACGATGCCACGTCGAATCCACGACGCAAACTCAGTCGATAAGAATATTGACTTCGATGGTGATCCTTTGCTTAGATTCTCATTGAGGAACCGTAGAAGAAATCTCTAAGCAAAGATTAGATCAATTCGACAAAAGATATGTTCTTGAAAGAACCATCGAATTGACCTAAAAGAGGCTATAAAGAAGATCGATAAAAACCTAGCCTCTAGGGTTGCTCTCAAGTGTTTTTCGAAATTGATCGGCCGTAGCTCCCACGTTTTTGAGAAACCTAAATGTCTATTTATAGTTTAGAAACCTTTGGAAAGAGATAAGAATCAAAAACATACCTTATCTGGAAATTTTCAGGACGGCGATCCGGATCGGATTTACTGCGATCCGGATCGTCGTAACGAGATTGACGATTCCAGAAAACCAAGGGTTCGGGATCCGGATTGCAAGGTCCGATCCGGATCGTTCATGCAATTCAGCAAAGTCCCATGTTCGGGATCCGGATCGGAATGGCCTAGGATCCGGATTGAAATTGCCAATGAACAAGTACCCTTCGGGATCCGGATTGCAAGGTCTGATCCGGATCCTGAACATGTCCCATGTCCAGTTTTTGATTTTTATGCAATTAAAAATTCTTCCAAGTGTTTCTACACTATAAGAAAGTATTCGGATCACCACAATTATTTAGTTAAACATACCTGATCCTCTTGAATACTTTCTTCTTGAGATTGATGTAACTGATCCACAATTCTTCAACTTCAATCTTCAAGACTCAAGACACTGAGTGCCAACATGAGCTCTTGTTGAATCTTTTCTAAGTCTTTGATTGCTTATTGACAATTTGATCCCTTTAAGACTCCGACTCAACTCACTGACTTGACTCACGAAATATGCCAAGACCAAAATGCCGTAACAGATTCGAGTGGCGTTCGTGGATTCGAACGTGTGCAGTGGACGTGCAATCGTTGGAGCGCAAGGTCCGAAGAAGTTGAAGGAGGGGTTAAATCCGTGGAGACGGTAATCACCTTGTTATTCTTTTTTTCTTTGTGGATTGTTATTGCGTGGACATCCAATCGGTGAGCGCAAGGTCCGAAGAAGCTGAAGGAGGGGTTTGAGTCCGTGGAGTCGGTAATCACCTTGTTATTCTTCTATTCTTAGTGGATTGTTATTGCGTGTTGGTCCCGTGGTTTTTCTCCTGGATTGGAGTTTCCACGTATATTTTGGTGTGCTGTTTTTATTTTCCGCATTGGTTTTTATTTTGCACTGAGATTTGGTTTTATAAGTATTACACCTATTCACCCCCCCTCTAGTTATTTGATAGTACCTACTTAGATCCTTGTGGATCCCCAAAAACCAACAATTGGTATCAGAGCGGGTTTTAAGTTTTTTTATCATGTTGGGTGAAAGTGGTAATATTTATAGACCTCCTCTTTTTGATGGGACTAATTATGCTTATTGGAAAGTGCGGATGAGAGCTTTTCTCATCGCAATTGATGAGCGGGTATGGCAATCCGTGGAATACGGTTGGGTGCATCCTGTTGAGGAAGTAGGAAATTCTACTACCCCAAAACCTCGCTCTAGATGGTCCAAAGAGGAACTCGAAAGATCTTCTTACAATGGGAAAGGTATGAACGCTCTTTTTAACTCTCTTTCCTCGACTGAGTTCTCAAGAATTTCCGCGTGTGAAACCGCGAAGGAAATTTAGGATATTCTCAAAATTACACATGAGGGTACTAATCTTATAAAAATTCAAAAGCTCCAGATGCTTACAAGTCAATTTGACTCTATTCATATGGAAGAGCATGAATTGTTTACAGATTATTACATTAGACTTCAAGATGTAATAAATACATGTGCTAATTTAGGAGAAAAGATCCCGGAGTCAAAAATTGTAAGAAAGATACTTCGGACTCTTCCGGAACGGTTTAGGGCAAAGGTTACCGCCATTGAAACCGTTAGTCATCCGGATGAGATGAGTGTAGAGGAATTAGTAGGCGCTTTGCAAACTTATGAAATGACTTTTCCTACTAATCAAGTTTCTTCCAAGTCTTCTTCTAAGCTTACAGGTATTGCATTCAAATCAACAAAGGAAGAAGATAGCGAATCGAGTTCCGACGATGAAATCTCTTTTGCCGATTTTGAAGAACAATTGGCGCGGATCACAAAGAAATTTCGTCGGAAGTTTTGGAAGAATCGAACCGATGGATCTTCATCCACGAAACCTTCTAAAGGATCATCGGGTTCTAAATCCTCTAACCTCAAAGGCGTTGCAAAACCTTCTAAAGAAAAAGAAAAAGATGATTTCGAAGGGGAAATCCAATGCTATCGATGCAAAGGCTACGGCCATTTTTCAACGGATTGTCCTTCTCCGAAATCATATAAAAAGAAGGCTTTGCAAGCGAAAACTTGGGACGATTCTACTTCTAATGAATCGACCTCAAGTAAAGAGGAAAAAGTCGTTGCCTTACATGCTTCTCAAAATCCCTCTTCTAATGTTTGTTTATCATCTTTAATCACTGACTCTATTCCTTTGATTTTGCATGAAACATCAACATCCAACGGAGAGTCATCAAGTGAGGGGGAGTCGGACGAAGAAGAACTCGTTGAGGCATATCAACAACTTCTTGCAGAATCTAAGAAGATAGCCAAGCATATCAAGAAGTTGAGGAAGCAACGACTTGAGAATCAAGACGAGAATCATGCTTTAAAGATCAAACTTCATGATCTCGAGGAGGAACGAGAGCTTTTATTGGATAAAAATAAAATCCTCCAGAAAAAGATAAATCAATCGGAAACGATCGTTAATTTCCATATTAACAAGATTGATTTTCTTGAAAAACAGTTTGAGGAGATTCATGTCACCAACCAAGTTTTGACCAAGCAAGTTCATGAACTCAAATTCGACATACAAAGGCTTTCAACCGGTTCCAAGAAACTAGATTGTATGTCCGGATTAGGTCAAACAAGCAAGGTTGGTTTGGGATTCAAAAAGGACCAAACTGTGCATGCTTCAAGTTCCACAATGAAATTGAAAGGAAGAACTTGTCACTTATGTGGACTTGAAGGACATTTGGTGAAGAATTGCCCGAAAAAAAGGAAAGAAGAGTCCTTCGGCAA
Organism: Tillandsia leiboldiana; assembly: GCA_029204045.2. Taxonomy (NCBI): domain Eukaryota; kingdom Viridiplantae; phylum Streptophyta; class Magnoliopsida; order Poales; family Bromeliaceae; genus Tillandsia; species Tillandsia leiboldiana. The sequence goes on from CM055072.1 coordinate 10,875,837, forward strand.
CTTCATCTACGGAGCGAACTCAACGGAATCAAAAGACACATCAAGTCAATGGAGTTCACTCAAACCACCAAAGGTCCGAGCCACAACATCAATCATACAAGTGGATCACTGCGAGGCAAAGACCTAAGGTGGATCAACAGTCAAAGCTATCATCTCCCAACCACAATGAATCAAGACAACCCAAAATTCGACAATTTTGGATTCGGAAAGGTGATATCTTTCCTTGTCTTAAGTTCTAAATAGCTTATGACTGTATGTAATGCTTTGATTGATTTTCCTTTCATATTTTTCTGAATCTCTGCATTACATGTTTTCAATGCTCTTCGTTTTTATGTTTTGTTTTTTTTTAAACAAAAGGATTTTAACGAACAAGTGCATTGAATAAAAAGGGTTTTCACTTTCAATCACTCCAATTTAATTTTATTTAAATTATCAACTTTACTCCATAATCATAATTCTTGAAGATATTTCATTATAGGAGTTTTTGATAATTATATTCATCAAATTTTAGAAATCATGTGTGATCTTTAGATGATTATTCTATCTCGGTTGTGTGAATTCATTGTGATAAACGTGAGACAACCGATAGACTAAAATTTGGGATTTAATTCTTTCACGTAAGAGATTGCATTCTTACAAGGGTAAATAAATGAATTGTAAAAGATGTGGAAAGAGTTACATCCGAAAGGAGTGTGAAAACTACCACCACATGTTGGAAAAAGCTACCACATGTTTTGGATGCTTGAAAAATACTTTATGAAATTTTGTTTAGTTGAAGCATTCGGAGATTCATATTCAAAGTTCTTATATTCTGAACAATCTCCTGGTTGGTATAAGGTGGGATAGTTGAAAGATGCTCAAAGAGCCACCCTTAGGTATTTTAGTGCTTATCTCAAATTTGAAAGGGTAAGAAATCAAATTGATGTCATTTGGAAATCTCTGTAAGTCATCTTTGTACATCCGTTACATCTTGATAGACTTTGGATCTCAAGATTATTTTTGATGACTTGTGTTTGACGTATATAATGTGAAAAACGGTTTATAATGTTTTATCTTTGTTTTTCATGATTTCGGAGTAAATCTTTTTAATTTTTGTGAAATTAATTGGATTGAATGACATCTATGTGATCTCATATTATTCTCAAGCACTTAAATTATTTTCTTGATGGAATACAAATCGGTAATTCAAATATTTCAAAATCTGGATTTGTTTCAAGAAATTATTTGATTTTTGCGTTCGAGTACCGGTACGCAATCTATGTTTTTGTTATATACCGGAACTGAGCTTTTATCTCTCTTTCACTATGGACTAATGCTGTTAGAGATTTCCTTTTGTCTAGTATGTTCACTGTTTGACAATTTGTGACAAAAAGGGGGAGAAGAGAAATAGGGGAGAAGAGAGAAATAGGGGAGAAGAGATCATCGAGATAGGGGGAGACAGAGATGAGATCATCGAGAAGAAGAAAGGAGATGAGAAAAATGAGCCGAAAAACAAAAAGAACCAAAAGGACGAATCAAATGTAGGATTTACATTTAATTTCTAACGACTGACTTTTGATTTGTTTGGAGTTTTGTTTTTGCAGGATCTACATCACTTTAAGACTCCAAGTCCTAAGTCATAGAGTTTGTTCTAAGACTGGTTCAAATATATTTTTGTTTATTGGATCTTTCACGCAAAGAAAGTCAATGTTTTGGTGATGACATTGAGTTTCGATTTTTTGGTTTAAGATGAGTGACTTGAGCGCTTTTATGTATTTTTGGGTTTTGTCACGAAATTGCCAAAGGGGGAGATTGTTACGGCATTTTGGTGTTGGCATATTTCGTGAGTCAAGTCAGTGAGTTGAGTCGGAGTCTTAAAGGGATCAAATTGTCAATCAGCAATCAAAGACTTAGAGAAGATTCAACAAGAGCTCAAGTTGACACTCAGTGTCTTGAGTCTTGAAGATTGAAGTTGAAGAATTGTGGATCAGTTACATCAATCTCAAGAAGAAAGTATTCAAAAGGATCAGGTATGGTTAACTAAATAATTTTGGTGATTCGAATACTTTCTTATAGTGTAGAAACACTTGGATGAATTTTTAATTGCATAAAAATCAAAAACTGGACATGGGACATGTTCAGGATCCGGATCAGACAGTCCAATCCGGATCCCGAAGGGTGCTTGTTCATTGGCAAATCCGATCCGGATCAAAGGTCATTTCGATCCGGATCCCGAACATGGGTTTTTGCTGGAATATATGAACGATCCGGATCGGGCATTTCAATCCGGATCTCGAACCCTGTTTTTCTGGAATAGCCTGACTCGTTACGACGATCCGGATCACAGTAAATCCGATCCGGATCGCCGTCCTGAAAATTTCCAGATAAGGTAAGTTTTTGATTCTTATCTCTTTCCAAAGGTTTCTAAACTATAAATAGACATTTAGGGTTTCTCAAAAACGTGGGGAGCACGACCGATTAATTAATTAAACACTTGAGAGCAACCCTAGAGGCTAGGTTTTTATCGTTCTTCTTTATAGCCTCTTTTAGGTCAATTCGACGGTTCTTTCAAGAACATATCTTCTGTCGAATTGATCTAATCTTTGCTTAGAGATTTTTCCCATGGATCTTCATTGATAATCTAAGCAAAGGATCACCATCGAAGCCAATATTCTTACCGGCTGAGTTTGCGTCGTGGATTCGACGTGGCATCGTGGATTCGGTGTGCTAAAGGCGTTTCGTGGATTCGAAACATGTGCTCGTGGATTCGAGTGGCGTTCGTGGATTCGAACGTGTGCAGTGGACGTGCAATCGTTGGAGCGCAAGGTCCGAAGAAGTTGAAGGAGGGGTTAAATCCGTGGAGACGGTAATCACCTTGTTATTCTTTTTTTCTTAGTGGATTGTTATTGCGTGGACATCCAATCGGTGAGCGCAAGGTCCGAAGAAGCTGAAGGAGGGGTTTGAGTCCGTGGAGTCGGTAATCACCTTGTTATTCTTCTATTCTTAGTGGATTGTTATTGCGTGTTGGTCCCGTGGTTTTTCTCCTGGATTGGAGTTTTCACGTATATCTCGGTGTGCTGTTTTTATTTTCCGCATTGATTTTTATTTTGCACTGAGATTTGGTTTTATAAGTATTACACCTATTCACCCCCCTCTAGTTGTTTGATAGTACCTATTTAGATCCTTGTGGATCCCCAAAAACCAACAGGTTGGACAGTGGCTCTTTTCTGTCTATGTTCATCTCCAGGATTAGCGCGCCGAGGGGTGATCCTCGGCACTCATTATTGCAGGGCGCCGCTTGCCAATCCTGCATTAGTTCCGTGATCCGCGCCCGGAATCTCGTGCCTACCTTCTTCAGGATCTTTCCTTCTGTGTTCGCATATGCTCCTTTTCGGCTCAAGCAGTTGATTCCCGACCCTGATTTCGCCTCTTGTCGTCGTTCAGCTAAGATAGCCGATGACTTTCAGCCGATCGGAGTCGGTCTTGGTCAAGGCGCGAGCACCTTTCGTCGGCTCCTTCTATCGGTTGATATTTTCGGCCGATGGTTTGCGCTACGTGTCGCCTTCCGACTTGATCGCAGTGCATTCTACGTGGCGATAATTTTTACCTCAACAGTAATATAGTAGTGTAATAGCAAAATAACAAGCATAAAAAGGGGATGAAAGTAAAAAGGGGATAAAAGAGTGAGAGTTGAGAAGGAGCTCATGGAGGTAGCAACCATGGCGAACGACGGTCGTAGTGGCATAGAGCGAGAAGGCGACGGCTTCTGTTCATTTGGAGCAAAATCGAAGATCTCGCCATGATCTAGTCAAACGAAGGGTTGGAAGGAAGTATTTAAACCCAGTTAACGGATCGGGTGGTCGGGAGCGACAAATCCGACCGTGAAGCCAATGAGACGAGCCAAAAATTGAATCAGAGCTTAGGCCCAGATTATTAAGAGAAGAGGTCTTCTGGTGCAAGCCCGATCTTCTATTGCATCAGCCCAGTCCATGAGCCCAAAAATCCCACAGATTGAGGCCCTGATGGCCCCTTTGCCATTTTATTGACTTCTACAGTTTAATCCACTATTTCTACTATTTTACATTTTAATACATGTAAAGGAGAATATAAGAAGCAGAGTGTAACTAATGAGGGGATACGAAAATAAATTAACAGTTTCTTCTCCCCAATTATACTTGTTCTTCATGTCCTCTCCTCCCTTCTCTATCTCCCTCTAATCTCTCTCACTCTCTCTCTTTCTCTATTTCTTCTTTTTCTTTTCCTTTTCTCTCACCCAACTCCCACAAATCCCCCAATCTGGGCCTCACTATCATCCCCCGAGTCCGGGATATCACAAACCCTTTGTCGCAAATAACAGGATAATTAGGTTGAAATTTTCTCTGCAGAAAACAACAACATTCAAATCTCACAGGTGTACATTAAATTGTACATTTGATATTAATGGCGGAGTATTTTGAAATAAAGAAGGGATATATAAAAAATATATTTGAAATAAAAAGAAAAAATAAAGATAAATAAAATATTTCTGAATGAGATCCTTTTTATTATATGTCGATCCCTATCGACGTTCTGAATGAAAAATGCTATAAATCATGCGATTTAACAGTTGGATTTCTTTGTTAGCCTCAGGAACCATCCCCAACAATTAACTAAAGCCACATACATAGGCATATTCATAGAATGTTGAGAATTTGCTAGTAAACATAGTGTTATTTTGCTTGACGAGATTAGCCGCCTAACCGTGGACTCTATTATAGATCTTTTCACAAAAGACGACTTTGGACCTTTCAGAGACAAAGGTTGATTTCAAGGAATAGAGATCGGCTGATGATCTCCTTGGTTGTTGCTGTGATCGATGGTAAAACTAATGTTTCCAATCTCATTATACCTGATTTACAATCGAATCACAATTACATCAATCCAAAGGCACCCTAAGGAGATGCATTGAGAATGGGAAAAACATAAATGAGGACTTTTAACCACAGAAAACGAAATATAGAACACTAAAAATTCAACAATGAAGTTCACCGCATGCTGATCAATACCAGCAAAATGAGAGAGAGAGCTCTAGAGAGAGTTCTCAAGTACATAACACAAATTTCAGCAAAATCACCAATAAAAAACACTGCAGAATTACTCTACAAATTGCACAGAAGCTCACTAATCTTCCTGTGAACCACTATTGTTTGCCAATAAAACTTTACAGCCATTTGATTTGGTCAGAATAGAAGAAAATATTTGGAAGTTTGTGGGTTTGCTGATGCATTTTAGGATTTAAATGATGACAATGATATAAAGTTACACAATGTTATTTTGTTGATCAACTGCAAAAGAGTAATCATAAAACATCTAACAAATGACAATGTTAAGACAACAGAAACAATTACCATTTATTTCGTCTTTACATTGAGAAACAAATTGCAATTATTGACATCTTTTACGCAAAATGTCCACATAGCTATCACTCAAAAAAAAAAAAAAAAAAAAATTACTTCCGCTAAATATTATCTGCAAATTTTGTATTCTCTGAAAAATAAAAAAAAAAGGGAAAAAAAAAAAGAATTTTTTTTTTACTTTTTTGTTCTAGCTACAAATTGTAATAATATACTTCAAGAAAAAGAACAAGTAATGATACAAAATTGTACACACCTGCAAACAGTAGGATCTTCAATCCAATTTGAGCCGCCAAACACGTACTTATAGACTTCAATGAGTGAAAAAAAATAAACCAAATATCAAAAAATAGCAGTGGATCTCTCCATTATGCCCTTTTAGCAAAGAATTGATCGCGCATCGATCACCGACTGAGGCGGATCCAAATCCCTGTCTTGGAGAGAGTTTCCAAGCAGTTTCTGCATTTCTGATGCAAAAACATCATCTAGGATCTGCATAGTATGGCAAAATTATATGTTAGACAGGTAGGCACAGTTTTGTTTTAGGTCAAAATGCAGTAACACCCCAGAAATATAGCATTTTTTCTTTTACTCCGCGCCACTCTGAAATTCTGAAACTTATATGTTAGACCATTAAACCAATCATTTAGCTTAGATGTATATACTAAGCTAGTTAGCTCAAAGGCTGATGGGATAAAATGTAGGTGTTTCATATTTACGTCGGGTAATGTGAAAATTGTGATATTTTTAGGAAGTTTTCTATTTTTGTGACTCCCTCTTAAAGATTAGCTTACCCCTAAAGCATAGCCAGATCCTCGATACCATATTCTGTTCTCTTTTCTTCTCTCAAGGAAGCTCAGTACAATCTGAATAAAAAAGCATACATCAGAGCAATGAAGAAAATATTTGTTTTCCTGGATACCCAATTTTGCATCCTAGTCTCCAGAAAGAATTTAATTTCTTACCTGCCCCATTCTGTCCCAAAAACCGCGGCAAATTGCAACAAATATTCTGCTTGAAAAGACATCATGCAAGTTTCGAATGGAATCTGTTAGCTGCATGCAAAGTGCCTGCATTCTTTCACGAATCTCGCTTTCGCCCTCGGCCTCTTTTGTTTCTTCAAGTATTTTCTTCAGTCTTGTACTCCGGTTAGACTGCGTCTGAAAAGAAAAAAGAAAAAAAAAAAAAAGTATGTAAGTTCATAGTTCAACCATTACTGACATATTGACTTGTATATCCCTGCGAAATCAGAATTTTCATATATTCAATTTGGAAACTTAATTTCTTTCATATATAGCCTGTGTGTTAAGTACAAAAGCTCATAAACTTTTCAGATATTTACATACATTCAATTCCAAAAAATTTCTTGTATGCATTTCCAACACTTTATCTTTACATATATAACATATATACCCTGAAATTTAGAAAAATTAGCCTCTTTAAAAAAAGCTTGTTTTAAGGCAAAACCAACTATCTCTAAAAATTGTGGACAACACAGCTTAATATACAGGCATTTTGTAAGAAACTGCTCTTTTGAGGGTTTATGTGGCAAAGTTGAGAGTTTAAAAGGCCTAGTACGTAATTTTGATATTAGTGCATAAGATGTGAAGGATTTGTGGAAAGTTGTTCTCACATTGCTGATGAGCTTCTCCACTATAGCTTGCATGTACTTCTTGTACTTCTTCCTCAACATTACTGTAATTGCATTCATTTGCTCACCAAAAACTGCATTTCCATCGGCAATCGTCAAGTATGCGGCCCAGGACTTCAAGATATCCTCAATTCGGATGTGTAACACATCAAGTATCCTTTTCACAGAGTTTAGGAAAGTTCCCAACTGTCATAAAAGAAACCGAATTTTAATCATTTTGCAATATTATTCTACCCAGCGAAGCCATCTTTTTTGCAATATTACTCATACCCCCCCTCTTGAAAAAAAAAATTCTATCACAAAACAGACACATAACTGACTTCCATAAATTGGATAACTACCCAGCTTAAAGGTTCTTTTGTCAGACAACTCCACTTTTGAGGGTATATGTGGAAATTCAGATTTTACAAGGGCATGCACGCAAAGGGATTGCAATGGATTCAAATATGCAAACAAAATTGAGAAAAGGATAAAGTCGTTACTTGATTTGGCACAGTGTAGGTCAATGTAGATTGCCTTCTTGTGAATTTTTGGACCTGTTTTTCGAGCATTTTTGGAATTCCATCCCTCAAAGGCATTAAACTTTCACCGTATTGCTTCTCTAGTGTTTTTACAATTGCTCTTTCAACATCAGCGACAGCCTAAATGAATGAAACACAAAATTGTTCAATATTCTAAAAGAAACATTATTGTCCAAGTGATGAGAGAAGGTGATAATAATTTGCTTACACTTTCCAAGCTCAACAAATATGAAGGCCATCTATTGATGACGACCTCGTACTCATTTATGCTTTCTTTTATTTCATCATACATACGCTCGACAAATGGTGATGTTGAACAACGTGTAGATACTTCGGAGAATTGAAGCTGCAAGAATGATATTAAGTTCAAGTAAATAAATAAAAAAAAATCATCATAACTTAGATATCTAAGTGAAAACCAGATCGTATTGTCTTTATTGTCTTAGAAAATGCTATGTTATATGGAAATATTGGTGTGAGAGAAAGATAATATGTTTCATTTATATGTCAGGCAAACTAGAATTTTACTCAACTTATTGCAAAATTTCACTCATGTAACCTCACTTCAATTTGTTGGAATTCATGCACCAAATTTCTGTTTCAATTGAGCCCTTCTATCAAACTCTCTTTTAACAAGAGGTGACATGTTCAGATGATTAAAGTGTCACATTACTACCATATCATCTTTTGAGATGATGTGGTAGCTGAATTAGTAACCACGTCGTCCTTTCGTTAAGGAAATTAAACTGAGTTTGACAAAAGGACATGATTGAACTAGGCAGACTGTTGTGATAAATTTAGCCATCAATATGCATGAAGAAATTTATGCGCACGCGCGCAGAGAGAGAGAGAGAGAGAGAGAGAGAGAGAGAGAGAGAGGGGGGGGAACCTTCTCAGCCTTGCAAAGATCAAGCAAATGCAGCCTGGTATCTTGAACCCACACCATGATGTAATTATGGAACAATTCCCTTGAAATTACCCCTCCATGAACAGGCCTGTTTGAAGATAGAGAATCAATCACATTGACCAAAAAGAATACATAATCATAACAATGAATCAGGAGAAGTTGAAATATTTTTTCCTTACCTTATATTCAATGAATCAAGGTTTCTTTCAAAATCTGCTGTTGCGATAAGCAGTTCTGCCACATGTTGTAGTGGTCTAGAAGGGGGGCAAGCTGAAAGAAAGCCTCTAAGCCTTTTGCAGAGCTCAATGCTATAAAGGGAAGCTGATATATTTGGCAAATCTATTGAGCTAAAGGTAAAAAAAAAAAAAAGATTAGATTATAAAATGGCAAAATTTGGTAATCAAAGTGGATAGTAGTTGATAGGCTAAAATGCAGAAACCAAAATACAAATATCAAGATTTCACTTTTCTGCCTTGAAATATTGCGACTCATATCGGTTCATATGTATAGTTAGTCCCTATACTATTCCAATATTGCAACCTGGTACCTAAACTTTTTGCTTAACACTTGAGGCCTTGAGCTATCACAAATTTTGCAGTTTCATCGCAAGTAGGTAGAAGAAAAAAAAATCCAACATCCGTGTAATGTAAAAATGGCCTTATTAATAACAGTTTGAAGTGAACTGAAATAATTCAAAGGATAAGGGATAAAGTGATCATTTTAAATGAGAAATTAGACTGATTTTTACATTCAACAATGGAATTGTAATTCGTAAAAATATTCAATGACAATAGTGGGGACAAAGTGGCAACATCAGGATAGTACATGGAATATCATGCATTTTACCCACTATACACTCCCACTAAGGCGATGTTATAGTGCTTCATTCATAGGTCAAGGGAGGTAATATGTAGGCTCTTACATTTCGCAGGTTCATTATAAAAATCAAGATTACTTTAACATGTAAAATAACAGTTTTCTCCAAAAACTCTTAAGCTGCTAGAAAGTGGTGTGTTTTAGTACTTTGTATTCAACAACCCCCTCATGTCTAGGCTCGACGCTTTTTTATCGGCCCAACACATGGACTTGAATTAAATGTGAGAAAATAAAATGGGACTAACAGCCTAGTGGGATTCAAATTCAGAGTCTCGTGCTGTGATACCCATGTAAAACATTTATTGGTCTCCAAAAAACTTAAAATAACCGTTAGACGAACACTTGTTTAATATGGCGTATTTTCGTGCATTATAGCCTATTATACATGCAGATTATGAGAATGTAAAAATACCTTGGAAGTATGTGCTGATTATGAATCTTAATATCTGCCTGAATCTCATTGCTTATGTTTTTACATAATGTCTTCATTTTGAGATATGCTGCGGATATAGTCATCGGGTCCGTGAAAAGACCATCTGCATTGCTCAACATGAATTCGTCAGTCTCGATCATGTGCCGCCTGCATCTCTTTGCTGCAGCAGTCTGTAGACAAACAGAAAATTAATTATATTGCTTAATTTACCATTTTTATATTTTTCCCAAAGAAATGCAGATTTATAGACCTTGTTAGGCTATGCTTCTCTTTTGTGTTCTTGAATCTCCAATACTACGAAATCTAATGCAGCAGAAGATGCGTCTCTACTTGACTAGGATGAAAAATCATCCTTTTAAAAGAAAAGTAAAAGCAAAATGAAAGGAAAAGTAATCCTGAACTTTTGTGTTCTTCTTTTATTCTTTTGCCAAATAAATCCCACAGGATGTATATAGATTGCAAATAATGCTAGCACATTTAATCATGTCGAATTGAATTCAAAAAAGCAAAGACAACATAAGCATAACAAAACGAGGTCTTAGTATTTGAGGACCAACCTGCAAATAATTTCTTAGTATGTTTTGGTGTTCGAGGGAGAGTATATCATATAGAAGGTTAAATATTTGTACTGCTGGAGATAAAGCCGGTGCGGCTGATTCAGCAATTGGGCCAAATAAGTTGGTTAAACCAGTTGGAGAAAGCTCGTCGAGTGACTTGTAGTTCTCAAAAGTAGTTGCTAGTAGTTTCTTTATTTGTTCTTCACAATCTAGCAGTATACTTCTCTGTAGAATAGAAACAGAATAAGAAAAAAAGAAATAAATGATATAAGTTCAAATAACACGTTCTTCTAAGAGGATCATAAAATGCTTGCATAAACAAAATCGAAAAGTAAAATTTTTGTAGCATATAAGAATAGATAATCGCTGACACAAAACTGATTATAAGATCATATCGACACTTCATAGTAAGACGTTTTGATAACAGAAGTTCTACATGTGTCTTTGAAGAAAATTGAATCGAAATTTTATTCTTTATTAGTTGGATCAATGGTTTCAGAGTTTCCATTATCATTCACTCGTTACACTACTGCTAACTAAATTTTCCTCACTTTTTAAAATCAGAACAGAAGGTTTCAACAGTTACAATTTAAAAGTAGGAATAAACAGGAATACCTCTTGCCTAGTTAGACTTTTATCACCCCTTGCTTTTGTTATGGGCAATAACAAATCATATATAAGCTGTAGACAATCCTTTGTGGGTGTTGCGACATTCATAATATTTGAAAGGTACCTAGAGAGACAAAAGGAGAGAATCACTAAAACTACACAATATCATGATTTCCTATTTTGACTTCCACCATATCTACACTATTTTGACTTCCACTATATCTACAAAACCCCATTCGGAGAAATAATGTTAATAAGGTAAAGATGTATGGAGCCTGCCCCCAACTACATCCCTTTTTGAAATGGTCCCCTCAACTTTGTGTTTTGATTGAGACCCCTTTAACTTTTGGTTTTAAAAATAAATTATCTTATTAAATTCATTGGTGATTTCATCATTTTTAGCAAATAAAAGTAAACCAATTGACAGGTAGTAACTAATAGGGTCAGCAAATTTGATCATTTCTAACACAACTCAGTAAAAAAAAACTCTAAAAAAAATAGTTGGCAGATCTCGATCAAAAAACTAAACGTTGTGGGGCCTATTTCGGAATGGCCTATAGTTGAGGGGTCTCCATACATTTACCTATTAATAATATTTATACCCTAAAAAGTTTATACAATCAAGAGATCTTTGAATTTCCATATGTACCCCATGAATGTACATATTCCTGCAGAAATACCCTATCTTAAGTTGAGTATTCATCCATTTGATGAGAAAAAATTGGGCCTGTGTTTGTAATTTTCCTTTTGTAAGTACGAGGGTATGCATCAAGAATGAAGTTTCTGATTGACAAAAGGAAATTCAGATTTTGCAGGATAAAAAAGTAAATAGATAATTTATATGGGTTATACGGGTATGTTTCTATTTTCTAACTATCTCAATGTTAAATTACCTCAATTTTCTATAGGCATCAGATATCCCATAATAACCAGCAAATTCATTCAAAAGCCAATGCCAAATGCCAACAATGTGCAACCTTTTTTAGTTAAATTACCTCAATTTTCTATATGCGTCAGATACTCCATAATAATCAGCAAATTCATTCAAAAGCCAATTCCAAATGCCAACAATATGCAACTTTTTGGAGTTAAAATTCTGGGCTCTCATTGCAGCCTCAAGAACCAGATCATATATGAGTGTTTCCACAGCTGGACCACCCTGCAACATCTTTATAAAGGAAAAGGAAACAATTGAATAATGCGCAAGTGCAAAAGTTTAATATATATATAATTCTTTCTTTTTTAAAAAATCATGTTACTGAATATGCCAAATGACCTTAGTAGAGCCTGGATTGTCTGAAGAGATAGATATGCTGATGGAGAGCTGAAGCTTCCCAATGCACCCATTGTTGTCGAGGTATAAAGGAAACCACCTTATAATTTCCCCCTGGTTTCAATTTTCAAAATATTTCAAAATTCTTTTTTTTTCTAAATGTTATCTTCGCAAATACAAAAAATTAATACATACATGACAATCACCAAAAGATGAAACTTGAATCGTGGCGCGACCGAGAATGGCCCTATTGCTATCTTGAACTTCCACCAAAATTGCATCTGCTAGACTCTCAATGCAACTGAAAAGAGATGTCGTTGTTAGCGAGTTTATTCAAACAAGTAATCTCAAAAGAAGAAATTCTACTAGTGGAAAATATTTGTTTATAATGTGTAAAGTTTTTGGTTAGGGACTTGAAAGGGGCTTTTACATATATGAGCTTGCAAAATCATCTCATTACATAGATTACCCCTTTTAAATCTGTGTTATCATATATAGGGCTAAAGTGAAACAAAGCCAACTTCTTAGTTCAAGCTGTGTTGGAATTTTTTAGTTTAGATAAGTGCATTTTAGTTCAAGTTCATTTATGTGTAAGACATAAGATTTTGATGGCAAACATTAAAATTCAGATTTTGTATAGATATTAACAAGTAAATAGAAATCTTTTCAGTTGTATATGCAGTTGTGTGAATCTCTAACCCTCAGATGGATTTATTTGGAAATATTCCCAAGCAGAACAACCATGTAAAAATTCAAAGCCAACTTCTTAGTTCAAGCTGTGTTGGAATTTTTTAGTTTAGATAAGTGCATTTTAGTTCAAGTTCATTTATGTGTAAGACATAAGATTTTGATGGCAAACATTAAAATTCAGATTTTGTATAGATATTAAAAAGTAAATAGAAATCTTTTCAGTTGTATATGCAGTTGTGTGAATCTCTAACCCTCAGATGGATTTATTTGGAAATATTCCCAAGCAGAACAACCATGTAAAATTTCAAAGCCAACTTCTTAGTTCAAGCTGTGTTGGAATTTTTTAGTTTAGATAAGTGCATTTTAGTTCAAGTTCATTTATGTGTAAGACATAAGATTTTGATGGCAAACATTAAAATTCAGATTTTGTATAGATATTAACAAGTAAATAGAAATCTTTTCAGTTGTATATGCAGTTGTGTGAATCTCTAACCCTCAGATGGATTTATTTGGAAATATTCCCAAGCAGAACAACCATGTAAAAATTTCTTATGCTGAACTTACAAAAAATGAGAATCACCAGTTCCTGGTTTCAAGTACACAGGGGAACTAGAGTCAGGTGCATCTTTGCATGAGGAGCTTTTCAATTCCAAAAAGCATGTGAGAGCTTCTGCTTATGGGAGAAGTAGAGATGTTAGTGGAAGTAGAATAAACAGAATGAAACTTATAGTTCGTATGGTTCTCTAACTTAACCTTCTGAGGAAGCTTGAACTAAAGAAGGTGGTGTCAGCATGTTGAGGTGACTCTTTAACACTTTGGATACATGTTTGACATATTCAGAACCCACTTGGATATAATCTGATCGGAGAAAAGATGAAGTGGTCCGAAGCTTCGGCTTTTGAGGTATGATGCGTATTTTTTTCACTGTTATAGACACAGAAGAAGCTGAAGTTTTAAAACCCAAAAATGAATTGAATCTTTGTAGATATATATACATCTCGGGGTTCATGTATTTGTGTGTTTAGCCCTCCAAAGTTAAATACATATAGCACATATACCATTAGGTTACAACCTTATGTAAGTTTGTGTCAAATACCTTTTAAATGTTGCAAAATGCTTGGCACCTAACAGTTGTTTTTTTGTTTAAAATGGGTGATTGATGCAAAATGATGGCAATTTTGCCATTTCAGGAGCTCAGTTAAGGTCGAGCAGCATTTATATGCAAATACAAAGAATGAGCACAAATTAAACAACTTGGAACAAGAAATATCCAGAACTTTGTAATATGTTTTCTTTCCAAAGAACAATAAAGCATTACTACTTCATGCCTAATGGGAAAGGAGCATTCTTCTGTATAAAAAATGTAAGACTTTCATATGTTTTAAGTATTTTATATCGATACAAAAATAAAGAAGTAATAATATTCATGAGTGGCACCAAAATATATGTCGCTATGTTTAAAAAACTCTTTACCTTCAATCTCAATCTGTTTAACAACTTTTCTACCCTTTGTAGTGGAAGTCCCTTCTTTGTCATAGGCATTCTTTCCATCTGATTGAATATGACCTCTAGGCTGCAGCAGAAACTTTTGAATTCTGTTCAATAGTGAGACAATCACCAATGAGAATCACTGAAATACTTAAGAGTCTGTTTGGCATGGCTAGAGCTTTCCGCAAAAGAGTTGTTGAAAAGTTGCTCGAAAAACCATCACTATAGCAAAAGTGGAAGCTTCAAAATGGACATGCTTTTTTTCAAGTTTACAAGCTCATTTCAGATCCTGACATTCTTTTTTTTTTTTCTGGTTTAAAAGCTCATTTCAGCTTCAAAATGGAAATTCTGTTTTTCAGGTTTAAAATCTCATTTCAGCTCCTGGCATGACTAGAGCTTTTCACAAAAGAGCTGTTGAAAAGTTGCTCCAAAAAGCATCAACCTTTTTTTTTAATAGCAAAAGTGGAAGCTTCAAAATGGAATTTTTTTTTTTCAAGTTTAAAAACTCATTTTAGCTCCTGACACAGCAAAAACTCTAACATCTTTTTAACTACCAAATGCCTAGTTAGTACTTTTTTACTTACCCGAAGGCACTGCGAAGAACCATGCATTCATCACGAAGAAATTCTGGAGCCTCCATGCAGTTTCTTGCCCACGCGTTAAGGCAAAGACGAAAACATGCATCATATGCAATAAATGTTTGCCATGCATTCTGAACACTGCTCCAATTAACACAGAAAAAAGCCAAGTAAATGTCTTAATTAGGTCCGGATTCTTCAAAAATTTTATAAAGAGAGTAGATCGGTTTGAAGTATTAACATAAAACTCACACCTGGTTGTGAAGCTTGGTATCTGAGCTGATAAATCTGCATCTTCAACAATGGGTTTAACACCACTTTTAAACAAAGAGAATAAAAATCAGCAATTATGAAAGATTTCCTAGTTCAAATAATAATAAATATAAAGAATTGTCAAAAGAAGAAGTCAACATATATACCTTAGATGAATCTCATCAAGCCCTTGAGATTGCATCTGAAATTCCAATGTGGCCTCAGTTTTTTCAAATCCAACTTTTGTTTCAGCTGCTTAAAGAGATCAAATTGTTAGTTTTGTTTCTTCATCTCCTTCATTAAAAACCATATTGCATTTTGATACTTACACTCGACATCCATGCTAATTTCTGTTCTTCCACTTCCCATGATAGGAGGTGCACTTGGTGTTCCCAAGTCGTGAACATTCCGAGAAATGTACTCGTTAAACAGATCAGCCTGAAATTTTTTGGAGGCTACTGTTCATCAAACCATTAGGATTAAAATTTCTCAATTTGGATCATAGAAGTTGACAACTTGACAATATCCCCACAAAATCATATTCTTACATGCATACCATAATAAACATGTATTTTCATATATACTGCTTTAAGAAGTGTAGTTTCTGACAAAAATATCCTTATCACATGTTGGGGAATCAATTTTATGAGAAAAGTTGGTTTGAGGAAGGGCAATTTTTTATGTACAAAACCACATAAGTTAGAAAGTAAGTTTTTGAAAGTTTCAATAAAAGATTTATATTTTTTAGGGACAAATACATGTAAACAGATAATTTTCCTGGGCTGTATTTGTAAACATCCCAGCAATGTTAATTAATTCAGTTCACAAAAGAAGATACGAAAGACAATTTCTAGTAATGTTAAGTGATATATACATGTGAATTTCCAGCAACTTCAACCCTCAGATTCTCCTTCGAGGCGCCACGAACCAACCCGTTTCTTTGTGTCTCCTCTGGTTTTCGCACCGAATCATGGCTCATACTCGTATTAGATACAGCATCAGAATTTTCACTGGAGCCTAACCCTTCCTCCTCAAATGTATTATCAGAATAATTTGCATAGTAGTCTTCTGGGACAGAAGCTACACTCTCTTCTCCCTCTGAATCGATAAGAATGTTTGAATGCGGGGCGAGCAAATTTGAATGGAATTTCACAGGCGGAAGAACTTTTGGTGAGAGGAATGAATTGGTTTTGTACAATAAGGGTTGGTTCAAGGTTGTGTCGAGGGGGTATTTCTCAATCAGGGGAGAACGAGGCTGTGATTCGATATCCGAACCCTGCAGAAGTTAGCAAAAATTTTAGAAGAGTCTATGAACCAACTCAATTTGTGTAGTGGTTCTACAAGAAATTTGACAGGTAGTAGTAGTTAAACATCTAGTTATCAGATGTAATCAAGGAGCATTCAAAATGGAGTACAACTATCCAGATGATTGCTAAGCATAGGAAAATTTATGATTTATTATAATAATTAAAAAAATTCAGTATTTTCTTTTCCTTAAATTCAATTGAATCCTGCTATATATAATTTGTAACGTTTTCAGAAGAATTTGTTAAACAATTAAGTTTCAAGTTAACGAAGAAAACAATGTGTAGTTATCAGATGTATTAAAATGAGACTAATTAAGAAGCATTTGAAAGGATATTTTTTACTGCTGAAAGGTTCAACTACCAAAATAAATATTCTAATATTATATTTTAGGAAAAAAAAAGTTAGTTTTTTTTTCAACACATACCCAATTGGAAAAATTAACCACTATGTGAATTTAGTAAAGTAATATTCAAATGAACAAAAAAAAAAAACATTATTTAACTAAAAAAATTAAAAGATCAAAAAATCATCTCAGAAAAAAGAGACCTAAAGGTTCAATTCTCTCATTTCAAGACATCAATTTGTTAATTCCAAAAAAGACTAAAAAAGGCCAAGAAAATTTTTATTAAAAAAACCCAGTTCACAATATCAATCAAATACCAAGAACTCACCAAGACCTACCCCTTTCACCTCTTTGAAAAAAAAAAATAATACTCAGTTGCCAGCATCAAGAAAAGATTTATAATTCACAAAAAATCGACCTTTTAGCACCAAATTTTTTTGAAAAGAACTAGGGTTTTGCTCGCCCTGCTCAAAACACCAAAAAGAACCAGCTGAGAGCATCAAGAAAATACTCATAATTCACAAAAAATCGACCTTTTTGTTCCAATTTTCCTACATTAACTTAAAATTTCACTCACCTGCTAAAAACATCAAAAAGACCCAGAGCATCAAGAAGTGACTCATAATTCACAAAATTGGACTTTCTGTTCTGATTTTTCTACATTAACCTAGGGTTTCACTCACCTGCTTGACCCAATTGATCGCCTTCTCATCTAATCCTTCCGTAAACATCTTCAAACAGAAAGATCAAAAGCAGAGAAGAAACCAAACAAATCAATCGAATCAAACACCGTTCTTGAGAGAGAGAGAGAGAGAGAGAGAGAGAGAGAGAGAGAGAATAGGGTTTTAAAGAGCTCAGAGAGAGAGATAGAGAGAGAGAGAGAGGTGGGAGAGGTAGGAAACGTGGGGGGAGGAGTCGTGGAGGGGAAAGAGTAGGGTTAGGGTTGAGTATAACGGCTAGTTGTTGTGGAAAGGGAAGCGGGGAGCAAGAGCGGGAGGTGGGGGAAGTGGAAATGGTAAGCGCATAACGGCTAGTATCGAGCTGGTGTGTTTGAATATTTCGGGAATTATTATTGCCCTCGCTTTTTGACTATATTACTGAGCTTGCCCCTACCGTGTTTTGTCCCGTACCTGGCCGTTTGGCTTCACCTATTTGCAACTGCATTCCGGGTTTGTTTAAAAACTAAGGGCATGTTTGGATATACATTAAAAAAAATTTATAGAGTTAATAAAGTGTGATTTTGATCTAAGGGAAATAAATAATTTTGTAACTCTACAAAATTTCATAGTTTCAAAATTTAAAGTGTTTGTATGCATATCGCATAATTTCACAAAATTTCTCTCAATTTGAAATTTAAAAATTTGAATTTTAAATTTGATTTTTTTTTAATTTAAAATTTAAAATTTTTAAAATTAAAATTTAAATCCTAGTTTTAAAATTTTAAATTTGAAATTTAAAATTTCTAAATTTATATTTTTAAATTTTAAATTTCTAAATTTATATTTTTAAATTTTAAATTTTATATAAAATTTTAATTTTAAATTTTATATAAAATTTTAATTTTAAATTTTAAAATATAAAGTTTAAAATTTGTCAATGTGAGGGATGTAAGGTGTCACGCCCCGGGTGTAAACCAGAACCCGGGCCCATCTACAGATCCGCCGTGCATACGGTATTTTCCGCGTACACGAAGCGTCGGTAACCTGCTCAGATATAAGAGATAATAATAAAAGAGCATAAAATCATAGCTGAACTAAAACTACTACATCTCAGACTAAAGCTGTAATAAAGTAAAGGACAACTGTAAATAAATACAAGTACTCTCCCAGCTCACCACAAATATACACACAGCTGGCTAAAGCCAGACCCAAAAGAGAGTACAATAAAACTGTCTGAGAAGTAAGGGTACATCAAAAGTCCAGCTACCATACTGTCGGGTGGACACTCTACCTAGTCCGCCACCCTCTTACCTCGATCCGCTGCTGACGGTCCAGCAACTCTCACAGAGGACTCTGCAAAACAAAGGGAGAAACAAAGAAGAAGACGATGGGGGTGAGAACTACTATAAAAACAGTAGCCTCCCCTAGTGGGTTAAGCCTTAAACTCTGACATGCCCACTAGGTCAACCAGAGGCAAAAGGGAAGAAAAGGTGGTAAGCTATAAAGATAACTACTGATGAAATGCTACCACTAGTATGCCTCTAAAATGCCGAGCTAAAAAAAATAGCTAAATGTATGCATCAGTACATGAATGCTTGCCTGAGTAAACCCAATCGATAGACCAGCAATCACTGGCACTGCCTGCTCTGCTGTCGAACTCAAGAATATGTAACAGATCGGCCTCGATCCGTCCGATCGCACACTAAAGTAAGTATCAGACCGGCCTCGATCCGTCCGGTCGCACACTAAAGTAAGTAACAGACCGGCCTCGATCCGTCCGGTCACACACTCCGAAGTGGCACTCGAGGGGAGCGACCCACACGAGTAAAGTAACAACTGTAACGAGTATCACTGTAACAAGTATCACTGTATAGCAGGACTGGATCTCGACTCTAATCGAAGTGGGAAAAACCCTCCACTAAAGATAACCCGAACCCCCAATCAATGCAATAATACTCAATAAGTGGGAAACCCCATCCACTAGAGGAATCCTATGTCACGCCCCGGGTGTAAACCAGAACCTGGGCCTGTCCACAGATCCGCCGTGCATACGGAATTTTCCGTGTACACGAAGCGCTGGTAACCTGCTCAGATATAAAATATATAATAAAGGAGCATAAAACAGAGCTAAACTAAAACTAATACATCTCAGACAAATGCTGGAAATAAAAGTACAATAAGCTCTCACAAATATACAAGTGTCTCTCCCAGCTCACGAAATAAATACAACCAGCTCAGCCAGACCCAAAATAAAAGGAAATACAACCGTCTGAGTGTACTGGGGATACATCAAAACTACAAAACTCGAACTCGGGGCAGTAGCTATCTAATCAGCGATCCTCTTACCTCGATCCAGGGAAGAGGGTCCCGCAACTCCCGCAGAGGACTCTGCAAAACAAAGGGGAAAAGAAAAGAGAAAGCAGTGGGGGGTGAGAACTACTATAAAAACAGTAGCCTCCCCTAGTGGGTAGACCTCAAACTCAGACATGCCCACTAGGACTATCAGAGGCGAAAATGAAAACAGAGGTGGTAAGCTACGAGTACACTACTGATGAAGAGCTATCACTAACATGCCTCTAAGATGCCTAACTAAAGAATAGCTGAAAGCATGCACCAGAACATCAAAGACTGACAGACCAACCCAATCAAAACACCAGTAAACACTGGTACTGCCTGCTCTGCTGTCAACCTCACAACTCAGTATCTCCCCTGTCCAAATGACCGGAACCCAACACGGTCTGACCGGCACCCAACACGGTCTGAAACCTACTCCGGAGTGGCACTCGAGGGGAGCGACCCCACACGAGCATAGTATCACTGTCACTAGTATCATCAGTATCATAAAATAGCAGGACGGGGTCACGACTCTGATCAAAGTGGGAAAACCCATCCACTAAAGGGAAACTCGATCCCCTACCTCCAATCTGATGCAAAAGTAATAATAATAATAATAATCCGGTCAACCGCCCACAATCCGTGGTCGCCGCAACACCCAAACATCGATCCCCGACTGTCCCAACTCTGAACATCTGACTACACAATCCCCTAAGACTAGACGACAGGAGAACGAATAAAAGCATGGTTTCTCCTAAGTCAATTCCAATATGTTTGTGTAGCAGAAAAAGGTGGCCTAGCTAGATGACCATTCAAACATGCAAAGTTCTTTATTTGATAAAATCATTTCGATTATTCTAACATATGCAACATTAAGTGTTTGGAACTCCCGATGTACATGTGGCAGGATATATGATACATGATACAATTTAGATGCACAATCTACTAGCAAGTACCTCTTTTACAACATGCATTCTAACCACATGCCCAAACCTTCCCTTAACATATGACATGATATGGCTTTAGTATTCTTTCCAACTAATTAAATTGCATATCTAAACTTGGAAACACCACTTACTAACCTGTAGCCTGCTAACAATGCAAATATTAACAAAGGAACCTTAATCTCATACAAGCATGCTAGATACATTCACAATTAATAGCACATGATCAAGGCATTCTAATAGGCCTAGTGACATTCACAAGTAGGAGGTTCACAACATCACCCACCTCGAGCGCTATTCCAAGTTCCCAAAAGCGAAGTCCAAGATCAGTCCAAAACTCACCACCAATCTGTACAAAATACCCCAAAGGAAAGTACATAAGTTATTCATTCTCAATTTCCAAAATCTGTCCCCTAATTCCGCAGTCCAGAATTCTCTAATTTTTACCTGCGAATAATGCCCAGAAAAATCCAAGAAAAATACTATCGCGATCCTCGCGACGAGCCCATCGAAACGAGTACCTGCATGCCCAAATCGGAGTTTCCTACGCTGAGATAAAAATCCGGCAAGGGGTACACCCCAATCCAAACTGTACCAAATTTCTGTAACAAAGAACCACAGAGAAAGGAGATTCTCACCCTCGTGCAAAATCCAGAAAAATCTGAGAAAAATCCAGGAGACTCCTTGTGAAGAGTAGATGAAGATTGCCTTTTGAATCGCCTCAATCCGACGTCTGAGCGAAAAGATACGGCAAGAACACCGCGGTGCTGTCCAAAAGTCCGTGAAGAAAAATGGGTCAAATGGGTGCTCAGAAAACTCCATGATCAGCACGGAAATCGAGGAACCTCAAAACATAGGAGTTGAAGTCCTACCTGTCGTGAGTCCAACGGCGCAAGAATCGGCGAAATCCGAAGTCGGGGTGAGTCGGAGGAGTCCAAACACTGAGAAGGGGCGAAGAGGATCGCCGGGAAACAAGCGTCGCGCCGCGCCGTAAAATGGTGAACCTCGGGAAGAGTGCCTCCAAAAATCCTCAAAGTTCTCCAATGGGTAGTGCACTGAGTGAGGGAAAACTTCTCTGAAGAACACTCTGCGAAAAAGGGGTCCAAAAAGCCAAAAGAACGAATAGGGGAAACCTATTTATAGGCCCAGCCCATATGCTGTTGGGCCGGGTTTTCGGGCGCAGGTTTCGGGCGCACTGCGCCCGGAAACCCGGTTGTACACCTCCCGTCCGACGCGCCCGAAAAACCCTGGTGCGGCCACGTCACCCCAAACAGGGGACATCAATTCCAGGCGGCCCGCTGTGCGCCGCGTGTCCCCTCGCGGTCAGCGGGGTAGGTACGACCGCCCAACCACGAGGCGACACGTGGCGCACTCGAGTGCGGCCGACCGCCCGCCTGGCGCCACTGTGCGCGCGCCGTCCCGAGGCGCCCCACTGCGCACACCGTGGACCGCGCCCACGTGAGCCAGCGAATCCGAAGCCGCCACGTGTCATGCGCCCGGTCCACCGCAACCCCGCAAAACCGCTGAGTCGTGCCGCGTGCGCCGGCCTATCAGGGCACGCCACGCGTCTCCCGCCCGCGGTCCATGCACCGCCGCGCCTCCCCGTGGACCGAGCTGCGTGAGCCGGCCAATAATAGGCCGCCACGTGGCTCAGGCCGGTCCACAAGTCTCCCCCATGCACCGAAAATTCCCGAAAACTTCCGGAAGCCCGCTTTTGGTCATCCGGACTCCAAATTTAACAAGAAAATAGCCGTTTTCAAGCGTTTTTCCACGCTGAATCCAAATCCAACCTCAGATTGGCCCAAAACCTTTTCTAAAATTCGGCAAATGCAGCCGAAGGCCAAATCCGCTATCAAAGTCTCACAAGGTCCATCTGTGGCACCCCTTCGATGCACCATGGGCCAGACACACCAACACTAGGTGTTCTACACAGTGGATTCACCGGAAAGTTGCATGGGAAAAACCAGTACACTACATCCTCCCCCACAAGAAAAAGTTTCGTCCTCGAAACAAAAGTCATACCTCAAGCAGGGGCCTCAAACAAGTGGGGGTAAGCATCCATCATCGCTGACTCCAGCTCCCAGGTAGCCTCGCGCTCATCATGACTGCTCCAGAGGACCTTCACATACGGGATGGCCCGACTGCGCAACTCCCTAACCTCACGGTTCAAGATCCTCAACGGCCGCTCAACATAGCTCAGGTTCTCAGCAACCTCCAATGGGGTGAAATCGATGATATGGGACGGGTCATGAACATACCTCCTCAGTGTCGATACATGAAAAACATTGTGAACACCTGAAAGCCTGGGAGGAAGCGCAAGCCTGTAGGCAACTGGCCCTAAGCGCTCCAACACCTCAAAAGGTCCAATATAACGAGGGCTCAGTTTCCCACGAATGCCAAATCTCCGAATCCCCTTCGAAGGCGAGACTTTCAGGAAAACATGGTCACCCACCTGAAACTCTAAGTCTCGCCGTCGAGTATCAGCATAACTCCTCTGTCGACTCTGGGCGGTCTCGAGATGTCGTCGTATCAATCTGACCTTTTCCTCTGCCTCTAATAGTAGATCAGGACCCAAAGTCTTCTTCTCACCCACGTCACTCCAATATAGGGGTGACCGACACTTGCGTCCATACAACGCTTCAAACGGAGCCATCTGAATGCTCGCTTGATAGCTGTTGTTGTACGCAAACTCAACTAATCCCAAGTGTCGGTACCATCCTCCTCCAAAGTCCAGAACGCATGCTCTCAACATATCCTCGAGGGTCTGAATAGTGCGCTCTGACTGCCCATCGGTCTGTGGGTGGAATGCTGTACTGAATCGGAGCTGCGTCCCCAAGGCTGTCTGTAAACTCCTCCAGAAATGCGAGACAAACCTCGGGTCTCTATCTGATACGATGGAAACGGGTACCCCGTGCAATCTAACCACCTCAGCCAAGTACACCTGTGCGAGTCGCTCCATCGGCCAAGTCATCTGAACCGGCAAAAAGTGAGCGGACTTGGTAAGCCTGTCCACGACTACCCAGATAGCATCCGCTCCCGTCTGTGCTCTCGGCAAACTAGTGACAAAATCCATCGTAACATGTTCCCATTTCCATTCTGGGATTGGGAGACTCTGCAACTTGCCAGCAGGTACACGATGCTCAGCCTTTACTTGCTGACAAGTTAGACAGTGTGCTACAAATCTCCCAATGTCTCTTTTCATCCCATTCCACCAAAACTGTGCCTTAAGATCCCTATACATCTTAGTCCCACCAGGATGGATGGTATAAGGTGTATAGTGGGCCTCCCTCAAGATCTGCTCTCGGATCTCTGCATCCATAGGCACACAAGCGCGGTCCCTGTACCGCAGTACTCCCGCAGCATCAACTGAAAAGTCCCCTATCAAACCAGTCTGCATCTGCTCTCGAATCCTCATCAGGTGGGGGTCCTCACTCTGTCTCTCCCGAATCCTGTCCAACAGAGTGGGCTGCACGACTAGAGACATAAGTCTAGCAGAGACCCCAGGGGACACAACCTCGAGCTCTAACCGCCTCATCTGCTCAAGTAATGGCGCCTGATCGGTGATCATCAAAGATAGACTCTGTACTGCTCTCCTGCTCAGGGCATCAGCAACCACGTTGGCCTTGCCAGGATGGTATAATATGTCTACATCATAATCTTTCAACAATTCCAACCATCTGCGCTGCCTCAAGTTGAGCTCCTTCTGTGTGAACAGGTATTTCAAGCTCTTGTGGTCGGTGTAAATCTCGCAGTGCTCCCCATACAGGTAGTGGTGCCACAACTTTAGTGCAAAAATCACTGCAGCTAGCTCCAAATCATGGGTAGGGTAATTTTTTTCATAATCCTTCAGTTGCCGAGAGGCATAAGCGATTACCCTTCCCTCCTGCATCAGCACGCAACCAAGTCCACTGTGCGATGCGTCGCTGTATATCACGTATCCTTTCCCCATAACGGGGAGGGAAAGGACAGAAGCCGACATCAATCTGTTCTTTAATTCCTCAAAGCTCCTCTGGCAATCCTCACTCCAAGTAAACTTAATCCCTTTTTGCGTCAAACGAGTGAGGGGTGTGGAAAGTTTCGCAAAACCTTCCACAAACCGACGGTAATATCCTGCTAAGCCCATGAAACTGCGGACCTCTGATACCGTCGTCGGTTGGGGCCAATCCCGGACTGCCTCGATCTTCGCCGGGTCTACTGCCACTCCAGCGGCTGAAATCACGTGGCCCAAAAAGACAACCTCCCGAAGCCAGAAATCACACTTAGATAACTTGGCATACAACTTTCTCTCTCTCAGAAGTTGTAGCACAATCCTCAGGTGCTCCTCGTGCTCCACATCGCTTCGGGAATAAACTAGGATGTCATCAATAAAAACAACGACGAACCGATCCAGGTATGGTCGAAAAATCCTGTTCATTAAATCCATAAAAGCAGCAGGGGCATTTGTCAATCCAAAAGGCATGACGGTGAACTCATAATGCCCGTACCGCGACCTAAATGCCGTCTTTGGGATGTCCTCGGCCTTCACCTTCAATTGGTGGTAACCAGACTGTAAGTCAATTTTGGAGAAGACATAAGACCCTTGCAGCTGATCAAATAAGTCATCAATGCGCGGCAAAGGGTACTTATTCTTGATGGTCGCTTTATTCAGCTCCCGGTAATCAACGCACAGTCGAAGCGAACCATCTTTCTTCTTCACAAATAGCACCGGCGCTCCCCAAGGCGATACACTCGGTCTCACAAAACCCTTGTCCATTAAATCCTGGAGTTGCGCTGTGATGATCCGGAATTCTACAGGGCTGTTACAGTGTGATCGGCAGCTTCCGGAGGCCTACGGGGCATGTCGGCGGTGTTCGTGCGCCAATTTGGACTCAAGTGCTGAACTTCGGGCTTAAAATGGATCACGTGGGTGATCGGGGGACCCCGTCGGATGTTTAGAAGTGCTTTCGCGCAAATCGGATATCAAATTTGGACTCGGCTCAAAATTCGGATTGAAAATACCTTTCCGGGAGCCTCCGGCGAATTATCGGGTTGGAATTTGGCGAAATGGACGTCGTATTTGGAATCAGCGCACGAAAACGGTCAAAACGGACTACCCACTTGATATTTTTGAGCACGGGTACTGTTCACCGCCGGAACAGTAACTCCGGCGCTCGCCGGCGGCGGCAGCGGCGGCGGGAAGCGGCGCGGCCTTGGGCAGGCGGAACGGCGGCGGCACAAGGCGCGGGCAGCGCGCGGGCGCGCGGGCAGGCGCGCGGTCCACGCGGCCGTCGTGCACCAAGGCGGGGACACGTGGCATCACCCCATAGGCCGGCTCACAGCTCCCGGTCTACGGAGCATGATGGTTGGGTATTGGTTCACGGTGCACCGGGGTGGACACGTGGCAGGGTACCATTGGTTCGGCTTTCGGCGGCTCGTGCACCGGGTGCAGCGGTCAGTGGCAGGGTCACGTGGCGCTTCCCTATTGGCTGGTCAACTGTGCGGGCAGGAGGGGCAGCTGTCGCGGGCAGGCGGGCAGGCGCGACGGTACTGTTGACCGGGGACACGTGTCGACTCCCGGGGTTGGCCACGCGGCGCAGCAGGAGTGGAGGTTTTCGCTGTCGCCTGTTCGGGCGACACGTGGCGGGCTCTGAGGCGGGTCGGACGGACCGCGGATCCCGTCCGACGGCGCGCCATGGGCCGGGCCGCACTGTGCGCGCCCGGAAACTTCCGGGCGCCCGAAAGTTGGGACTCGGATGGTATTTTTCTAATTGTTTGGGAGGCCTATTTAAACAGCCCGAGCTCCTTTCTTTTCACTTTTTCCACCACTTCCGAGCCTCCTCTCACCAAGGTGTCTTCAGCAAAGTTGTTCCCCTTCGAGTTCTCCATCTCCTGGTGAAGTTTGAGGATTTGTGGTGGCACGCACTCCTAGGTTTTGGATTTTACGGCGCGGCGCGACGCTCGTTCATTTGGGTTTCCCTTCGTCACATTTCAGTGCACGGACTCCCCCGAGCTACCCCGGCTGTATTTTTCAGCGATTCTTGTGCCATCGTCTTCACGACAGGTAGGGCTATGTTTCCCGTGTTTGCTGGTTTTTCCCATTCCGAGGTTTTAATGGGTTTTTCGGATCATCTTGTGACCTCATTTTCTGGGGTGGAATTTGGACAGCGCTGTGTTGTTTTGGTGATATCTTCGCGCACAGACCTTAGATTGGGGCGATTCAAGAGGCGTTCTGCATCTACACATCACGAGGAATCTCCCCAAATTTTCTTGGAATTTTTTGAATTTTCCCCGAAGGTGAGAAGCCTCTGTTTACAGTACTTTCAGATTCAGTTTTGCGATCGACTTACTTCGGGATGGCTCTCTTGTCGAATTTGGTTCTCAGCATAGAAAACTCGTGGGTGAACGTGCAGGTACTCGTTTCGACCGGTTCGTCGCGAGGATCGCGACGGTATATTTTTGGGAATTTTCTGTGCACAACTCGCAGGTGAAAAAGGCTCAACTCTGGACTGATTACTGGAATAGCATGTTTTGAGGATAATTGTATGTTTAATTGCATGTTTTGGGGTAATTGTGAACAGTGATCGTGGCGGCTTATCTGTTTGGACTTGTGGCGTGAAAAAGAGATATTGGACAGCCTTGGGTTGCGCAATTCTAGGTGGATGGTTGCTTTACTCCTCTTTTCTGATGTACCCACTAGGAATATTAGAGTGATCCCCTCTATTGAACATGTTGAATGGTCACCTAATGGACATGCATGCTTAACTAGATAATTGTGAGCCTATCATATGGAAAACATTATATTGGAAACTTGACATGTTGGAACTTATACATGCTTCATGGACATCGTTTTAGCATTTAACCTTGCATGAGGGAGGGGGATGTACTTTCATATTGTGATATTGTGAGGCGTCTTGTGGGAGGGTACCACTTGAGGATTTTTGGACAGGCATAGGTGGATGATTCATGTGAGGGTGATTAGCAGGTTATGGACATGTGTGGTTGGATTATGGTTTAGCATGATGATTACACCCAGGTGGAGTTATTACTTGGTACACATGGTGAACCACTATTTGTCACTCCCCTTCTTTCTTCCATGAGGAGATAGGCTTGATTTCAGGGATATCTAGTTAGACCATTTCTGATCGCTACACTATATGTTGGGACTGACTTAGGAGGAACCCTATTGTCTCTTCTTCCCCTATTCCTTAGGCAGGCGGCTATTTGTTGCTCGGGTTTGAGCAGGGATCGGCATAGTGTAGCCGGGGCTTGGATTTTAGCTTTTGGGGTATTGCGGCTATTGCGGATAGTAGGCGGTTGACCGGATGTCGGATCTGGGTCAGGATTGTCCTTATGGGTGTGGTTGTTAACCCTTCTTCTTTTGATTACCCGCTAGGCATTTGAGTAGCTTCTTTGATTAAAAGGATAAATGCACTTTATGTGTGGCAATGGCAGGCTTATGGTGATTAAATAGATATTGTTAGAACTTGCTTGATTGGGGATTATGATTGTAGAATAGCAGCGTCATGTTAAAGGATAAGGCTAATCAATGATTTGTGGGCTCTGGGTATGTGGCATAGGCAGGCATAGGCTATCTCATATTTACTATTCTCATACTGTTCTCTACATGCTCTGACATTATGAAGGTTATCGACATCTGTTTATCTTTATATCATCTTGGGACATTTGCATGCTTGTATGGTCACCTAGATAGGCCACCTTTTTCTGCTACACTATCATGCTGGAATTGACATAGGAGAAACCTTTTTATTATTCTTTTCTCCTTTCATTTGAGGCTCAGGGTATTTGTAGCTCGTGCGCGAGCAGGGGGTTTGGGAATAGTGTAGTCAGGATCTTGGGTTTTGGGACAGGCAGGCTTGATGGCAGGGTATTGCGGCAACCGCGGACCTTGGGCGGTTGACCGGAGGTTGCTTATGCATCAGATTGGGTATCAGGTCTCTAGTGGATGGAGTTTCCCACTATTTGTTATATTGCATCAGGTTGAGATCGGGTCTCCCTTTAGTGGATGGGTTTTCCCACTTTGGTCATAGTCATGATCCAGTCCTGCTGACTTTGATACTTGTTACTGAGGCACTTGACTCGTGTGGGTCGCTCCCCTCGAGTGCCACTCCGGAGTGTGCGGTTTTCAGACCTCGAGTCTTCGAGACTCTCATCCCCTATCGGTGTTATGCGTAGGCTGGCATACCCGATTTGGCAGGCAGAGCAGGCAGTACCAGTGTTTACTGGTGGTCAGATTGGGTTTATTCAGGCAGGCATTTGTATTCTGATGCATACATTCAGCTATTCTTTTAGCTCAGTTTTTAGAGTCATACTAGTGGTAGCTTTTCGTCAGTAGTCATATCTATAGCATACCGCTTTCATTTCCTTTGCCTCTGGTAGACCTTGTGGGCGTGTCAGAGTTGAGGTTTTACCCACTAGGGGAGGCTACTGGTTTACTAGTAGTTCTCACCCCCATTCTTCTTTCCTCTTTTTCTTCTCCCTTGTTTTGCAGTGTCTTCTGCGGGTGCTACTGGGCTTTCAGTGGCGGGTCGAGGAGAGAGGACGGCTGAGTAGGTAGATCTCGAGGCAGGATGAGCGTGTTAGCTGGACTGTTGGTGTACCCATGTTTCCTCAGACGGTTGTACTTTTACTTTTGGGACTGGCTTTCGCCAGCAGGTTGTATTTATTTTGTGAGCTGGGAGAGACTGCTGTATCATTTATATACAGATGTATTGTATTTTATTTCCAGCTTCAGTCTGAGATGCATTAGTTTTAGTTCAGCTCTGTTTTTATTGCTCTTTTATTATATATCTTATATCTGAGCAGGTTGCTGGCGCTTCGTGTACACGGAAAATACCGTGTGCACGGCGGATCTGTGGACGGGCCGGGGTTCTGGTTTACACCCGGGGCGTGACAGATTAAGTTGGTATCAGAGCTTAGGGATAGGTCGGTTGGGACTTAGGAAACCCTAGGCTTTTAGCAGACCCTAGGATGATAGGGCGCGAGGGACGCGACACTTTGCGAAAGTCGGCAATTATTTGTTTGACTCTTCCAGTGAGTGAAGAGGGATCGACATACTCTATTTCTGTGGGACAGTATGTTGGCTGCAGACAACATAAGGTTACAGAAATAGAAGGATGTCTTTGACTTTCGCTAGATTGGGTCGAGTGTTTGGGGTGTACTGATTTGCGGTTTGTCGTGGCGAGCGGTGTCTCCCCGACGTTGGGCCTTGACCCGGGCGCACCTTGGTGCAGCAGTTGGGTCTGAGCTAGTTGTTTCAGGCCGGATACCGGATTAGAGTCAGAGGACTCTGGACCCAGATGACAGGATTGTCAGAGGCCTATCAGTGGCAGAGTGAGCGAGCATCTGGTTTTAGCGACGTAGTTGTCGGAGCAGCGGGCAGCTCGACAGTGCTTCTTTCTGAGACCACCCGGTTGCAGTATCCTCAGGGGCGAGGATTTCTGTAGTACTGAGGGAGTGAGTAGCCCCTCCGTGCCAATGGTTAGTGCCGAGGCGCCGAGGCAGGGTGGATTGTTGACAGCGGATGAGCTATGGGACACCATTGACCAGTTGAGCCAGTTTCGGCAGTTAAACCACCCCGATTCATAGGATTAAGTTTGGAGCCTCTTGGGGTAGAATCGTGGTTGGTGGTGATGGAAAGACTGCTTGAGAGCCTCCTGGTGTCAAAAAGGGTTTATGCAGTTAACGAACTACGCGCTCTATGACGTGGGGGACATGGCGCATAGGATATGCTTGACTGTGAGTGGATTGCATCAGGATACCTTTCAGGTTATTTGATTCCCCGTTTGGATTTTGGATGCCTCGATGGAGTAGGCATTGTGTATGGGGCGTAGCGTTGCCGCTCCTTTGTATAGGGGTCTGCCGCCAGAGGCGAGTCTTGGATAGAGGCGCTTGGCGCTAGGTGTTGGAGGACAGATCGGCCGGCAGAGACATTTTCGTTTTCCCTTCCAGGACGGTGGATATCCTTGTGGATGGATTATGTAAAGCTTACCCAAGGGGGATGTTACCCTGTGTGATTGATAACAGGCATGTATGGGGTACATTATATGTTATTGAGGGGTGAGCTTAGTAAGGATAATTATATAAGGAATTGCACGAGTTGATTGTGCGTTGTCGTATGACGATGATATCCAGGTGGATTTCTGAGACGTCAGAGGTTGGGTGGACCCCGATGGCAGCATCAGTTTTCTCTTATCAGAGTGGCGCAGCGGTAGCGTGGATTGGCTGCCTGCGAGAGACCACATTCGTCACCTCAGTGTGAGCAGGGACGGAGGTCGAGCTCCCTTTGTGATTGGTCTAGATATGTTTGGCAGGCTGAGCGACGACCACTTGCATCGAGAGGATGAATTTGTGCCCCCCGATTGGAGGGCACCACGGTAGTGGATTGAGTTGCCGCAGGTGTGAATTCATCACAGCAGTCGGAGTAAGAGCATGTTGCATTCCTGCATGGACTAGAGGCAGAGTTGTTGCCCCGCGCACTAGAGGTACAGGTTACTGTTGGTATTATGCAGGTGGGGAAGGCTTGTGGATCATATCCAGTGCAGTAGAGGCCATAAGTTATGCCGGCAGACTTATTGGTATTTGTGGCCGTTCGGTGTTTAGACCCAGTGCTTGGGACTGGTTGGCATAGTGCCACAGGATGTTTGACTGCTGAGAGAAAGGACCTTGTTTTCTGCGAGGCAGACAATGGAAGGCTCGTTTGTTATGACTGCTTGGGTACTCAGGTTACAGCGACAGTGTGAGAGGTGCCTACGGCGGCACCGGGACGTAAAAGGATATTCCTGTTGCTCGTGAGGTCCCGGTTGTGATTCCACCTGAGCTGATGATGATGCCGCCGGTTAGGGGAAATTGTGATTTCGATTGACGTGGTTCTGGGAACCACGCCTACCTCGATAGCACCTCGTTAAATATCATTTGTAGAGCTGTGAGAGTTGTGGGCATAGGTGCGTGGACCTGATGGATAGAGGGTTTGTTTGACCTAGTGCCGCGTCGATGATACACGACTGTGAGAGTTCTTTGTGATTGGAGCCTAGGCAAGTCCAGGTGTTATTTAGGACCTTTTTGGATGGAGTTATACCCCGGCAGATGTTCGGTTATGATGCCTGCACCAATTTGGAATTACAGCTGAGTATCTCGCCAAGATGGCGTTCGGGACACGCTAGGGGCATTATGAGTACAGTGAGGCCAATGGAATGACTAATGCCTTGTCGCCTTTAAGATTGAGGAATTCTGTGTTCCAGTTGGGCTTGAACGGATTGATAGCGGCATTTTTCAAGGATATCTTGGCTTTTACCCCCTCCCTGAGTGATCTTGAGTTTGTGGAGCAATTGTAGATGCTGTGGCAAGGTCTGTGAGGATGAAGTTTTATGTCAAATGGTTTTGGTACAAGTTTTAGCTTTGAGAGCACATCTTCCGGAATTACGTATTTTAGCCGCAGGGGCGGCGGTGGAAGTCCGGTCAAAATAGATGCTATTTGAGATGGGCCGAGATCGGCAGTTACTATTGAGGTGGGGGGCTTTTGGACCGTATGGTGCCAGCAGAGTTTGACGAGCGGATGGTAAGATTGGTACCAGCGCCGATTTTAGTTTGGTCAGCGGAGAAAGATGGACTTGCGAGTGATAGTGATACCTCCCATAGTGGCTATGGAGCTACCATTGGATTTTGATGAGCATCTAGGATCACCCCGACCGGGCCACTGTGGTGGCGGGTACCTGGAGCAGAAGAGCTATTTGGGAGCTGAGTTGACGGTTCCATAGCTGGCGCTGTGTGGGACCATGGTGGTGTACAGGGCTTGAGATTGTGTCCCAGGGGATCCCTTTTGAGGATAGACTGCGGCTGAGCAATCTACTCGTGTGGTCTGGTTTTGACAGTGACCGAGTGAGAACCCCTGCTTGTTAGGGCCCCTTTCCTGTGCGGGTGCTTGTGTGGATGTGTTTCGGGTTGCCCTGGTTGAGTTGGCTCTAGAGGGTGATTTTAGTGCGTGTTGCACTGGCTGTTTGTTCTTTTCCCCCAGACTTTTGATGGAGTCCCTGATGTTTCGGCGTCTCAGCTTAGGAGTGTTATGTTTTGGACCCCTCGCCCGTGATTGACTCACTTCTTTTTAGCCCTGCGTGAGTTTGAAGTACGAGGGACGCTCGTTGCGAATTCTGGCTCGTAAGGTGAGGGAATTGCGCAATCGGGCTATGCCGTACTGGTTGTTGCTGTTGTTGTTGCTGAGGAGTAATCACGGGGAGTGATAGGCGACTTGAGACCGGGAGACTGCGGTGTTGAGTACTTACCCCTGGTTTCTGAGACTCCTTGAGAGTTGTTTTAGTTTCGAGGACGAAACTTTCTTTTAGTGGGGGAGGATGTGATGATCCGGAATTCTACAGGGCTGTTACAGTGTGATCGGCAGCTTCCGGAGGCCAACGGGGCATGTCGGCGGTGTTCGTGCGCCAATTTGGACTCAAGTGCTGAACTTCGGGCTTAAAATGGATCACGTGGGTGATCGGGGACCCCGTCGGATGTTTAGAAGTGCTTTCGCGCAAATCGGATATCAAATTTGGACTCGGCGCGAAATTCGGATTGAAAATACCTTTCCGGGAGCCTCCGGCGAATTATCGGGTTGGAATTTGGCGAAATGGACGTCGTATTTGGAATCAGCGCGCGAAAACGGTCAAAACGGACTACCCACTTGATATTTTTGAGCACGGGTACTGTTCACCGCCGGAACAGTAACTCCGGCGATCGCCGGCGGCGGCGGGCAGCGTCGGCGGGAAGCGGCGCGGCCTCGGGCGGGCGGAACGGCGGCGGCACAGGGCGCGGGCAGCGCGCGGGCGCGCGGGCAGGCGCGCGGTCCACCCGGCCGTCGTGCACCAAGGCGGGGACACGTGGCATCACCCCATAGGCCGGCTCACAACTCTTGGTCTACGGAGCATGATGGTTGGGTATTGGTTCACGGTGCACCGGGGTGGACACGTGGCAGGGTACCATTGGTTCGGCTTTCGGCGGCTCGTGCACCGGGTGCAGCGGTCAGTGGCAGGGACACGTGGCGCTTCCCTATTGGCTGGTCAACTGTGCGGGCAGGAGGGGCAGCTGTCGCGGGCAGGCGCGCAGGCGCGATGGTACTGTTGACCGGGGACACGTGTCGACTCCCGGGGTTGGCCACGCGGCGCAGCAGGAGTGGAGGTTTTGGATATCGCCTGTTCGGGCGACACGTGGCGGGCTCTGAGGCGGGTCGGACGGACCGCGGATCCCGTCCGACGGTGCGCCATGGGCCGGGACGCACTGTGCGCGCCCGAAAGTCTTGGGCCAGGCCGCACTGTGCGCGCCCGGAAACTTCCGGGCGCCCGAAAGTTGGGACCCGGATGGTATTTTTCTAATTGTTTGGGAGGCCTATTTAAACAGCCCGAGCTCCTTTCTTCTCACTTTTTCCACCACTTCCGAGCCTCCTCTCACCAAGGTGTCTTCAGCAAAGTTGTTCCCCTTCGAGTTCTCCATCTCCTGGTGAAGTTTGAGGATTTGTGGTGGCACGCACTCCTAGGTTTTGGATGTTACGGCGTGGCGCGACGCTCGTTCATTTGGGTTTCCCTTCGTCACATTTCAGTGCACGGACTCCCCCGAGCTACCCCGGCTGTATTTTTCAGCGATTCTTGTGCCATCGTCTTCATGACAGGTAGGGCTATGTTTCCCGTGTTTGCTGGTTTTTCCCATTCTGAGGTTTTCATGGGTTTTTCGGATCATCTTGTGACCTCATTTTCTGGGGTGGAATTTGGACAGCGCTGTGTTGTTTTGGTGATATCTTCGCGCACAGACCTCAGATTGGGGCGATTCAAAGGCGTTCTGCATCTACACATCACGAGGAATCTCCCCAGATTTTCTTGGAATTTTATGAATTTTCCCCGAAGGTGAGAAGCCTCTGTTTACAGTACTTTCAGATTCAGTTTTGCGATCGACTTACTTCGGGATGGCTCTCTTGTCGAATTTGGTTCTCAGCATAGAAAACTCGTGGGTGAAC
Organism: Tillandsia leiboldiana; assembly: GCA_029204045.2. Classification (NCBI taxonomy): domain Eukaryota; kingdom Viridiplantae; phylum Streptophyta; class Magnoliopsida; order Poales; family Bromeliaceae; genus Tillandsia; species Tillandsia leiboldiana. Next base: position 10,910,625 of record CM055072.1, read on the forward strand.
GTGCAGGTACTCGTTTCGACCGGTTCGTCGCGAGGATCACGACGGTATATTTTTGGGAATTTTCTGTGCACAACTCGCAGGTGAAAAAGGCTCAACTCTGGACTGATTACTGGAATAGCATGTTTTGAGGATAATTGTATGTTTAATTGCATGTTTTGGGGTAATTGTGAACAGTGATCGTGGCGGCTTATCTGTTTGGACTTGTGGCGTGAAAAAGAGATATTGGACAGCCTTGGGTTGCATAATTCCAGGTGGGTGGTTGCTTTACTCCTCTTTTCTGATGTACCCACTAGGAATATTAGAGTGATCCCCTCTATTGAACATGTTGAATGGTCACCTAATGGACATGCATGCTTAACTAGATAATTGTGAGCCTATCATATGGAAAACATTATATTGGAAACTTGACATGTTGGAACTTATACATGCTTCATGGACATCGTTTTAGCATTTAACCTTGCATGAGGGAGGGGGATGTACTTTCATATTGTGATATTGTGAGGCGTCTTGTGGGAGGGTACCACTTGAGGATTTTTGGACAGGCATAGGTGGATGATTCATGTGAGGGTGATTAGCAGGTTATGGACATGTGTGGTTGGATTATGGTTTAGCATGATGATTACACCCAGGTGGAGTTATTACTTGGTACACATGGTGAACCACTATTTGTCACTCCCCTTCTTTCTTCCATGAGGAGATAGGCTTGATTTCAGGGATATCTAGTTAGACCATTTCTGATCGCTACACTATATGTTGGGACTGACTTAGGAGGAACCCTATTGTCTCTTCTTCCCCTATTCCTTAGGCAGGCGGCTATTTGTTGCTCGGGTTTGAGCAGGGATCGGCATAGTGTAGCCGGGGCTTGGATTTTAGCTTTTGGGGTATTGCGGCTATTGCGGATAGTAGGCGGTTGACCGGATGTCGGATCTGGGTCAGGATTGTCCTTATGGGTGTGGTTGTTAACCCTTCTTCTTTTGATTACCCGCTAGGCATTTGAGTAGCTTCTTTGATTAAAAGGATAAATGCACTTTATGTGTGGCAATGGCAGGCTTATGGTGATTAAATAGATATTGTTAGAACTTTCTTGATTGGGGATTATGATTGTAGAACAGCAGCGTCATGTTAAAGGATAAGGCTAATCAATGATTTGTGGGCTCTGGGTATGTGGCATAGGCAGGCACAGGCTATCTCATATTTACTATTCTCATACTGTTCTCTACATGCTCTGACATTATGAAGGTTATCGACATCTGTTTATCTTTATATCATCTTGGGACATTTGCATGCTTGTATGGTCACCTAGATAGGCCACCTTTTTCTGCTACACTATCATGCTGGAATTGACATAGGAGAAACCTTTTTATTATTCTTTTCTCCTTTCATTTGAGGCTCAGGGTATTTGTAGCTCGTGCGCGAGCAGGGGGTTTGGGAATAGTGTAGTCAGGATCTTGGGTTTTGGGACAGGCAGGCTTGATGGCAGGGTATTGCGGCAACCGCGGACCTTGGGCGGTTGACCGGAGGTTGCTTATGCATCAGATTGGGTATCAGGTCTCTAGTGGATGGAGTTTCTCACTATTTGTTATATTGCATCAGGTTGAGATCGGGTCTCCCTTTAGTGGATGGGTTTTCCCACTTTGGTCATAGTCATGATCCAGTCCTGCTGACTTTGATACTTGTTACTGAGGCACTTGACTCGTGTGGGTCGCTCCCCTCGAGTGCCACTCCGGAGTGTGCGGTTTTCAGACCTCGAGTCTTCGAGACTCTCATCCCCTATCGGTGTTATGCGTAGGCTGGCATACCCGATTTGGCAGGCAGAGCAGGCAGTACCAGTGTTTACTGGTGGTCAGATTGGGTTTATTCAGGCAGGCATTTGTATTCTGATGCATACATTCAGCTATTCTTTTAGCTCAGTTTTTAGAGGCATACTAGTGGTAGCTTTTCGTCAGTAGTCATATCTATAGCATACCACTTTCATTTCCTTTGCCTCTGGTAGACCTAGTGGGCGTGTCAGAGTTGAGGTTTTACCCACTAGGGGAGGCTACTGGTTTACTAGTAGTTCTCACCCCCATTCTTCTTTCCTCTTTTTCTTCTCCTTTGTTTTGCAGTGTCTTCTGCGGGTGCTACTGGGCTTTCAGTGGCGGGTCGAGGAGAGAGGACGGCTGAGTAGGTAGATCTCGAGGCAGGATGAGCTTGTTAGCTGGACTGTTGGTGTACCCATGTTTCCTCAGACGGTTGTACTTTTACTTTTGGGACTGGCTTTCGCCAGCAGGTTGTATTTATTTTGTGAGCTGGGAGAGACTGCTGTATCATTTATATACAGATGTATTGTATTTTATTTCCAGCTTCAGTCTGAGATGCATTAGTTTTAGTTCAGCTCTGTTTTTATTGCTCTTTTATTATATATCTTATATCTGAGCAGGTTGCTGGCGCTTCGTGTACACGGAAAATACCGTGTGCACGGCGGATCTGTGGACGGGCCGGGGTTCTGGTTTACACCCGGGGCGTGACAATGCCCGTACCGCGACCTGAATGCCGTCTTTGGGATGTCCTCGACCTTCACCTTCAATTGGTGGTAACCAGACTGTAAGTCAATCTTGGAGAAGACACAAGACCCTTGCAGCTGATCAAATAAGTCATCAATGCGCGGCAAAGGGTACTTGTTCTTGATGGTCGCTTTATTCAGCTCCCGGTAATCAACGCACAGTCGAAGCGAACCATCTTTCTTCTTCACAAATAGCACCGGCGCTCCCCAAGGCGATACACTCGGTCTCACAAAACCCTTGTCCATTAAATCCTGGAGTTGCGCCTTTAATTCTCGCAGCTCAGCCGGTGCCATTCGGTAAGGAGCCTTAGAGATTGGCGCAGTTCCTGGGACTACGTCAATCAAAAACTCAACCTCCCTATCCGGCGGCATACTAATCAGTTCTGGAGGAAACACATCCGGGAACTCGCGGGCAATCGGGATATCCGCGAGTCCCGGAGCCGCCGTAGGCTCCTTAACCACAGATGCCATAAAGGCTACGCATCCACTGCGCATCATCTGCCTCGCACGAGAAGTCGAAACCACAGAGGCAAAGAAAGCACTCTGGCACCCCTCGAAAACGAACACCTCCTGGCCTGGCTCGCTAAAAGTAACAGTCCTCGTGGTGCAATCAATCGTCGCGAAATAGCAAGCCAGCCAATCCATCCCCAGTACAATGTCAAAATCTCGCAGCTGACTAAGGACCATCAGGTCCGCTGGCAAAATCCAAGACTCAAGCTGTACCGGGCAAGACCAACAACACTCCTCTACATGCAATATGTGATCGGGAATCTGTACCTCTAATGCATGTGGCAACCGACCTAACTCTAGTCCATGAGATGATGCAAATGCTCTACTGATAAAAGAATGTGATGCACCGGTATCAAATAAAGTGCGAGCTCTAATACCAAAAAGTAAAGTGATACCTGCCACCACGTGGTCGGCTGCCGTGGAGTCCCCTACCTGAGCGGCGTAGACTCGCCCGCTCTGAGCTGGTGGTCGGTAGTCTGCAGGGTGGGAGGAAGGAGCCCTGCTCGCAGGAGCATAGGGCCGCTGAGCTGGCAGTCGCTGCTGAGGTGGAAGAGAAACTGAGGCCGAAGAAGGCGCCACTGATGCCGAAAAAGGGCATGAAGATCGTATGTGCCCGGCCTGACCACAGCCATAACAACGGCCCCACCTCTGATCACAAGTGCCGGGGAAATGCTGACCCCCGCAGAAGATACAACTGCCAGGGGCCCGCAACTGCCGTGACTGCTGCTGCTGCTGCTGCCTGTGCGACTGCCGCTGAGATCCCTGCTGTCGCGACTGCGACCTCCGCTGCTGCGAGTGCTGCTGCTGTCGCTGGGGCTGCTAATGCTGTGGGGGCCTCTGGGATCCCCCAAGCCCTCGCCGCTCCGAACGCCCCCGGCCCGTAAACTGAGGCGGTGGCCGTCGGGGCGGCCTCCAGGAACTGGCCTGTCCCCCCTCATCCGATGCTGGTCGCTTCCTCTCAGAACTCTGAGCGACCAGACCTCCGCGTCAAGAAACAACATGATCTCCCCTCTCGACCCACTGTGCATGATCCACTGCCTCTGATAAAGTCTGAAGCCTCTGGGCATGTACCAAGGTATAGATCTCGGGGCGCAAACCTGTCTCAAACAGCTCCACCTGGTGCAGCCCATCCCTGGCAACATAGGGTACGCAGTTGAGCAACTGCGTAAACTCCTGGAAATAGTCCCACACTGGGCGATCACCCTGCTGCAGGTTCTTCAAGTCATCTTCTATCTTCTTCTTCACGCTCGTGGAGAAGTAAGTGTCAAGGATCATCCTCCTGAACTCCGACCAGGGTAGCTGTCGGGTGACCTGAAACTCTAAGGGCTCGACCCGACACCACCAAGCATCTGCATCCCTCTCTAGACAGTGTACTTCCAAATGTGCTCTGAACCTCTGGTCAATGAAGAAGTCCCGAAACAACTTCTCCATTGATGCTAGCCACGATCCAATCTCCCAAGGGTGAGTGCTCCGCCCCGAGAACTTAGGGGGTCCTCGCTTACAGAACTGCGTGAGTTTGTCAGAAAACTCCCGCTCCTCCACTGGGGTCAAAGGCCTGAACATCCCCTGGGCCCCACTGCTCGACGACGGCGCTGTAGGGGCAGGTGGAGTAGTCGGTGGTACAACAGGTGGTACGGGGGCCTCTGCAGTAGTAGGGGGAGGTGCCGCAACCTGGGCAAATAACTGCTCGAACCTCTGCTCCTGTCGGCGGTGGCTCTCCGCCAACTGGGCCACCATGGCCCTCAGCTCACTGATCTCAGAAGGCCCGGACTGCTCCGGCTCCTCCGGGGGTGTAGGAGTACCCCGAGTAGGAATCTGCCGCCTAGGAGGCATCCTGCCACACAAGAATCCACGGGTCAGTAAACCAAACCACTCTCGACCCAATCCAGCGAAAGTCATGGACATTCCCCTATTTCTGTAACCTTATGTTGTCTGCAGCCAACACAATAGTCCCCCAGAAATAGGCTATGCCAATCCCTCTCCACTCACAGGAAGAGTTAACAACTAATTGCCGACTTTCGCACAATATCACGTCACTCACGCTCTGCCTTGCTAGGGTCTGCCAAAAGCCTAGGGTTTCCTAAGTCCCAACTGACCTATCCCTAAGCTCTGATACCACCTAATCTGTCACGCCCCGGGTGTAAACCAGAACCCGGGCCCGTCCACAGATCCGCCGTGCATACGGAATTTTCCGTGTACACGAAGTGCTGGTAACCTGCTCAGATATAAAATATATAATAAAGGAGCATAAAACAGAGCTAAACTAAAACTAATACATCTCAGACAAATGCTGGAAATAAAAGTACAATAAGCTCTCACAAATATACAAGTGTCTCTCCCAGCTCACGAAATAAATACAACCAGCTGGCCGCAGCCAGACCCAAAATAAAAGGAAATACAACCGTCTGAGTGTACTGGGGATACATCAAAACTACAAAACTCGAACTCGGGGCAGTAGCTATCTAATCAGCGATCCTCTTACCTCGATCCAGGGAAGAGGGTCCCGCAACTCCCGCAGAGGACTCTGCAAAACAAAGGGGAAAAGAAAAGAGAAAGCAGTGGGGGGTGAGAACTACTATAAAAACAGTAGCCTCCCCTAGTGGGTAGACCTCAAACTCAGACATGCCCACTAGGACTATCAGAGGCGAAAATGAAAACAGAGGTGGTAAGCTACGAGTACACTACTGATGAAGAGCTACCACTAACATGCCTCTAAGATGCCTAACTAAAGAATAGCTGAAAGCATGCACCAGAACATCAAAGACTGACAGACCAACCCAATCAAAACACCAGTAAACACTGGTACTGCCTGCTCTGCTGTCAACCTCACAACTCAGTATCTCCCCTGTCCAAATGACCGGAACCCAACACGGTCTGACCGGCACCCAACACGGTCTGAAACCTACTCCGGAGTGGCACTCGAGGGGAGCGACCCCACACGAGCATAGTATGACTGTCACTAGTATCATCAGTATCCTAAAATAGCAAGACGGGGTCACGACTCTGATCAAAGTGGGAAAACCCATCCACTAAAGGGAAACTCGATCCCCTACCTCCAATCTGATGCAAAAGTAATAATAATAATAATAATCCGGTCAACCGCCCACAATCCGTGGTCGCCGCAACACCCAAACATCGATCCCCGACTGTCCCAACTCTGAACATCTGACTACACAATCCCCTAAGACTAGACGACAGGAGAACGAATAAAAGCATGGTTTCTCCTAAGTCAATTCCAATATGTTTGTGTAGCAGAAAAAGGTGGCCTAGCTAGATGACCATTCAAGCATGCAAAGTCCTTTATTTGATAAAATCATTTCGATTATTCTAACATATGCAACATTAAGTGTTTGGAACTCCCGATGTACATGTGGCAGGATATATGATACATGATACAATTTAGATGCACAATCTACTAGCAAGTACCTCTTTTACAACATGCATTCTAACCACATGCCCAAACCTTCCCTTAACATATGACATGATATGGCTTTAGTATTCTTTCCAACTAATTAAATTGCATATCTAAACTTGGAAACACCACTTACTAACCTGTAGCCTGCTAACAATGCAAATATTAACAAAGGAACCTTAATCTCATACAAGCATGCTAGATACATTCACAATTAATAGCACATGATCAAGGCATTCTAATAGGCCTAGTGACATTCACAAGTAGGAGGTTCACAACATCACCCACCTCGAGCGCTATTCCAAGTTCCCAAAAGCGAAGTCCAAGATCAGTCCAAAACTCACCACCAATCTGTACAAAATACCCCAAAGGAAAGTACATAAGCTATTCATTCTCAATTTCCAAAATCTGTCCCCTAATTCCACAGTCCAGAATTCTCTAATTTTTACCTGCGAATAATGCCCATAAAAATCCAAGAAAAATACTATTGCGATCCTCGCAACGAGCCCGTCGAAACGAGTACCTGCACGCCCAAATCGGAGTTTCCTACGCTGAGATAAAAATCCGGCAAGGGGTACACCCCAATCCAAACTGTACCAAATTTCTGTAACAAAGAACCACAGAGAAAGGAGATTCTCACCCTCGTGAAAAATCCAGAAAAATCTGAGAAAAATCCAGTAGACTCCTTGCGAAGAGTAGATGAAGATTGCCATTTGAATCGCCTCAATCCGACGTCTGAGCGAAAAGATACGGCAAGAACACCGCAGTGCTGTCCAAAAGTCCGCGAAGAAAAATGGGTCAAATGGGTGCTCAGAAAACTCCATGATCAGCACGGAAATCGAGGAACCTCAAAACACAGGAGTTGAAGTCCTACCTGTCGTGAGTCCAACGGCGCAAGAATCGGCAAAATCCAAAGTCGGGGTGAGTCGAAGGAGTCCAAACACTGAGAAGGGGCAAAGAGGATCGCCGGGAAACAAGCGTTGCGCCGCGCCGTAAAATGGTGAACCTCGGGAAGAGTGTTTCCAAAAATCCTCAAAGTTCTCCAATGGGTAGTGCACTGAGTGAGGGAAAACTTCTCTGAAGAACACTCTGCGAAAAAGGGGTCCAAAAAGCCAAAAGAACGAACAGGGGAAACCTATTTATAGGCCCAGCCCATATGCTGTTGGGCCGGGTTTTCGGGCGCAGGTTTCGGGCGCACTGCGCCCGGAAACCCGGTTGTACACCTCCCGTCCGACGCGCCCAAAAAACCCTGGTGCGGCCACGTCACCCCAAACAGGGGACAGCAATTCCAGGTGGCCCGCTGTACGCCGCGTGTCCCCTCGCGGTCAGCGGGGGTAGGTACGGCCGCCCAACCACGAGGCGACACGTGGCGCACTCGAGTGCGACCGACCGCCCGCCTGGCGCCACTGTGCGCGCGCCGTCCCGAGGCGCCCCACTGAGCACACCGTGGACCGCGCCCACGTGAGCCAGCGAATCCGAAGCCGCCACGTGTCATGCGCCCAGTCCACCGCAACCCCGCAAAACCGCTGAGCCGTGCCGCGTGCGCCGGCCTATCAGGGCACGCCACGCGTCTCCCGCCCGCGGTCCATGCACCGCCGCGCCTCCCCGTGGACCGAGCTGCGTGAGCCGGCCAATAATAGGCCGCCACGTGGCTCAGGCCGGTCCACGAGTCTCCCCCATGTACCGAAAATCCCTGAAAACTTCTGGAAGCCCGCTTTTGGTCATCCGGACTCCAAATTTAACAAGAAAATAGCCGTTTTCAAGTGTTTTTCCGCGCTGAATCCAAATCCAACCTCAGATTGGCCCAAAACCTTTTCTAAAATTCGGCAAATGCAGCCGAAGGCCAAATCCGCTATCAAAGTCTCACAAGGTCCATCTGTGGCACCCCTTCGATGCACCATGGGCCAGACACACCAACACTAGGTGTTCTACACAGTGGATTCACCGAAAAGTTGCATGGGAAAAACCAGTACACTACATCCTATCCCCAATCTGATGCACAAGTAAACATCCGGTCAACCGCCCAATATCCGCGGTCGCCGCAATTACCCAAAACCACAATCTGGTATGACAAACCCACTCAACAAACCCGGCTACACTATCCTACAACCCTGCTCAACCCAAGCAATACCACAAGTAGCACAAAGAAAGGTGAAGAGGTGCCAACATGGTTTCTCCTAAGTCAAATGCCAATGATAGTGTAGCAGTAAATAGTGGCCTATCTAGATGTCCATACAAGCATGCAAATGCCCTCATCTAGAATAGAAGGAAAAACGTCCACCAGTGCTCTCACATATAATAATTCGTAATGTCCCAATGTACTAATCTATTTCACATGAATAGTTATAATATAGCAACGAGCTCCAACACTAATGTCTCAAAGTGATGATCCCTTTTTGCATAATCACTAAGTACTAACATACAACTGATCATACTGTTCCAGATAAATAAATACTTTAACAGGAGTGATTATGGCATAATGATCATTTTCAAATACCAATGTCTCAATTACATGGATAGGCTATCAATTATTTGGTCCCTTTTTGCATGCAAGGTTTATCAATATTTTGTTCAACATTTTCAACATCGGGATATTCTGATATTCCTAGTGAGCATACCAAAAGAGAGGGATACAACAACCACCCACCTCGAAAAGCATGAACAACGACAATAAGAGATTCCCCGCTGTCCAAGATCCTCAATCCCCGCAAACCTCCAAAACAGTGAACTACTGCATAATAGATCGCACCCGGTGTAAATAATAACATCCAAAAACAGCATTTACTATTTTTCCAAACAGCACGGAAAACGAGGAAATTCACCTCAGTACAGTCCTCAGAAAAAATCTGGAAAAATCACCATTGCGATCCTCGCGACGAGTAGATGAAAAACGAGTACTTACTCGTCCCGTTCCGACACCTGTAGGCCAAAATATAAATCAATCAATGCGGTACACGCGAAACTTCCAAAGATGAAAAGTCAGCAGTGTTCTGTCCAGAAAAAGTATAATTTTCACCTTCGAATCAACCTCAGAAAAATCTAGGAAAAATACGATGATGTTCCTTGCGACGCGTAGATATAAATCGAGTACTTGCACTCCTCGTTCCGACTCTCGGTTGTTGAGAAAACCCACAAAAACCCTCGGTGCTGTCGTGAAAACGTGGGCGCAAGAATCACCCAAAAATTCCTTCGGGGTAGCCCAGGGGAGCCCTCGGACCGAAACGCGACGAAAAGGGCAAATAAAGAAGGTGCGTCGCAGTGCGCCGAAAAAATGCAATCTCGAAGTACGTGCCACCAAAATTCCTGGAACTCCACCACAAAGTGTAGAACAAATGGGTGAACAAAAGCCCTAAAGAACTCTCTCTGAGAAAAGGTCCAGAAAGCTCACAAAAGAAGGCCCAAGGGGCCTATTTATAGGCCCAAGTCCAATGTGCACTATTTACGAATTCGGGCGCACCTTTTCGGGCGCCTGAATCCGTTAGTCGCACAAATGCCGCGCCGCCACCCCGTCCGACCAGTGCCCGAAACGCCCTGCACGTGACACGTGTCCCGAACAGGGAACAGCCAGTGCAGGGCCGCTCGGGTGCTGCCATGCGTCGCGCAAATGGTCAAAGGAGTGGTTGGCGCCCGCCAATGGCCGGGCGCCACGTGGCCGGCCCGCGCGACCCGCCGACCGGTCGCGCGCCTCGCCGGTCGCGTCGCCTACCCCCCACGCGCGCACGCATCCAGAGGCGCTGGCGTACACCCCCGTGGATCGCGCCGCGTGAGCCCGCCAATCACCTGATGCCACGTGTCCCCGCGCCCGGTCTATGCACCCGCGCGGGGTTTCCGTGGACCGCGCATCGCGCGCCGGCCACTCCTAGGGCGCCACGTGTCCCCACGTCGAGTCCATGCGCCACCCGGTGCTGCTCTGTGGACCGCGCTCAGTAAACTGGCCAATAATAGGCCGCCACGTGGCACCCAGCCGGTCTACGGCCTCCCCCATGCACTCGAATCCACTGAAAACTTTCGGGAGTCCCTTTTTGGGCATCCGGACTCAGAAATAAACAAGCAAATAGCCGTTTTCAAGCGTTTTTCCATGCTGAATCCAAATCCAACCTCTGTTTGGCCCAAAATCTTTTCTAAAATTTGGCAAAGGCAGCCGAAGGCCAATCCAGCTATCGATTCCTCACATGGTCCATCTGTGGCATCCCTTTGATGCACTATAGGCCAGACACACCATCAATAGGTGTTTTACACAGTGGATTCACGTGAAAAAGCTACATGGGGTTCTGCGGCCCTACATCCTCCCCCACTAAAAAAAAGTTTCGTCCACAAAACTAAGAAACAAGATAAACGTACCTCAACTAGAAGCCTCGAACAAGAAAGGATAGGTATCCCGCATCACCTCCTCCAGCTCCCAAGTGGCCTCCCGCTCCTCGTGGTTGCTCCATAAAATCTTCACATAAGGTATCACCCAATTGCGCAATTCTCTCACCTCGCAAGCCAGAATCCGCAACGGGTGCTCCTCGTACCTAAGGTCCTCCCCAATCTCCAGTGGGGTGAAGTCAATCATATGCGCGGGATCAAATACATATTTCCTCAGAGCAGAGACGTGAAACACATCATGAACTCCTGCCAGGCGTGGAGAAAGAGCTACTCGATAAGCAACAGGGCCAACCCTCTCCAATACCTCAAAGGGTCCAATAAACCGGGGACTAAGCTTCCCTCGAACTCCAAATCTCCGGACCCCCTTCGAAGGCGAGACTTTCAAGAAGACATGATCACCAACCTAAAACTCCAAGTCTCGCCGTCGGATATCAGCATAACTCCTCTGTCGACTCTGGGCGGTCACAAGATGTCGTCGAACCAATCTGACCTTTTCCTCTGCCTCTGACAGTAAATCGGGACCCAAAGTCTTCCTCTCACCCACGTTACTCCAATATAGGGGTGACCGACACTTGCGTCCATACAACGCTTCAAACGGAGCCATCTGGATGCTCGCTTGATAGCTGTTGTTGTATGCAAACTCAACCAATCCCAAGTGTCGGTACCTCCCTCCTCCAAAATCCAGGACGCACGCTCTCAACATATTCTCGAGGGTCTGTATGGTGCGCTCAGACTGTCCATCGGTCTGAGGTGGAATGCTGTGCTAAATCGGAGTTGCGTCCCCAAAGCTGTCTGTAAACTCCTCCAGAAATGCGAGACAAACCTCGGGTCTCTATCTGATACATGGAGACGGGTACACCATGCAACCTCACCACCTCATCTAAGTACAACTGTGCAAGTCGCTCCAAAGGTCAAGTCACCTATACCGGTAGAAAGTGAGTGGACTTGGCGAGTCTATCCACGACTACCCAGATCACATCAGCCCCAGTCTGTGCTCTCGGCAATCTAGTGACAAAATCCATAGTGACATGATCCCATTTCCATTCTGGGATTAGGAGACTCTGCAACTTGCCAGCAGGTACACGATGCTCAGCCTTTACTTACTGTCAAGTTAAGCAGTGAGCCACGATTCTCCCAATGCCTCTCTTCATACCACTCCACCAAAAATGTGCCTTGATGTCCTTATACATCTTAGTCCCACCAGGATGAATGGTATAAGGTGTATAATGGGCCTCCCTCAAGATCTGCTCTCGAATCTCTGAATCCATAGGCACACAAGCTCGGTCCTTGTACCGTAGTACTCCCGAAGCATCAATAAAAAAATCCCCTGTCAACACAGTCTGAATCTGCCCTCGGATCCTCATCAAGTGGGGGTCCTCACTCTGTTTCTCTCTAATCCTGTCCAACAGAGTGGGCTGCACGACCAAAGACATAAGTCTAGCAGAGACCCCAGGGGATACAACCTCAATCTATAACCGTCTCATCTGCTCAACCAACGGTGCTTGCTGCGGAAACATCATACTCAGACTCATCCTCTTACTCAAAGCATCTGCCACGACATTGGCCTTGCCGGGATGATAAAGGATACTCACGTCATAATCCTTTAACAACTCTAACCACCGGCGTTGCTTCAAGTTCAACTCCTTCTGAGTGAACAGATACTTCATGTCACGCCCCGGGGTCGAAACTGCGACCCGCCAACAGATCCGCCACCTATGCCAAACCCGCATAGGCGAAGCGTCCTACCTGCAAGAAAAGTGCTACAACTAAACAGATATCAGAGTTAAAAGATAAAACTGCTGTAAAATTAAAACCAATATCTGTACAACTGGAACTAAAGGTACAAAGTCCATCTCCCATAATGATAATCATACAATAACCTCAAATACAAACTCTGGACTCAACAGGGAGGTAATCCTGAATAAATAAATGATACAACAGTGTACAGACTCTCAGTACAAGTCAGATCCTCACAATACATCAGTCTCTCAAAGAGAAAATAAAAACACTAATCTACCGACTGTACTGGAGATCTCCTCCGGAAGGGGTACCGCTACTCTCCAAAGATAGGTAGGGATCTAGCTCGCGACTCCCTCGCCTCGAACAGCAACCGCAGAAACAGCGACACCCGCTAAGACTCTGCAAAACAAGGGAGAGAAGGGACAAAAGGGGGGAAACCCCCAACGGGTGTGAGAACTACACCAAAAAGGGAGTTCTCAGTGGGTATCGCCACCAGGCCCGACGATCTGCCCACCAAGTCCTCAAGAGGCAAAAGATGACCAATGCAATAAAACTGAACGAAGAAGCTGCAGACCCTCTACAGCTACCATGTCTCTATCTAAAAGCTCAAATGGGGAAACTCTAATAAAAATATGCAACACTCGCACACGAGGTGCTCAATCGACCCAATCGAGCTGACTGCCCATCGGGTCCAGTCAAACCTGCGCCCACCTACAACCACCTCCCGCTGACGGGCAGGAATTACGTAGGGCGTCCAAACGGACTAACTCGCTATCGAGTAGTGGCTCATGCAGGCTATAGTCAAAATCCATGCCCTCTCTCTCAGAATGGATAGACTCAAGATGCTCAACCTCTCACACAATGGTCAAAGAACTCACAACGACCATGGGACCACCGTCAAACCCCGAACGGTTCCCAACAACACTAGTACTGGTCCAAACACAACTGAAAGTATGCATCAGTATCTATAAGCCTGTCTAAATAACCCAATCCGATCACCAGTAGACACTGGTACTGCCTGCTCTGCCTGCCGCAACGGGTATGCCAGCTGATGCATAACACCGAAGCAAAGGAGTCTCAAGGACTCAAAGTCTGTCTGGCTCTGCCTGCCGCAACGGGTATGCCAGCTGATGCATAACACCGAAGCAAAGGAGTCTCAAGGACTCAAAGTCTGTCTGACGCACACTCCGGAGTGGTACTAGAGGGGAGCGACCCACACGAGTAAAGTAAGTAGCCAAAAGTAATATGATGTAGCAGGACTGGATCATGACTCTGATCAAAGTGGGAAAGCTCAACCACTAAAGAAAGCCTCGGTCCTCAATCAGATGCAAAAGTACTCAAAGAGTGGGAAACTATGTCCACTAGAGAAATCTGAAACCCAATCTGATGCATAAATAAATATCCGGTCAACCGCCCAAAATCCGCGGTTGCCGCAATACCCTGCCGTCTATAATCAAGTCCTAAACCGACCTCCGGTCAACCGCCCAAAGTCCGCGGTCACCGCAAAACCCTACCAAGTCTCAATCCAGCACAACCCATCCCTGTCACCAATGTCCCTGCTACACTACCCCAGACCCCTGCTCGCACCCGAGCAACACAGACCGCCTGACTAACAAGAAGGAGAAAGGAATAACATGGTTTCTCCTAAGTCAAGTTCCAATATGTAGTGCAGCAGTAAAAGATGGCCTAACTATATGTCCATACAAGCATGCATTTGTCCTCAAAGAAGAATAAAGAAAATAAACCTCATGCCAGAATTATCAATGACTATACCTGTCCATAATCCTCGATCCATAATCGCTCCTCAGAGTAGAACCTGCACATAACTACAAAGTCCTATCCCATTGCATAAACCAGCCTCGTAAAAGGTTATGTGCTAACATGGAATGATAATTAATCATATAGGGTAACCTTGCCTTAGGTAAGCTTCCACTAAACATCAACATAAATGTCAGATTAATACCATTGTCATAATATGAATAATTAACTTGCAATTCCCATAAATCAACATTGTTAAGCTTATCAATCAATCCCAGGTATTGTACCCTACACCTGCATGCAATTCTAACATATAGAGTTAGAGAACCGTCCACCGGTTCTCGGAACAAAGCACCCACCTGAAACGCATTCCGCAGGCAAAGCCGAAGTCGGCGAAGCACGCAGCCACACGAAATCCAAAATTCACCGGAACCGCACCCTCGGTAAACAGTCGCACAAACAACTATTCCAACAAACAACATCGAAGCCGAGGATTAATTACACCACAATCAAAACTCTCAAAACAGCACATGCTGTTTTCCACCAACCAGCAGAGAGAAGAAGCCTTTTCACCTGAATACAGACCTCCAAAAAATCCCAAAAAATCACGGTTGCGATCCTCGCGACGAGTAGCCCCAAATCGACTCTTTAAACGCCCCGTTCCGATACCTGTAGGCCAAGAAACAATTCGGACAACATTGGGAGCCATTCCCTCAAGAACACAATTCTGCTGAAAAGGTAGCAGCAAAGAAGCTTAATTCTCACCCTCGAAATGACCTCATAAAAATCCAATAAAAATACGGGTGAGTTCCTCTCGAAGAGTAGATATCAATCGAGTCTTTAAACACCTCAATCAGATGTCTATAGGCTGAGAAATAAATCCAACAAGCTCATGCTGTCCAAAATCACCACAGAAAAACAGTGGCTCAGAGATGCCTCAGGAACTATGCCAAAAACTCGAAATGCGGAGAAGTAATCAACACGAAAAACGAAGCCTTACCTCTCATGAACGCGCTGCCGCAAAAATCGTCGAAAAGGATGGTCTGAGTAAGCCAAGGGAGCCTGCGTACCGAAACGCGACGAAGGGGATCACCGGTGAAGGAAAGTCGCACTGTGCCGAAATGCCACATACCTCGAAGTGCGTGCCACCAAAAATTCCCAAACTTCTCCACAAGATGCTCCATATGAAGATGAACAACTTTGCTTAAGGTTGCATAGAGAGGGGAGCTCGGGAAAAGCCTCCAACTGCAGGCCAAAGGGGGGTATTTATAGCCAAAACTGAACAAATCACAAAATACCCAATGTGTCCCAACTTCCGGGCGCCCGAAAAGATTCGGGCGCGCACAGTGCGCCCGAATCTGGCCGTCCATCAGCGCCCGAATCCACCAGATGCTGCCACGTCACCCCAAAACAGCAAACAGCATCCTCCGCCATCCGCGCTGCGCCACGTCGCCCGCGCTCGAATAGCAAACAGCGGCGCCGTCCACCCCGGCCGTGCCGCGTGGCACCCCGCACCTGCCCCGCGCACGTGCCCGGCTGACCCGCGCGTACGGCCACCTGCCCCGCGCGTACGGCCACCTGCCCCGACCACCTGCTCCGCTCCTTGCGTGGACCGCGGGCACAACACCGCTCCAATAACCAGCCGCCACGTGTCTCTCCCCTGGTGCACGCCTCGCCCGTGGACCGGGCACCTGCCCGCGCCCCTGCGCGCCTGCCCGCGGCCCTGTGCGCCTGCCCGCGGCCGCGCGCCGCCTGCCCGAGCCCGTGCCGCCGCTGCCCGCCGCCGGCGATCGCCGGGAACACTGTTCCGGCGGTGAACAGTAAAAATTACTGTAGCAAGCTCCGAAAAATACAAGTAAATAGCCCATCTTGACCATTTTCGCACGCTGAGTCCAAATCCGGCGTCCATTTTGCCAAATTCCAATCCTATAAATTGCCGGAGGCTCCCGAAAAGGTATTTTTAATCCGAATTTCGCGCTGAGCCTAAATTTGACATCCATTCTGCGCGCAAACTCCTCTAAACATCCGACGGGGTCCCCCGATTACCCACGTGATCATTTTAAGCCCCGAGTCCATCACTTGTGTCCAAATTGGCGCACGAACACCGCCGACATGCCACGTAGGCTTCCAGAAGCTGCTGGTCACACTGTAGAAGCCCTGCAAAGATCCGGGTCACCACACTTCAAGCTTTTACGATCAGTGTAAATCTCGCAGTGCTCTCCAAACAAATAATGCTGCCACAGCTTCAGAGCAAACACAACCGCTGCCAACTCAAAATCATGAGTAGGGTAATTTTTCTCATAGTCCTTCAATTGTCGTGAAGCATAGGCAATTACCCTATCATTGTGACGCCCCACTTTCCAGGGGGTCACCCATCCTAGAACTACTCTAGCTCTAGCACGCTTAACTCTCATAACCTCTTGGATCTTGCTACCATAAAAAATGTTATAGCCGAGTTAAGAGATTTAGTCCTATTATATCATTTATATATATGACTAATCCAATTTCTAGGGGTGTCACAGGCTCAATCCAGAGGCCTCACAGAGTCCGTCCAACGAGTCCGTTTGACGCGTTGCGGGTCCGACACACCAATAATAGGTGTTCCACATCGTGGGTCATGGGAGAATCTACACGGGGATCGGGGCTACTACAAGTGCTTTACCTCTAAATGTCCAGTCAACTGCTGCGCCTTAATGCATTTCGGGGAGAACCAGCTAGCTGTGGGTTGGAGTGGCATTTCACCCCTAACCACAACTCATCCGTTGATTCTTCAACATGAGTCGGTTCGGACATCCACTTAGTTTCACCCAAGCTTCATCTTGGTCATGGATAGATCACCCAGGTTCGGATCCATAAGCAGTGACAATCGCCCTATGAAGACTCGCTTTCGCTATGGCTCCGGTGGGTAGACGCTCCACGGTGGTCAAAATTATTATACAGAAAATTTTGGCTTTGGCTCTTTTCGCTTAGGTATCAAAAAATGTAGGAAAGCTAGACCGCTAAAAAGAAATCGCTCTTTTGGACTTTAGCCTTTCCTACATAATGACCGCTATCGGTGAGAACATCGATTTCCTCTTGACCTATCGGCTTTTAGGCAAATAAAAGGCTAGCTATATGCTTGATAAAGGAAAAAAGAAGAAAGCTTTCCGCCACCTCTTGATTAGTTTTCCTTTGCTAGATAGTACTAACTAATAAGCTTCCGTTCCGGTTCTTCCGAAGAATGAACTGACTCATCCTTGCTCGACCACTCTCAATGGCTCCTTTTATTATTATTTTAATAGTAGTGAACTCTTTCTAGTGATGTTTACACTTCTTGTGAAACTATTCATTCCTTCTCGATATGTTCTTTGCTCGGTATGGCATAATATTTTTGTAGTCGGCATTCTAGAAGTAAAGCTTCCCGGTCGCCTACCTCCACAATGAAGCTTCCGGCCACTGCTTCCACAGCAAGACAGAAGTAGAAGTGAGTGCTTTAGATGGATAAGCTTTGATGCTCTCAACCTGGTTTCGATCGTTTGACTATGGCTCTGCCTTCTTTACAATCATAAGCTCGATCACGAGGGTCCAAATCTGGTCTCCATCTTGCCTTATTAAATAAATAAATTAGGGCAAATCCACATTTTCAGAAGTTATAGTTATAAGTATAGCTTAGGAGATGGGATTGGATTCGGAATTTGAATTGGCTCTACATCATCTGGAACTAAATAAGCTTCGGGGTCTTGATTTTAATTCTAATCCACATATAGAATTTGAACCGGGCTACCCTATGATTGTGATTTGATCATCATTAGGTGGTGATAAACCACGCCTTACGACAAAAGGGGAGCATTACGTCCAATCAAGACAACAGTCTGCCCTCTAGTAGAGGGCGCTATGGAAAAAAATAGGCACTGAACTGAGGTTTAGCAGTGCTTGTCACTTAGGACGGCTAGATTCCAGTCGTCGGTTTACTGGAAGACTTTCTTAGGAGCTTAGTGCAAGGGAGACCAAGCAAGTGGGAATAAGTTCTTCCAAGCTAGTCTAAGAAAGAGAGGTCATCCAAGTCTGAATGATATGGGAATAGGAGAGCCGTAGAGTTATTATGGATCCACAAGGATCTAAATAGGTACTATCAAACAACTAGAGGGGGGGTGAATAGGTGTAATACTTAAAAACTCAATCTCAGTGCAAAATAAAAACCAATGCGGAAAATAAAAACAGCACACCGAGATTTACGTGGAAACTCCAATCCAGGAGAAAAACCACGGGACCAACACGCAATAACAATCCACTAAGAATAGAAGAATAACAAGGTGATTACCGACTCCACGGACTCAACCCCTCCTTCAGCTTCTTCGGACCTTGCGCTGACCGGTTGGATATCCGCGCAATAACAATCCCTAAGAAAAGAAGAATAACAAGGTGATTACCGTCTCCACGGATTTAACCCCTCCTTCAATTTCTTGGACCTCGCGCTCCACCGATTTTGCACGTCCACTGCTCACGTTCGAATCCACGAACGCACGCTTCGAATCCACGAAACGCCTTTAGCACACCGAATCCACGATGCCACGTCGAATCCACGACGCAAACTCAGTCGATAAGAATATTGACTTCGATGGTGATCCTTTGCTTAGATTATCAATGAAGAACCGTAGAAGAAATCTCTAAGCAAAGATTAGATCAATTCGACAAAAGATATGTTCTTGAAAGAACCATCGAATTGACCTAAAAGAGGCTATAAAGAAGAACGATGAAAACCTAGCCTCTAGGGTTGCTCTCAAGAGTTTTATAAAAAGATCGGCCGTAGCTCCCACATTTTTGAGAAACCCTAAACGTCTATTTATAGTTTAGAAACCTTTGGAAAGAGATAAGAATCAAAAACATACCTTATCTGGAAATTTTCAGGACGGCGATCCGGATCGGATTTACTGCGATCCGGATCGTCGTAACGAGATTGACGATTCCAGAAATACCATGGTTCGGGATCCGGATCGCATTGCCCGATCCGGATCGTTCATACAAATCAGAAAACTTAACATTCGGGATCCAGATCGGAAATTGCATGGATCCGGATCGAAGTCTTGTATGAAGCAACAACCTTCGGGATCCGGATCGTTGGCTCTGATCCGGATCCTGAACAAGTCCGAACACCAGTTTTTGATTATTATGCAATTAAAAGTTCATCCAAGTGTTTCTACACTATAAGAAAGTATTCGGATCACCATAATTATTTAGTTAAACATACCTGATCCTCTTGAATACTTTCTTCTTGAGATTGATGTAACTGATCCATAATTCTTCAACTTCAATCTTCAAGACTCAAGACACTGGGTGTCAACTTGAGCTCTTGTTGAATCTTCTCTAAGTCTTTGATTGCTGATTGACAATTTGATCCCTTTAAGACTCTGACTCAACTCACTGACTTGACTCACGAAATATGCCAATACCAAAAAGCCGTAACAATCTCCCCCTTTGGCAATTTCGTGACAAAACCCAAAAATACATAAAAGCGCTCAAGTCACTCATCTTAAACCAAAAAATCGAAACTCAATGTCATCACCAAAACATTGATTTTCTTTGCGTGAAAGATCCAATAAATACAAAATTACATTTGAACCAAACAGTCCTAGAACATACTCTATGACTTAGGACTTGGAGTCTTAAAGTGATGTAATTCCTGCAAAACAAAACTCCAAACAAAATCAAACGTTAGTTGTTAGAAATTAAAATCCTACATTTGATCCGTCTTCCTTTTGGTTCTTTTGTTTTTCGGCTCTTTCAATTTTTCTTTGTCTCCCCCTATCTTGAGCATCTCTAACATGTTTTCCATGTTCTCCATGTTCTTGAGCATCTATGTTCTCCCCCTTTGTGATACGATCATCATTTTCCGTTCTCCCCCATTTTTGTTCTCCCCCATTTTTTCATTTTCGTTTGTACTCTCTTGATGATCTCATCTCCGATCATTTCTCTTCTCCCCCTTTTTGTCACAAATTGTCAAACAGTGAACATACTAGACAAAAGTAAATCACTAACAATATTAGTTCATAGAGAAAGAGAGATAAAAACTCAGTTCTGGTATATAACAAAAATGCAGATTCCGTACCTATACCAGAAAGCAAAAATCAAATAATTTCTTGAAACAAATCCAGATTTTAGAATCTTTTCAAATACCGATTTGTATTCCATCAAGAAATCAATTTAAGTGCTTTAAACAGTGAATTCACACAGATGTCATTCAATCCAATTAATTTCACAAAATTAAAAAGATTTACTCCAAAATCATGAAAAATAAAGGTAAAACATTATAAACCGTTTTTCATGTTATATTCATCAAACACAAGTCATCAAAAATAATCTTGAGATCCAAACTCTATCAAGATGTAACGGATTTACAAAGATGACTTACAGAGATTTCCAAATGACATCAATTTGATTTCTTACCCTTTCAAATTTGAGATAAGCACTAAAATACCTAAGGGTGGCTCTTTGAGCATCTTTCAACTATTCCACCTTATACCAACCAGGAGATTGTTCAAAATATAAGAGTTTTGCATATAAATCTCCAAATGCTTCAACTAAAGATTTTCTCATAAAATACTATCAAGCATCCATAACATGTGGTAGCTTCACACACAAACCGGACGACCGGGGTGGCAGCTCTTTCCAGCATGTGGTGGTAGTTTTCACACTCCTTTCGGATGTAACTCTTTCCACATCTTTCATAATTCAATTATTTACCCTTGTAAGAAGGCAATCTCTTACGTGAAAGAATTAAATCCCAAATTTTAGTCAATCGGTTGTCTCATGTTTATCACAAAGAACTCACACAACCGAGATAGATTAAGCATCTGAAGATCACACATGATTTCTAAAATTTGATGCTTATAATATCAAAAACTCCTATAATGAAGTATCTTCAAGATTATGATTATGAAGTAAAGTTGATAATCCATATAAAATTAATTTGGAGTGAATGAAAGTGAAAGCCCTTTTCATTCAATGCACTTGTTCATTAAAAATCCTTTTGTTCAAAAACAAAGTATAAAAACGAAGAGCATTGAAAAACATGTAATGCAAAGATTAAGAAAGATATGAAGGGAAAACCAATCAAAGCATTACATACAGTCATAAGCTATTTAGAACTTAAGACAAGGAAAGATATCACCTTTCCGAATCCAAAATCGCTGGATTTTGGGTTGTCTTGATTCGTTGTGGCCGGGGGTTGTCCGCTTTGACTGTTGATCCACCTTAGGTCTTTGCCTTGCAATGATCCACTTGTATGATTGATGATGTGGCTCGGACCTTTGATGGATTGAGTGAACTCTTTTGACTTGATGTGTCTTTTGAGTCCGTTGAGTCCGCTCCGTAGATGAAGTTGCCGAAGGATTTTTCTTTCTCTTTTTCGGGCAATCCCTCACCAAATGTCCTTCAAGTCCACATAAGTGACAAGTTCTTCCTTTCAATTTCATTGTGGAACTTGAAGCATGCACAGTTTGGTCCTTTTTGAATCCCAAACCAACCTTACTTGTTTGACCTAAACCGGACATACACTCAAGTTTCTTGGAATCGGTTGAGATCCTTTGTATGTCGGATTTAAGTTGATGAACTTGTTTGGTCAATGCTTGGTTGGTGACATGAATCTCCTCAAACTGTTTTTCTAGAAAATCAATCTTGTCAATATGGGAATTAACGACCGTTTCCGATTGATTTATCTTTTCTTGGAGGATTTTATTATTATTCAATAAAAGCTCTCGTTCCTCCTCGAGATCATGAAGTTTGATCTTTAAAGCATGATTCTCGTCTTGATTCTCAAGTCGTTGCTTTCTCAACTTCTTGATATGTTTGGCCATCTTCTTAGATTCCGCAAGAAGTTGTTGATATGCCTCAACGAGTTCTTCCTCGTCCGACTCCCCCTCACTTGATGACTCTCCGCCGGTTGTTGATGTTTCATACAAAATCAAAGGAGTAGAGTCAGTGACTAAAGATGATAAACAATTATTAGAAGAGGGAAAATGAGAGGCATGAGAAGCAACGATTTTTTCCTCTATACTTGAGGTCGATTCATTAGAAGTAGAATCGTCCCAAGTTTTCGCTTGCAAAGCCTTCTTTTTATATGATTTCTTAGAAGGACAATCCATTGAAAAATGGCCGTAGCCTTTGCATCGATAGCATTGGATTTCCCCTTCGAAATCATCTTTTTCTTTTTCTTTAGAAGGTTTTGCAAAGCTTTTGAGTTTAGAGGATTTAGAACCCGATGATCCTTTAGAAGATTTCATGGATGAAGATCCATCGGTTCGATTCTTCCAAAATTTTCGACGAAATTTCTTTACGATCCGCGCCAATTGTTCTTCAAAATCGGCAAAAGAGATTTCATCGTCGGAACTTGATTCGCTATCTTCTTCCTTTGTTGATTTGAATGCAATACCTGTAAGCTTAGAAGAAGACTTGGAAGAAACTTGATTAGTAGGAAAAGTCATTTCATAAGTTTGCAAAGCACCTACTAATTCCTCTACACTCATCTCATCCGGATGACTAACGGTTTCAATGGCGGTAACCTTTGCCCTAAACCGTTCCGGAAGAGTCCGAAGTATCTTTCTTACAATTTTCGACTCCGGGATCTTTTCTCCTAAATTAGCACATGTATTTATTACATCTTGAAGTCTAGTGTAATAATCTGTAAACAATTCATGCCCTTCCATATGAATAGAGTCAAATTGACTTGTAAGCATCTGGAGCTTTTGAATTTTTACAAGATTAGTACCCTCATGTGTAATTTTGAGAATATCCCAAATTTCCTTCGCGGTTTCACACGCGGAAATTCTTGTGAACTCAGTCGAGGAAAGAGAATTAAATAAAGCGTTCATACCTTTCCCATTGTAAGAAGATCTTTCAAATTCCTCTTTGGACCATCTAGAGCGAGGTTTTGGGGTAGTAGAATTTCCTACTTCCTCAACAGGATGCACCCAACCGCATTCCACGGATTGCCATACTCGCTCATCAATTGCGATGAGAAAAGCTCTCATCCGCACTTTCCAATAAGCATAATTAGTCCCATCAAAAAGAGGAGGTCTATAAATATTACCACTTTCACCCATCAAGATAGATAAACCTAAAACCCTCTCTGATACCAATTGTAGAGTTATTATGGATCCACAAGGATCTAAATAGGTACTATCAAACAACTAGAGGGGGGGTGAATAGGTGTAATACTTAAAAACTCAATCTCAGTGCAAAATAAAAACCAATGCGGAAAATAAAAACAGCACACCGAGATTTACGTGGAAACTCCAATCCAGGAGAAAAACCACGGGACCAACACGCAATAACAATCCACTAAGAATAGAAGAATAACAAGGTGATTACCGACTCCACGGACTCAACCCCTCCTTCAGCTTCTTCGGACCTTGCGCTGACCGGTTGGATATCCGCGCAATAACAATCCCTAAGAAAAGAAGAATAACAAGGTGATTACCGTCTCCACGGATTTAACCCCTCCTTCAATTTCTTGGACCTCGCGCTCCACCGATTTTGCACGTCCACTGCTCACGTTCGAATCCAAGAACGCACGCTTCGAATCCACGAAACGCCTTTAGCACACCGAATCCACGATGCCACGTCGAATCCACGACGCAAACTCAGTCGATAAGAATATTGACTTCGATGGTGATCCTTTGCTTAGATTATCAATGAAGAACCGTAGAAGAAATCTCTAAGCAAAGATTAGATCAATTCGACAAAAGATATGTTCTTGAAAGAACCATCGAATTGACCTAAAAGAGGCTATAAAGAAGAACGATGAAAACCTAGCCTCTAGGGTTGCTCTCAAGAGTTTTATAAAAAGATCGGCCGTAGCTCCCACATTTTTGAGAAACCCTAAACGTCTATTTATAGTTTAGAAACCTTTGGAAAGAGATAAGAATCAAAAACATACCTTATCTGGAAATTTTCAGGACGGCGATCCGGATCGGATTTACTGCGATCCGGATCGTCGTAACGAGATTGACGATTCCAGAAATACCATGGTTCGGGATCCGGATCGCATTGCCCGATCCGGATCGTTCATACAAATCAGAAAACTTAACATTCGGGATCCAGATCGGAAATTGCATGGATCCGGATCGAAGTCTTGTATGAAGCAACAACCTTCGGGATCCGGATCGTTGGCTCTGATCCGGATCCTGAACAAGTCCGAACACCAGTTTTTGATTATTATGCAATTAAAAGTTCATCCAAGTGTTTCTACACTATAAGAAAGTATTCAGATCACCATAATTATTTAGTTAAACATACCTGATCCTCTTGAATACTTTCTTCTTGAGATTGATGTAACTGATCCACAATTCTTCAACTTCAATCTTCAAGACTCAAGACACTGGGTGTCAACTTGAGCTCTTGTTGAATCTTCTCTAAGTCTTTGATTGCTGATTGACAATTTGATCCCTTTAAGACTCTGACTCAACTCACTGACTTGACTCACGAAATATGCCAATACCAAAAAGCCGTAACAACCGAGTCCTCGCATTTTGTCAAAAAAGGATTAGGGTATGGATGACTCATTTTTTCTTGCATAATATGGATTCCAAACATTCATGATCTGTATGTGAATGAGTTGAATTACTTATTCCTCGGTCTATTAGAGAAATATCTCTTCAGGGATTGTGACTTGGACAAAGAGGGAAGTGACTCTAACAAAAAGAGAAGTGACTTGGACAAAAAGAAATGATTGGGAATTATTTGATCGTCTTTCTCCGAGGAAGAAGCGAAACATAATCAACTTGAATTCAGGACAGGTATTCAAAATCTAAGGGAAAGACTTGATTTGTTATCTCATGTCTGCTTTTCGTGAAAAAAGACCAATTAAAGGGAAGGGTGTGATAACCCGGATCTCCGCAGAGCACTTGCAGTGTGATCAGCAACTTCTAGAGGCTCTTTGCATGTGTTGGAGGTGTTTGTGCGCGTATCGGATTCAAGAAATGGACTCGGCGCGAAATTTGGGTTGAGAACACTTATTTGGAGGCCTTCGACAAATTTTAGAAGTGGAATTGGGCAAAACGGACATCGGATTTGGATTCAGCGCACGAAAATGATAAAAATGGACTATTTACTTGCATTTTTCGGAGCCCGGATGCCCTAGCACGGATTTCAAGGCATCAGAGTACTGTTCCGGCGGCCGGGGCAGCGCCGGCGGCGGGCAGAGGCGCGGGCCGCTCGGTCCACGGGCTTGGCGTGCACCGGAGAGAGGACACGTGGCGACTCCCGGTTGGCCGGCTCGCGAGGCGCGGTCTACGGAAGAGCGCGGGGAGCCGTGGACCAGGGTGGGGCCACGTGGCGGCCGCTGGTTGGCCGGTTCACGTGCGCTCGGTCCACGCTAGGAGCGGAGCAGGCGCGGTGCGCGTAGCAGCGTGGGTGGTGTGCCACGTGGCGTCTTTCCATTGGCGCGGTGCGACACGTGGCAGCTTTGGATTGGATGGTGTTCTGGGCGCGGTCCATGGAGAGGGTGCAGCTGGTGCCTCGTGCTGCGTGCGCGACGTGGGCGCCGGCAGCGCGACGTGCGCGCACGTGGGCGCACGGACCGAGGCGTTGACGCGGGCGGGAGCTGCGCGGGGGCGCGGCCACGCGTCGCGAGCGGGTTGGCCTGTTTCGCTATTTCCTGTGCGGGGGCCACGTGGCGCAACGAGGTGAATCCGGGCGCTGGATGGACGGCTGGCGATTGGGCTACTGTGCGGCACTGTTTGCGCCCGAAACAGTTTCGGGCGCCCGAAAGTGGGGACATGGATGGAATTAAGTAAAATGTTCAGTTGAGGCTATATAAACCCCCCTTTGGATGCATTTTCGGACCCTTTCCCGAGCTCCCCTGCGACAGAACCCTTAAGCATTATTGTTCCTCTTCTTGTGCTCTATCTTGTGAGAGATTTACAGACTTTTTGGAGGCCGCGGCATCGGCGTTTTCTGCGACGTGGCGCACTTCGATGCTTCTTCGATTTTGACTTCTACCGTCGCATTTCAGTCCGCGAGGCCCCCTGGATCACCCTGATGGAATTTCGAGCCGATTTTTGCGGCAGCACATTTATGAGAGGTACACATTCGAGTTTCGTATTGATCACTTCGTCTCATTTTGAGTTTTTGGCATGGTTACCGAGGCAAACTTTGACCCCTTGTACTGCTATGAGTTTTGGGACAGTGGTGGAGTATTGTTGGATTTTCTCGATCTACGAGCATTGGAATGAGGCGTTTAAGGACTTGATTGATATCTACGCTTCGAGAGGAACACACTCGTATTTTTATCGGAATTTTTCGAGGATTTTTCAAAGGTGATATTTAAGCTTCTTTCGGACTGATTTCCTGCAGAATTTTGATAGTTGATAGTTTGACTTGCCGCAGTGTTTCATTTATATCTTGGCCTACAGGTGTCGGAACGAGGAGTGTAAATACTCGATTTGTATCTACTCATCGCGAGGATTGCAGCCGTAATTTTTTCGGATTTTTTTGAGGACAGAAGGTAGGTGAAAAAGGCCTTTCTTTGTGCTGTTTTGGAAAAACAACAAGAGTGTGTTGTGGTGTTATCTAATTGTGGGTTGTGTTATTGGTTTGAGCAGAAGCTTGTGCGACCGAGTACCGAGGGTGCAGTTTCGGCAGATTTTGGATTGTGAGTGACTGCGCACTTCACCGACTTCAGCTTTGCCTGCGGAAAGCGATTCAGGTGGGTTGCTTCGTCTCCAGAACCGGTGGACGGTTCTCTAATTCTATGTGTTAGAATGCATGCATGCTAGTGTACCGATATATGGTTGAGATGTAAGCTTGGTTAGGATATTTTGTTTGAGGAATTGCGAGATATGATATTCATGATATGCCTAAGGGAAACTTGCAAGATAAGATATTCATGTGATATTAAATGAGAACTTGCATGATATTGTTATCCATGTTTTAGTACCTGAGAGTTTACATAGGTGTAGTGTTCCCCTATGAGATTGAGAGTATGCATAATTTATTGTACAACCTATAGCTTTAAATTGTGAGCATAAGAATGATATAGTTCATATGGATTGAGGCTTACATGATTTATGGTACACGTTAGATACCTTCAAGATATTATATATTTAATGTTTGTTTTCACCTATGCTAGCTGAGAGCATGTTTAGGGAGATGAGGCTTATTTAATTGATTTGATTTTTGGTGATCATATCTGTTAGTGTTCCCTATTTATGTTCAGTTTATTTAAATGCTATTATTGAAACTTGACCAAGCACCCCGTCATATGTTGCATGTTTAACCAGACTAGTAGAGAACATTCACTTGGGCTAGGTTCTTTTATGTTTTAGATATCCCACACTTTGCATCTTTTCCTGGACATAGTTTTTCCTTGCCCGGGTAGTGGGCCGAGTAGTCAGGTTATTGTGGGACATTGTTGCACTCATGCCTGGGGGCTGAGTGGAGTCTGGTAGCTGAGTTTAGACCTGTGCTAGTGTTGTTGGGAACCGTTTGGGTTGACGGTGGTCCCGGGTCGTTGAATGTCGTCCGACCAGTCTTGTTAGCCCTGAGTGGTGCGTCGATCCCGGCTATGGAGTACCTCTAGCCTGTGTGTTTAGCGTGGCGAGTTGGGTGTTTCGTTTTGGGGGCCGTTTGGGTCGACGGTGGTCCCGGCTGTGGAGTATCTCCAGCCAGTGTGTTTTGTGCCACGAGATGGTTGAGTTCGTTAGTGTCTCGAGATTTGTGAGAGCTAGTTAGCTGAGTCGTCGAGAGTACTCCGACCGTCGTGCGAGATGTTTGAGGATCTTGAGTCCTTCCGTTCTGAGAGTGAGCGTGGATTTTGATTATAGCCTGCAGGAACCACTTTGAGCTCGACAGAGTTCGCGGATACCTTTTTCCTCAGTGGGGTCGCGCCCCTCGAGTGCCACATCTGGAGTGGATCTGTTACTTTCGTATCGCGACTTGTCGATGCAGTCCCTGTCACGCCCCGGGGTCGAAACTGCGACCCGGGCTCGCTAACAGATCCGCCATCTGTACGGAAACTGCCGTACAGACGAAGCGTCTAGCCTGCAAAAGACAAAACTACAGCTACACAGATATCAGAGCGGATAAAAAGCTGTACTATAAAATTTCACAACTACAAAGTTGCAACAACACATAGCCTATCTCCCAAAATCAGAAGATACAAATAGAAGTCCACCTATACAACATCTACAAATCCAAATGGGAGATAGCTAACAGGAAACATAACCAACTCCCACAATCCGGGATGGTACATCTACCTCTCTCTAAAGTAACAATGCTGGTAGGGAACTATCACGCGACTCCCTGTCCTCGGTCCGTCCAGTCGAGCCCAGCAGGAACGGAAGAAAGCCTCAGCAACCTGTCACTGACAGAGGGTGTGAGAACTACATCCTACAGTAGTTCTCAGTGGGTACCGTCTCCAAGAACCACGGTCTGCCCACTAAGTCTACTAGAGGCATAAGATAATAGAAAAGACTGTGATAATGTAAATAAGCTGGAAAAGAATCTACAGCTATCATGCCTCTATCTACTATGCTCAAAAGGAAGAGACTATGGATGATGGTATGCAGCCACTCACTGCTGACAATATGTCACAAGTACTAAGCCCAAGACGCTCTACTATGACACATGCTATGCCAACACTCTCTCAGTGTATCCCAAATCTCATCGACTGGCCCACAGGGTCCAGTCAAGTCAAGCCTGCGCCCCCTGGTGTATCAACCAGGGTGTCCAATCGGACAAACTCGATATCTCACACAGTGACCCCATGGTAGCTCGGCCAGGGGTATCAAGCGACCTCTAGTATATGAACTAGGCGCATCATCGCAGCCTCGTCAGGCTCGGTATCATCATCGCAGCCTCATCAGGCTCGGAATCATCAACGCACCTAGGGCGTAGCTCGAGGGGTGCGACCCCACCGAACTCAAGTATCTCATCAGTAACACTGTCTCACAAGTGGCTCTTGCAGGCTATAGTCCTTGATCAAACAGATCGGTATCTCGATGCTCAAAGCACATCTCAGTCGGAGAACCCTCCATGACTCAATCTCACAACACTGACCCGCTCTACGAAAGTACTACACAGCTGGGACCACCGTCTCTCCCGATGGCTCCCACAACAACACCCTACTGAACTCAACACACAACTCACGGCCGGAGATGCTCCACAGCCAGATCTGCGAAGGGTCCGAAACCCCAGGAGACTAACACCTACGTCCTCAAGAAAGAAAGCAGCCCTTAGAACCCAGATCACTCGAATCCGCTCGGGTGGATAAGTTTATAAGAAACCATGTCATTTATTTCAGAAAACCATTCAATCTGAGAGAAATCCATCTTTTAATGATTTTTAGTCCTTTTTAGAAAAACCCCTTGAAAACAAGTTTTATGCCCAAACCTCGAAGAGCTAATGCCCTCGTCCTATCAAACAAGAACAGACTCAGGCGACCTTGCGAGGCTTGGAAGAAACGTTGTTTGACCAAAATCATGCATTCGTCCAAAAAGGTTCTGGGTTCAAGGTCCTGCTAACACACGTGCACCACGATCACAACATGGTGGTGACGAGAAGAACAGCGGAAAGGAGAAACCCCGGGACCACCGTTTACCTGAAACGGTTCCCCACACACTAACACTGGCCTAACCCAGCCACCAGACCCCACTCGGCCCCCCGGCCCGAGTGCAACACCCGTCCCACAACACTCTGACCACTCAGCCCACTACCCGGGCGAGGAAACTCTAAGTCCAGAAGAGTATGCAACGTGTGGGATGTCTAAAACATAAAAGAACCTAGCCCAGATTAAGGTTCTCTATCGGTCTGGTCAAACACATGCACATATGACGGGGGTGCTAGTTAAGTTCCAAGAAAACACTTAAACTAGCATGCATTCCTATCACAATAGAATTAGAAGGAAGTCCGTAGACTTGGAGAGAAAAACCAACCCACCTCAGAATGCCACCAATTGCTTGTCGACACTTGCAATTGGGCTCAGCGGGACTTACCTTGCCTCCACGAGGTCCGCACGCAAAACGGAGCACGCTGCGACCAACCACACGACCGCGCGCTCTGCGGATGTCCCGAAACAAGCCGGCGGGTCCACGCGACGGAAAAACCAACAACCGCCCCCGGCGGAAGCTAAAAACAGCACTGCAAGCTGCCAGGAGCGAAGAAATCGCAAAATCAATCAAAACGGTCAAAACCGAGCATCCGACAGCGAAAAACAGCCTCCGTCGGCGAAAACAACCTCCGTTATCGAAAACCAGCGCCCGACGGCGAAAAACAGCACGCGGCGGCGAAAAACAGCTCCGTCGGCGAAAAACTGCGCCCGACGGCGAAAAACAGCACGCGGCGGCGAAAAACAGCTCCGTCGGCGAAAAAACTGCGCCCGACGGTGAAAAACAGCACGCGGCGGCGAAAAACTGCTCCGTCGGCGAAAAACTGCGCCCGACGGCGAAAAATAGCTCGAAAATCAGCTTGCGAAAATCCTGCGAAAACCGCTCGCGAGACTGCTCGCGAAAACAGCGAGAAACGGCTTGCGAAAAATAGCGAAAACCCTGCGCGAAAGCCCGCGCGAAAACTGCTCGCAACCTGCTCGTGAAAACCGCTCAAAAACTGCTTGACGGCGAAAAAGCAGCAGCCGACGGCGAACACCGCGGCCGACGGCGAAAACAGCGGCCGACGGCGACAACGGGCTCCGACGGCGAAAAAAAACGGCGCCGGCACGCAAACCGAGGAGTCGCCCGCAGTCCGGGAGCACGCCGAGCGGCGAAAAACCAGCCGCGCGACGAGGGAGTCCCGCCGCACGGCGCCAAACCACGCAGCGACCTGCTGCGCGGTGCCGGAGCGCGCCGCGCAGCGCCCTGCGGCGCTGCGCGCGGCCCTGCCGCGCGCGCTCGCGCGCGGCCTGGCAGCGCCGCGTGCAGCACTTTGCTGCATGCGGCGCCGCGCCCAGCGGCATGTCGCCGCAGGGTGCTGCCAACAGCAGCACCCTGGCGCCGCGCGTGCGTCGTTGCGCGCGCGCGCGGCCGCCGGCGACGGAAAAATCAACCAAGAAGAAGGAAAAATCCCGAAAAATCCGACCGATCCAAAAATCCAAATTGCTCTTTAAAAAAAATCCAACAAAAATCCAAAAGCTCTCCAAAACCCGAGAAACCTCAAAAAAAAACTAAAATTGCTTACCTCGACGACGCTCGCCGCACGCCCACGAGCTCCACGCGGCCTCCAACGGCGAGTCCAAAAATCCAAGATCACCTCAAAACCCTCTTCTTCCTTCTTCTTCTTCTTCCTTTTCCTCTCTTTTCTTTTCCTTTCTTTCTTTCTTCCTTTCCTTTCTTTCTCTGCTACAGAGGGAGGGTTGGAGCCTTTTATGAAGCAAAAGGCTTTATTAATTAATTTAATTAATTAACTAATTCCAAAAATCCAACTCCAACTCAATTTTTGCCTTCGGGCTCTCCGCCGCTGCCCGGAACCTCCCGAACTCCGCTGTAAATCAAAAGTACACGCGCTCACAGCTTTTTCTCTTCAAAAAACTCATCCGTTGAGTCGGGGTGCTCAAATCAATTACCGGCTCCAAAATTGCCAGTTCCGACTCACTTTTTGCCTCCGGATCCTCCGCGTCAGTCCGGAACCTCCCGAACCTCGCTGTAAATCGAAAGTACACGTGTCCACAGCTTTTTCTCTTCAAAAAGCTCATCCGTTGAGTCGGGGTGCTCAAATCAATTACCGGCTCCAAAATTGCCAGTTCCGACTCACTTTCTGCCTCCGGCTCCTCCGCGTCAGTCCGGAACCTCCCGAACCTCACTGTAATCTGAAAGTACACCTGTTCCAAGTGTTCCTGAACTTCCGGCACTCCACGGTGAAGTCGGGAATTTCCAATCTCATCCTCAATCGGCCTACAAAGCCCGGAAAAACCCCGAATCGAGCTGGAGCTTCTGCGTTGATCCGAATCAACCCGGCATCAACTATAAACTCAAATGCAACATGCTCAAGGCAACTCTCTGCTCCAAGTCATCTGTGTGGTCGGCGCGCTATCCAAAGACCCGGTACTCTACAGTCCCTCTGGCTGGGCCAGTTTTGGCAGTCACCGACGCCCTACGTAAGTCCGGTCCTCCTTGGATGTAACGGCAGTAGGTAGGCACATGTTTGACTGGACCCTATGAGGCAGTCAGTTCGATTGGGTCGATTGAGCACCTTGGGTGCGAGTAGTTGCATATATTTTCGTCTGTACCACCCATTGAGCATTTAGATAGAGTCATGGTAGCTATAGTATATCTCCAGCTTGTCTTGTTCAGTTTTTACTGCATTGTTATCTTATGCCTCTAGTAGACTTAGTGGGCAGACCGTCGGGCTTGATGGCGTTACCCACTGAGAACTACTTGTTGATGTAGTTCTCACACCCGTTGGGGGTTCTCCCACTCCTCTTTCTTTCCTCTCCTTTGTTTTGCAGAGTCATCTGTGGGAGATGCTGATTCTACTATTGCTGTTCGAGGCGAGGGAGTCGCGAGCTAGATCCCTACCTGTCTTTGGAGAGTAGTTGTATCCCCACATTGGAGATTTGTAGTACAGTTAGTAGATTAGTTTTATTTCTGCTTTTGAGAGATTATTGTAGTGAGGTTATGACTTGTACTGAGAGCCAGTACACTGATATATTATTTCAGGTTTACCTCCCTTTTTAGTTCTGGGTTATCGTATTTGAGGATATTGTATGATTATCACTTATGGGAGATGGATATTGTATCTTTATTTCCAGTTGTACAGTGGTTGGACTTTTAGTTTTACAGCATTTGGTTTTATAGCTCTGATATCTGTTTAGCTGTAGTCCCTTTTCTTGCAGGTTGGACGCTTCGCCTATGCGAGGTTTTGTGTAGGCGGTGAATCTATTGGCGAGCCCGGGTCGCAGTTTCGACCCCAGGGCGTGACAAAGGGTTTCTTCAAACAGCAAGGAGGTGAGGCAACTATTCAATCAAATGATATTTTGGCATTCATTTCCATTGTTATAGGGAGGAGTATAAAAAGGATACATGTAAAGATTTAAGTACGAAAAAAATGATTTGAATTCTCTTCTACACCTCTCTTCTCATCTTACTCTTCTCCCTTCTCTTTCATCTCCCCAAATTCTCTCTTCTCTTAGAACTGAAGCTCCTAGGAGACCCTTGAAGCGCCCACATTGATCCCATATTCGAGCCCTTCATCCTCTCCGCCATCCACCCTCAGAGGATTCTCATCATCGGGGGTTGCGGATCGTCAGGATTGTAACAACTGGTATTAGAGCCCACTCGATCCCAGGGCGGGAGCAGAGAAGTCGCACGCTAATCCGATCCTTGGATCGTGGAATTGGCAAGGTGGCAAGGGGCCCGAGCTGTGGAAACCAACAAAGTTGGATCTCGCCAAAGGATTCCGATGAGGTTTTTCCCAGATCTCACTAATCACTAGTTGGGAGGAAGAGTGACAGATCCTGTAGCAGCTCACCTAGATACATTGAGGTAATTAGCCACAGCTTAACCCATACAACATTGCATTGCTAGATCAGAGGTGGCTAATGCATTGAGTGATAAGTAGCAGTGAAGTACTATAATCTTGATTGAGACACTTCCTTGATTGAAAGTTGTAGTAGCTTAGGCCAGTGCTCAAAATAGGGAGGAAATGATATAATCGATTCACATTTAGTGATAGAAGGCCAGCCACAGAAGAAATGACAGAGGGCACTAGGCTTAAAGATCTTAATGAGAACCTCAAGGCATTACAAGAGAAGATGCAAGTATTTACCACTGAGTGCCATAAGTCCATGGATACCAAGTTGCAGCAGTTTGAAGGGGACTACAACAACAAATTACAAGGTCTGATGCAACAGTTGGATGAAATTCAGCATATAGGGCAACAAAGATATGAAGCTCAACAGATAGAAGCAGCTAGGAGGCATGAGCAATTGCTAAAGTTAATTACCCCTTCTCATTCCACAGTAAAGGCAAACAACTCCCCTATCTTAGCCAAGGAGCCCAAGCATAACCTTGATCACCATCTTGGTAGCAGCTCGCATGCAAATCTGAGAGAAGAAAAAGGGAAGGGCATTTTGCCAGGTCCCAGAGGGAGCAATGAGGGCCACTTACCACACCCAAGCTCCAGAGCATCATACCACATCCCATATCCAAAGATGGATTACCCAACCTTCGAAGGTGAAGAGCCCACAGAGTGGGTCAGCATAAGTGAACAATATTTCAGACTGTATCAGATCCCAGAAGAGCAGTGGGTGGAGGTAGCTACGTTACACTTCTCTAGAAAGGCACATAGGTGGAAATAGGGGTATCTGATGGACAAACCTGAGATAAGATGGATAGAACTAGTAGAAGCCATGCATAGAAAATTTTATGGGGCCTCCATGAAGAAGTTGATAAGAGAGTTCAACAAGATGGTTCAAACCACCACAGTGGATAAAATACTAGGAGCAGTTTGAAGATTTGAGGGTCAGAATGCTGTACCTGAACCCTACTTTGAGCGAGGACCACTTCATACAGAGCTACATCAGTGGATTGAAGGAGGAATTTGTGCCATTTATAGATCTTTCAAACCCCACCACCCTGGAAGAGGTATTTGAGCAAGCCAGACTGCATGAGCAAGCCCTTACTATGATGTGGAGGAGGCAGAAAATAATTAGTAGAGGGGTGAGTAATCAGTCATTGAGTTCCCAGAGTTCAAAGACTTACAGTCAGAGAGGACCCTATAAGCAAGTAGATCAAGCTAAGCCAACTAGCTACAAAGGTTCTGAAGGGGCACCAGGAATCAGCAAGCAAGAGTATGAGCATAAGAGGGCAGCAGGACTGTGTTACAAGTGTGGAAGCAAATTCCAACCTGGGCACAGATGTCAAAACACCCTTCTGAACCAAATAGGGGGTGAGCCAGAAATAGCGGAAGTATTTGATGAGCAATTGTTACAAGAAGAAGAAGGAAAGGAGGAAGGTCCAGTGGAACCAGAGGAGACAGAAGAGCTAGGGATCTCTATTAATGCTCTCAGTGGAGAGGTTTCCCATGATACTATCAAGGTGCAGGGTGAAGTGGGAAACAAGCCCCTTGTTATACTGATTGATACAGGGAGCACACACAACTTCATCGACTTTTAAGCTGCCAAAGAACTGAAGGCCACCATGATCTTAGCAACTCCTCTTATAGCGACCGTAGCCAATGGACATAAGGTGATGAGCAAGCTGAAGTGCTCAGAATTCTAGTGGTTGATGCATGGCGAACCCTACCAGGCAGATTTGCGACTAATAAGGTTAGTTGGTTCCAACATAATCTTGGGAATTGACAGGCTAAAGAAGTATGCAAGAGTTACCTTTGATTATTCCAACAGCATCAAAAGCTTAAGGGGATTCTTGGAGCTCACGGGATATTACCGCAAATTCATCCAAAGGTATGGAGGTGTTAGTAAGCCCCTCACAGATCTATTGAAGAAGCATAGTTTCCAGTGGACTGAGTGTCACGCCCCGGGGTCGAAACTGCGACCCGGGCTCGCCAACAGATCCGCCGCCCATACGGGAAGCCCCGTATAGACGTAGCGACTAACCTGCAAAAGATCATCTATACTATACAGATATCAGAGCTGAAAGGTAAATGCAGAGTAAAATAAATACAACTCTAGAAATATACATCCCAAGTCCTCACCAAAATACATATATCTCTCAAAACAAGAAGAGTACAACTCAATCCTCACTACATGATCACTCAACATGAACTCTCAAAATGTAAGGAGGTACATCTACTCTCAAGACGATGACTGGTAGGGATCTATCTCGCGACTCCCTTACCTCGGTCAGCCGGATCAGCAACAGGTGCAGCAGGAACTGGAGTAGAAGTCCCTGGGGAAAAGACACCACGACGGGTGTGAGAACTACTTCCCACAGTAGTTCTCAGTGGGTGCCGCCAACAAGCCCGACGGTCTGCCCACTAAGTCTACTAGAGGCATAAAATAACAGGATGCAGTGCAGGAAAGAAAAGCGGGTAAATAAACTCTACAGCTACTATGCCTCTATCTAGATGCTCAAAGAGTGGAACAGAAAGAAATATGGTGCATCTACTATCTCTCAACTCAGATCACCCAATCAACACTGACTGCCACATCGGGTCCAGTCAAACCTGCGCCTACCTACTGCCGTTACATCCACGGAGGACCGGACTTACGTAGGGCGTCCGTGACTGCCACTAACTGGCCCAGCCAGAGGGACTGCGTCGACAAGTCGCGATAGCAAGTAACAAGCCCAACTCCGGAGTGGCACTCGAGGGGCGCGACCCCAACGAGGAAAGTATCCGCGCATCTCTGTCGAGCTCAAATGTGGCTCCGGCAGGCTAAAATCCAAATCCTCGATCAACAAGATCGACTGTAACCAAGAACACTGTCTCTCTCACAGGCTGGAAAACTACACAGCCAAGACCCACTGTCACTCTGATGGATCCCAAGAACCCTGATCTACAGACTGCTATCAGACTCCACTCGGTCCCCAAACACAAGTGTAAAAACATCCCACAACGACCCGACCTCTCGGCCTACTACACGGGCGAGGAAAAGCTAAGTCCAGAATGATATAAAGAATAGCGATGTGGGAATGTCTAGAGCAATAAAAACCTAGCCCAAGTTGAGGTTTTCTACAGTCTGGCTGAACATGCAACATATGGCGGTGGTGCTAGGTCAAGTTCCAAGATATCAATAAACAACAACTTGTAGGGAAGAATAAGCACAGGATCATCAACCCACAACAGGAACATCAATTCCTACCTTCTAGCATGCTATACATAATACATCACAATATGCAAGTCCCTACATAGCTAGAATTAGTACACAATCCGTTGATCTTGAAAGGTCACCCACCTGAAGCGCTGAACTGTCCAATAGTCCTCCAGCTGATAATACCAGAAAAACAGCAACTCTATGTCCAACAGGTCCAGTACAGTCCACAATCCCTTCTGATTACAACATAAGGCTACAGTTATACATAAATCCCAAAAATCTGCCAAGAAATACAACGCTGAAATTTCAGCCGCAAAGATGCGATTAATTCACCTGCTCAATGTGCTCGAAAAATTCCAAATAAAATATCCCTGCGATCTACGTGTTGATAGCTTCGAAACAAGTACCTGCACGCCCAAAACGGAGCCCCGTAGGCCAAGTTATAAATTCCACAGTACAGGCACGCGAGAGCATACAATCACACAACTGTAAAATCTTGCACAGATAAAAAGGAAGATGTATACCTTCGGGAAGGTCTCCAAAAAATTCCAAGAAAAATACCACAATGATCCTCGCGTCGAGTAGATGAAAAAAGTCTATAAGCCCGTCCTGAACCGAGACTCGTCGCGGAGATCTCCTCAAAACAAGGTGCTGCCCTCACAAAATCTCACAGCAAAATGGGTCCCAGTGAGCACGGAAAATCACCTCAAAAAACGCGCAACGAGAAAATGCGGAAGAAACCAAAATCGTAGCCTTACCTATCGCGGATCCAACGGCGAAGAAATCGCATGAAAATATGGTCGGAGTAGGCCGGGAGAGCTCGTGCACCGAAGAGCGACGGAAGAAGCACCGAAGAAAGAACGTCGCAATGCGCCAAGAAAATGAAAATCTCAAAAAGCGTGCCCCAAAAAATCCCCAAACTCTGCAGATGGATGCTACACTATTGCAGTAGATGCTTGTGAGCATGGAATGGGAGCAGTTTTGACTCAGGAAGGAAGGCCTCTAGCATACCTCAACAAGGCGATCAAGCCCAGAATGAAAAGGAGTTCTTAGCTATCTTGTTCGCAGTGACAAAATGGAAACACTACTTGAGTCCTAAACACTTCGTCATCAAGACAGACCACGAAAGCTTAAAATACCTGTTAGAGCAACGTATCACCACCACTACCCAGCAGAAAGGAATGCTGAAATTGATGGGACTGGAATACACCATCAAGTATAAGAAGGGCAAAGAGAATCTGGCCGCAGATGCCATATCAAGGAGGGTCCTAGAGGAAGGCAATTTGCAAGCCTTAGCCGCTATTGTGCCCACTTGGATTGAAGAAGTCTCAGCAAGCTATGAAGGGGACTTAAAGGCTCAACAAATCATTGCAAAGCTATTGTTACAGTCAGGTTCCCTAGTCACTATTCCTACAATCAGGGTGTATTGAGGTACAAGAGTAGAATCTATATAGGGAACCGGGGAACTTTGCGGGGAGAATTGGTAAAACTTATGCATGCATCAGCATTAGGGGGTCACTTAGGCATTGACAATACCTACAGGAGGATAAGGCCGACCTTCTACTGGCCTGTAATGAAGCAGGAAATTGAGAAGTTAGTGAAGGAATGTGAAGTATGTCACGCCCCGGCGTCGAAACTGCGACCCGGGCTCGCCAACAGATCCACCATCCATACGGGAAGCCCCGTATAGACGAAGCGACTAACCTGCAAAAGATCAACTATACAATACAGATATCAGAGCTGAAAGTAAACTGCTAAAAATGAAAAGATAAATGCAACTCAAAACCTCCCCAAAGTACATAATCTCTCTAGCAGTAAAATAAAAAGTACAACTCTATACCTCACTACAAAAGTCTCTCAACAAGAACTCACAAAAGTAAGGGGGTACATCTACACTCTGGACGACGATGACTGGTAGGGATCTATCTCGCGACTCCCTTACCTCGATCAGCCGGATCAGCAACAGGAGCAGCAGGAACAGAAGTAGAAGTCCCTGCGGGAAAAGACACCACGACGGGTGTGAGAACTACGTCCCAAGTAGTTCTCAGTGGGTGCCGCCAACAAGCCCGACAGTCTGCCCACTAAGTCTACTAGAGGCAAAAAGTAACAATATAATACTGAAATGAAATGCTGGAAAAGTAACTCTACAGTTACCATGCCTCTATCTAGATGCTCAAAAAGTGGAACAGATGGAAATATGATGCATCTACTAACACACACAGTATACTCACCCAATCTATACTGACTGCCGCATAGGGTCAAGTCAAACCTGCGCCCACCTACTGCCGCACATCCTCAACAGGACGGGTCTACCGTAGGGTGTCCGTGACTGCCAAAACTGGCCCAGTCAGAGGGACTGCGTCGACAAGTCGCGATAGTAAGTAACAGGCCCAACTCCGGAGTGGCACTCGAGGGGCGCGACCCCACCGAGGAAAGTATCAGCGCATCTCTGTCGAGCTCAAACTGGCTCATGCAGGCTATAGTCCAAACCACGATCACTAGATCGACTAACAACACCAACGCTCACTCACAGGCTGGAAAACCACACAGCCGGGGACACCGTACACCAGACGGCTCCCACCAAAGAACACTAAACTCAGAGGAAAGGCCGACACCATAAGGGTTCGGAAACCCGATAGACTGGTGCTAAGAACCCTATCAAACAAGAACAGACTCTAGGCTCCGCCTATCGAAGTTTCCGCCCCCTTATAGTTCGGGAACACAACAATCTCTGGACAACACGCAGAAGACACCAACCTGGGCCCGAAAGTTTCGGGAGACCTATACCTATAACCCTATCAAACAAGAACAGGTTCCAGGCTCGGCCCCCGTGGCTTTCGTCCCGATAAAGAAACGACCCCTAGAACCCCGACCACTCGAATCCTTTCGAGTGGGGAGATTTACAGGAAAAAGGTGACATTTGTTATTGAAAACCATTTTCACTCAACCCACACAGGGCGAGGATTAAAAGTAGTGCCCTTTTTGAAAAGCTATCTTGTTTTGAGAAGAAATCCATTTTTAATGATTTTTAGTTCTTTTTAGAAAAATAGTTAAAAAAATAAGTGTTTTACCCAAACCCCGAAGGGCTGATGCCTTTGTTCAATCAAACAAGAACATACTCCAGCGGCCCTTCGATGCTTGGAAGAAAACCTTGGTAGACTAAAATTATTTGTATGTCGAAGAGGGTTCTGGGTTCTAGGTCCGGCTAACACTAGTAAACTACTGCCACTAATACAGTGGCGACAACCCAGACAGGGGAAAACCAGATCTCCCGGGACCACCGTTTACCCCAAACGGTTCCCGGTACAGACAAGCGATCCACTACATCTACCAGACTCCACTCTGCTCCCAAGCACGAGTGCAAATGCATCCCACACTAAAAAGATGTCCCGACCGCTCGGCCCACTACCCGGGCGAGGATAACACTAAGTCCAGGAATGAAAACATAAAGTGTGGATGTCTAAACATAAATAACCCTAGCCCAAGTGAGGATTTTCTACTGGTTTGGTTACACATGCAACATATGACGGGGGTGCTAGGTCAGGTTTCAAGATACTATAATTTAACAGATAGAAGGAAGTAAAAGATCACAAGATCGACAGATAACACAAGGAACAACAATTCCTACACTCTAGCATGCTACCCAAGTCCAATCACTAACATGCATGATTCTATAACAATAGAATTAGTGCTCAGTCCACAGTTCCTGAAAGCGAAGCCACCCACCTGAAAAGTTGAACTGCCAAAAGTCCTACAGCTGATAATACCAGAAAAACAGCAACTCAAAGTCCAACAGGTCCAGTACTGTCCACAATCCCTCCTGGTACAATACAAAGTTCCAGTTACACATAAAATCTCAAAATCTGCCGAGAAATATCATCCTAAAAGTTCAGCTGTAAAGATGCGAATAATCCACCTGCTGAAAGTGCTCGGAAAAATCCAAATAACATATCCCTGCGATCTACGCGTCGATAGCTTCGAAACGAATACCTGCATGTCCAATTCCGAGTTTCCTACGCTGAGATATAAAATCGGCAAGAGAAACACCCCATACTAAAC
Source organism: Tillandsia leiboldiana (assembly GCA_029204045.2). Classification (NCBI taxonomy): domain Eukaryota; kingdom Viridiplantae; phylum Streptophyta; class Magnoliopsida; order Poales; family Bromeliaceae; genus Tillandsia; species Tillandsia leiboldiana. Next base: position 10,951,695 of record CM055072.1, read on the forward strand.
TGTACAAGATTCCACAGATAAGAACTCGGGAAGAAGACAGATTCTCACCTTCGAAGCAAACTCAGAAAATTCTGAGAAAAATCCAGGAGATTCCTTGCGAAAAGTAGATGAAAAATTGCCTTTGAATCACCTCGATCCGATGTCTGTGCGCAAAGATATAGCTAAAACTCCGCAGTGCTGTCCAAAAATCCCCAAAGAAAAATGGGCCAAATGAAAGCTCAAGAAACTCCAAAATCTGCATGGAAAACGAGAAAACTCAGAACACCAAAGTTGGAGTCCTACCAGTCGTGAGTCCGACGGCGCAAGAATCGCTAAAAACGGAGATCGGGGTGAGTCGGGGGAATCTGCGCACTAAAACGCGACGAAACGGGTCGTCGAAGTAGAAGTGTCACTGTGCGCCGCGTCGCAGATAAAGTCGAAAAGATGATCTCCAAAAAACTCCAAAGTCCTCCAAAGTATGCTGCTAAGTGAGAGGAAGAAATCTTCTTAAGGGCCCACAGAGAGAAGAGGTCAAAAAGCTTGAGAAAAAAACCAAGGGAGTCAATTTATAGGCCCAGCCCAACCTGTGTTGGGCCGGATTCGGGCGCAAGTTTCGGGCGCCCGAATCCGCCAACACAGGTCGGACGGGGCCCCGTCCGACCGCCCGATGTTACGGCATTTTGGTGTTGGCATATTTCGTGAGTCAAGTCAGTGAGTTGAGTCGAAGTCTTAAAGGGATCAAATTGTCAATCAGCAATCAAAGACTTAGAGAAGATTCAACAAGAGCTCAAGTTGACACTCAGTGTCTTGAGTCTTGAAGATTGAATTTGAAGAATTGTGGATCTGTTACATCAATCTCAAGAAGAAAGTATTCAAAAGGATCAGGTATGGTTAACTAAATAATTTTGGTGATCCGAATACTTTCTTATAGTGTAGAAACACTTGGATGAATTTTTATTGTCATAATAATCAAAAACTGGTGTTCGGACACGTTCAGGATCCGGATCAGAGCCAACGATCCGGATCCCGAAGGTTGTTGCTTCATACAAGACTTCGATCCGGATCCATGCAATTTCCGATCCGGATCCCGAATGTTAAGTTTTCTGATTTGTATGAACGATCCGGATCGGGCCTTGCAATCCGGATCCCGAACCCTTGGTTTTCTGGAATCGTCAATCTCGTTACGACGATCCGGATCGCAGTAAATCCGATCCGGATCGCCGTCCTGAAAATTTCCAGATAAGGTATGTTTTTGATTCTTATCTCTTTCCAAAGGTTTCTAAACTATAAATAGACGTTTAGGGTTTCTCAAAAACGTGGGAGCTACGGCCGATCAATTTATAAAACACTTGAGAGCAACCCTAGAGGCTAGGTTTTTATCGTTCTTCTTTATAGCCTCTTTTAGGTCAATTCGATGGTTCCTTCAAGAACATATCTTTGGTCGAATTGATCTAATCTTTGCTTAGAGATTTTTTCTACGGTTCTTCATTGATAATCTAAGCAAAGGATCACCATCGAAGTCAATATTCTTATCGACTGAGTTTGCGTCGTGGATTCGACGTGGCATCATGGATTCGGTGTGCTAAAGGCGTTTCGTGGATTCGAAGCGTGCGTTCGTGGATTCGAACGTGAGCAGTGGACGGGCAAAACGGTGGAGCGCGAGGTCCAAGAAATTGAAGGAGGGGTTAAATCCGTGGAGACGGTAATCACCTTGTTATTCTTCTTTTCTTAGGGATTGTTATTGCGTGGATATCCAACCGGTCAGCGCGAGGTCCGAAGAAGCTGAAGGAGGGGTTGAGTCCGTGGAGTCGGTAATCACCTTGTTATTCTTCTATTCTTAGTGGATTGTTATTGCGTGTTGGTCCCGTGGTTTTTCTCCTGGATTGGAGTTTCCACGTATATCTCGGTGTGCTATTTTTATTTTCCGCATTGATTTTTATTTTGCACTGAGATTGAGTTTTTAAGTATTACACCTATTCACCCCCCCTCTAGTTGTTTGATAGTACCTATTTAGATCCTTGTGGATCCTATAAAAACCTACAATTGGTATCAGAGAGGGTTTTAGGTTTATCTATCATGATGGGTGAAAGTGGTAATATTTATAGACCTCCTCTTTTTGATGGGACTAATTATGCTTATTGGAAAGTGCGGATGAGAGCTTTTCTCATCGCAATTGATGAGCGGGTATGGCAATCCGTGGAATACGGTTGGGTGCATCCTGTTGAGGAAGTAGGAAATTCTACTACCCCAAAACCTCGCTCTAGATGGTCCAAAGAGGAATTTGAAAGATCTTCTTACAATGGGAAAGGTATGAACGCTTTATTTAATTCTCTTTCCTCGACTGAGTTCACACGAATTTCCGCGTGTGAATCCGCGAAGGAAATTTGGGATATTCTCAAAATTACACATGAGGGTACTAATCTTGTAAAAATTCAAAAGCTCCAGATGCTTACAAGTCAATTTGACTCTATTCATATGGAAGAGCATGAATTGTTTACAGATTATTACACTAGACTTCAAGATGTAATTAATACATGTGCTAATTTAGGAGAAAAGATCCCGGAGTCGAGAATTGTAAGAAAGATACTTCGGACTCTTCCGGAACGGTTTAGGGCAAAGGTTACCGCCATTGAAACCGTTAGTCATCCGGATGAGATGAGTGTAGAGGAATTAGTAGGTGCTTTGCAAACTTATGAAATGACTTTTCCTACTAATCAAGTTTCTTCCAAGTCTTCTTCTAAGCTTACAGGTATTGCATTCAAATCAACAAAGGAAGAAGATAGTGAATCAAGTTCCGACGATGAAATCTCATTTGCCGATTTTGAAGAACAATTGGCGCGGATCACAAAGAAATTTCGTCGGAAATTTTGGAAGAATCGAACCGATAGATCTTCATCCACGAAACCATCTAAAGGATCATCGGGTTCTAAATCCTCTAATCTCAAAAGCTTTGCAAAACCCTCTAAAGAAAAAGAGAAAGATGATTTCGAAGGGGAAATCCAATGCTATCGATGCAAAGGCTACGACCATTTTTCAACGGATTGTCCTTCTCCGAAATCATATAAAAAGAGGGCTTTGCAAGCAAAAACTTGGGACGATTCTACTTCTAATGAATCGACCTCAAGTAAAGGGGAAAAAGTTGTTGCCTCTCATGCCTCTTATATTCCCTCTTCTAATGGTTGCTTATCATCTTTAATCACTGACTCTATTCCTTTGATTTTGCATGAAACATCAACATCCGGCGGAGAGTCATCAAGTGAGGGGGAGTCGGACGAGGAAGAACTCGTTGAGGCATATCAACAACTTCTTGCGGAATCTAAGAAGATGGCCAAGCATATCAAGAAGTTGAGGAAGCAACGACTTGAGAATCAAGACGAGAATCATGCTTTAAAGATAAAACTTCATGATCTCGAGGAGGAACAAGGACGTTTATTGAATAACAATAAAATCCTCCAAGAAAAGCTAAACCAATCGGAGACAAACGCTAAATCATATACGGACAAGATTGGTTTTCTAGAAAAACAGTTTGAGGAGATTCATGTCACCAACCAAGCATTGACCAAACAAGTTCATCAACTTAAATCCGACATACAAAGGATCTCAACCGATTCCAAGAAACTTGAGTGTATGTCCGGTTTAGGTCAAACAAGCAAGGTTGGTTTGGGATTCAAAAAGGACCAAACTGTGCATGCTTCAAGTTCCACAATGAAATTGAAAGGAAGAACTTGTCACTTATGTGGACTTGAAGGACATTTGGTGAAGAATTGCCCGAAAAAGAGAAAGAAGAATTCTTCGGCAACTTCATCTACGGAGCGAACTCAACGGAATCAAAAGACACATCAAGTCAAAGGAGTTCACTCAACCCACCAAAGGTCCGAGCCACAATATCAATCATACAAGTGGATCACTACGAGGCAAAGACCTAAGGTGGATCAACAGTCAAAGCGGACAACCCCCGGCCACAACGAATCAAGACAACCCAAAATCCACCGATTTTGGATTCGGAAAGGTGATATCTTTCCTTGTCTTAAGTTCTAAATAGCTTATGACTGTATGTAATGCTTTGATTAGTTTTCCTTTCATATTTTTCTTAATCTTTGCATTACATGTTTTTCAATGCTCTTCGTTTTTATACTTTGTTTTTGAACAAAAGGGTTTTTAATGAACAAGTGCATTGAATGAAAAGGGCTTTCACTTTCAATCACTCCAATTTAATTTTATATGGATTATCAACTTTACTCCATAATCATAATCTTGAAGATACTTCATTATAGGAGTTTTTGATATTATAAGCATCAAATTTTAGAAATCATGTGTGATCTTTAGATGCTTAATCTATCTCGGTTGTGTGAGTTCATTGTGATAAATGTGAGACAACCGATAGACTAAAATTTGGGATTTAATTCTTTCACGTAAGAGATTGCATTCTTACAAGGGTATTGAAATGATTTGCAAAAGATGTGGAAAGAGTTACATCCGAAAGGAGTGTGAAAACTACCACCACATGTTGGAAAGAGCTGCCACCCCGGTCGTCCGGTTTGTGTGTGAAGCTACCACATGTTATGGATGCTTGATAGTATTTTATGAGAAAATCTTTAGTTGAAGCATTTGGAGATTTATATGCAAAACTCTTATATTTTGAACAATCTCCTGGTTGGTATAAGGTGGGATAGTTGAAAGATGCTCAAAGAGCCACCCTTAGGTATTTTAGTGCTTATCTCAATTTGAAAGGGTAGAATTCAAGATTGATGTCGTTTGGAAATCTCCGTATGTCATCTTTGTAAATCCGTTACATCTTGATAGACTTTGGATCTCAAGATTATTTTTGATGACTTGTGTTTGATGAATATAACATGAAAAACGGTTGATAATGTTTTACCTTTATTTTTCATGATTTTGGAGTAAATCTTTTTAATTTTGTGAAATTAATTGGATTGAATGACATCTGTGTGAATTCACTGTTTAAAGCACTTAAATTGATTTCTTGATGGAATACAAATCGGTATTTGAAAAGATTCTAAAATCTGGATTTGTTTCAAGAAATTATTTGATTTTTGCTTTCTGGTACCGGTACGCAATCTGCATTTTTGTTTTATACCAGAACTGAGCTTTTATCTCTCTTTCTCCATGAACTAATTTTGTTAGTAATTTCCTTTTGTCTAGTATGTTCACTATTTGACAATTTGTGACAAAAAGGGGGAGAAGAGAAATGACGGAGATGAGATCATCAAGAGAGGACAAACGAAACGAAAATGGAAAAATGGGGGAGAACGGAAAATGATGATCGTACCACAAAGGGGGAGAACATAGATGCTCAAGAACATGGAGAACATGTTAGAGATGCTCAAGATAGGGGGAGACAAAGAAAAAATTGAAAGACAAAGAAAAAACAAAAGAACCAAAAGGAAGACGGATCAAATGTAGGATTCTAATTTCTAACGACTAACGTTTGATTTTGTTTGGAGTTTTGTTTTGCAGGAATTACATCACTTTAAGACTCCAAGTCCTAAGTCATAGAGTATGTTCTAGGACTGTTTGGTTCAAATGTAATTTTGTACTGATTGGATCTTTCACGCAAAGAAAATCAATGTTTTGGTGATGACATTGAGTTTCGATTTTTTTTTGGTTTAAGATGAGTGACTTGAGCGCTTTTATGTATTTTTGGGTTTTGTCACGAAATTGCCAAAGGGGGAGATTGTTACGGCATTTTGGTGTTGGCATATTTCGTGAGTCAAGTCAGTGAGTTGAGTCGGAGTCTTAAAGGGATCAAATTGTCAATCAGCAATCAAAGACTTAGAGAAGATTCAACAAGAGCTCAAGTTGACACTCAGTGTCTTGAGTCTTGAAGATTGAATTTGAAGAATTGTGGATCTGTTACATCAATCTCAAGAAGAAAGTATTCAAAAGGATCAGGTATGGTTAACTAAATAATTTTGGTGATCCGAATACTTTCTTATAGTGTAGAAACATTTGGATGAACTTTTATTGTCATAATAATCAAAAACTGGTGTTCGGACACGTTCAGGATCCGGATCAGAGCCAACGATCCGGATCCCGAAGGTTGTTGCTTCATACAAGACTTCGATCCGGATCCATGCAATTTCCGATCCGGATCCCGAATGTTAAGTTTTCTGATTTGTATGAACGATCCGGATCGGGCCTTGCAATCCGGATCCCGAACCCTTGGTTTTCTGGAATCGTCAATCTCGTTACGACGATCCGGATCGCAGTAAATCCGATCCGGATCGCCGTCCTGAAAATTTCCAGATAAGGTATGTTTTTGATTCTTATCTCTTTCCAAAGGTTTCTAAACTATAAATAGACGTTTAGGGTTTCTCAAAAACGTGGGAGCTACGGCCGATCAATTTATAAAACACTTGAGAGCAACCCTAGAGGCTAGGTTTTTATCGTTCTTCTTTATAGCCTCTTTTAGGTCAATTCGATGGTTCCTTCAAGAACATATCTTTGGTCGAATTGATCTAATCTTTGCTTAGAGATTTTTTCTACGGTTCTTCATTGATAATCTAAGCAAAGGATCACCATCGAAGTCAATATTCTTATCGACTGAGTTTGCGTCGTGGATTCGACGTGGCATCGTGGATTCGGTGTGCTAAAGGCGTTTCGTGGATTCGAAGCGTGCGTTCGTGGATTCGAACGTGAGCAGTGGACGGGCAAAATGGTGGAGCGCGAGGTCCAAGAAATTGAAGGAGGGGTTAAATCCGTGGAGACGGTAATCACCTTGTTATTCTTCTTTTCTTAGGGATTGTTATTGCGTGGATATCCAGCCGGTCAGCGCGAGGTCCGAAGAAGCTGAAGGAGGGGTTGAGTCCGTGGAGTCGGTAATCACCTTGTTATTCTTCTATTCTTAGTGGATTGTTATTGCGTGTTGGTCCCGTGGTTTTTCTCCTGGATTGGAGTTTCCACGTATATCTCGGTGTGCTGTTTTTATTTTCCGCATTGGTTTTTATTTTGCACTGAGATTGAGTTTTTAAGTATTACACCTATTCACCCCCCCTCTAGTTGTTTGATAGTACCTATTTAGATCCTTGTGGATCCTATAAAAACCTACACCCGAAACTCCCTGGTGATGACACGTCACCACGCAACAGGAAACAGCCGTGCAACGGCCTTCTCTGCGCTCCACGTCGCCCCTCACGCAGGCGGTGGGGTAGGTGGGGCGGAGCGCTAGCGGGGCGACGCGTGGCGCACTCGAGTGTGGGGCGCCACGTGTCGGCCGCACCGCTGTCCCGTGCACCGCCGCTGGAGCCGTGGACCGCGACCACGTGAGCCCGCCAATGCCAGGCTGCCACGCGTCGTGCTCCCGGTCCATCCAGGCCGCCACTTTCTCCCTGAGCCGTGCCGCGTTCACCCGCCAGTCCGGACGCGCCACGTGGCCCGCCCCCGCGGTCTATGCACCAGCGCGCTATCCCCGTGGACCGAGCGGCGTGAGCCGGCCAATCCCGCCGGTCCACGGTCACCCCCCATGCACCAGTTTTCCCCCAAAACTTTCGGTAGCCCATTTTTGGTCATTCGGACTCCAAATTTAACGAGCAAATAGCCGTTTTCAAGTGTTTTTCCGTGCTGAATCCAATTCCAACCTCTGTTTGGCCAAAAACCCCTTAAAATTTTCGGCAAACGCAGCCGAAGGCCAACACAGTAAAAGATATCTCACAGGGTCCATCTGTGGCATCCCCTTGATGCCCAATGGGCCAGATACACCAATACTAGGTGTTCTAAACTGTGGATTCACCAGGAAAGCTGCATGGGATTAAGGGCCACTACAAAGTATGTATAAGGAACAAGGTGGATGGTACTCCCTATGCCGGACTACTCCAACACATACCGATACCTACCCAAGCTTGGCAGCTCGTCAGCATGGATTTCATTGAAGCATTGCCCAAATCCGAGGGTAAGGACACTATAGTTGTGGTGGTAGATAAGTTTACCAACTATGCTCACTTTATCGCATTATCCCACCCTTACTCGGCATAAGATGTCTCCAAGATTTTCCTGGATCATATTTACAAGCTACATGGGCTTCCTAACGGAATCATTACAGATCGGGACAAGATTTTTATCAGTCAAGTATGGCAAGATCTGTTCAAACTCATGGGAGTGAAGCTTCATATGAGCACCGCTTATCACCCTTAAATCGACGGGCAAACAGAAAGAGTGAATAGGTGCTTGGAAACCTATCTAAGGTGCCTAAGCTTCCAGCAACCTTGGAAATGGCACAAGTGGTTATCCATAGCCGAATTGTGGTACAATACTAACTACCATTCTTCCCTAGGAATGACTCTATTCCAAGCGTTGTATGGGTATACCCCTCATGACTACTCAGTGGCTAACCTGGGAATGTGAACACACCCTGCGGTGGAGGAATGGAAGTCAGAAAGAGACAGAATGGTGCGGGTACTAAGGGAAAGACTCCAAGAGGCGCAGAATCGCATGAAGCAGAATGCGGATAAGAGGAGGGCTGATAAGAGTTACATAGTAGGGGAAAGGGTATTTCTAAAGCTTCAGCCTTACCGATAGACAAGTGTGGCTCTACGAATGAATCTCAAGCTTACTTCTAAGTACTACGGACCCTTCGAAATCCTGGAGAAGATCGGACCAGTGGCCTACAGACTGTTGATGCCAGAGAAGTCCAAAATCCACCCAGTCTTCCATGCGTCCCGGCTCAAGAAAGGGACCCCACAAAATATCCAACCCTCGCCGGCAACGCCTTTGGTCGGAGATGAAGGTGAACCCTTGGCACAACCGGAACGAGTGCTGGAAAGAAGAATCATGAAGAAGGGCAACCGTGCAGTCACCCAGGTTCTCATCAAATAGAGCAATCTGGGGCCAGAGGATGCTACCTGGGAAGACTACTGGGTTATCTGTAGAGTACCGGAGCTTCGGGCAGTGTGCCGACTCCACGTGGCAGCCTGGTATTGTGGAAATACCTTTAGCAGTTTCTGTTTGTATTTACAGAGAGGTTCGGGTGGTCCCGGAGCTACGCGGAAGCTTTTTTGTAGAAAAGTGAGTTGGCGTCGGATTGAGAGCTTGCGGGTCGAGCATTGGTTTCATGGATGGGTTTGATGTGAGTTGATCCCTTGGGACATGTGTATTATGATTTTACATAGGTGTTCGGTTGGTTTCGGGGTGATGCGGAGGTCCCGGGGCGAGGAAGAGAGTTATCGGCGCGATTCGGGAAGGTTCTGGCAGGATTCTGGAGGTTCTGGGTGGCTGGGTTCCGGAACCAAGCAGTTGGTTCCGGAACTGGCCCCTTGGTTCCGGAACCAGCTACCTGGTACCGGAACCAGAGGTGGTGTTCCGGTACCCAAATGCTGGTACCCGAACACAGACTCTGGAATGCCCGAAAAGAGCTCGGATTGGTGCACAGTACTTGGAGGTATGGGCTTCTTCTGTTCCAACCACTCCCGTCATGTTTTATACCCAGACTCTTGCTCCCTCTCCACCCTTCATTCCTTATCATCTCCTCCTCCCTTTCTTGCTGCCAGAGAAGAAGAAGAAGAGGAAGTAGTAGAAGGAGAAGCAGGCTCGTGCATTGTGGGAGTTGACCGAGTCAACGTGCGCTCGCGAGGAGCAATTGAGGTAAATTAATTGTTGGAGATTGTGGATTTGGATTCGATAGTTCTCCTCTTGGGTTTTATTGATGGAATTGATTGAGAATTGAGCTTAATTTCCATCCTTTCTCTCCCTCTCTCCCTGTGCTCTCGGGTGCAAGCAGGGAGGTTACTGCGCAAATCCGAGGATTTGTCTGCTTCTTGCGCACGTGTGGAGGGCCCTCTTGAGCTGAGCTGAGGCATGCAGAGACCTTGGGGAGTGTGATAGAGGATTGTTTGGAGCTCCGTGGATTTTTCCGAGACGCGCGACGGCGCGCGCGCGCGTGAGAGGCATAGTGCAGTTTTTCTTCAGTTTTGCGCCCGTTTCTTCACCAACTTCGGCGCGGCCTTCGGAAAGCATTTGAGGTAGGTTGGAATTTCTTCAAGATGTATGGAATGCCCTTTAAAGCTTTGAATGCATGTTGATCATGTTTAACTTGATTATTTGCATAGCTGGTAAATCTGATAGTTGCCTAGAAAATTGTAGGAATGCAATTGCGAGCCCCAGATATTTTTAGCATGATCTAGAAGTGATTTGACACTAGACTGCATGGTTAGTTGGCATCATATTGGCATCTGAACCGTTTTAAAAATCGTCGGACCTGTTTTAATGAAAACTGGGTTTTGAAAAGAGTTTTAAAATATTGAGTTCTTCCCGAGGGGATTGAGTAGGTTCAGGATGCATGTGTTCTCGTGCCAGAGGGCCGAGTGGATTATTAGAGCCTTATGAGATGACTTTCTAGTGTCATGAGAGAGTTTTAGCATTTTTCCAGTTCGGGGGCGGAAGCTATGGGCGGCTATGCTTGCAGCCTGTTCTTGTTTGACAGGGTTGTAGGTGGCAGTCGTCCAGAATTTCCAGGCCTCCCGTGTGAGAGATTGAGGATGTATTCCCTGATTGGGTTACTCTAGATCATGGGTTGTGTTCTGATTTAGTGGTGGAGATGGTTCTCCCACTTAGCCTTGAGAGTTTTGGGGGCTCTGGCAGATCGAGTCGTGGAGGTTTCCCGACTCAGCCACGGGTTGTGCATTATCAGATTGAGTCGTTGAGGGTTCTCCGACATAGCTGGGAGAGTGTTGGGCTTTTCCTGTTCGAGTTGTGGAGTCTTTCTCCGACTGAGTATGCTTGTTGAGCATTGAGTTCCGATCTGTTTGATCGTGTATTTTAGCCTTGAGTCGTTGAGGGTTCTCCGACATAGCTGTGAGAGTGTTTGGGCTTTTTCTGTTCGAGTCGTGGAGTCTTTCTCCGACTGAGTTATGCTAGTTGAGCATTGAGATCCGATCTGTTTGATCGTGGATTATAGCCTGCTGAGCCTGGCTTTTTATGCCAGTTATGAGATACTTGAGATACTTGAGATACTTGAGTTCGGTGGGGTCGCTCCCCTCGAGCTACGCCCCGGGTGCGATGATGATACCGAGCCTGACGAGGCTGCGATGTGATTACTGAGCTGGTCCTAGAGGGACACCCTACGTAAGTCCGTTCCTCCGGGATGTGCGGCAGTGGATGCCTACGTAAGTCCGTTCCTACGGGATGTGCGGCAGTAGATGAGCGCAGGCTTGATTGACTGGTCCAAAGTGGGGCAGTCATTGGGATTGGGTGATATGTGTGAGTGAGTTTCATAGCGTGTTCATAGATGAGTTTTCCTTTGAGCATGATACTTGAGGCATGTTAGCAGTAGCGAGTGTATGCACATCTTCATCATTGTAGAGTTTCTTGAGCATGATGATTGAGACATGATAGCTATAGTTTCTTTCAGCTTTTATCTATCTATCTATCTGCATACCTATCTGTTGTGCCTCCAGTAGACTTAGTGGGCATACCGTGGATATTGAGACGGTACCCACTGGGAACTACCTTTGCAGTAGTTCTCACACCCGCTGCGGTGACAGGTTTCCTGAAGCTGCTGTTCCGGCTTAGCTCGCGCGGAGACAGCTGATCGAGTTGAGGACGTGGCCGTTTAGTTCCTTACCAGCACTAAGAGTCAGAGGTAGATGTACCTTGTGTATTTTATGACTCCACTTTTGTACTGGACATTCTGAGAGATCAGTGAGGATTTCTTGTACTTTTGTAGCTGAGAGACATTGTATTGAGATTTATTTATTTATATCAGATGTTCAGGGGATTTCTGTAGCTATTTAGTTCTTTTCAGCTCTGATGCATGTTTAGCTATAGATCTTTTGCAGGGTAGACGCTTCGTCTGTGCGGCGGTTTCCGTGCAGATGGCGGATCTATTGGCGAGCTCGGGTCGCAGTTTCGACCCCAGGGCGTGACAGATTAGGGTGGTATCAGAGCCTAGGAATATAGGTCGTTGAGGACTTAGTGACCCTAGGCTATTGGTTGGACAGTAGGATGACTGTCGTGAGAGACGTGATTTTTAGCGAGAGTCCTGATTGAGTTTGTACCTCCCCCGAGGGATTGGGGCGAGTGATTTTACATGTTTATTCTCTAAAGTGATTATGTTGGCTGCAGACAACATAATACTTTAGAATGGTTAACATGTTATAGACTTTCGCTTGATTGGGTCGAGAGTGTTTGAGGTTTGGTTGGTTGTGACTGTTCTCCTTGTTGGCCCTGTGATGCCGTGCAGCGGCGAGAGCATGTTTGACCTTGGATGAGGAGCCCGAACAGCGGGGGGCTGAATGGACAGAGCAGAGCAAGGTCTGCGAGTTACGGGCCCAGGTAGCTCAGTTGTTTAGGCGACGCGGCGCCAGGAAGAGAACACGGAGCGCGTGATGCGCATGTTGAGCAGAGAGTATCGTTTGAGGTATCGCCAGTAGTACCTCCAGCCGCGACATCGTTGACTTCGGCCCCGTTTGCACTGTGAGTTGTGCAGAAGCAGCGAGAGATTGCTGATTGATAGTTGTGCATCCGCCAGTTCCATCCCCTACAGATTTCAGGGCAGAGTTGGAGCCTCGAGAGGCCGAGAACTGGATTGCGGCTTTGGAAAGTGTTTGAGGACTTGTTATCCAGGACAAGCATCGGGTGCACTTGGTTATGCACTTTGGATAAGGACGCCGAGAGTTGGTGGCGTCGAGTTGTCCTATTGAACCACCGGGAGAGCAGTCGAAGACTTGGAGCGAGTTTCTTCGACGGTTGAGCAGTGTGCCCCATGTTGCCAGGATGAGGCCCAGATAGTTGATTATGTTTGAGAGGGGACTGCTTTGAGATGTTGTCATTTTGGGTATTCTCGGCGAGCGATTTTAGATGCACCGATTGTGCATTGCCCGATGGATTGACTGAGGTCTGTGATCATGTCCGAGAGGGACGGAGAGCGAGGGACTAGCTCCAGAGGGAGATGTCCAGTATCGCCTGATGTTGGGATAGTCGAGTGGATCGAAGTTGCCATGATTCCAGTCACAGGATTATGAGTCTCAGAGGAGACAGAGACTAGGAGGTTCTCGTTAGTCGAGGCACCAGCAGCAGTGCTAGGATGAGTATGTCTTGCGGGGAGCCGCATTCTTCGCCATAGAGTGACTTCAGGATGAGGGCGATGTTTTTCATGTGTTTAGTCAGGACATCTTCAGGCAGAGGGTCCCAGAGTGGTGTTCTTGGATTGGCCGCCTGCGACGGCACCCCACTACCCCTTCAGGATGCAGCGGTTCATCCGACTTACCGGTAGGCTGATTGAGCCGAGATGCCGAGGCAGATTGAGCGATGGCCACCATCATCTTGTGGATGAATTGTGCAGCCGATTAGAGGACGCCAGGATAATGGATCGCGTCTTATCAGGTGTGGTTGCTTATGGTCATTAGAGTTGGAGCATGTTGATGCCGACACCGCTGATGTGTGCTTTACTAGAGCAGGGGTAGCTTCGCGTGGGCCAGAGATGGGACTGTTGGCTTGTGCACGTGAGGATCAGGTTTCAGATCACGTATAGCACAGGTATGAGTGTTGCCAGTTCCGCCCAGTTTTGTAGGACCTTGGATTTGATCCTAGAGTTGTTAGTCCTACATCAGCTCCGAGATGTTGATATAAGGTTGGATAGGGATTGGTTATCCCAATGTTGTGCTATCTTGGATTGTCGAGAGTGGACAATACCCTCCGTGGACCTGGCCAGGAGGAGTGTGGTTATAGAGGATGCTAGAGCACGGCAGAGGTTGAGTCGTGGTCGTGTCGCTTTGCTAGCGACGGTGGAAGAGGTGCCTACTGCAGCACCGGGACTAAAGGAATATCTTTATCGCCCGTGTGATCCCGGACAGGAGTTTACCTGGTCTGATGTTGATGCTGCCGTTTACTGAGCCTGAGATCGAGATAGTGATCGACGTGGTTTGGAAACCGCGCCGACTTCGGCAGCATCTCTTGGAGTATCACTCGTGAGCCAGTGAGAGAGCTGTTAGCGCAGCTGCGGATCCGAGGGATCGAGAGGTCTGGGTGACCCCATGCCACGTCGTGAGGATACGGCAGTGAGGATCCGAGAGATTGGTATTTTGGATGTGTTACCACACCGTTGATACACGGTGGTGATGCCACGCCGTTGATACACGGTGGTGATGCCACGCCGTTAATACACGGTGGTGATGCCATGCCGTTGGTATACGGCAGTGATGCCACGTTGTGAGTGCACAACGGTGAGAGTGCTGTGACGATTCGAGCACAGTTAGATTTGGATCGTGTTGGGTCGATGCCTTGCGGGACATTGAAGGCTTTGTGGAACCCTACAGCTGAGGGCTGTGCCAGATAGAGTCTGAACCCGATAGAGACATTTTGAGCTTACAGTGAGGTCAAGCGGATTGACTAAGGCCCTGCGGCCTTTTGGATTTGAGGACTTGTGTGTTCCGGCGGTACTTGGACCGGGCAGTAGAACCAGTGTGAGTTTGAGCTCTACAGTGAGTTGCCGTGCTAGTAGTTGAGTTAAATTTATACAAGGCCAGTTGATTTGATTATATCGGATTTGGTTTCCGAGATGAGTTTAAGCACGAGGAGCACTTAAGGATAGTGCTGCAACTTCTATGAGAAGAAGTTGATGCCGAGTTGTAAGAGAATTTGCTCTTAGACTTCGGAAGATTTTGTGGTTAAGCCATGTTATTACAGCCGCAGGAGTGACAGTGGACCCGGCGAAGAGTGTTGCCGTTTAGGTTCGGCTTGGACCCATGATAGTGACAGAGGTCCAGAGTTGTGGATTAAGCAGTGCCAGCATAACCTTGAGGAGTTCAAGCTGTGGATGGTATTAACATCATTGTGAATAGTTGCTTGAGATAGAGAGAGATTTGAGATATCTATCGATCCTAGAACCTGAGGTACTGGGTTACTCAGAAGGAATTTGATTTGGGGCAATGCCGGTGGATAAAGTTATTAAGGATGTATGATTGAGCTTACAGTAACGTCCCGACAAAGCCAATGTGGTCGCAGCTGCCTTGAATAGGCGAGCGGTGCAGTTTTGGAGTATGATGGTTACTCAGCAAATGCCGCTGAAAGAGTAGTTGAGGCGAATTGAGATTAAGGTGGTGTTCCCCGGGAATGTGGCAAAACTTGTGTTTTGGACTCGTAACCCACTCCGTTGGACAGGATTAGAGAGGGAACTTCTCAGTGAATGCAGCGGGAGTACTGAAGTACAAGGACCGCATCTGTGTGCCCGTGGATTCCGAGATCCGAGAGCTGATTTTGAGAGTTAGGGGTTGGGTGTTGTTCCCGATGTTGGACTTCTTACCCTGTGGATGGGTGTAAGAATGCATCGTGAAGCTCTCAGCATTGTGGTTGCTAAGGAGCAACGGAAAAGTTATGCCAATTAGAGGCAGGGAGTTTTGGTGACTTCTGGAAATCACTATCCGCAGAAATGTGTAGATTTGAGTTTTCGCGGGAAGTTGAGTCCGCGAATTATTGGCAGATTCGAGGAGTTAGAGCGCATTGGATCAGTTGTTCGCCGAGTTGCGCTACCGCCATGATTTGGCAAGTATGGATTGGATCCCTTGCATGATTTGGACTTCGTTTCTTTGGAGTCAGACGAGGACTTGGGCTATCAGGAGCGACCGGTGCGAATTCTTGCTCGAGAGACGAGAGAATTGCGCAACCGGATCATACCTTTTGTAAAGGTCCTATGGAGTCATCATGAGGAGCGAGAGGCCACATGGGAGCCTGAGTTTGAGCTGAGATTTTCATATCCCCACTTATTTGAGTCACCCTCCTGAGTTTTGGAGTTTTGGGGTTTCGAGGACGAAACCGTTAAAAGGAGGGGAGAGTGTAGAGTACCGGAGCTTCGGGCAGTGTGCCGACTCCACGTGGCAGCCTGGTATTGTGGAAATACCTTTAGCAGTTTCTGTTTGTATTTACAGAGAGGTTCGGGTGGTCCCGGAGCTACGCGGAAGCTTTTTTGTAGAAAAGTGAGTTGGCGTCGGATTGAGAGCTTGCGGGTCGAGCATTGGTTTCATGGATGGGTTTGATGTGAGTTGATCCCTTGGGACATGTGTATTATGATTTTACATAGGTGTTCGGTTGGTTTCGGGGTGATGCGGAGGTCCCGGGGCGAGGAAGAGAGTTATCGGCGCGATTCGGGAAGGTTCTGGCAGGATTCTGGAGGTTCTGGGTGGCTGGGTTCCGGAACCAAGCAGTTGGTTCCGGAACTGGCCCCTTGGTTCCGGAACCAGCTGCCTGGTACCGGAACCAGAGGTGGTGTTCCGGTACCCAAATGCTGGTACCCGAACACAGACTCTGGAATGCCCGAAAAGAGCTCGGATTGGTGCACAGTACTTGGAGGTATGGGCTTCTTCTGTTCCAACCACTCCCGTCATGTTTTATACCCAGACTCTTGCTCCCTCTCCACCCTTCATTCCTTATCATCTCCTCCTCCCTTTCTTGCTGCCAGAGAAGAAGAAGAAGAGGAAGTAGTAGAAGGAGAAGCAGGCTCGTGCATTGTGGGAGTTGACCGAGTCAACGTGCGCTCGCGAGGAGCAATTGAGGTAAATTAATTGTTGGAGATTGTGGATTTGGATTCGATAGTTCTCCTCTTGGGTTTTATTGATGGAATTGATTGAGAATTGAGCTTAATTTCCATCCTTTCTCTCCCTCTCTCCCTGTGCTCTCGGGTGCAAGCAGGGAGGTTACTGCGCAAATCCGAGGATTTGTCTGCTTCTTGCGCACGTGTGGAGGGCCCTCTTGAGCTGAGCTGAGGCATGCAGAGACCTTGGGGAGTGTGATAGAGGATTGTTTGGAGCTCCGCGGATTTTTCCGAGACGCGCGACGGCGCGCGCGCGCGTGAGAGGCATAGTGCAGTTTTTCTTCAGTTTTGCGCCCGTTTCTTCACCAACTTCGGCGCGGCCTTCGGAAAGCATTTGAGGTAGGTTGGAATT
Source organism: Tillandsia leiboldiana (assembly GCA_029204045.2). Taxonomy (NCBI): domain Eukaryota; kingdom Viridiplantae; phylum Streptophyta; class Magnoliopsida; order Poales; family Bromeliaceae; genus Tillandsia; species Tillandsia leiboldiana. Next base: position 10,968,563 of record CM055072.1, read on the forward strand.
TCTTCAAGATGTATGGAATGCCCTTTAAAGCTATTGAATGCATGTTGATCATGTTCAACTTGATTATTTGCATAGCTGGTAAATCTGATAGTTGCCTAGAAAATTGTAGGAATGCAATTGCGAGCCCCAGATATTTTTAGCATGATCTAGAAGTGATTTGACACTAGACTGCATGGTTAGTTGGCATCATATTGGCATCTGAACCGTTTTAAAAATCGTCGGACCTGTTTTAATGAAAACTGGGTTTTGAAAAGAGTTTTAAAATATTGAGTTCTTCCCGAGGGGATTGAGTAGGTTCAGGATGCATGTGTTACTCGTGCCAGAGGGCCGAGTGGATTATTAGAGCCTTATGAGATGACTTTCTATGTCATGAGAGAGTTTTAGCATTTTTCCAGTTCGGGGGCGGAAGCTATGGGCGGCTATGCTTGCAGCCTGTTCTTGTTTGACAGGGTTGTAGGTGGCAGTCGTCCAAAATTTCCAGGCCTCCCATGTGAGAGATTGAGGATGTATTCCCTGATTGGGTTACTCTAGATCATGGGTTGTGTTCTGATTTAGTGGTGGAGATGGTTCTCCCACTTAGCCTTGAGAGTTTGGGGGGCTCTGGCAGATCGAGTCGTGGAGGTTTCCCGACTCAGCCACGGGTCGTGCATTATCAGATTGAGTCGTTGAGGGTTCTCCGACATAGCTGGGAGAGTGTTGGGCTTTTCCTGTTCGAGTTGTGGAGTCTTTCTCCGACTGAGTATGCTTGTTGAGCATTGAGTTCCGATCTGTTTGATCGTGTATTTTAGCCTTGAGTCGTTGAGGGTTCTCCGACATAGCTGTGAGAGTGTGTTT
>CM055072.1:10969496-11039368 GCA_029204045.2 Tillandsia leiboldiana
TGTTGTTCCCGATGTTGGACTTCTTCCCGGGGATGGGGTGTAAGAATGCATCGTGAAGCTCTGCAGTGTGGTTGCTAAGGAGACAACGGGAAAAAAAAAAGTTACTGCCAATTAGAGTGCAGGAGTTTTGGTGACTTCTGGAATTCACTATCCGTCAGGAAATGTGTACAGAGTTGAGGTTTTCGCGGGAAGTTGACTGTCCGCGAATATTGGGCAGCTCGAGGGCGTTAAGGAGGCATGGACAGTTGCTTCGACGAGTTGCGCCTTACCGCCATGATTTGGCACAGATTGAATTGGATCCCTCAGGGATTGGGACTTCGTTTCTTTGGAGTCAGACGAGGACTTGGGCTATCAGGGACGGACCGGTGCGAATTCGTGCTCGAAGCGACGATGAGGATGAAGTGCGCAACCGGATCCATCCTTTTGTAAAGGTCCTATGGAGTCATCTGAGGAGCGAGAGGCCCATGGGAGCCGGAGTTTGAGCTGGATTTTCATATCCCACTTATTTGAGTCACCTCCTGGAGTTTTGGAGTTTTGGGGTTCGAGGACGAAACCGTTAAAAGGAGGGGAGAGTGTAGGTACCGGAGCTTCGGGCCGTGTGCCGACTCCACGTGGCAGCCTGGTATTGTGGAAATACCTTTAGCAGTTTCTGTTTGTATTTACAGAGAGGTTCGGGTGGTCCCGGAGCTACGCGGAAGCTTTTTTGTAGAAAAGTGACGTTGGCGTCGGATGAGAGCTTGCGGTGTCGAGCATTGGTTTTCATGGATGGGTTTGATGTGAGTTGATCCCTTGGGACATGTGTATTATGATTTTACATAGGTGTTCGGTTGGTTCGGGGTGATGCGGAGGTCCCGGGGCGAGGAAGAGAGGTTATCGGGCGCGATTCGGGAAGGTTCTGGCAGGATTCTGGAGGTTCTGGGTGGCTGGGTTCCGGAACCAAGCAGTTGGTTCCGGAACTGGCCCCTCTGGTTCCGGAACCAGCTGCCTGGTACCGGAACCAGAGGTGGTGTTCCGGTACCCAAATGCTGGTACCCGAACACAGACTCTGGAATGCCCGAAAGAGCTCGGATTGGTGCACAGTACTTGGAGGTATGGGCTTCTTCTGTTCCAACCACTCCCGTCATGTTTTATACCCAGACTCTTGCTCCCTCTCCACCCTTCATTCCTTATCATCTCCTCCTCCCTTTCTTGCTGCCAGAGAAGAAGAAGAAGAGGAAGTAGTAGAAGGAGAAGCAGGCTCGTGCATTGTGGGAGTTGACCGAGTCAACGTGCGCTCGCGAGGAGCAATTGAGGTAAATTAATTGTTGGAGATTGTGGATTTGGATTCGATAGTTCTCCTCTTGGGTTTTATTGATGGAATTGATTGAGAATTGAGCTTAATTTCCATCCTTTCTCTCCCTCTCTCCCTGTGCTCTCGGGTGCAAGCAGGGAGGTTACTGCGCAAATCCGAGGATTTGTCTGCTTCTTGCGCACGTGTGGAGGGCCCTCTTGAGCTGAGCTGAGGCATGCAGAGACCTTGGGGAGTGTGATAGAGGATTGTTTGGAGCTCCGCGGATTTTTCCGAGACGCGCGACGGCGCGCGCGCGCGTGAGAGGCATAGTGCAGTTTTTCTTCAGTTTTGCGCCCGTTTCTTCACCAACTTCGGCGCGGCCTTCGGAAAGCATTTGAGGTAGGTTGGAATTTCTTCAAGATGTATGGAATGCCCTTTAAAGCTATTGAATGCATGTTGATCATGTTCAACTTGATTATTTGCATAGCTGGTAAATCTGATAGTTGCCTAGAAAATTGTAGGAATGCAATTGCGAGCCCCAGATATTTTAGCATGATCTAGAAGTGATTTGGACACTAGACTGCATGGTTAGTTGGCATCATATTGGCATCTGAACCGTTTTAAAAATCGTCGGACCTGTTTTAATGAAAACTGGGTTTTGAAAAGAGTTTTAAAATATTGAGTTCTTCCCGAGGGGATTGAGTAGGTTCAGGATGCATGTGTTCTCGTGCCAGAGGGCCGAGTGGATTATTAGAGCCTTATGAGATGACTTTCTAGTGTCATGAGAGAGTTTTAGCATTTTTCCAGTTCGGGGGCGGAAGCTATGGGCGGCTATGCTTGCAGCCTGTTCTTGTTTGACAGGGTTGTAGGTGGCAGTCGTCCAAAATTTCCAGGCCTCCCATGTGAGAGATTGAGGATGTATTCCCTGATTGGGTTACTCTAGATCATGGGTTGTGTTCTGATTTAGTGGTGGAGATGGTTCTCCCACTTAGCCTTGAGAGTTTGGGGGGCTCTGGCAGATCGAGTCGTGGAGGTTTCCCGACTCAGCCACGGGTCGTGCATTATCAGATTGAGTCGTTGAGGGTTCTCCGACATAGCTGGGAGAGTGTTGGGCTTTTCCTGTTCGAGTTGTGGAGTCTTTCTCCGACTGAGTATGCTTGTTGAGCATTGAGTTCCGATCTGTTTGATCGTGTATTTTAGCCTTGAGTCGTTGAGGGTTCTCCGACATAGCTGTGAGAGTGTTTGGGCTTTTTCTGTTCGAGTCGTGGAGTCTTTCTCCGACTGAGTTATGCTAGTTGAGCATTGAGATCCGATCTGTTTGATCGTGGATTATAGCCTGCTGAGCCTGGCTTTTTATGCCAGTTATGAGATACTTGAGATACTTGAGATACTTGAGTTCGGTGGGGTCGCTCCCCTCGAGCTACGCCCCGGGTGCGATGATGATACCGAGCCTGACGAGGCTGCGATGTGATTACTGAGCTGGTCCTAGAGGGACACCCTACGTAAGTCCGTTCCTCCGGGATGTGCGGCAGTGGATGCCTATGTAAGTCCGTTCCTACGGGATGTGCGGCAGTAGATGAGCGCAGGCTTGATTGACTGGTCCAAAGAGGGACAGTCATTGGGATTGGGTGATATGTGTGAGTGAGTTTCATAGCGTGTTCATAGATGAGTTTTCCTTTGAGCATGATACTTGAGGCATGTTAGCAGTAGCGAGTGTATGCACATCTTCATCATTGTAGAGTTTCTTGAGCATGATGATTGAGACATGATAGCTATAGTTTCTTTCAGCTTTTATCTATCTATCTATCTGCATACCTATCTGTTGTGCCTCCAGTAGACTTAGTGGGCATACCGTGGATATTGAGACGGTACCCACTGGGAACTACCTTTGCAGTAGTTCTCACACCCGCTGCGGTGACAGGTTTCCTGAAGCTGCTGTTCCGGCTTAGCTCGCGCGGAGACAGCTGATCGAGGTGAGGGCGTGGCCGTTTAGTTCCTTACCAGCACTGAGAGTCAGAGGTAGATGTACCTTGTGTATTTTATGACTCCACTTTTGTACTGGACATTCTGAGAGATCAGTGAGGATTTTTTGTACTTTTGTAGCTGAGATACATTGTATTGAGATTTATTTATTTATTTATATCAGATGTTCAGGGGATTTCTGTAGCTATTTAGTTCTTTTCAGCTCTGATGCATGTTTAGCTATAGATCTTTTGCAGGGTAGACGCTTCGTCTGTGCGGCGGTTTCCGTACAGATGGCGGATCTGTTGGCAAACCCGGGTCGCAGTTTCGACCCCGGGGCGTGACATTATCAAGGCCCAGTTTCCAGGATTCGATCCTTGAGGACAAGGATTTTGGGAAGGAGAAGTGGGTGTTACACCTTGAGAATAAGAGTGTAGTATAAGTAAACATTTCATAAGGGAATAAGTAGAAGTATCAAGGGCACTTCCTGTAGTGTGGGTCGAGAAGCTCAGGGATGCGGCTGGTTGAGGAGGAAGGCGAAGTGAACCTTGGTGGTCGCTAGGGTGAAGTGTTAGGGGAAAGATGAGCCAGTGAGAAGATAAAAAATAGGATCTTGCCTGTGAAGGGGAGGGGTTTGTCGAGCAGATATGCAAGATCTCCGAGCAGAGATGGGTGGTTGGGAAGTGGGGATTTTTCCGAGACAGATACTGTACCACTAAGCTGGCCTCAGGAGGTCCTAATCACCCAACGGGAGAGATGGGCCCAAATAAGGATTCTGCAACTTCGCCCAGTACGCCACAACAAGCCTAATGGGCCTAGAGAATCATCCACTCCAACTTGAGTTTATTATTTTGGCCTTCATTTCCGTCGTTATAGGGAGGAGTATAAAAAGGATACATGTAAAGATTTAAGTATGGAAAATTTAATTTGAATTCTCTTCTAGATCTCTCTTCTCATCTTCTACTCTCTTCTCTCTTCTCTTCCCTCTCCCCAAATTCTCTCTTCTCCTGGAACCGAAGCTCCCAGGAGACCCTGGGAGCACCCACATTGATTCCATATTCGAGCCCTTCATCCTCTTCGCCATCCACTCTCAGAGGATTCTCATCATCAGAGTTTGCGGATTGTCAGGATTGTAACATACTTTATAAAATATTATTTTATTTTTTACTATTTGGATTGTAAACTTTTAAAAAATACTCTATTTTAAATTTAAACTTTCAATACAAAAATTTAAATTTAAAAATATAAATTTTAAATTTTAAATTTTAAAATTTTAAAATTAGGATTTAAATTTCAAATTTAAAAATTTCAAAATAAAATTTTAATTTTAAATTTTAAAATTTGAATGTAAAATTTTAAATTTTAAATTTCAATTTTCAGATTAAAAAATCAAATATAAAATTTAAAATTTTAAATATAAAATATAAAATATAAATTTCAAAATTTAAAATTTAAAATTTAAAATTTAAAAATTTATAATATTAATTTTAAGTTTTAAACATAAAATTTTATTATTTTAAAATAATAAATTTAATTTTAAAATTATAAAGTTTAATTTTATAATTTAGAATTTTAAATGTCTAAATTTAAATTTTAAATTTAGATTTTATTTTTAAATTTTTTAAGAGGAGCAAAATGCGAAAGAGGGCGAGGGAGAAGTCGTACGCGAAATGGAAAAAAAAAATTCTCTAGTCAAGTTTTTTTTTTTTCAAAAATATTTCGAAATACCAATAATATGATGTATTCTTTTTACGTTATTGGACCATCCAAACGAACTAATTAATAAAAAAATAATATTTTTTAAAATACATAATAAAATGATCTAAAATTCTATTTTGGAGGTTTCCCAAATGGTCCGAAGATCGGTCTCCAAATATAAATATTTAAAAAATAACTTTTTTAAAAAAAATAATTCTTAAAAAATTTTCTAATTGGCCAAATGATCCTTCTAAAATTTTATTCGGCCAGTAATTTATTTCTTTCCAACTCAGTATCATATTAAATAAAAATAAGAAAAACAATGAATCATTCATTATTTTTAAAAAGTGGTGAATTAGTTTTTCTTTTCGTATTATATTTGTTTATAGATTTTTTTGTATGAATTTGTGAGGATTTTTGTAAGACTGTTAGGATTGTATGTGAATTATTAAAAATTTTATTATTAAAATTATATAGACAAATTATTAAATTTTTTTAGCTTATTATGATTATATGTGATTTGTGAAAAAATTTACGTGATTATTAGAATTTTTATAGAAAATAAAAAATAGAAAATAGAAAATAGAAAAAAAAAATGATGAATCCTTTATAAACCATCTTTTTCCAGATGTCAATGTATTGATTTAATGTTTTCTAATTATTTAAGCAGTATTATTTGACTAAATAAAATTATAATAATAAAGTAATTTAACGAATTATAAATTTTTTAAAAATTTATTTGAAATAAAAAAAAGAAGTTCAAAATGTATGTGATAGTTATTTTCGGTTGAAAACATGAACCCATGCTGTAGAGGAAATTATGAAAAAACCCCTCTCTCTCCTCTCCCTCCTCCGCTCTCTCTCCTCCCACCCCACACCCCCACAAACCCCAATCCCAGTCCAAAACCTCCCAATCAAATCGCGAAACACCCCGCACGTGTTCGGCGAAATGTCCCAACGAGACCTCTTCCCCTGCTCCGCCATGATCAACCTCCACCTCAAGAACGGCGACCTCGCGCGCGCCGAATCGCTGTTTCGGCGATTACCCATGAGGAATGTAGTAGTAGAATCGATGATGGTCGACGGGTACGTGAAAGCGGGTGAAATTGATACAGCAAAGAGGCTGTTTGATGGGATGGGGGAAAGGAATGTGGTGGCGTGGACGTGTATGGTGTCCGGGTATTGCCGCGCGGGGCGGGTGGAGGAGGCGCGGAGATTGTTCGACGAAATGCCAGCGAGGAACGTCGTGTCGTGGACGACGATGGTGCTGGGTTACGCGCGGAGCGGGCGTTTGTCGGATGCACGCGAGCTATTCGATCGAATGCCGGAGAGAAATGTCGTCGCGTGGACGGCCATGATTAAGGGCTACGTGGAAAACGGTGAAACCGAGTGGGCAAGGAAATTGTTTGATCAAATGCCGCATAGGAATTTGTATTCGTGGAATGTGATGATCTCAGCTTATTTGGGCAGTGAACAAGTTAAAGAAGCAATCGATCTGTTTGAAAAAATGCCTTATAGGAATGCTGTTTCCTGGACTACAATGGTTTCCGGCCTAGCCCAAAATGGGTTTATCAGTAAAGCTCGGGAATATTTTGATTTAACGCCTAAAAAGGATACAGCGGCATGGAATGCGATGATCACTGCTTATACAAACGAAGGGCTTGTGAATGAGGCAAGAGAGCTGTTTGATATAATGCCGAAACATAATCTCGTGACTTGGAATGCTATGATAGACGGGTATGCAAAGAATGAGTGTAAAGAGGATGCATCAAGGCTCTTCAGTCTCATGCTTCGTGCTTCCTTAAGGCCAAATGAGACTACTTTAACTAGCATCTTAATGACGTGTAGAAGCACTATAGAAATTGGACAAATTCAAGGACTAGCTAGTAAAATTGGTTTTCTATCTGAAACCTCATTAGGGAATGCTTTAGTTACAATGTACTCGAGAAGCGGTGATTTATCTTCATCTTGGCTTGCTTTCAAGAGATTGAATTGTAAGGATCTTGTTTCATGGACATCAATTATATTATCTTTTGCCGATCATGGATGTGGTAATTATGCATTGCAAGTGTTTGCACAAATGCTAAGACAGGGATTTAAACCAGATGAGATTACCTTCGCTGGTGTATTATCCGCTTGTAGCCATGTTGGCCTAGTAGAGAAAGGTAAAAAAATCTTCGAGTCGATTAATCAGGCTCATGGGCTGGAACCGACGGCCCAACACTATACGGGCTTAGTGGACCTATTGGGTCGAGCTGGGCTTGTTAAGGAAGCTAAGAAAGTGGTCGATACGATGCCACTGAAAGTGCGGGATGAGGTTGTTTTAGGGGCATTGCTTGGAGCTTGCAAAGTGCATAATGAGATAGAAGTGGCCAGGGAAGTGGGCGAGAAGCTTATTGAACTTGGTTCGTTGGGCTCAGGCGGCTACACTCTTTTGGCTAATTTATATGCTTTGCATGGAAATTGGAATGATGTGGCTCGAGTTAGAACAATCATGAAAGAGAGGAACGTGAAGAAAGTGCCGGGCTATAGTTGTGTGGAAGTTAAGATGGAGAATCATGTGTTTTTCGTGAGGGATCAAATGCACCCACAAGCAAAGGAGGTTTACGAGATGCTAACAGAAATGCTTCTCCCGCAAATGAAGGACTTGGGTAGCTTCGAGTTGGATCAGCTTGGCCCTGAGTGATCTTCGTTAATTCCCTGAGTGATCATCTTTCATGATCAAACATTTCACCCAAATTCATCAATGGCTTGTTTGGGTCTTCTGGAGCATTTGCATGAGTGCAGCTCGAGTAGAGTTATTTGACAAAGCAGTAACACCTTTCTTATTAAAATGCCCCAACAGCTTACCCTCGCAGCATAAGTAGAAGCTTCATATTAGGACTCGCTTTTGAGTCAAAAAGCTGTTTTTAGCTTCCAATCATAATAAAGACTCTAGACATTTTATTTGCTAAATCCCTGCCTTTTGCTTTATGGAGTGGAGAAGCTGTTCCATACGGCTGGCCAAGTAGTCACGAAGCTCAGAGAATGCCTGACATGAATTGGCTATTGACTTTGTATTATGCTTCAAATAATTACTGGCTGTCTATACAAGGCAATCCCTTGTGCATGGGCTAGAAAAGGTGTGAACTATTGTATACATTTAGATGATTTCTTCTGTACAATTCTGGCATGGATCGTGGAATCAAAATCAGGAAAAAGAAAAAGAAAAAGCAAGGTACTACAGCAGGTTCTCTTTCTATATAAGGCAATCCCTTGTGCATGGGCTAGAGAATGTGTGAATTATTGTTAACATTTAGATGATTGTTGCTGTGCAATTCTACTGTGGGTTGTGAAAATATTAGAGAGGTCGGGCCATTGGAATGTGGAAATGGCGATCACCCTATAGCAGCAGGTTCTGGGCTGTTGGATGAGGGAAATGGAGGGCTTTGATGGGTTTTGTTGTATGGAGACATTACTCAAGTTTTAAGAGCATGCCTCGTTGAAAGGCTTCTTCAAGAAATTCTTGAACAGATAGACTTGATCAAAGATGATGATTGATTGAATATTACACTTCCACTCACTTCTGAGAAAGCTAAAGGATCAGTTGTATGGAAGGAGGACATTATAATGGAGATTGATGTACTCTTCAGTTGTATAGAAGGGCTTATCGAGAAATTGTTTTCTGGATCTTTGGTTACATGGAAAAGAAAGAGAGAGTTCATTGTTCCCTGTTTGGCTTGAAAAACAACACACAATTGCCTTATAATTTCAGAAAGAGGTCTGTAAGCTGAAATTCATCACCATCAGAAGAAAAGTTTTGTAAGCTGAAATTCATCACCATCAGTAGCAAAGATTATCCAACATTTTCAAAGGTACTTCACAATATACCACCCAAAATCCTCTTGCCGACTTTCTTTTATTTGTATTTTTTTTCAGAATAATCCAGTAGGATTCAATAAATTACATCAGAAACAACAAAGGGCCCAAATAAAAATAAAACACCAAAAAGAGAAAATTTACAAAGTACTTAGTTACTATGTTTTGTTGAAGACTTATTAAAGCCATTTCACATATTCTTCATGATCTTTTTTGTGTGCAGAAGCATCCTCTTCAAAGGCCCTTCTGTTCTAAGAAAGGTAAGTTCCACATACAACTGTGCCAACCGCGCAGGCGCCGCAGCTGCACCCCTTCCCACCGACGAACACTGGCCCCTGAACCTTCCCCTGCCTCCGAGACCGGATGGGCTAATCGATGGATGAGAAGATGATCATCGACACGATCGAGAGCCACACGATGATTATGCAGAAGATCACATCGCCGTGATCTCCGGACTCGAAAACCGTGGCCATCTTATTGCCTAAAAGATTATACTCCTATAGTTTGGAGAGTTTTAGGTGGTTGTTCACATGTGTTCAAAGAGGAGGGTCTTGTGTATCTACATATTGGCTATTGAGAGGAGATGTGCCCCTCCTCAATTTGTTACTACGTTTCTTGTATTCAACTATGAACAATTACTTTTTTAATGTGTAGTTGACTGAGTGAACTACTTAGTGTTGCTTTTGAGAATATATTATATCACCATTTTTAACTTGTCCCATCATATGTTTCAAATATCTACGTATATGTATACATACACTATACATAAAATGGTTTATTGTATTGTTAGCTCCAGAATATTTACCATAGTTTTATTTTCCGCCCTTTTGTTTTGAAGTGAGCTTATTGCTTCGTAAGCTTTTATAACTATATTAAATTAGTTCATTTTGTCATCTGGCATTAATTTTACTAATGAAAAAATAATCTAAATAGTAGGAATGTGATTTTTGAATTCATGTATGCAATAAATACACGAATTAGAGCTTATTTTATAATAAAGTTGATGGATAAATTTTTTAGAACGAAGCTTATTTTAGCTGTAAATATTCTTATGAGGTGAAAAAGGAATTTTATGATGCCAAGTTTTATATGGAAAACGTTTTAATGTAGTGCCTATGCATCTATCTTTTTGTTAATAAATTTAACATGAGATATTAAATATCTCAAAGGAGATTATGGTTTTTATCCCATTTTTAGGAGTTTTCTTAAAAACCTAAGAGATCAAACCACCATTTTTGCAAAGAGCATATACAGGTGGGGGATTCTACCGAAAAGGGTGTACTCATCCCTTTTCCTTTACTTTTAATCTTAGGAGTATGCTAGTAAGACTAGGATTTAAAGTATTCATGGAACAATTAGGGTTTTACCCTAAGAGATGTTACGTTGAAACCTAATATAGGTTAATCTTGTATATGGTTGAGTGGAAATGAACTTAGGAGAAATCTAGGTTAAAGAAGTCAAGATGTGTGACATTTAAATTAGGAGATAACTCTTTGTTAATCGAGTGGCATTGAACTTAAGGGAAAACCTAAGGTGAAAGCATAGAGTTTTTAACATAGAGTCAATAAACTCAAGGGTTAGAGTGCTTATGTGAGTTGAGGTCTGTGGAGACAATACTGTTAAGGAATTTGTGTTGGCGTATTTCGTGAAATTATTTAAGTCTTGAAGATTGAAGATGAAGAAGTTTGGATCATATACCTCAATCTCAAGAAAGAAGAATTCAAAAGAATCAGGTATGTTTAACTAAATATTTTTGGTGATCCGAATACTTCTTATAGTGTAGAAACACTTGGATGAATTTTTAATTGCATAAAAATAAAAAACTGGACATTCTACATGTTCAGAGTCCGGACCTGACATTACAGTCCGGACCCCGAACACAGGATAGTTCATGCGCAATTCCAGTCCGGATCTTGGTCACTTCAGTCCGGACCCCGAACGTGGAATTTGCAAGAATTGCATGAACAGTCCGGACCGTGGAAATTACAGTCCGGACCCCGAACGTCTGTTTTTCTGGAAATAGTTTGTTTCGTTACGACAGTCCGGACCGCCATATTTCCAGTCCGGACCGTCGTACTGTAAAATTCCAGAAAAGGTTAGTTTTTGATTCTTATCCTCTTCCAACAGTTTCTAACCTATAAATAGACCCTACGATTCTTTTTTTAGGGTAATCCAAAATACGGTCAAAAAGAGAAAAATCCACATATAGAGAAGAAAGGAAATAACGAGATTAAATCTATGTTTCTTCATCTATATTGATTAATTTGATTCTAGGTTTTCATACTCAGATTTTGAGTAGAATCAAATTAATGAATACTTAGATGGTATTTCCGATCTATCTTTGATCTAAGTATTCGGCGGATCATCACCACCCAAAAACAACAATTTTCTCAAAATCGGCGCGTGGACTCGCGTGGCCTTGTTGATTCAAGGTGCTACCGCTCTCGTGGATTCGGAGCGAGGTACGTTCGTGGATTCGATACGTGCTACTGGGTGAAGACCGTGGATTCGGTTGGACGTCGTGGATTCGACGTTGGACGCCGTGGATTCGGCGTTGGATGCTATTCGTGGATTCGAGAAGCGTTGCGGAACGAGCGGAGAAGATCTACTAGGAGTGTATGAAAAAGGTTGAGTCGTCTGTGAGTACGGTATATCACCTTGTACGTGTGTTAATTCTAGTGGATTTCGACGTGTTATCGGTCCCGTGGTTTTTTTACTCCGGTTTGGAGTTTTTCCACGTAAAAATCGTGCGTGTTATTTTTTCATTTCCGCATCAGGTTTTATTGCGCAACGATTTTTGAGTGTTTATGGTTTACACCTATTCACCCCCCCTCTAGGTATTTTTCCCCTATTTAGATCCATATTCTATCATAACCCAACAAGTGGTATCAGAGCGGGAATTGGGTTGTAAACAATGGCCGAAGGTGGAAACATCAATAGACCCCCGTTCTTCGATGGAACAAACTATGCCTACTGGAAAGTACGGATGAAAGCATTTCTTATTTCCATCGACGAACGGGTGTGGCAATCAATTGAGTTAGGATGGTTTAATCCGACTGAAATTATTGTTGATGTTCACACCATCAAACCTAGGTCGAAATGGACCAAGGAAGAGATAGACTTATCTTCTTACAATGGCAAAGGAATTAACGCTTTATTTAATGCCCTGTCACAAACGGAATTCTCTCGCGTCTCGGCATGTGAGACTGCGAAAGAAATCTGGGATGTTCTTCATGTTACACATGAAGGAACTAACCTTGTGAAAATTCAAAAATTGCAAATGCTTACGAGCAAGTTTGACTCCATTTTCATGGCAGAAAATGAATTGTTCACAGATTATTATACACGATTGCAAGACATCGTGAATTCATGTGCTAACTTGGGAGAGAAAATTCCATAATTTAAAATTGTAAGAAAGATTTTAAGGACTCTTCCTGAAAGATTTCGTTCCAAGGTTACGGCCATTGAAACTATTAAACACCCGGACGAAATCCGTGTAGAAGAATTAGTTGGTTCATTACAAATATATGAAATGACATTTCCTACTAACAATTCTTCTGGAAAAGCATCTACTTCTAAGTCTTCAGGTTTTGCGTTGAAAACAACAAAAGAAGAAGACGTGGATTCATCCTCCTCAGACGACGACGAGAACCTATCTATGGAGGACTTTGAGAAGCAGCTTGCTCTCTTGACAAGAAAGTTTCGCCGAAACTTTCGGAAGGGTAAATCAAGTAAAACTCCATCCTTCGGAAAGTGGAAGAAAGGCAAAGGTTTTTCAAGCCAAAAGTCAAGAAAGCAAAAAAGTTTTTCAAAGGATAAGAAAAGCTCAGAGGGACAAGTCCAATGCTTCAAGTGCCGAGGATACGGCCATATCTCAACGGAGTGTCCCAATAAGAATCCGGCAAAGAAGAAAGCGATGCAAGCCGTCACTTGGGATGACACCTCAACGTCAAATGAGTCATCTTCCAGTGATGAAGAAAATAACGCAACGGCATTCCACGCGTCCACATCTTCACCATTCATATGCTTTATGGCAAGTACATCTGAGTCATTGTCCAACTCCTCCCAAGTTGAAAAGAATGCAACGGACGATGAATCGGATAATTCTGAAGGTGAAGATTTTGCTTTTGCCTATCATAAACTTTTGAAGGTTTCAAAGAAACTGGCAAAGCAAAACAAGAGTTTGAGAGGGAGTTTGCAGGATCTCGAAGAAGAAGCAAAATGGGCAACTTCTCTCTCAAACGCTCTTGAAGTGGAAAGGGATAATCTAATCAAAGTAAATGTTTCCCTTCAAGAGTCTAATGAGCATCTCGAGAAGAATTATGTAGATATGGTGAATAAAGCGAATTACTTCTTGAAGCTCTACGGCGAGGCTCGACAGGAAAAAATGGAAATGACGAAGACCATTTTCCAACTCAAGGATGATTTAAAGCAATTTTCTTCTGGAAGGAGTAAGTTGGATAAGATGCTTGGTCTTGGTCAAACAAACAGATTCGGCCTCGGATACAATCGAACTGAAGACAATTTTAGTTCGATTGGGACAGTCTTTGTGCCCCAGTCGGTATCTCCTCCTCCGACACCGGAATTTACGACAAACAACGTCAACAAGCCTACTTCACCCTCTTCGGGATCGTCAAGCACTAAGGTATGTTTTCGTTGTGGTTTTGCAGGGCACATAAGGAGAAATTGCAAGATGGGAGCGAAACGTTCAACTCAAGCGCCTCTTGCAACAACTACCAAAAAGGTGATTCCCCGGAAATCAAAGGAAAACTTTTCAAAGGAAAAGAGCCTTGGTAGTTCACCTCGTAAGACGATGTCAAGCAATGAATCAAACAAGACGCTTTCACCAAGGAAAATAACTTCAAGAACATTGCCGACGCAATCCAAAAAGGTTTGGGTGCGCAAAGGTGAAATCTTCCCTTGTCTTGTTGTTCATACTTCTTTACATGCTTATGACAACTCGTCTTGGTATCTGGATAGTGGATGTTCCCGTCACATGACCGGTGACAAAAACTGTTTTCAAACTTTAGAGAAAATCTCCGGAGGACATGTTGTTTTCGGAGACGGTCGTTCTTCTAAAATTGTTGGAAAAGGAACAATCGCTATTCCAGAAGGCCCTGTCTTGAATAATGTTCTATTTGTAGAAGGCCTTAAGACTAACCTCATCAGTATAAGTCAACTTTGTGACAATGGTTTTTCAGTTAATTTTTCTTCTGAAGAATGTATTGTAACTGATAAGGACCATGTATTCTTTTTGAAAGGGGTTAGATCTCAAAATAATTGCTATGTTGTTTCAAACAAAATTTCCGAAAAATGTAACCTAGTTTCTTTAGATAATGAAACTATTTGGCATGAAAGGCTAGGTCACATAAATTTTAAAGAACTAGCAAGGATTTCTAATAAAGACGTGGTTAAGGGGGTTCCTAAACTTACATTTAAAGATAACATTGTGTGTGGAGGTTGTCTAAAGGGAAAGCAATCAAGGGCTGCACACAAGAACTTGAACCACGTTGGTACTAACCGGCCCTTAGAATTACTGCATATGGACTTAATGGGGCCAACTCGTCAACCATCTTTGGGAGGTAAATGGTATATTTTTTTTTTGGTTGATGATTTCTCTAGGTATTCATGGGTAACTTTTTTAAAAGAGAAAGCGGATACTTTCGACTCTTTTCATGAGGTTTGTCATCGTATTATGATTGAGAGAAATGAAAAGATCGTTCGTGTTCGAAGTGATAGAGGTGGAGAATTCATTAATTCTAAATTCACTGATTTTTGCACTTCCAACGGCATAAAACATGAATTCTCAGCACCCTATACACCTCAGCAGAATGGTGTTGTTGAGCGCAAAAACAGGGTTGTTCAGGAGATGGCGCGTGTGATGCTTCATAGCCGGAATCTCCCGTTACATTTTTGGGCTGAAGCCGTGAACACCGCCGTCTATGTAATTAATCGAGTGTATTTGCGCCCGGGAACATTAAATACACCATATGAGCTGTGGTTTTGTAGAAAACCAAATATTAAATATTTTCGTATCTTTGGGAGTCGCTGTTTTGTTTTGCGAGATCGCGAAAATCTTGGTAAATTCGACTCTCGAAGTGACGAAGGGATTTTCATGGGTTATTCTACAAACAGTAGAGCATATCGGGTATTTAACCTTGAATCTAAAACGATGGTAGAATCTATAAATGTTAAAGTAGATGAAGCTTTTCACTTTACATCTGATAAATCTACCCCTGATATGTCTCTTGATGATGATACTCCTGTAAATGCATCTTCTCATGATAATTCTTTCAATAATAATGATGCATCTAATGGCTCTTCTACTTTATCTGATGTGCAGGAATCATCACATGCATCTCCGAGAACTCCGCTACCGCAAACGTTAAGAATCTCCAAAGATCATCCGGAATCAAACATTATCGGAGATCCACAAGAAGGAGTCAAAACTCGGAGGCAGTTGGCTTGTGGAGTCGCATGTTATGTCTCCATGATAGAACCAAAGAACGTCGATGAAGCTCTTCAGGATGACTACTGGATTGAAGCAATGCAGGAAGAGCTCCATCAGTTCGAAAGAAACAAAGTCTGGGAATTAACGAAGTCACCGAAGCAACACAACGTGATTGGTACTAAGTGGATTTTCAAGAATAAGAAAAATGAGGATGGTACCATCATCAGGAACAAAGCACGATTAGTTGCTCAGGGCTACTCGCAAATTGAAGGAATAGACTTTGATGAGACGTTCGCCCCAGTTGCTCGACTCGAGTCAATTCGTATCTTATTCGCAATTGCTTGTCACTTTAAAATAAAACTCTTTCAAATGGACGTTAAGAGCGCGTTTTTAAATGGGTATTTAAACGAGAAAGTTTATGTGGCTCAACCGAAAGGTTTTGTAGACAATAAACAACCTAACCATGTTTTTCGTTTGAAAAAGGCTCTTTACGGTCTAAAACAAGCACCGCGAACATGGTACGAAAGGCTAACAAAGCACCTATTGGAAAAGGGCTACACTCGAGGGGGAGCAGACCGGACTCTCTTTGTGAAGCATTATCAGGATAATTTCATTGTAGCACAAATCTATGTCGATGACATTGTATTTGGTGCAACTAGAGATAATGATGCTTCTAAATTCGCTGAAACCATGGAAAGCGAATTTGAGATGTCCATGATGGGCGAACTGACATACTTTCTTGGATTGCAAGTAAAACAAAATGAAGAAGGTATTCATCTATGCCAATCCAAGTATGCAAAGGAGTTGGTGAAGAAATTCGGATTAGAAGACTCTAAAGATTTTCCGACTCCTATGGGAACTAGCAATAAGGGATTAGGAAGTGAATCTCTTAGTGAAAGTGTAGACGAGAAGCTTTATCGCAGCATGATTGGAAGTCTACTCTATCTCACGGCTAGTCGCCCAGATATATCCTTTAGTGTTGGGATCTGCGCGAGATATCAGTCAGCACCAAAGGAGGTTCACCTGAAAACGGTGAAAAGGATCATCCGGTACATCAAAGGAACATTGAATCTCAGAATTTGGTATCCTATGGGAACAACGCTTGATATTATAGGATATTCAGATGCCGATTGGGCAGGATCTGTGGATGATCGGAAGAGTACGAGTGGTGCATGCTTCTATCTTGGCCACTGCATTGTTGCATGGCATAGTAAAAAGCAAAATTGCATAATACTCTCGACTGCCGAAGCGGAATATATCTCAGCGGGTAGTTGTTCAACTCAACTCATTTGGATGAAAAGTATGTTGAGCGACTTCCGAATTTCAGCAACTTCGGTAACTATTCTTTGTGACAACACAAGTGCTATAAATATTTCCAAAAACCCTGTGTTGCACTCAAGAACAAAACACATTGAACTTAGATATCATTTTCTAAGAGAGCTAGTTGAATCAAATATTCTTCAACTTTCCTACATTTCAACAGAGGATCAATTAGCTGACTTTTTAACAAAGCCTTTGGATCAAAAACGTTTTATTCATTTGCGTAAAGCAATTGGAATGCTTTCCTCGAAATAACTTCTTTTTGAAAATTTTGCGTAGGTTAGGTTTTGTTTTGTGTTTTTGTTCATCATCTATGTTTGTACATAGAACATAAATTGAGCACTAGTATTATTGACTTTAACTGCATCCTTTTATATAATTTAAAATTTATTATGCTTTGAATATCATAATAATTTATTTGATGCAATGATCATTTATGTCAATTAAGTCATTTTTGTTTTGATCAAAGTCAATTTCTCTCTCAAATGATCACTTGGTATAGTTTTTATCTTATTTGACAATTGAGTCGAGTATGAAATCGAGATCAATTTTTGGTTGAATACCTTATATATTATATAATTGATAGCCAATTGAGGGGGAGTTAATGCAGAATGTTATGCTCAAAAGATGTGGAAAGAGTTACATCCTAATGAGGAGTGTGAAAACTACCACCACATGGAGGAAAGAGCTACCACCTCGGTCGTCCGAGTACTGTGTGCAGCTACCACATGTATATCAAGCATGGTTTTTTCAAGATGATTAGATAAAATGCTTTTTGGAATACTTGACTCTGTCAAATTCCAAGGTTGGTATAAGGTGGGATTTTTAATGAAAGATGCTCAAAGAGCCACTCTCTTCAATAGATTGACTAGATACATTATCTAACATATTTGGGATTTTCAAACATCTATTGATCTTGGTATTTTATTTTCTTTACCAAATTGATGATTTGATAAAGGCATTACTCATAAGATCATGTTAGATGTGATTGAAGTTGTTCAACTTTAAGGGATTTAATTTTTATAAATTTTCGTTTCATTTGTTGGATATTATTGATAGATTTTGCATAATCTATTTCTTTTAATATGAAACGATGATTTTTATTTAAAGTTGACATGTATAAGTGCTTACAATTTTTTTCTGGATTTTCTAGAATTTTTCGGAATTTTTCTGAAGAAAAAGTTTGGAGCCGATCCGGACTGGACAATCCGATCCGGATCCCGAACGCAGGAATTTCCTGCGGGTAAGCCGATCCGGACTGGGTTCTTGGGGCAGTCCGGACCGCGGCTAGGGTTTTATATAGAACAAAAGGGTTTTGATTTTCTTTTACTTCAATCTTTTGTTTCTGAGTCTCCAGACCTTCTCTCTCTAGAAAACAATCGTGTTGGAGCCTTCCCAACCCATCTTCTTCGATTCCAAGTGAGTTCTTATGATCAAAATCTCGGTTTTTCACAGTTTTTCATGTTTTTGCTCAAAACGTATTGGAAATCTTGTATCTTTTTCGTTTGAGATTGGTTTTTGATCAATTTTTTTTTGAAATAAGAACTCTGGGTAGATTAGTTTTGATTATATACTAGGTATTCTCTTGATTAACGAATTTTTAGGCTTTGATTTCTGAAAATTCGGTTTTAGGGCATATAATAGGAATTTTTGAAAATCATGGGTTTGATCTATTTTTAAAATTCTTTTTGCAAAACTAATTTGATTCCTAGTCTCTCTACACGATAATGATTGTTTAGGTATAATTTTTTAAATTTTTGAAAATAAACAATTTTTTGCGTGTTCGTGAGTCTTGCTCGCAGGTTCTTAAAAGTTGAATAGCGACAATGGTGTTCTCACTGATAATAGTTCTACTGGTTGCTATGGTCCATGCAAAATCAACTGACAAGCCTAAGAGAGCTAGGAAAAGCAAGAAAACTAAAGATGATTCCGAGACAGAATCGGAAACTGAATCTATAGACTGGGATGAGCTTCTGGTTGAAGCAACTGCTCCCACTGCTTCGAAGAGGAAAGCCCCTGCAGAAACTTCAAAGGCGAAGACTCCGCCTACCGCCGCTGAAAAAGGGAAAGCGCCTATGGAAACAAGTCCGATTAAGACAAAAAGGAAAAGTGTTGCCAGGAAGAGAGGGAGTGCTCGAGGTATATCAATTGAGGAGCCACTAGCTAGCCAGCCTCCTCCACAAGACTTTATCAGTTCTGATAGAATCAAAGATTTTGAGAAAAGAGAGTGCATTGGCGAAAGACATGTAAATGTCAAGGCTCTGAAGGAGCGGTCTGCACTCTTTGGGACTCTGTTTGACCATGCGGGTCTTGCCCCCATTTGCCATTTCCCTGAGTCCACTGGGTATTGTCTTCATTCGGTGAGAATGTTTTATCAGAATGCTTCAAGCTTACTTAATCAGGATGACGGACATCGAGAATTTCTAACAATGGTTAGAAATATTAAGATTAAAGTCACACCTCAACTGATTGGAGAGGTGTTAGGAATGAAGGCCAGGGCTGAAGGAAGACATTACCTGCAAAGTCAAATCTTCTCCACCGCCTCCTGGAGAGTGGTCGTGGATGGAATTTGTATTCCCAATACTCTGTCGACGGGAAATTCAGTGTTTTCAAAAGAACTTCGCCCGGAGTACCGCTACTTGAACTTTATTGTTTGCTACAATATTCTTCCTAACATGCAAACAAAAGTTCTTCGATGGGATAGGATGTTATTTCTTTATCTTCTTGGCAACCCAGCAGTGGCTATGGGAGCGAATTTAAACATTCCTTATATCATCTGGTCGAGGATGGCACGGTATGTGGAACATGCTCACCCTACAGAGAGACTGCCC
Source organism: Tillandsia leiboldiana (assembly GCA_029204045.2). Taxonomy (NCBI): domain Eukaryota; kingdom Viridiplantae; phylum Streptophyta; class Magnoliopsida; order Poales; family Bromeliaceae; genus Tillandsia; species Tillandsia leiboldiana. The sequence goes on from CM055072.1 coordinate 10,988,887, forward strand.
TATCCTATGATCATTATGCGTATTTTTCGAAAGTTTAAGGTCGACACAAGTACGAGCTCCTACATGCACAGTCTAGGAACGATCAATGAGACGACTATTGTGAAGTCTCTCTCTACTAAACAAGATGAGCCTCCATCACCTCCTCGCCGACGAAGAGCACAGCCAGCAGCCACAGCTTCAGCACTACAAGCAACAGCTTCAGCTCCACCTCCAGCAGCTTCAACTACAGAGGATGATGCTTCTGTTACCTCTATTTATAAAGAGCAACAACGACTTTCCTCTGAACAAGAACGGATGTCAAATGAATTTATTGAAATGAAGGAAGAAATAAAAGAGGTCAAAAAGAAACAGTCATCCATGAACAAGCGAATAAAGAAAATTTTTCAAAAACTCGCATGCATTAGTTCGGATGAATCTGAGTAATCGTTATCCTTCTAATCATGTTTCTTTTGCAGGTTTTTAAGTTTTAGTTCTTACCTTTTATTGTTGAACTTTTAACACGCCCTTTTTATTTTTGTAATTTTTGGCTTATTTTGTGACAAAAAGGGGGAGAGAGAGAGAGATGAACAATGATATGATCGAACAAATTGAAAACTATGAAAGGTAAGTATACTGTGAACTGAACTATGAAAGAGGTAAGTATGACATCAACTATACTGTGAACTGAACTATGAAAGAGGTAAGTATGACATCAACTTTTGGTTTGAATTGGGTTTTGCATGCATGCCTCTACTAACTATTCGACTAACTATTTGGGCATGTAATATTTCTAACAAGTTGTTTGTTAACAAACATACATATGACATTTGGTTTTTAATGCTTAGAAGATATGTCTAATTTTGATTGTGATCTTATTACACATCTGAATTCATAAATGTCATGATGAGTATAAACTCTATCTCTGTGCTTGGTTTTATATGCAAAAATTCTTGAGGTATCTAACGATCTCTTTTGTCAAGAATGTTTTTCTTTTGCAGAGATTACAGATGTCTAAGTCTAGAGTCTGTTCTAGGAGTTTATCTCATGTATCTTATTTGGTTCTCCATTGTAAATTTTTGTTGTATGGTGATAGCAACAAAAATATCTTTTTTGAATTTTCTTGAGTGGATTTGTGTTTTGTCACGAAACCATCAAAGGGGGAGATTATTAAGGAATTTGTGTTGGCGTATTTCGTGAAATTATTTAAGTCTTGAAGATTGAAGATGAAGAAGTTTGGATCATATACCTCAATCTCAAGAAAGAAGAATTCAAAAGGATCAGGTATGTTTAACTAAATATTTTTGGTGATCCGAATACTTCTTATAGTGTAGAAACACTTGGATGAATTTTTAATTGCATAAAAATCAAAAACTGGACATTCTACATGTTCAGAGTCCGGACCTGACATTACAGTCCGGACCCCGAACATAGGATAGTTCATGCGCAATTCCAGTCCGGACCTTGGTCACTTCAGTCCGGACTCCGAATGTGGAATTTGCAGGAATTGCATGAACAGTCCGGACCGTAGAAATTACAGTCCGGACCCCGAACGTCTGTTTTTCTGGAAATAGTCTGTTTCGTTACGACAGTCCGGACCGCCATATTTCCAGTCCAGACCGTCGTACTGTAAAATTTCAGAAAAGGTTAGTTTTTGATTCTTATCCTCTTCCAACAGTTTCTAACCTATAAATAGACCCTACGATTATTTTTTTAGGGTAATCCAAAATACGGTCAAAAAGAGAAAAATCCACATATAGAGAAGAAAGGAAATAACGAGATTAAATCTATGTTTCTTCATCTATATTGATTAATTTGATTCTAGGTTTTCATACTCAGATTTTGAGTAGAATCAAATTAATGAATACTTAGATGGTATTTCCGATCTATCTTTGATCTAAGTATTCGGCGGATCATCACCACCCAAAAACAACGATTTTCCCAAAATTGGCGCGTGGACTCGCGTGGCCTTGTGGATTCAAGGTGCTGCCGCTCTCGTGGATTCGGAGTGAGGTACGTTCGTGGATTCGATACGTGCTACTGGGTGAAGACCGTGGATTCGGTTGGACGTCGTGGATTCGACGTTGGACGCCGTGGATTCGGCGTTGGACGCTATTCGTGGATTCGAGAAGCGTTGCGGAGCGAGCGGAGAAGATCTCCTAGGAGCGTATGAAAAAGGTTGAGTCGTCTGTGAGTACGGTATATCACCTTGTACGTGTGTTAATTCTAGTAGATTTCGCCGTGTTATCGGTCCCGTGGTTTTTTTACTCCGGTTTGGAGTTTTTCCACGTAAAAATCGTGCGTGTTATTTTTTCATTTCCGCATCGGGTTTTATTGCGCAACGATTTTTGAATGTTTATGGTTTACACCTATTCACCCCCCCTCTAGGTGTTTTTTCCCCTATTTAGATCCATATTCTATCATAACCCAACAGCTACCCTAGTGCGGTGAACATAGGGTAAATGTAATAAAATGAGCAAATGAGAATCTCTAACCTAAAGTGGCGACCTAGGGGCTCCCAAACTATCTTAGAGTAGAATGAAAAGTTTATACCTTCGGAATTGACGCTTGCCAGTTGGTAGAAGAGCTACCTTGGATTGGAACCCGTTTGGGACAAGATAATTCCGAAAGGTTTAAAAAATAAAAAGAGTAAAAGTGTCACCTCCGGATTTGACACTTGAAAGTTGGTAGAAGAACTACCTTGGGTTGGAACCTGTTTGGGACGAGATACTTCCGGAAGGTTTAAAAGGTGAAAAGAATTTAATTACTCCCTCGGATTTGACGCTTGCCAGTTGGTAGCATGACCACCTAGGGTTGGAACCCGTTGGGACGAGATACTTCCGAAGGGATAAATAACTAAAAGAAAAGTGTTAAGTGGCCGAGGTGGCCGAGTTTAGATGTAATCCTTATGTAGCGCCATAGTGGCCGGTTGTGTTATGGCATAATTGTTTATTATATGAGCATTATAGTAGCATAGCGGTTTTATATCAGCATGCTAGTTAGCATTTACCGCTTTCCTTATTATATATCATCTTGCTACTATTGCTTCCATTGGACCAAGTAGTGTAGAACATATTTCTCGATGGTTGAACCCACTAGGAACTATTCGTAGTTCTCACTCCACATTTTGGTGACCACATTATAGGGCTAGGTACATCGGGCGAGGCACACGACAGGGGCAAGAGTCCGGCAGTATAGAGACCTAGAAGGTCTAGTTGTTATACCCTTTTTGGACATTTTGAGTGAACTTGTATTGTGAGGAAAAAGAGCAAAAATTGTAATGTTATTTTACATACATGTTGAGAGAAAAGTGTAATTAACTCTATATTTTGTGGTTGGCTCATGTATTGCACTTTCAGCTTTTCATGCTAAACTTGTTGTTTGTATGAATGAAAGTTTTTAGTTTATTAGCTTTATACTCTAATATTATCTTTCATTGATCACTTATATTATATTAAGATGATGTTTCCGTTCCTTTCGGGTATAGAGAGGTCATGCCCGATCGGCGGGTCTGTTGGCGAGCCCGAACTGTCCAAATTTGCGGTCTCGGAGCGTAACAGTTAGGGTTAGGGGTGGAACTAGGCCGAGCTTGGGTCGGGTCATATTATGCCAAAGCCCGACCCAAAAAAAATATTGGCCTTTGGGTTGGGCTTTGTTGAGACCAGAATTTTTGCCACTTAAGAGAGTGACACGTGGCGTCTACCATCGGCTAAAGGTATCAGCCGACGGTGGCTTCGAGTTAGTAAAGACTGGCTCGCGTCCTAAATCTGGACCGATCTCGGTCGCGCGAGAAATGCAGCACGCGATGTATACCAATGGCTAAAGGCATCAGCCGGTAGAAGAAGCAGCCGATAAGGAGAATCGGACCGCTCCAGGCAATCGACGAAAAGGCGGGAGTCTAAGTTAGCTTTCGGCTGCTCGAGCCGACAAAGGAAAGTTTTCGAAAAGGAGTGCGGGCGCGAATCTTGCAATTAACCCGGAACGGCAAGCGACGTCCAACATCGGAAAGTGCCAAGGATCACGCTCTGGCACGATGACAGGGGGATGAACCTGGACGGAGAAGCAACTACTATCCTGATTGAAGGCATTCGGCTTAAAAGGAAGTGGTTGCTGAATATCCGATAACTTACCCCAATTAGCGTTGATAATTCAAATCGGCACCTAATAACTTGGCTCGGGATGTGTATAAATACTCGAATCATCGAAGGAAAAGGGGTCTGGCAACCTCGTAAAACCGGTACCACCCCAGCTTCTTCAATATCTAGGAGTAGGTTAACTTAATTTTCATACCTACATTTATCGCTTTTCTTTACTATTTTCCTAGGAGTAGACTTACTTGTAATCTTTTTATCCCTACCTTCTTCCTTGTATCCCCTTCCCAAGCAATATAAAATTATAATCGGCCAATCAGCCGTGTCATTATTTGTACTTCTTACGCGATAAAGTTATAATCGGTTTCTTAGTCGTGTCATTCTATTTGTACCCTGTTTGGCTATCCTAAGTCGAAACCGGCAATCCCTCTCTACCTCCGTAAACCCGATTTAGCTATTCTAGGCCGAAAGGTTGTGAGAGTTACCAGAGGAGAACTAGGCCAAGCTGATCCCTCCTCGGCCCGATCGCTTGATCTGTTGGCAGGCGGTGCATTTGACATCTCTGAGGGTCACCCACAGGGGTCGATCGTAGTGCAGCCACTTTTTGGCCCCAACAATTTTCTTGGTACGCCCGGTGGGACTCTTAGGTAATCTTTACCTAATCCTACTGTAGACATGTCAGAGTTCCCAGAGCTGTACGGGGAATCGACACTACTAAAGTCGTCCCTGTCGGAGTTGTATGGGCAACTAGCCCAGATTATGAGGTCTCTCGAAAGGAGAGTCCGAGCCTGGGACGCCAATGTAGTGGCCTCAAACGAGAATTTTGCTCGATTCGAGCAGTTCTTGGCCCAAAAAGAGCCAGGGAACGGAGGCCTATAGGAGTCTCTATCCACCCCGCCGCAATCATTGCCGGTGACTCCAGCCCCAATGGCACCGGCAATGCCGTCGGCTCAGCCACTAAGAGCTGCGCAACCAGCGGCATCCGCCTGCGTGGCTCAGCCGTTTGGAGCAGGGCAAGTGCCGATAACGACACAGCAGGGTGGCCACCAAGGACCACCGCCCCCTCCAGCACAGCCGGCAACTTCGGTACCTCAAGTCAAACTCGCCGAAACGGCTGGGCGCAGGGACATTTTGCAGACCCCGGAGGCAGGATCCGCCCAAAAGCAGGCAGGCCTAGAGGCGCTGTTGTGAGGACCCGAATCCCCACTTAAGAGATTACTGTCGGATTAGTGGCCTTTGGGAGTGTTTGTGCGCGTGTCGGGCCCAAGAAATGGATTTGTGGTGCAATTTGGGTTTTAGTTTGCATCACTGGAGGCTTGCGTGATGTGTCGGTGGTGTTTGTGCGCAATTTGGACATAAGTGATGGACTTCGGGCTTAAAAAGGGATCACGTGGGTAATTAGAGGACCCGCCGAGTGTTTAGAAGTGGTTTCGCGCGACACGGATGTCAAATTTGGACTCAGGCGCGAAGTTTGGATAAAAGATCACCTCTCCGGATGCCTTCGGGAATTTTTAGAGTTGGATTTTGGCAAAACGGATTTTAGAAATGGACCCGGCGTGAAAATCGAATCAAGTGGGCTTTCCGGGGGCAATCGGCAAAATTTTGGGTGAGAATTTGGCCAATCGGATATCGTTTTTGGATTCAGCGCGCGAAATCGTTGAGATTGGACTATTTACTTGTTTATTTTGGAGCCCGGTTGACGCGCACGTTTTTCGAGGCTTGTGCGCGAATTTTGAGACCAGCACGAATCCCGAGGTACGGCACGGTTTTCGAGGCGGAGGCGGCGCGCGGCTCGAGGCGCCGCGGCGTGCTGCGCAAGGCGCGTGGGGCGCGCTGGGAACCGCGCCTGCCTTGCGCGTGTCACGCAGGGGCCGCCACGTGGCGGGCCCCCGTTGGCACCCGCGCGGGCGAGGGGGACGCGCGCCCGTGTGGCGCCCGGGGTGTCCCGCGCCTGCGTGTGGCGCGGTGTAACGCGCCCGTGTGGCGCGCGGGATGCCGTGCCCGCGTGGCACGCGGTGACGCGCGCCACGTGGCACAGGGGGGGGCGCTCGCTGTGCCTGGTGTGCGCGCCCCTGTGCTGTGGAACGCCAGCCGGTGGGCCCTCATTGGAGGGCCCGTGGACCGGGTTCATGGGAGCCCCCCCTCTCCCTTTTCTTCTTCTTCTCCTCTTCTTCTTCTTCCTTCTCCTTCCCGCACACCATTTCTCCTCCCTTTTCTTTTCTTTCTTCTCCAACCGAGCGCGGGAGGGTGTGAGGGAGGAATTTTGGGGGGGTGCGGCGGCGCGCCGTGGACCTCGCGGAGCGCGCGAGGTGTTCCAAACGGGCCGGTTTGGCGGGCGACGCAGTCGAGGTAGGTCCCGCGCGTTGTTTTTGCGGTATTTTTGGCACAATTTTGGGGGCGTTCCTTTGGACATTGGATTGACCCCTTATTCTTATCTGTGTTAGGGACCGTATCTTTACTGCTCCGTTTTGCGTGCGGACCCCGACGGCGTGCTCCGTTTTGCGTGCGGACTCCGTTTTGCGCGCGAATTTCGGCACGATGCACCGTTTTGCGTGCGAACTCCGTTTTGCGCGCGAGTTTCGGCACCGTGCTCCATTTTGCATGCGGACTCCGGCGGCGTGCACCGTTTTGCGTGCAGACTTCGTTTTGCGCGCGGTTTTTGGCACCGTGCTCCGTTTTGCGTGCGGACTCCGGCGGCGTGCACCGTTTTGCGTGCGGACTTCGTTTTGCGCGCGAGTTTCGGTACCGTGCTCCGTTTTGCATGCGGACTTCGGCGGCGTGCACCGTTTTGCATGCGGACTCCGTTTTGCGCGCGGGTTTCGGCACCGTGCTCCGTTTTGCGTGCGGACTCCGGTGGCGTGCACCGTTTTGCGTGCGGACTCTGTTTTGCGCGCGGGTTTCGGCACCGTGCTCCTTTTTGTGTGCGGACTCCGGCGGCGTGCACCGTTTTGCGTGCGGACTCCGTTTTGCGCGCGAGTTTCGGCACCGTGCTCCGTTTTGCGTGTGGACTCCGGCGGCGTGCACCGTTTTGCGTACGAACTCCGGTTGAGGCAAGGAATCGCGTGGAGGCCAATTGCAAGTGTCTACGAGCAATTGGTGGCTTACCGAGGTGGGTTGGTTTTTATCTCCAAGTCTGCGGACTTCTCTCTAATTCTATTATGATAGGATTTTGCATGCTAGTTTAAGTGTTTCATTGGAACTTTGACTAGCACCCCCGTCATATGTTGCATGTGTAACCAGACCAATAGAGAACCTCAATCTGGGCTAGGTTCTTTTATGCTTTAGACATCCCACACATTGCATTCCTTTCTGGACATAGAGTTCCTCGCCCAAGTAGTGGGCCGAGTGGTCAGGACATTGTGGGACGTGTGTTGCACTCGGGCCTGGGGGCTGAGTGGGGTCTGGTAGCTGTGTTAGGCCAGTGTTAGTGTTTTGGGAACCGTTTTGGGTAAACGGTGACCCCGGATCTTTGGGTATTTCTTCGTTTTATTCGTCACCACCATGTTGTGATCGTGGCGCACGTGTGTTATCAGGACCTTGAACCCAGAATGTTTTTGGACACTCATGATTTTGGTAAACCAGTATTTTTCTTTCCGAATTTGTAGGGGCGTCAGAGCCTGTTCTTGTTTGATTGGGCGTCGGCATCAACCCTTGGGAGTTCGGAAAATAACCTTGTTTTTAACTGATTTTTTTCAAGAAATAAAATCTATAAAAGTTGGTTTTCTCAATTCAAGACAGTTTTCAAAAAGGGGCAATTTTATCCTCACCCCAAGGGGGTTGAGTGGAAATGATATTTTATAATAAAGGTCATCTTTTCTCCTAAATTTCCTCACCCGACCGGGGTGAGTGATCTGGGTTCTAAGGGTTGATTTCATTCTTGGGTCGAAAACAACGGAAGGCTACGCCTATAGCCTGTTCTTGTTTGATTGGGGTCGTAGGTATTAGTTTCCCGGGGTTTTCGGACCCTTCGCGGTTCTGGCTGTTGAGCGTCTCCAGCCCGTGAGTTTGGTGTGTTGAGTTGGTTTCCCACTTTAACCGAGAGGGGCCGAATCCCTGAACGGTAAAGGATCGAGAACGTCGATAGGCTGAGCCTAGAGTCTGTTCTTGTTTGATTGGGGTTCTAGGCACCGGCCTAACGGATTCTCGGACCTTTGCTGCGTCAGTCGGTTCTTCTCGCCTATGAGTGGGGTGTCTTTTTGGGAGCCGTTTGGAGTGACGGCGGTCCCAGCTGTGTTGTACCTTCTTTTAGTGGGTTAGTGTTGTGAGATCGAGTCGTGGAGTCTTTCTCCGACTGAGTTATGCTAGTTGAGCATTGAGTACCGATCTGTTTGATCGAGGATTATAGCCTGCTGAGCCTGGCATTCTATGCCAGTTATGAGATACTTGAGATACTTGAGTTCGGTGGGGTCGCTCCCCTCGAGCTACGCCCCGGGTGCGATGATGATACCGAGCCTGACGAGGCTGCGATGATGCGACTAGTTGATACACTAGAGTTCGCTTGAGATTGAGTTAGTCCATGTGGGACACCCTACGTAAGACCAAGTCCTGTTTGGGCGTAGTGGCAGTAGGTTTGGCGCAGGCTTGACTGGACCCTATGTGGCAGTCACTGAGATTTGGGTTACTGTGAGAGAGTATGCATATCATGTGTCTTAGTGAGTTTTCCTTCGAGCATTGTACTTGACATATTATCAGTAGTGAGTGGTTGCATACCATCATCTGTGTTTTTCCCCTTGAGCATAGTAGATAGAGGCATGATAGCTGTTGATACTTATCCAGCTTTGTTTTCCTATCCCAGTCTTTTTCTGTTATCTTATGCCTCTAGTAGACTTAGTGGGCAGACCGTGGGTCTTGGAGACGGTACCCACTGAGAACTACTGTAGGATGTAGTTCTCACACCCTCTGTCGGTGGCAGGTTGCTGAGGCTTTTCTTCCGTTCCTGCCCGAGCTGGCTTGACGGACCGAGGACAGGGAGTCGCGTGATAGTTCCCTACCAGCATAGTTCCTTTAGAGTGTGGTAGATGTACCCTTTTTATAATTGAGAGTTTCTTGTTGAGAGACCTTTGTTGTGAGGTATAGAGTTGTATTTTATTTTACAGTTTGAGAGACTGATGTAGTGAGGATATGGTTGTATTGAGAGCTTGTACACTGATGTATTTATTGGCGTTATCTCCCTTTTGAGTTTTGTATCAGAGGACTTTTCATACGATCGTATTTCGAGAAGAATTATGTAGATATGGTGAACAAAGCAAACTACTTCTTGAAGCTCTACGGCGAGGCTCGACAGGAAAAAATGGAAATGACGGAGACCATTCTCCAACTCAAGGATGATTTAAAGCAATTTTCTTCCGGAAGGAGTAAGTTGGATAAGATTCTTGGTCTTGGTCAAACAAATAAATTCGGCCTCGGATACAATCGAACTGAAGACAATTTTAGTTCGGTTGGGACAGTCTTTGTGCCCCAGTCGGTATCTCCTCCTCCGACACCGGAATTGACGACAAACAGTGACAACAAACCTACTTCACCCTCTTCGGGATCGTCAAGCACCAAGGTATGTTTTCGTTGTGGTATTGCAGGGCACATAAGAAGGAATTGCAAGAATGGAGCGCTAAGATCAAATCAAGCACATCTTGCAACTACTACCAATGAGTTCATTTCCCGCAAATCAAAGAAGAATCTTTCAAAAGGAAAGAACATTGGTAGTACATCAAACAAGACGACGACGTCAAGGAAAAGCGATGGATCAATCAAGACGCTTTCACCAAAGGTATCAACTTCACAATCATTTCCGACGTACGCCAAAACTCGAAAGGTTTGGGTACGCAAAGGTGAAATCTTCCCTTGTCTTGTTGTTCATACTTCTTTACATGCTTATGATAATTCGTCTTGGTATTTGGATAGTGGTTGTTCTCGTCACATGACCGGTGACAAAAACTGTTTTCAAACTTTAGAGAAAATCTCCGGAAGACATGTTGTTTTCGGAGACGGTCGTTCTTCCAAAATTGTTGGAAAGGGAACAATTGTTGGGTTATATGTAATATAGATCTAAATAGGGGAAAAAACACCTAGAGGGGGGTGAATAGGTGTAAACTGTTACGGAATTTGAGTTGGCGTAGTTTCGTGAAAGTCTCAAGTCTTGAAGATTGAAGGTGAAGAAAGTTGGATCATTTAACTCAATCTCAAGAAAGAAGAATTCAAAAGGATCAGGTATGTTTAACTAAAGAATTTGTGTGATCCGAATACTTCTTGTAGTGTAGAAACACTTGGAAGAATCTTTCATTGCATAAAAATCAAAAACTGGACTTGGGACATGTTAAGGATCCGGATCAGGTTGTTCGATCCGGATCCCGAAGGTGGTTCGTTCATACATCGTCGCAATCCGGATCGTAGTCTCTCGATCCGGATCCCGAACGTTGATGTTTGGTGAACTGTATGAACGATCCGGATCGTAGTCACATGATCCGGATCCCGAACCTTCGTTTTTCTGGAATTGGCTGTTTTGTTATGACGATCCGGATCCTAGTTATCACGATCCGGATCGCCGTCCGTAAAAATCCAGAAATGGCAGGTTTTTGATTCTTATCTCCTTCCTAGGGTTTCTAACCTATAAATACACCCTATGACTCCTTTTCTAGGGTGAATCCACATAGCCGTCATTTTCATATATCATCATATACGGCTATAGATCCACATATAGAGAAGAAAGGAAATCATTAGAGAATACTCTATGTTTCTTCATCTATATTGATTAGTTTGATTCTAGGTTTTCATACTCACATCTTGAGTTGAATCAAACTAATGAATACTTAGATGGTATTTCCGATCTATCTTTGATCTAAGTATTCGGCGGATCATCACCACCCAAAAACAACGATTACCCCAAAATCGGCGCGTGGATTCGCGTGTCCTTGTGGATTCAAGGTTCAATCGCTCTCGTGGATTCGGAGCGAGGCACGTTCGTGGATTCGAACGGTGCTATTGAGTGAAGACCGTGGATTCGGTCGGACGTCGTGGATTCGACGTCGGACGCCGTGGATTCGGCGTTGGGCGCAGATCGTGGATTCGAGAAGCGTCGGAGCGAGCGGAGAAGATCCTCTAGGAGCGTATGAAAAGGTTGAGTCGTAAGTGTGTACGGTAAATCACCTTGTACGTGTTTTAATTCTAGTGGATTTCTGCCGTGTTATCGGTCCCGTGGTTTTTTACTCCGGTGATGGAGTTTTCCACGTAAAAATCTTGCGTGTTATTTTATTTTCCGCATTGGGTTTTATCGCAACGATTTTTGGAGTGTTTATACGTTTACACCTATTCACCCCCCTCTAGGTGTTTCTTCCCCTATTTAGATCCGTATTATATACGACCCAACAAGTGGTATCAGAGCGGGAATAGGGTTGTGAACAATGGTTGAAGGTGGAAACATCAATCGACCCCCTTTCTTTGATGGAACAAATTATGCGTACTGGAAAGTACGGATGAAAGCCTTTTTATCTTCCATCGACGAAAGGGTGTGGCATTCAATTGAATCAGGATGGACTAATCCAACTGAACTTATCTCTGATGTTCACACCTTAAAACCTAGGTCGAAATGGACCAAGGAAGAGTTTGAGTTATCTTCTTACAATGGCAAGGGAATTAATGCTATTTTTAATGCCTTATCTCAAACTGAATTCTCTCGCGTCTCGTCATGTGAGACTGCGAAAGAAATCTGGGATGTTCTCCAGGTTACACATGAGGGAACTAACCTCGTGAAGATTCAGAAACTGCAGATGCTTACGAGCAAGTTTGACTCTATTTTGATGGCAGAAAATGAATCTTTCACGGACTACTATACACGATTGCAAGACATCGTAAACTCATGTGCTAATCTGGGAGAGAAGATTCCAGAATTTAAGATTGTAAGAAAAATCTTAAGAACTCTTCCTGAACGATTTCGCCCAAAGGTTACTGCCATTGAAACTATTAAACACCCGGACGAAATACGTGTAGAAGAATTAGTTGGTTCATTACAAACTTATGAAATGACTTTTAATACTAACAATTCTTCTGGAAAAGCATCCACTTCTAAGTCTTCAGGTTATGCGTTGAAAACAACTAAGGAAGAAGACGCGGATACATCCTCCTCGGACGATGACGAGAACCTTTCTATGGAGGAATTTGAGAAGCAGCTCGCTCTCTTGACAAGGAATTTTCGCCGCAACTTTCGAAGGGGTAATTCAAGCAAATCTCCATCCTTCAGAAAGTGGAACAAAGGCAAGGGTACTCCAAGTCACAAGTCAAGAAAGCAGGAGAACTTCTCAAAGGATAAGAAAAGTTCAGAAGGACAACTGCAATGCTTCAAATGTCGAGGCTACGGCCACATTGCAACGGAGTGTCCTAACAAGTATCCGGCAAAGAAGAAGGCGATGCAAGTCGTCACTTGGGATGACAACTCAACGTCAAATGAGTCGTCTTCAAGTGATGAAGAAAAGAGCTCCACGGCTTTCCACGCGTCCACATCTTCACCATTCATGTGCTTTATGGCAAGTACGTCTGAATCATTGTCCAACTCCACTGTTGAAAAGAATGCAATGGACAATGAATCGGATGATTCGGAAGGTGAAGAGTTTGCTCTAGCCTACCACAGACTTTTGAGGGACTCAAAGAAACCGGCTAAGCAAAACAAGGGGTTGAGAGGGAGATTGCAGGATCTCGAAGAAGAAGTAAAAAGGGTAACTTCTCTCTCGACCGATCTTGAAGTGGAAAGGGATAGTTTGATAAAAGCAAATGTTTCCCTTCAAGAGTCCAATGAGCAGCTCGAGAAGAACTATATAGATATGGTGAACAAAGCAAACTACTTCTTGAAGCTCTATGGCGAGGGCCGACAGGAAAGACGGGAAATGACAGAGACCATTCTCCAACTCAAGGATGACTTACAGCAATTCTCTTTAGGAAGGAGTAAGTTGGATAAACTCCTTGGTCTTGGTCAAACAAATCGGTTCGGCCTCGGGTACACTCAAACTGGAAACAGTCCAAGTTCGAGTGGGACAGTCTTTGTGCCTCAGTCGGTATCTCCTCCTCCGACATCGGAATTCAAGACAAACAACGACAACAAACCTACCTCATCCTCTTCGGAATCGTCAAGCTCAAAGGTATGTTTTCGTTGTAATTTTGCAGGGCACATCGAAAGAAATTGCGAGATTGGAGCTCAAAGAACAAATCAACCACATCTTGCAATTGCTACCAATAAGCTCACTTCCCGGAATTCAAGGAAGGATTTTTCAAAAGGAAAGAACATTGGTAGCACCTCAAACAAGACGATGACAAAAGAAAAAGATCAATCATACAAGACGTCGTCTTCAAGGAGAATCTCTCAACCTTTACCAACATACTCCAAAACTCAAAAGGTTTGGGTATGCAAAGGTGAAACCCCTCCTTGTCCTTAATCGTTCTACGATTAAATCTTGTATAGTTTGTGTAGACTTTTTTCTTTTCTTCTTTTTCTTTTGGCCGCCCCGTCAACCATCTTTGGGAGGTAAATGGTACATCTTTTTATTGGTTGATGATTTCTCTCAGTTTTCTTGGGTAGCATTTTTGAGAGAGAAAGCTGATACGTTTGACTCTTTTCATGAGATTTGCCATCGTATTATGATTGAAAAGAATGAAAAGATCATTCGTGTTAGAAGTGATAGGGGTGGAGAATTCATAAATTCAAAATTCATTGACTTTTGTACTTCAAATGGCATTAAGCATGAATTCTCGGCACCCTATACACCTCAGCAGAATGGTGTTGTTGAGCGCAAAAACAGGGTTGTTCAAGAGATGGCGCGTGTGATGCTTCATAGCCGGAAATTACCGCTACATTTTTGGGCTGAAGCTGTGAACACCGCTGTCTATGTCATTAACAGAGTGTATTTGCGCCCAGGAACCTTGAATACACCATATGAGCTGTGGTTTAGTAGAAAACCGGATATCAAGTACTTTCGTATCTTCGGGAGTCGATGTTACATCTTACGTGACCGTGAAAATCTTGGAAAGTTCGACTCTCGAAGTGATGAAGGGATCTTTTTGGGTTATTCTACGAATAGCAGAGCATATCGAGTATTTAACATTGAATCTAAAACGATCGTAGAATCTATAAATGTTAAAGTAGATGAAGCTTCTCATTTTGAATCTGAAAAATCTACCCTCGATATCTCTCTAGATGATGATTCTCCTGCTAGTGCATCTTCTCATAATAATACTTCCAATAGTAATGATGCATCTAATGGTTCTTCTAGTTTATCTGATGTGCAGGAATCATCTCGTGTACCTCCGAGTACTCCGTTTCAACAAACGCTACGAATCTCCAAGGATCATCCGGAATCGAACATCATTGGAGATCCACAAGAAGGAGTTAGAACTCGAAGGCAGTTGGTTTGCGGATTTGCTTGCTACGTATCTTTAATCGAACCAAAGACAATAGATGAAGCTCTTCAGGATGACTACTGGATTAAAGCAATGCAGGAAGAGCTCCATCAATTTGAGCAAAACAAAGTCTGGGAATTAATGAAGCCTCCAAAGCAACATAATGTGATAGGTACCAAATGGATCTTCAAGAACAAGAAAGATGAAGATGGTACTATCATCAGGAACAAGGCACGACTAGTTGCTCAAGGCTACTCTCAAGTAGAAGGTATAGACTTTGACGAAACTTTCGCCCCTGTAGCTAGACTCGAGTCCATTCGTATATTGTTTGCTATTGCTTGTCATTTTAAAATCAAATTATTTCAAATGGACGTCAAGAGCGCATTTCTAAATGGGTTTTTAAATGAGGAAGTTTATGTAGCTCAACCGAAAAGTTTTGTAGATCATAAACAACCTAACCATGTTTTTCGTTTGAAAAAGGCTCTTTACGGTCTGAAACAAGCACCGCGAGCATGGTACGAAAGGTTAACAAAGCACCTTTTGGAGAAGGGCTATACTCGAGGGGGAGCTGACAGGACTCTCTTTGTGAAGCATTATCAAAATAATTTCATTGTAGCACAAATCTATGTCGATGACATTGTATTTGGTGCAACAAAAGATAATGATGCTTCTAAATTCGCGGAGACCATGGAAAGCGAATTTGAGATGTCCATGATGGGCGAACTGTCTTATTTTCTTGGATTGCAAATTAAACAAAATGATGAAGGTATTCACTTGAGTCAATCCAAGTATGCACTGGAGTTGGTCAAAAAGTTTGATCTAGAAAATTGTAAAGATTTTCCAACTCCAATGGGAACTAGCCACAAGGGACTTGGAAGTGAATCACATAGTGAGAATGTAGACGAGAAACTGTATAGAAGTATGATTGGAAGTCTACTTTACCTCACGGCTAGTCGCCCGGATATATCCTTTAGTGTTGGGATTTGCGCGAGATATCAATCAGCACCAAAGGAGGTTCACCTGAAAGCGGTGAAACGGATCATCCGGTATATCAAAGGATCAATTAATTTCGGAATTTGGTATCCTATGGGAACAAGTTTGGATATTGTTGGATACTCAGATGCCGATTGGGCAGGATCAGTGGATGATCGGAAAAGCACGAGTGGTGCATGCTTCTATCTTGGCCATTGCCTTGTTGCATGGCACAGTAAAAAGCAGAATTGCATAGCACTCTCGACTGCCGAAGCGGAATACATTTCAGCTGGAAGTTGCTCAACTCAACTCATTTGGATGAAAAGCGTATTGAGTGACTTCCGCATTTCAGCATCTTCGGTAACAATTCTTTGTGACAACACAAGTGCAATTAACATTTCTAAAAACCCTGTGTTGCACTCTAGAACAAAACATATTGAACTTAGATATCATTTTCTTAGAGAGCTAGTTGAATCAAATACTCTTCAACTTTCATATATTTCAACTGAGGATCAATTAGCTGACATTTTAACAAAACCTTTGGATCAAAAACGTTTTATTCATTTACGAAAAGCAATTGGGATGCTTTCCTTGAAATAATCTTCTTTTTGAAATCTTTGCTTAGGATAGGTTTTGTATTTGTTTTTGTTTTGTTCTTTATCTATGTTTGTACATAGGACATTAATTGAGCATAGATTATAATTGACTTTAATTGCATCTTTTCGCACATTTAGAAATTTATTATGCTTTTGCCATCATAATATTTCACTGTTGCAATGATCATTTATGTTAATTAAATCATCTTCTAAAGTGATCAAAGTCAATTTCTCTCTCTCAATGATCTCTTGGTATAGTCATTATCTTATTTGACTGTTTAGTCGAGTATGAAATCGAGATCAATTTTTGGTTGAATACTTTATATCTTAAATAATTGATAGCCAATTGAGGGGGAGTCAAAGATAATGAAAAATGCTCAAAAGATGTGGAAAGAGTTACATCCCAATGAGGAGTGTGAAAACTACCACCACATGGAGGAAAGAGCTACCACCTCGGTCGTCCGAGTATTGTGTGCAGCTACCACATGTATACCAAGCATGGTTGTTCAAATTTTTGATTAAGTAAAATGCATGTTGAAATACTTGACTCTGTCAAATTTCAAGGTTGGTATAAGGTGGGTTTTTAAAGAAAGATGCTCAAAGAGCCACTCTCTTCAACAGATTGTCTAGAAATATTATCTACCATATTTGGGATTTCAAACATCTATTGATCTTTGTATTTCATTTTCTTTACTGAATTGATGATTTGATAAAGGCATTACTCATAAGATCAAGTTAGATGTGATTGAAGGTGTTCAACTTTAAGGGATTTAATTTTTGTAAATTTTCGTTTCATTTTTGGATATTATTGATAGATTTGGCATAATCTAATTCTTGTTGTATGAAACGATGATTTTTGTTTAAAGTTGATACACATTTGTGCTTACAATCTTTTTCTGGATTTTCCTGAATTTCTCTGAAATTTTCTAAAGAAAAAGTTGGGGCCGATCCGGATCGGGCTAGATGATCCGGATCCCGAACGCAGGAATTCTTCTGCGGGCTGACGATCCGGATTGTATCTGCCGATCCGGATCCCGAACGCAGTTTCTTACTGCGGGTAGCCGATCCGGATCGCAGTTATGAACTGATCCGGATCGCGGCTAGGTTTTATAAGGAACGAAAGGGGTTTTTGATTTCTTTACTCCAATCTTTTGTTCCGAAGTTTCCAGAGCGCTTCTCTCTAGATTTCATCCTCCTTGGAAGCTTTCAAACTCAAGTTCTTCAATTCCAAGTAAGTTTTATTGATCAAAATCTCGGTTTTTCACCGTTTTTCTCTTTTCCTCCTCAAACGCACGAATTTCTTGGATCAACTTTGTTTGTGGATGGTTTTTGATCAAATTTCTTTTGAAATAAGAACTCTGGGTTGATTAGTTTTGATTATATGCTAGGTTTTCTCCTGATTAACGGATTTTTAGGCTTCGATTTCTAAAATTTCGGTTTTAGGGCATATAATAAGGATTTTCGAAATTCATGCAATTGATCTATTTTTAAAAGTCCTTTTTGCAAAACTAATTTGATTCTTAGTCTCTCTACATGATTATGATTCTTTGGATACAATTTTTTCAATTTTTGAAAACTAAGAATTTTTGTGTTCTTGAGTTGGTCTACTCAGGATTCCTTTTCTCAAGAAACCATTAGCAATGGTGATCACTTGGATTGTTTTTCTACTTGCGGCTATGGTTCATACGAGAGACACCGTCAAGCCCAAGAGGGCTAAGAAGGCTAAGAAAGCGAAGAAGGCTAAAGATGATTCCGATACAGAATCTAAAACGGAATCAATTGATTGGGATGAACTGCAAGTTGAAGCAACGACTGTTCCGACTGCTTCAAAGGGAAAAGCACCTGCAGAAACATCGAAGGCTCCGCCTACTGCTGCTGAAAAAGGGAAAGCTCCAATGGAAGAAACTTCTGGGAAGACAAGAAGAAAAAGTGTTGCTCGCAAGAGAGGAAGTGCTCGAGGAATCACCATTGAGCAACCAGCTGCTGGCCAAGCACCTGCACAAGACTTTGTCAGCTCGGCTAGAATAAAGGATTTTGAAAATAGAGAATGCATTGGAGAGAGGCATGTTGATGTAAAAGCCTTAACGCAACGTTCTCAGACGTTCGGGACTTTGTTTGACCAGAGAGGTCTTGCTCCCATTTGCGATTTCCCGGAGACCACTGGGTATTGTCTTCACTCAGTGAGGATGTTCTATCAGAATGCCTGCTATCTAGTTGATCAGGAAAGCGGGCGTCGGGATTTTCAAACATTAGTCAAGAATGTCAGAATCAAAGTAACGCCTCAGCTAATTGGTGAAGTACTAGGGATGGACGCCCGAGCCGATGGTACTCATTACCTGAAGAATCAAGTCTTCAACACCTTCTCCTGGAGAGTGGTAGTTGATGGAATCTGTGTTCCAAATACTCGGTCGACAGGAAACTCCGTGTTCTCGAAAGAACTACGACCAGAGTACCGAATCTTAAATCTCATTGTTTGTTACAATATTATTCCAAACATGAACACAAAGGTTCTTCGGTGGGAAAGAATGATATTTCTTTATCTACTTGGAAACCCCGCAGCAGCAATGGGAGCTAACTTAAACATTCCCTACGTCATCTGGTCAAGGATGGCACGATATGTGGAGCAAGCTCATCCGTCAGAGAGACTACCTTTTCCAATGGTCATCATGCGCATTCTTCGCAAATTTAAAGCTGACACAAATGCGAGTTCCTATCTGCACAGTCTAGGAACGATCAATGACACGACAATTGTAAAGTCTCTTTCGACGAAGCCAGATGAACCTTTCATACCTCTTCACCGGCAACGAGAACAACGACAACAAGCAACAACCTCTGCACCGGCCGCAGCTCCTCCAACTCAACCAGCACCTCCGGCACAAGAAGCACCACAATCAACTTCTGATGATGATCCTTCTGTTACCTCAATCTATAAAGAACAGCAAAGGCTCTCCAACGAGCAAGAACGTATATCAAATGAACTGATTGAGGTAAAGGAAGAAATAAAGAAAGTAAATAAAAATCAATCAGCAATGAACAAGCGAATAAAGAAGATTTTCCAAATCCTCGGCTGTATCAGTTCAGACGAGTCTGAATGATCCGTATCCTTCTAATTTTTGTTTATTTTGCACATGTTTAAATCCTACTGTTATGCAGGTTTTTAAGTTTTAATTTGAGTTTTTAGTTCTCGAACTTAAACTGTTAACCATTCTCTCCACCTCTGGAATTTTTGGCTTTATTTGTGACAAAAAGGGGGAGAGAGTTGTTGAGAACTTTGAACAATGATGATGATGTGCATGAACATCAAGGTAAGGGAACTTGAACAATGATTGTGAAAATCTTGATGATGAAGATTTTGTATACATCAAGGTAAGTATGATCTCAACTTCAACTTGAGGTTTTTCAGCTGTATGAATGCATGCCTCGACTAACTATTTGCTAACTATTTGGGCATGTAATATAACTAACAAGTTGAGTTTCACTAACAAGTTTGTGACACTTGGTTTTTGATTGCATAGAAGATATGTTGGTTCTTAACTCTGATCAATTACATATCTATATATATATTAGTTTGTCACAAACATGTTCATGACATTTGGCTTTTACGTGCAAAGAAGATATGTTGGTGTTGTTTTAACTATGATCAGTTTACATATCTGAATATAAATGTCATGGTAAGTATAAATGAGTTTAAACTTCATCTCTGTTTGTGGTTTTTGAATAATACAAAATTCTTGAGGTATCTAACGATTTCTTTTGTCAAGAATGATTTCTTTTTGCAGAGAGTACAGATGTCTAAGTCTAGAGTTTGTTTTAGGAGTTTAACTCATGTATTGTATTTTGGATCTCCATTGTAATTTTTTGTTGTATGGTGATAGCAACAAAAATATCTTTTTGAATTTTCTTTAGTGGATCTATGTTTTGTCACGAAACCGCCAAAGGGGGAGATTGTTACGGAATTTGAGTTGGCGTAGTTTCGTGAAAGTCTCAAGTCTTGAAGATTGAAGGTGAAGAAAGTTGGATCATTTAACTCAATCTCAAGAAAGAAGAATTCAAAAGGATCAGGTATGTTTAACTAAAGAATTTGTGTGATCCGAATACTTCTTGTAGTGTAGAAACACTTGGAAGAATCTTTCATTGCATAAAAATCAAAAACTGGACTTGGGACATGTTCAGGATCCGGATCAGGTTGTTCGATCCGGATCCCGAAGGTGGTTCGTTCATACATCGTCGCAATCCGGATCGTAGTCTCTCGATCCGGATCCCGAACGTTGATGTTTGGTGAACTGTATGAACGATCCGGATCGTAGTCACATGATCCGGATCCCGAACCTTCGTTTTTCTGGAATTGGCTGTTTTGTTATGACGATCCGGATCCTAGTTATCACGATCCGGATCGCCGTCCGTAAAAATCCAGAAATGGCAGGTTTTTGATTCTTATCTCCTTCCTAGGGTTTCTAACCTATAAATACACCCTATGACTCCTTTTCTAGGGTGAATCCACATAGCTGTCATTTTCATATATCATCATATACGGCTATAGATCCACATATAGAGAAGAAAGGAAATCATTAGAGAATACTCTATGTTTCTTCATCTATATTGATTAGTTTGATTCTAGGTTTTCATACTCACATCTTGAGTTGAATCAAACTAATGAATACTTAGATGGTATTTCCGATCTATCTTTGATCTAAGTATTCGGCGGATCATCACCACCCAAAAACAACGATTACCCCAAAATCGGCGCGTGGATTCGCGTGTCCTTGTGGATTCAAGGTTCAATCGCTCTCGTGGATTCGGAGCGAGGCACGTTCGTGGATTCGAACGGTGCTATTGGGTGAAGACCGTGGATTCGGTCGGACGTCGTGGATTCGACGTCGGACGCCGTGGATTCGGCGTTGGGCGCAGATCGTGGATTCGAGAAGCGTCGGAGCGAGCGGAGAAGATCCTCTAGGAGCGTATGAAAAGGTTGAGTCGTAAGTGTGTACGGTAAATCACCTTGTACGTGTTTTAATTCTAGTGGATTTTTGCCGTGTTATCGGTCCCGTGGTTTTTTACTCCGGTGATGGAGTTTTCCACGTAAAAATCTTGCGTGTTATTTTATTTTCCGCATTGGGTTTTATCGCAATGATTTTTGGAGTGTTTATACGTTTACACCTATTCACCCCCCTCTAGGTGTTTCTTCCCCTATTTAGATCCGTATTATATACGACCCAACATAAACAATAAACACTCAAAAAATCATTGCGCAATAAAACCCAATGCGGAAATAAAAATGAACACGCAAGATTTTTACGTGGAAAAACTCCAAACCGGAGTAAAAAACCACGGGACCGATAACACGGCGAAATCCACTAGAATTAACACACGTACAAGGTGATTTACCGTACACACTTACGACTCAACCTTTTCCATACGCTCCTAGAGGATCTCCTCCGCTCGCTCCACGACGCTTCTCGAATCCACGATCTGCGTCCAACGCCGAATCCATGGCGTCCAACGTCGAGTCCACGACGTCTGACCGAATCCACGGTCTTCACCCAGTAGTACGCTTCGAATCCACGAACGTACCTCGCTCCGAATCCACGAGAGCGGTTGAACCTTGAATCCACAAGGACACGCGAATCCACGCGCCGATTTTGGGGTAAATCGTTGTTTTTTGGGTGGTGATGATCCGCCGAATACTTAGATCAAAGATAGATAGGAAATACCATCTAAGTATTCATTAGTTTGATTCAACTCAAGATGTGAGTATGAAAACCTAGAATCAAACTAATCAATATAGATGAAGAAACATAGAGTAATATCTAATGATTTCCTTTCTTCTCTATATGTGGATCTTAGGCCGTAAAGAAAATGACGGCTAATTGGATTGACGGCCTCTTTTTGGACTAGCCCTAGAAAAAGAATCATAGGGTCTATTTATAGGTTAGAAACCCTAGGAAGGAGATAAGAATCAAAAACCTACCATTTCTGGAAATTTTACGGACGGCGATCCGGATCGGATTAGCTGTGATCCGGATCGTCGTAACGAGTCAGACAATTCCAGAAAAACGAAGGTTCGGGATCCGGATCAAAGTGCTTGATCCGGATCGTTCATACAGTTCACCAAACATCAACGTTCGGGATCCGGATTGCGAAGCCTGATCCGGATCGTTCAAGGAAAATGGTAAACTCAATGTTCGGGATCCGGATCAAGAGAAGCTACGATCCGGATTGAACTGGTGTATGAACGAACCACCTTCGGGATCCGGATTGGAATATCTGATCCGGATCCTGAACATGTCCTATGTCCAGTTTTTGATTTTTATGCAATGAAAAATTCTTCCAAGTGTTTCTACACTACAAGAAGTATTCGGATCACCAAAAATATTTAGTTAAACATACCTGATCCTTTTGAATTCTTCTTTCTTGAGATTGAGCTAAATGATCCAACCTTCTTCACCTTCAATCTTCAAGACTTGAACCTTTCACGAAATTATGCCAACTCAAATTCCGTAACAATCTCCCCCTTTGGCGGTTTCGTGACAAAACACAGATCCACTAAAGAAAATTCAAAAAGATATTTTTGTTGCTATCACCATACAACAAAAATTTACAATGGAGATCCAAAAATTTAAAAACATGAGATAAACTCCTAAAACAGACTCTAGACTTAGACATCTGTACTCTCTGCACAAAGAAATCATTCTTGACAAAAAGAATCGTTAGATACCTCAAGAATTGAAACATACAAAACCAAGTACAAAGATAGAGTTTATCTGATCATCATGACATTTGAGAATTCAGATATGTAAGAGAATCATAGTCAAAAACCAACATATCTTCTATGCAATCAAAAACCAAATGTCACAAAGTGTTAGTCCAACATCAACTTGTTAGTCATATTACATGCCCAAATAGTTAGTCGAATAGTTAGTGACATGCAACAAATCACAAGATAAAAACCAAAGTTGAAGTTGAAGTGATACTTACCTTGATGTTCACTTACCTTGATGTTCACACATTCACACAGTTTTCACATCATCATTGTTCAAGTTTTTCACATCATCATTGTTCAAGTTCTCTCTAAACTCTCTCCCCCTTTTTGTCACAAACTAAGCCAAAATTACAAAAATTTAAGGAGAGTTAAAAATTTCAAAATCAAGAAAATCCTGAGAACTAAAACTAAAACAAAGTAAAAAGAGAACATTAAAACCTAAAAACTGAAATCCTGCACAAGAGAATTAGTGGACAAACGATTCAAGCATCTGAATCTGAGTCATTCGAGGCGGAGTCCTCAGAGCTCGTGCAGCCCAGCTTCTTCAAAATTCCTTTAAGCATTCCCGAAATCGTAGAACACTCTTGTTTCATCTGATGTATGTCCTTGGACATCTTTCTGAGTCCTAGAGCCATTTTGTCTTGCTCTTGTTTGAGGGAAGACTCCATGTTTCCCTTTTGGTCAATTCTTCTGGAATTTGAAGACCGTTGTGTGACGATCGACGGAGCAGTCTGTCCTTCATTCCGAGGAGATCTTCTTGGCAAAGAATGTGAGTTGTCAAGAGGTTCATTGCTTGGCACATTCTTTTTCTTTGCTTGCTGCTTAAGTATTGAGGAAGACTTCAGTAGCTTCTTTTTCTTCAGGTAAACCTTATTTTCTTCATCAATACCTTGTTGTACTTCGGCAAGAAATGTGTCCCAATCTTCTTCGTCTTCTGATTCAGTGTCAATTTGAGAGATATTCCTTGGGTTCTCTTGACATGGTTCATTTATTTCAATACCTCGAGCTCGTCCTGTAACGACCCGGCCCACTAGCAATAATAACTCGTTGGACCCAAACCACAGCCCAAAATGCTTAAGCCCAGTTATTATTACTAGTGTCCATGTCTCATATAAACCCAATCACAATTCCATCTACATCCGATGTGGGACTATTGGGGCCGTCACAGACTCCCCCCGTTTAGGCTGACGTCCTCGTCAGCCCAAACACACACACAGCAGGCCAAGATCACCAGGCGAGCGAGTCTTTTTCTTTTTAGTATGGATGAAGAGGTCATTGGTGCTTTTCCTTTTTCTGTAGCAGTGGGCGGAGCCTTTTCCTTTGATGTCTCTGCACGGGCTATCCCTTTCGAAGCAGTAGAGGTTTTCTGTGGCGATTTTTTAGGATGTGTTTCATCCTCTGACAACTCATCCCAGTTGACTTCATCCTTTTTAGCCCTCTTGGGCTTTACAGTGTCTCTGGTATTTACCATAGCCGCCAGAAGGAGAATGATCCACGTGATCACCATAGCTATTGGTTTCTTGTATAAAGAATTCCTGTGAGCAACACCTCAAGAACACGAAAAAATTGTTAATTTTCAGAAATTTGAAAAATTGTACCCAAACAATCATAATCATGTAGAGAGACTAAGAATCAAACTAGTTTTGCAAAAGGAATTTTAAAAATAGATCAATTGCATGTTTTTGGAAAATTCCCATTATATGCCCTAAAACCGAATTCTTTGAAATCGAAGCCCAAAAATTCATTAATCAGGAGAAAACCTAGCATATAATCAAAACTAATATACCCAGAGTTCTTATTTCAAAAGAAATTTGATCAAAAATTATCCACAAACGAAATTGATACAAGAAATTCATCACGTTTTGAGGAGGAATAACAAGAACGGTGAAAAACCGAGATTTGATCAATAAAAACTTACTTGGAGTTGAAGAACTTGAGTTTGAAAGCTTCCAAGATGGATGAAATCTAGAGAGAGAAGCTCTGGAAACTTTGGAACAAAAGATTGGAGTAAAAGAAATCAAAACCCTTTTGTTCTTTATAAAACCCTAGCCGCGATCCGGATCAATTCATGATTGCGATCCGGATCGGCTACCCGCAGTGAAAAACTGCGTTCGGGATCCGGATCGGCAGGTCCAATCCGGATCGGCTCCAACTTTTTTCTTTAGAAAATTTCAGAGAAATTCAAGAAAAACCAGAAAAATATTGTGAGCACTTTTGTGTATCAACTTTAAACAAAAATCATCGTTTCATACAACAAGAAATAGATTATACCAAATCTATCAATAACATCCAACAAACGAAACGAAAATTTATAAAAATTAAATCCCTTAAAGTTGAACAACTTCAATTACATCTAACTTGATCTTATGAGTAATGCCTTTATCAAATCATCAATTTGGTAAAGAAAATGAAATACAAAGATCAATAGATGTCTAACATCCCCGATAAGTTAGATAATATATCTAGTCAATTTATTGAAGAGAGTGGCTCTTTGAGCATCTTTCATTAAAAATCCCACCTTATACCAACCTTAAAATTTTGACAGAGTCAAGTATTTCAACATGCATTTTATTTAATCAAACTTGAAAAACCTTGCTTGGTATTCATGTGGTAGCTGAACACAGTACTCGGACGACCGAGGTGGTAGCTCTTTCCTCCATGTGGTGGTAGTTTTCACACTCCTCATTGGGATGTAACTCTTTCCACATCTTTTGAGCATTTTACTTTTTCTTTGACTCCCCCTCAATTGGCTATCAATTATTTAAGATATAAAGTATTTAGCCAAATATTGATCTCGATTTCATACTCGACTAAACAGTCAAATAAGATAAAAACTATACCAAGAGATCATTGAGAGAGAAATTGGCTTTGATCAAATAAAAATGGTTTAATTTAAATAAATGATCAATGCATCAACTGAAATATTATGATATCCAAAGCATAATAGATTTCTAATTATATGAAAGGATGCAAGTAAAGTCAATAATACACATGCTCAAATAATGTACTATGTATAAACATAGATAAAGAACAAAAATACAAGAACAAAACCTAACCTAAGCAAAAGTTTCAAAAAGAAGTTTACTTCAAGGAAAGCATTCCAATTGTTTTACGCAAATGAATAAAACGTTTTTGATCCAAAGGTTTTGATAAAATGTCAGCTAATTGATCTTCAGTTGAAATATATGAAAGTTGAAGAGTATTTGATTCAACTAGCTCTTTAAGAAAATGATATCTAAGTTTAATGTGTTTTGTTCTGGAGTGCAACACAGGGTTTTTGGAAATGTTTATAGCACTAGTGTTGTCACAAAGAATTGTTACCGAAGATGCTGAAATCCGGAAGTCACTCAACACACTTTTCATCCAAATAAGTTGAGTTGAACAACTACCCGCTGAAATGTATTCCGCTTCGGCAGTCGAGAGTGCTATGCAATTCTGCTTTTTACTGTGCCATGCAACAAGGCAATGGCCAAGATAGAAGCATGCACCACTCGTGCTTTTCCGATCATCCACTGATCCTGCCCAATCGGCATCTGAGTATCCAACAATATCCAAACTAGTTCCCATAGGATACCAAATTCCAAAATTAATTGATCCTTTGATGTACCGGATGATCCTTTTCACCGCTTTCAGGTGAACCTCCTTTGGTGCAGATTGATATCTCGCGCAAATCCCAACACCAAAAGATATATCCGGGCGACTAGCCGTGAGATAAAGTAGACTTCCAATCATACTTCGATACAGATTCTCGTCTACATTCTCACTATGTGATTCACTTCGAAGTCCCTTGTGGCTAGTTCCCATTGGAGTCGGAAAATCCTTCGAATTTTCTAAGTCAAACTTTTTAACCAACTCCATTGCATACTTGGATTGACACAAGTGAATACCTTCATCATTTTGTTTAATTTGCAATCCAAGAAAATAAGTCAATTCGCCCATCATGGACATCTCAAATTCGCTTTCCATGGTCTCCGTGAATTTAGAAGCATCATTATCTCTTGTTGCGCCAAATACGATGTCATCGACATATATTTGTGCTACAATGAAATTGTTTTGATAATGCTTCACAAAGAGAGTCCTGTCAGCTCCCCCTCGAGTATAGCCCTTCTCCAAAAGGTGCTTTGTCAGCCTTTCGTACCATGCTCGCGGTGCTTGTTTCAGACCGTAAAGAGCCTTTTTCAAACGAAAAACATGATTAGGTTGTTTATGGTCTACAAAACCTTTCGATTGAGCCACATAAACTTCCTCATTTAAAGACCCATTTAGAAACGCGCTCTTAACGTCCATTTGAAATAATTTGATTTTAAAATGACAAACAATAGCAAATAGTATACGAATGGACTCGAGTCTAGCTACAGGGGCGAAAGTTTCATCAAAGTCTATACATTGTACTTGAGAGTAGCCTTGAGCAACTAATCGTGCCTTGTTCCTGATGATAGTACCATCCTCATTTTGCTTATTCTTGAAAATCCATTTGGTACCTATCACATTGTGTTGCTGTGGAGGCTTCGTTAATTCCCAGACTTTGTTTCGCTCAAATTGATGGAGCTCTTCCTGCATTGCTTCAATCCAGTAGTCATCCTGAAGAGCTTCATCTATATTCTTTGGTTCGATTAAAGATACGTAGCAAGCGAATCCACAAACCAACTGCCTCCGAGTTCTAACTCCTTCTTGTGGGTCTCCAATAATATTCGATTCCGGATGATCCTTGGAGATGCGTAACGTTTGAGGTAACGGAGTACTCGGAGGTATATGAGACGATTCCTGCACATCAGATAAACTTGAAGAACCATTAGATGCATCATTAATATTGGAAGTATTATCATGAGAAGATGCATTGGCAGGTGTATCATCATCAAGAGAGATATCGAGGGTAGATTTTTCAGATGCAAAGTGAAAAGCTTCATCTACTTTAACATTTATAGATTCTACAATCGTTTTAGATTCCATGTTAAATACCCGATATGCTCTGCTATTTGTAGAATAACCCAAAAAGATCCCTTCGTCACTTCGAGAATCGAACTTACCAAGATTTTCGCGATCACGCAAAATAAAACATCGACTCCCAAATATCCGAAAGTATTTGATATCCGGTTTTCTACTAAACCACAGCTCATATGGTGTATTTAAAGTTCCTGGGAGCAAATACACTCGATTAATGACATAGACAGCGGTGTTCACAGCCTCAGCCCAAAAATATAGCGGTAAATTCCGGCTATGAAGCATCACACGTGCCATCTCTTGAACAACCCTGTTTTTGCGCTCAACAACACCATTCTGCTGAGGTGTATAGGGTGCCGAGAATTCATGTTTTATGCCGTTGGAAGTGCAAAAATCAATGAATTTGGAATTAATGAATTCTCCACCTCTATCACTTCTAACACGAATGATCTTTTCATTCTTTTCAATCATAATACGATGGCAAATCTCATGAAAAGAATCAAACGTATCAGCTTTCTCTTTTAAAAATGCTACCCAAGAATACCGAGAGAAATCATCAACCAATAAGAAAATATACCATTTACCTCCCAAAGATGGTTGACGGGTTGGCCCCATTAAATCCATGTGTAAAAGTTCCAAAGGCCGTTTTGTACCAACGTGGTTCAAGTTCTTGTGCGCTGTCCTGGACTGTTTTCCCTTTTTACAACCGCCGCACACAATGTTTTGTTTAAGTAAAAGTTTTGGAACCCCCTTGACCACGTCCTTGTTTTAAATTTTAACAAGTTCCTTAAAATTTATGTGACCTAGCCTTTCATGCCAAAGTGTTTCATTATCCAAAGAAACTAGGTTACATTTTTCTGAAATTTTATTAGGAACAACATAACAATTGTTTTCAGATCTAACCCCCTTTAAAAAGAAGACATGGTCCTTATCAGTTACAACACATTCAACAGATGAAAAGTTAACTGAAAAACTATTGTCGCAAAGTTGACTTATGCTTATGAGATTAGTCTTAAGGCCATCAACAAATAAGACGTTTTTCAAAATCGGGCCATCTGGGATAGCTACCGTTCCTTTTCCAACAATTTTGGAAGATCGGCCGTCTCCGAAAACAACGAGTCCTCCGGAGATTTTCTCAAGGTTTTGAAAACTATTTTTGTCACCGGTCATGTGACGGGAACATCCGCTATCCAGATACCAAGACGAATTATCATATGCATGCAAGGAAACATTAGTAACAAGACAAGGATAAATTTCACCTTCGCGCACCCAAAACTTTTTGGAGTGCGTCGGTAATGGTCATGAGGTTATTCTCCTAGGTGAAAGCGTCTTGTCAGATCGATTGCCGCTCCTTGATGATGTCGTCTTGCGCGGTGAACTACCAAGGCTCTTTTCATTTGAAAAGTTTTGCTTTGAATTCCGGGGAGGCGCCCTTTTGGTAGTCGTTGCAAGAAGTGCTTGAGTTGAGCGTTTGGCTCCCATCTTGCAGTTTCTCCTTATGTGCCCTAAAATGCCACAACGAAAACATACCTTAGTACTTGACGATCCCGAGGAGGATGAAGTAGGCTTGTTGTCGTTGCTTGTCGTTAGTTGCGGTGTCGGAGGAGGAGATATCGACTGGGGCACAAAGACTGTCCCACTCGAACTTGGACTGTTTTCAGTTCGAGTGTACCCGAGGCCGAACCGATTTGATTGACCAAGACCAAGAAGCTTATCCAACTTACTCCTTCCAGAAGAGAATCGCTGTAAGTCATCCTTGAGTTGGAAGATGGTCTTTGTCATTTCCAGGTTATTCTGTCGAGCCTCGTTGTAGAGCTTTGAGAAGTGATCCGCTTTATCCACCAGTTTTGTATGTTCCTTCTCAAAAAGCTCATTGGACTCTTGAAGGAAAACATTTACTTTTATCAGATTTTCCCTTTCCACTTCAAGAGCGTTTGAGAGAGAAGTTGCCCTTTTTGCTTCTTCTTCGAGATCATGCACTCTCCCTCTCAAACTCTTGTTTTGCTTAGCCACTTTCTTTGAATCCCTCAAAAGTCTGTGGTAGGCTAAAGCAAAATCTTCACCTTCCGAATCATCCGATTCATTGTCCGTTGCATTCTTTTCAACAGTGGATGTGGACAATGACTCGGATGTACTTGCCATTAAGAACATGAATGGTGAAGATGTGGACGCGTGGAATGCCGTTGCGCTTTCTTCTTCATCACTTGAAGACGACTCATTTGACGTTGAGTTGTCATCCCAAGTGACGACTTGCATCGCTTTCTTCTTTGCCGGATACTTGTTGGAACACTCCGTTGCAATGTGGCCGTAGCCTCGACATTTGAAGCATTGTAGTTGTCCCTCTGAACTTTTCTTATCCTTTGAGAAGTTCTCTTGCTTTCTTGAGTTGTAACTTGAAGTACCCTTGCCTTTCTTCGACTTTCCGAAGGATGGAGATTTACTTGAATTACCCCTTCGAAAGTTGCGGCGAAACTTCCTTGTCAAGAGAGCGAGTTGCTTCTCAAAGTCCTCCATAGAAAGGTTCTCGTCATCGTCTGAGGAGGATGTATCCGCGTCTTCTTCCTTAGTTGTTTTCAAAGCATAACCTGAAGACTTAGAAGAGGATGCTTTTCCAGAAGAATAGTTAGTAGTAAATGTCATTTCATAAGTTTGTAATGAACCAACTAATTCTTCTACACGTATTTCGTCCGGGTGTTTAATAGTTTCAATGGCTGTAACCTTTGGGCGAAATCGTTCAGGAAGAGTTCTTAAGATCTTTCTTACAACCTTAAATTCTGGAATCTTCTGTGAGGACCCGGAAATTCCCACGTTTGGATTACTGTTGGATCTGCGGCTTCTGGAGACCCATGTTGGGTGTTAGAGGTGTTTGCGCGCATATTGGACCCAAGATTTGGACTCGGCATGAAAAACGGATCAAGTTTGCTTTCCCGGGAATTTTTGAGAAATTTTTGAAGTGGAATTTGGCAAATCGGACTTCGGATTTGGATTCAGCGCGCGAAAACGATCGAAACGGGCTATTTACTTGTATTTTTCGGAGTCCGGATGCGAAAACACGCATTTCGAGGTCTTGGGTACTGTTCGGCTGCCGGAGAGGCGCCGGCGGCGGCGGCGGGCGGCGGAGCGCGGCGGCTGGCGGCGGCGGAGGTGCGCGGTCCACCGCGGATGCGTGCACCCGGGCGCTGGCCACGTGGCGCATCCCGGTTGGCGGGCGCAGTGGGCGCGGTCCTCGGGATGGCGCGGGTGCAAGGTGGACCGGGGGTGGACACGTGGCAGATCGGGGTTGGTGCGGCGTTGTGCGCGCGGTCCACGGTGCGGGGAGCTGGTACCTCGGGCCGCGTGCCCGACAGGCACCCGTGGGCGCACGTGGGGCGCGGCGTGGGCGCGTTGACCCGAGGCTCCCGGTGTGGACGCCACGTGTCGTCGCAGGGTTCGGCCACGTGGCGCTTGGCTGTTGGCCCAAACAGCTGTTTGCTGTTTGGGTGTACACGTGGCAGCCTGGGGTTCTTCCGGGCGTGAACAGTAACGGGCCGGGCCCGCTACTGTAGCAGCCCGGAAGTACCGGGTGCCCGAAACTTTGGGCCAAAATTCCAAAGTTCGGATTTTCGAGCTGGGCTTATAAATAGCTGTCTTGTGAGGGAGTTTTGCCCCCTTTCCCGAGCTCCCCTGCCCATGGCCCCTTTAGCAAAGTTGGAGATCTTCATCTTGCGCATCTTCTGGCAGAGGCCCGGATTTTTTTGGAAGCCGCGGCGTCGACGACTTCGGCATCGGAGCGCAGTGTGGCGATTTTTCATCGGAGGCCCGTTATCGTCACAGTTTGATCTGAGAGGTCTACAGAGCTACTCCTTCAGTATTTTTGGACGATTTCTGCGGCGTTGGAATCATCTTGCTGGATTCAGAGTTTATGACACAGTTTTCGAGGCATTTCTAAGCCGCTGTTTTCTGGTGGAGTTTTTGGACAGCGGCCCCTTGCCGGAATTTTATCTCCGCACCCGAGTGTCGGATTGAGACGAGCCTATACACTTTTTGTATCTACTCGTCGCAAGGATTATCATTGTATTTTTCCGGGATTTTTCTGAGGCTTGCCCGAAGGTATACTATTCCCCTTTTATCTGTGTTTGAGTTTACAGTTGTGTGGTTGTGAGTATTTGCGCACCTGTACTGTGGAATTTGTAACTTGGCCTACGGGGCTCGGATTTGGGCGTGCAGGTACCCGTTTCGAAGGTCTCGACGAGACGCTCGCTGTGATATTTTTATCGGAATTTTCAGAGCACTTTCTGCAGGTGGAAATTTCAGATCTTCAGGACTGTCTTATGCAGATTTTTGTACTTGGTTATTTTGTGGAATAAAGTGTAACCTTGGACCTTTTTGTTGTACCCAGGAGTATTTGCGGATGTTTGTGAACCCTTTGGTGTTGAGGATTAGTGGAGGTTGTTGCTTCTGGTGTTTTCAGCTGTGGAACTCCGGACTGTTAGCATTTTCAGGTGGGTGGCCTTGTCTTCATGACCTATGGACTGTGCATTAATTCTATCTGTATAGGGACTTGCATGTTATAGATGTGTTCTATATAGCATGCTAGATTATAGGAATTGATGTTCCTAATGCTGTTAAATGATCATGTGTTTATTGTCCTTCCCTACAAGCTGTTGATTATTGTTATCTTGGAACTTGACCTAGCACCCCGTCATATGTTGCATGTGTAACCAGACTAGTAGAAAACCCTCACTTGGGCTAGGGTTATTTCTGCTTTAGACATCCACACTTCTACTTTCCTGGACATAGTGTTCTTCCTCGCCCGGGTAGTGGGCCGAGTGGTCAGGAGTTATCTTTTAGTGCGGGATGCATGTTACACTCGTGCTTGGGAGCAGAGTGGAGTCTGGTAGATGTAGTTGGTTGTTCATCTGTAGCGGGAGCTGTTTGGGTAGACGGCGGTCCCGAGATGTTTTATTTTCTTGTTTTATCTGTCGCCGCTGTATTAGTGGCAGCGGTATATCAGTGTTAGCAGGACCTTAAACCCAGAACCTTTTTGGACACACATATGATTTTTGTCAACCCAATGGTTTCTTCCAAGCATCGTAGGGTCGCCGGAGTCTGTTCTTGTTTGATTGGACGAAGGCATTAGCCCTTCGAGGCTTGGATATAAAATTTGGTTTCAACTGTTTTCCTAAAAAGAACTAAAAATCATTAAATATGGATTTCTTACAGATCAGATGGCTTCAGTAAGAAATGTCACCTTTTTTCTATAAATTAACCACCCGAGATGATTCGAGTGGTCTGGGTTCTAAGGTCTGCCTTCTTCTTAGGACGAGAACAACGAGAGGCTATGCCTAGAGCCTGTTCTTGTTTGATTTGGGGTGTAGATTCTAGTCTTTCGGTGTTCCCGGACCCTTCATTGGGTCAGTGGTTGAGATGTTCGGCCTGATTGGCCTGTTGAGTCAGCTGTTCGCAGTGGATGCGATGTTGGCCTGTTGAGGCAGTTGTTCACAGTAGATGCGACGTTTGGCCTGTTTGGCCTGTTGAGACAGTTTCTCGCAGTGGATGCGACTTTGTGCTATGAGTTGGTAGAGTGTGATCTAGAGGTTATTTTTCTGATTTAGTAGTGGAGGTGGTTCTCCCACTTAGCTTTGAGGATCTTGGGGTTCTGGCAGATCGAGTCGTGGAAGTTTCCCGACTCAGCCATGGTCGTGCATTTATCAGATTGAGTCGTTGAGGGTTCTCCGACATAGCTGTGAGAGTGTTTTGGGCTATTCCTGTTCGAGTCGAGGTTCTTTTTCCGACTGAGTTGTGCTTTGAGCTTGGAGTTACCGATCTGTTTGATCGTGGATCATAGCCTGCATGAGCCACATTTGAGCTTGACAGAGATACTTTACAGAGATACTTGAGATGGGTTACTTTTTACTCGAGCGGGTCGCTCCCCTCGAGTGCCACTCCGGAGTAGGCGAGACCGGGTTGTTGTACCGGCGTGAGATTGAGCTTTCTATCGCGACTTGTCGTTGCATTTGTCCCTCTGGCTGTGCTGGTGTTGGCAGTCATGGACGTCCTACGTAAGTCCGCTCCTCCGGGACGTAACGGCAGTAGGTTGGCGCAGGCTTGACTGGACCCGAGGAGGCAGTCAGTTCAGATTGAGTGATCAGAGATGAGAGTTAGTTGTGGCATCATGTTCTTTCTGTCCCACTCTTTGAGCATCTAGATAGAGGCATAGTAGCTGTAGAGTTTACTTTTCCCAGCTTTCCTTACAGCACTGCTTTTGTTACTTTATGCCTCTAGTAGACTTAGTGGGCAGACCGTCGGGCTTGTTGGCGGCACCCACTGAGAACTACTGTGGGATGTAGTTCTCACACCCGTCGTGGTGTCTTTCCCCAGGGACTCTACTCCGGTTCCTGTTGTTCCTGTTGCTGATCCTTCTGACCGAGGCGAGGGAGTCGCGAGCTAGTTCCCTACCCGTCGTTGGTGTGTAGCGGTACCCCTTCAGTAGATTAGTTATTTTATTTTCCTCCTTTGAGAGACTGTTGTAGTGAGGATTGTTATGTATTGAGAGCCTGTACACTGACGTATTTATTGGAGATACCTCCCGGTTGAGTTCTAAGTTTGTATATGAGGATACTGTATGATTATCATTTTTGGGAGACGGACATTGTTGTATTATTTCCAGTTGTACAGTGATTGATTTAGTTATACAGCAGATTTTTATTTATAGCTCTGATATCTGTTTAGCTGTAGTACTTTTCTTGCAGGTAGGACGCTTCGCCTATGCGGGTTTGGCATAGGTGGCGGATCTGTTGGCGAGCCGGGTCGCAGTTTCGACCCCGGGGCGTGACAGATTAGAGTGGTATCAGAGCCTAGGTTGTAGGTCATTGAGGACTTAGACACCCTAGGCTTGTGGTTGGACATTAGGATGACTACGTGAGAGTCGTGACTTTTAGCGAGAGTCCTGATCGAGTTTTGTACCTCTCCCAAGAGACGGGATGAGTGATTGGCATGTTTATGCTCCTAAGCGATTATGTTGGCTGCAGACAACATAATGCTGTGGAATTGATAACATGTCTTAGACTTTCGCTGGATTGGGTCGTATGGTTGTTGTGTCCTGATGTTTGTTATTGTGCAGTGGACTACGATGCCCCTGAGACGTCGTGTAGCGAAGAGGGCACATCCCGCATCTGATGAGTAACCCGAGCAGCGGGAGACAGAGTTACCAGAGCAGAGCGAGACCCAGGAGTTATGGATCCAGATGGCACAGATGTCGGAGGCTGTCCGATGCCAGGAGGAGGCCATGGAACGTTTGATGCGCTCGTTGGAGCAGAGAGCATAGCCAGTGGCAGTACCGCTTGAGTGTCCTCCAGTACTTTCTTCCTATGCAGTGGTATCTTCAGTTGTACCTGTGGCACCGACTGAGCGAGCAGCCCCTCCGTGTCGATGAGTAGTGCCGAGGCACCGAGGCAGGATGGATAGTGGATAGTAGCTGAGCTTAGGGACATCATTGATCGATGGAGCCAGTCCCGGCAGTCTGAACCATCCCGATTCATAGGTTTGAGTTGGAGCCTTTATAGGCAGAATTGGGGTTGGTGGTGATGGAGAGACTCTCGGAGAGCCTCCCTGTGCTAGGGAGTTTATATAGTCGTTGAACTACGCGCTCCAGGTTTCGAGGGACGAGGCGCATAGGATATGTGTGGCTGAGAGTGGATTGCGCCAGGATACGTTTCAGTTTACTCAGTTCCTCCGTTACAGGTTCTGACGCCTCGTTGGAGTAGGCGTTGGGTTTGGAGCGGGGCGCTGCAGTTCCGTTGGTTAGAGATCTGCCGCCAGAGGTGAGTTCTGGATATTGGCACTTGGCGCCGGGTGATGGAGGACAGATCGGCCGGCAGAGATATTTCTGATTTTATTTTCCTGGATAACGGGTTCCCGTGATGCCAGAGATCGGGTGGACCCCGATGGTAGCATCAACATCTATAACAGAGTAGCGCAGCGGTAGCGTGGATTTGTTATCTGCGGAGGACTTTATACGTCTCCTCAATGTGAGCAGAGACAGAGGTCGTGCTCCCTTGTGGATAGTCCTGATTTTCAGGCAGTTTGGGCGACAACCACTTGGTTTGAGTGGATGAATCTGTGCCGCCCGGTTGGAGGGCACCACGGTAGTGGATCGAGTTGTCGCAGGTGTGATTTCATCACAGCAGTCGGAGTAGGAGCATGTTGCATTCCTGCATGGACTAGAGGCAAATTGTTACCACATGCACTTGAGGTATAGGTTCCTGTTAGTGTTGTGTATGTGGGGGAGGCTTGTGGTCTATGTCCTATGCAGTTGAGGCCGCGAGATATACGGGTTGACTTATTGGTAATTATGGCAGTTCGGCGTTTCGACCTAGTGCTTGGGTTTTGGTTGGCACAGTGCCACAGGATGTTAGACTGCGAAAGGAGAGGACTTTGACCTTCTGCGAGGCAGACGAGAGGAGATTTGGTTGTTGAGGTCGTTAGAGCACACTGGTTATAGCGACAGTGTGAGAGGTGCTTACGGCGGCACCGGGACCCAAAGATATCTCTGTTGCCACGAGATTCCGGGTGTGATTTCACCTGAGCTGTTGATAATGCCGCCGGTTAGGGAGATAGAGATTGAGTTGGCGTGGTTCGGGGAACCGCGCCATCCTCGACAGCACCTCATTGGATATTGCTAGTAGAGCTGTGAGAGCTGATGGCGCAGTTGCAGGATCTGATGGATCGAGGGGTCTGTTTGACCTAGTGCCACGCCGTTGATATACGGTGGTGATGCCACATCGTTGATACACGACTGTGAGGGCCCTTTTTATGGTTCGTGTGTAGACAAGTCCGAGTATTATTCTGGACCTTTTGATGGAGTTATACTCCGGCAGTTGTACGACTGATGCAGGTACAGATTTTGGAATCATACGGCTGAGTATTTCGTCAAGATGGTGTTCAGGACACGGTAGGGGCATTATGTTATAGTGAGGCCAATTGGATTGATTAACGCCCTGCCACTCTTTTGGTTTGAGGAATTGTGCTCCAGCTGTACTTGATTGCATTGGTAACAAGATCCTCCAGGGATATTATGATCTACTCCCAGAGCGACTTGGAGCATGGGGAGCACTGGTGGATGTGTTACCATGCTGTGTGGATGAAGCTGTATGCCAGGTTATTGAGATACAAGTTTTAGCTTTAGAAGCTTACCTTCTTGGGTCACATTGTGTTAGCCATAGGAGCGGCGGTGGGTTTCCGGCCAATGTGGATGCTATTTGAGTTTGGCTGAGATCAACATTTATTGTTGAGGTGAGGAACAGGGCTCGAGGTTGTGTCCCTGAGGGTCCCTTTTGACGGTAGACTGCGGTGAAGCAGTACCTGCGGATGGTCAGGATCCGAGAGTGATTGAGCGAGGACCCTAGCCGATTAGGGCTTCTTTTCTTTGGATGACCGTATGGGTATGTCTCGGACCGCCTGGTTGAGCTGGCACCAGGGAGCGGTGTTGGTGCGTGCTACATTGGTTGTTCTCTCTTTTCCCCCAGCCTTTTGTTGGCGTTCGTGATGGTCCTTCCACGTCTCAGCAGGAGTGTTAGGCTTGTGGATTCCTCGCCCGTGATGGACTCGTTTCCTTTGAGATCTGCGAGTACTTGTGGTACGAGGGACGCCCGTTGCGAATTCTGGCTCGTGAGATGAGAGAATTACGCAACCGGGCCATGCCGTACTGATTATTATTTTGTGGAGGAGTAATCACGGGGAGTGAGTAGCAACTGGGGAGTTGGAGACTGTGTTGTTGGATGCTTACCCTTGGCTTTGAACTCCCTTTTGAGCCGTGTTTGTTTCGAGGACGAAACTTTCTTTTAGTGGGGGAGGATGTGAGGACCCGGAAATTCCCACGTTTGGATTACTGTTGGATCTGCGGCTTCTGGAGACCCATGTTGGGTGTTAGAGGTGTTTGCGCGCATATTGGACCCAAGATTTGGACTCGGCATGAAAAACGGATCAAGTTTGCTTTCCCGGGAATTTTTGAGAAATTTTTGAAGTGGAATTTGGCAAATCGGACTTCGGATTTGGATTCAGCGCGCGAAAACGATCGAAACGGGCTATTTACTTGTATTTTTCGGAGTCCGGATGCGAAAACACGTATTTCGAGGTCTTGGGTACTGTTCCGGCTGCCGGAGAGGCGCCAGCGGCGGCGGCGGGCGGCGGAGCGCGGCGGCTGGCGGCGGCGGAGGTGCGCGGTCCACCGCGGAGGCGTGCACCCGGGCGCTGGCCACGTGGCGCATCCCGGTTGGCGGGCGCAGTGGGCGCGGTCCTCGGGATGGCGCGGGTGCAAGGTGGACCGGGGGTGGACACGTGGCAGATCGGGGTTGGTGCGGCGTTGTGCGCGCGGTCCACGATGCGGGGAGCTGGTACTGTCACGCCCCGGGGTCGAAACTGCGACCCGGGCTCGCTAACAGATCCGCCATCTGTACGGAAACTGCCGTACAGACGAAGCGTCTAGCCTGCAAAAGACAAAACTACAGCTACACAGATATCAGAGCGGATAAAAAGCTGTACTATAAAATTTTTCTCAACTACAAGTTGCTACAACTCATAGCCTATCTCCCAAAATCAGGCGATACAAATAGAAGTCCTCCTATACAACATCTACGAATCCAAATGGGAGATAGCTAACAAGAAACATAACCCACTCCCACAATCCGGGATGGTACATCTACCTTTCTCTAAAGTAACAATGCTGGTAGGGAACTATCACGCGACTCCCTGTCCTCGGTCCGTCCAATCAAGCTCAGCAGGAACGGAAGAAAGCCTCAGCAACCTGTCACCGACAGAGGGTGTGAGAACTACATCCTACAGTAGTTCTCAGTGGGTACCGTCTCCAAGAACCACGGTCTGCCCACTAAGTCTACCAGAGGCATAAGATAGAGAAAAGACTGATAATAAGATAAGTAAGCTGGAAAGGAAATCTACAGCTATCATGCCTCTATCTACTATGCTCAATAAGAAGAGACTATGGATGATGGAATGCAGTCACTCACTGCTGACAACATGTCACAAGTACAAGCCCAAGACGCTCTACTATGACACATGCTACACCATCACTCTCTCAGTACATCACAAATCTCAGCGACTGCCCACCCGGGTCCAGTCGAATCAAGCCTGCGCCCCCTGGTGTATCAACCAGGGTGTCCAAACGGACAAACTCAATATCTCACACAGTGACCCCATGGTAGCACGGCCAGGGGTATCAAGCGACCTCTAGTACATGAACTAGGCGCATCATCGAAGCCTCGTCAGGCTCGGTATCATCATCGCAGCCTCATCAGGCTCGGAATCATCAACGCACCCGGGGCGTGGTTCGAGGGGTGCGACCCCACCGAACTCAAGTATCTCATCAGTATCACTGTCTCACAAGTGGCTCCTGCAGGCTGTGGTCCTCGATCAAACAGATCGGTATCTCGGTGCTCAAAGCACAAACTCGGTCGGAGAACCCTCCACGACTCAATCGCACAACACAGACCCACTCAACGAAGGTACAACACAGCTGGGACCGCCGTCTCTCCCACGGCTCCCACAACACAACTCCACTGAACTCAACACTCAACCCACGGCCGGAGCTACTCCACGGCCAAATCTACGAAGGGTCCGAAACCCAGGGAGACTAACATCTACGTCCCCAAGAGAGAAAGCAGCCCTTAGAACCCAGATCACTCGAATCCGCTCGGTGGATAAGTTTATAAGAAACCATGTCATTTATTTCAGAAAACCATTCGATCTGAGAAAAATCTATCTTTTAGTGATTTTTAGTCTCTTTTAGGAAAACCCTTTGAAATCAAGTTTTATGCCCAAGCCTCGAAGAGCTGATGCCTTCGTCCCAACGGACGAGAACAGACTCAGACAACCCTGCGAGGCTTGGGAGAAAACATTGGCTGACTAAAATCATGTATTTATCCAAAAAGGTTCTGGGTTCAAGGTCCTGCTAACACACGTGCACCACGATCCCAACCTGGTGGTGACGAGAAGAACAGTGGAAAGGAAAAACCCCCGGGACCACCGTTTACCTGAAACGGCTCCCCAAAATGCTAACACTGGCCTAACCCAGCCACCAGACCCCACTCGGCCCCCCGGGCCCGAGTGCAACACCCGTCCCACAACACTCTGACCACTCGGCCCACTACCCGGGCGAGGAAACTCTAAGTCCCGAAGGATATGAAAAGTGCGGGATGTCTAAAGCATAAGGAACCTAGCCCAAATTAAGGTTCACAATTGGTCTGGTCAAAATCATGCACATATGACGGGGGTGCTAGTTAAGTTCCAAGAAAACACTTAAACTAGCATGCAATCCTAACACATTAGAATTAGAAGGAAGTCCGTAGACTTGGAGAGAAAACCAACCCACCTCAGAAAGCCACCAATTGCTCGTCGACACTTGCAATTGGCTCAGCGGGCTTACCTGGCCTCCAAGGGGTCCGCACGCAACACGAAGCCCGATGCCAGAAACCGCACGCAAAACGGAGCACGCGGCGACCAACCACACGACCGCGCGCTCCGCGGAAGCAAAAACCGCACCGCAAGCTGTCAGAAGCGAAGAAATCGCAAAATCAATCAAAAAGGTCGAAACCGAGCATCCGACGGCGAAAAATAGCTTCCGTCAGCGAAAAATCAGCGCCCGACGGCGAAAAACAGCCCGTCGGCGAAAACCAGCGCCCGACGGCGAAAACAGCTCCGTCGGCGCAAAAACTGCTCAAAAACAGCTTGCGAAAAGCCAGCGAAAACTGCTCAAACCGCTCGCGAAATCTGCTCGAAAAACGCGCTAAACCGCTCGCAAACTGCTCGCGAAAAACGGCGAAAACCTGCGTGAAAACCTGCGCGAAACGGCGCGAAAACCTGCGCGAAAACTGCGCGAAAACCTGCGCGAAACGGCGCGAAAACCTGCGCGAAAACCTGCGCGAAACGGCGCGAAAACCTGCGCGAAAACCTGCGCGAAACGGCGCGAAAACCTGCGCAAAAACAGCGCGAAACCAGCGCGAAAACCCCTCGCGAAAACAGCGGCCGACGGTGGGAAACAACGGCGAAAAACGGTGCCGGCACGCAAACCGAGGCGCCACCGCTGTCCCGGGAGCACGCCGAGCGGCAAAAACCCAGCCGCGCGACGAGGGAGGCCCGCCGCACGCCGCCCAACCAAGCGGCGCCGCGCAGCGGCCTGCTGCGCGGTGCCGGAGCGCACCGCGCAGCGCCCAGCGGCGCTGCGCGCGGCGCCCAGCGGCGCTGCGCGCGGCGCCCAGCGGCGCTGCGCGCGGCGCCCAGCGGCGCTGCGCGCGGCGCCCAGCGGCGCTGCGCGCGGGCCCGCGCGCAGCCCACTGCGCTGCGCGCGGCCGCGCGCCTGCGCAGGCCCGCGCGCGGCCCGCGCGGCCCGCGCAGGCCCGCGCGCGGCCCTGCCGCGCGCCCCTGCGCGCGGCCCGGCAGCGCCGCGTGCCGCTCTTTGCTGCACGCGGC
Organism: Tillandsia leiboldiana; assembly: GCA_029204045.2. Taxonomy (NCBI): domain Eukaryota; kingdom Viridiplantae; phylum Streptophyta; class Magnoliopsida; order Poales; family Bromeliaceae; genus Tillandsia; species Tillandsia leiboldiana. The sequence continues at coordinate 11,030,061 of CM055072.1, forward strand.
GCCGCGCCCAGCGGCAAGATGCCGCAGGGTGCTGCCAACAGCAGCACCCTGGCGCCGCGCGTGCGCCGTTGCGCGCGCGCGCGGCCGCCGGCGACGGCAAATCCCATAAAAGCTCCGAAAAATTCGATAAATCCGAAAATCCGATTTAATCCAAAAAAACCCATTTTTAGCAATTAAAATCCAATTATAAAAATCCCTAAAGCTCAAAAACTCCAAGAAACCTCAAAAAGGAGAAATTGCTTACCTCGTCGTCGCACGTCGCACGCCCCCGAGCTTCGCACGGCCTCCAACGGCGAGTCCAAAAATCCACGATCGGCTCGAAACTCCTCTTCTTCCTTTTCTTCTTCCTTTTCCTCTCTTTTCCTTTCCTTTCTTTCTTTCTCTTTTTCTTTCTTTCTTCTCTCTGCTGCAGAGGAGGGTGGAGGCAGCTTTATATAAAGCATAAAGCTTTAATTAATTAAATCCATTAATTAATTAACTCCAAACTCCAACTCCAACTCACTTTTTGCCTTCGGGCTCTCCGCCGCTGCCCGGAACCTCCCGAACTCCGCTGTAAATCGAAAATACACGCGCTCACAGCTTTTTCTCTCCAAAAAGCTCATCCGTTGAGTCGGGGTGCTCAAATCAATTACCGGCTCCAAAATTGCCAGTTCCGACTCACTTTTTGACTCCGGGCCCTCCGCGTCAGTCCGGAACCTCCCGAACCTCGCTGTAAATCAAAAGTACACGTGTCCAGAGCTTTTTCTCTTCAAAAAGCTCGTCCGTTGAGTCGGGGTGCTCAAATCAATTACCGGCTCCAAAATTGCCAGTTCCGACTCACTTTTTGACTCCGGGTCCTCCGCGTCAGTCCGGAACCTCCCGAACTTCGCTGTAATCTGAAAGTACACCTGATCCAAGTGTTCCTGAATTTCCGGCGCTCCACGGTGAAGTCGGAAATTTCCAATCTCATCCTCAATCGGCCTACAAAGCCCGGAAAAACCCCGAATCGAGCTGGAGCTTCCGCGTTGATCCGAATCAACCCGGCATCAACTGTAACCTCAGATACAACATGCTCAAGGCAACTCTCTGCTCCAGGTCATCTGTGTGGTCGGCGCGCTATCCAATGCCCCGGTACTTTACACTCTCCCCTCCTTCAAAGGGTTTCGTCCTCGAAACCAAAACACACACCCTACCCCAAGAAACCTACATCGGGAAAACATCAACTCCAACTCTCTCCCAAAAGAAAAGCAGCCGAAAATAGCGAAAAGTCCAAAATTTCCAAAGGACCGATGCCTTCGCCCCGATCAAAACAGAACAGGTTCCCGCATCGGCTCCATTTCTGGAGTAGTCCTTCGAAATTTTTCACTCCGCCCGCTATTTTCGGTGATAAAACGGGATAACAAGGAGAGTGAGAGGTTGAAGTTGTCCCTGCTGTGGCAGCAACCCAAAACCACAGTCCACCAACTCAACCAAGTAGGGGTGCAAAACTCTGATCTCAACCACAAGGAAAGGAAGTCATACCAAGTACCAAGCGATCTGCTAACCTGGCGCCCACCAATCGGCACCCAAACTCATCCTCTCGGCTCTCAGGTGGTCGCTCTAACTCAACAAACGGGCATCGCCGAACCTTCACTGGGTAAACTCAACCGTAAATTCCATAACTTCACAAGTAAGAATTTCTTCGGTTGCTTCAGTTAGCTCAAATCCTTGTTCGACTCCAACGAAGAAAAGCCGATAAAGTGCGAGGGTTCAATTACACTTCTTCCCATCAGCCGAAAATCACGGTCCAAACTCCCCGCGTAAACTCAAGTCTATAAACATAAACCTCTGCGGCTGGTGGGTTCCAAAAGATCGAAGTCTCCAAAAGGCAAAAACTCCTCCGTTGCTCCTTAGCAACCAAAACAATCAAGTCTCGCAGGTACAACTCTCGATTAGGCAACCAACATCTCCCCTCTTAGGAGTTGCTGCACCAACCTCCAGTGATCTTGAAGCTCTAAGCCACTTCGGAAACAAATCCAAATGTCCACGACGGGTCCGGCTGCTAACCCGTTCCAACACAGCTGGAGAACTCGATTCTTCAAATACTAACCATCGCAGGCCTCAGCCAATCCACTTGACCGCAAGGCAAGCTCAAAAAGCCCCTACCGGGTTCTGAACACTAGCCGGGCACAATCTCGACTGCAAGGTTCCATAACCATGTCGACCACTATCTCGGTCTCCAATCCACTATCTCGGCACCTCAACCGCCGAGAACCTCCAGGTCTCTGTCTCCTCTGAGACACATGATCCTGGGACTGGCACCATGGCAACCTCGATCCACTCCACTATCCCGAAATCAGGCAATACTGGGAGACTCTCTCTCTGGAGCTGGTTCCTCGATCTCCGTCCCTCCTGGACGTGATCAGTGATCCCCGGTCAATCCATCGCACATGCCCAATCGCTGCATCTACGGTCGGCACTCGCCGAGAATACACAATGAGATAGATATCCAGGTGCAGTCCCCTCTCAACAATACACAACCCTGAAGCCTCAACCTGGGCGACAAGGGCCCACTGCTCAACCATCGCGGAAACTCACTCTCGGTGGTCCAACAGGACGAACCCGACGCCACCAACTCTCGGCGTCCCAAACGAAAGGCGCAAGATCCCGCGTCCTGATGCTCTTCCTGGATGAACAACCCTTGAACAGCTTTTCCATAGCAGCGATCCAGTTCTCGGCCTCCCAAGGCCCCCAACTTAAATCCCAGAATCTGTAGGGGATGGGACTGGATGAGGTAGAATAACCGGTTGGCAACCTCTCGCTGCTCCTGCACCATCAGTGGTGCGACCAGGGTCGAAATCGACGATGTCGCGACTGGAGTACTACTGGCGATACCTCGGGAGATGCTCTCAGCTCAAACATGCGCAACACACGCTCCATGTTCTTCTCCTGGCGCCGCAACGCCTCCGACATCTGGGCCACCCGAGCCCGCAGATCCTGTACCTCACCCTGCCTAGCCTGCTCGGCAGCCCGCCGTCCGGGCTCCTCAGCTGAGGTCAAACGCCCGCTCGTCGCTGCACGACGTCTCGGCGGCCTCGCAAGTAACTGAAACAAAAACAAACATCAGGACACAACAACCATACGACCCAATCCAGCGAGAGTCTAAAATTTGTTATCCTTCCTAAAGTATTATGTTGTCTGCAGCCAACATAATCACTTTGAGAGAATAACATATCAAATCACTCATCCCAACCCGAGGGAGAGGTAAAAACTCAATCTGGACTCTCGCTAAAAGTCACGACTCTCACGTAGTCATCCTAATGTCCAACCACAAGCCTAGGGTTTCTAAGTCCTCAATGACCTATAACCTAGGCTCTGATACCACTCTAATCTGTCACGCCCCGGGGTCGAAACTGCGACCCGGGCTCGCTAACAGATCCGCCATCTGTACGGAAACTGCCGTACAGACGAAGCGTCTAGCCTGCAAAAGACAAAACTACAGCTACACAGATATCAGAGCGGATAAAAAGCTGTACTATAAAATTTTTCTCAACTACAAGTTGCTACAACTCATAGCCTATCTCCCAAAATCAGGCGATACAAATAGAAGTCCTCCTATACAACATCTACGAATCCAAATAGGAGATAGCTAACAAGAAACATAACCCACTCCCACAATCCGGGATGGTACATCTACCTTTCTCTAAAGTAACAATGCTGGTAGGGAACTATCACGCGACTCCCTGTCCTCGGTCCGTCCAATCAAGCTCAGCAGGAACGGAAGAAAGCCTCAGCAACCTGTCACCGACAGAGGGTGTGAGAACTACATCCTACAGTAGTTCTCAGTGGGTACCGTCTCCAAGAACCACGGTCTGCCCACTAAGTCTACCAGAGGCATAAGATAGAGAAAAGACTGATAATAAGATAAGTAAGCTGGAAAGGAAATCTACAGCTATCATGCCTCTATCTACTATGCTCAATAAGAAGAGACTATGGATGATAGAATGCAGTCACTCACTGCTGACAACATGTCACAAGTACTAAGCCCAAGACGCTCTACTATGACACATGCTACACCATCACTCTCTCAGTACATCACAAATCTCAGCGACTGCCCACCCGGGTCCAGTCGAATCAAGCCTGCGCCCCCTGGTGTATCAACCAGGGTGTCCAAACGGACAAACTCAATATCTCACACAGTGACCCCATGGTAGCACGGCCAGGGGTATCAAGCGACCTCTAGTACATGAACTAGGCGCATCATCGAAGCCTCGTCAGGCTCGGTATCATCATCGCAGCCTCATCAGGCTCGGAATCATCAACGCACCCGGGGCGTGGTTCGAGGGGTGCGACCCCACCGAACTCAAGTATCTCATCAGTATCACTGTCTCACAAGTGGCTCCTGCAGGCTGTGGTCCTCGATCAAACAGATCGGTATCTCGGTGCTCAAAGCACAAACTCGGTCGGAGAACCCTCCACGACTCAATCGCACAACACAGACCCACTCAACGAAGGTACAACACAGCTGGGACCGCCGTCTCTCCCACGGCTCCCACAACACAACTCCACTGAACTCAACACTCAACCCACGGCCGGAGCTACTCCACGGCCAAATCTACGAAGGGTCCGAAACCCAGGGAGACTAACATCTACGTCCCCAAGAGAGAAAGCAGCCCTTAGAACCCAGATCACTCGAATCCGCTCGGTGGATAAGTTTATAAGAAACCATGTCATTTATTTCAGAAAACCATTCGATCTGAGAAAAATCCATCTTTTAGTGATTTTTAGTCTCTTTTAGGAAAACCCTTTGAAATCAAGTTTTATGCCCAAGCCTCGAAGAGCTGATGCCTTCGTCCCAACGGACGAGAACAGACTCAGACAACCCTGCGAGGCTTGGGAGAAAACATTGGCTGACTAAAATCATGTATTTATCCAAAAAGGTTCTGGGTTCAAGGTCCTGCTAACACACGTGCACCACGATCCCAACCTGGTGGTGACGAGAAGAACAGTGGAAAGGAAAAACCCCCGGGACCACCGTTTACCTGAAACGGCTCCCCAAAATGCTAACACTGGCCTAACCCAGCCACCAGACCCCACTCGGCCCCCCGGGCCCGAGTGCAACACCCGTCCCACAACACTCTGACCACTCGGCCCACTACCCGGGCGAGGAAACTCTAAGTCCCGAAGGATATGAAAAGTGCGGGATGTCTAAAGCATAAGGAACCTAGCCCAAATTAAGGTTCACAATTGGTCTGGTCAAAATCATGCACATATGACGGGGGTGCTAGTTAAGTTCCAAGAAAACACTTAAACTAGCATGCAATCCTAACACATTAGAATTAGAAGGAAGTCCGTAGACTTGGAGAGAAAACCAACCCACCTCAGAAAGCCACCAATTGCTCGTCGACACTTGCAATTGGCTCAGCGGGCTTACCTGGCCTCCAAGGGGTCCGCACGCAACACGAAGCCCGATGCCAGAAACCGCACGCAAAACGGAGCACGCGGCGACCAACCACACGACCGCGCGCTCCGCGGAAGCAAAAACCGCACCGCAAGCTGTCAGAAGCGAAGAAATCGCAAAATCAATCAAAAAGGTCGAAACCGAGCATCCGACGGCGAAAAACAGCTTCCGTCAGCGAAAAATCAGCGCCCGACGGCGAAAAACAGCCCGTCGGCGAAAACCAGCGCCCGACGGCGAAAACAGCTCCGTCGGCGCAAAAACTGCTCAAAAACAGCTTGCGAAAAGCCAGCGAAAACTGCTCAAACCGCTCGCGAAATCTGCTCGAAAAACGCGCTAAACCGCTCGCAAACTGCTCGCGAAAAACGGCGAAAACCTGCGCGAAAACCTGCGCGAAACGGCGCGAAAACCTGCGCGAAAACTGCGCGAAAACCTGCGCGAAACGGCGCGAAAACCTGCGCGAAAACCTGCGGGAAACGGCGCGACCTGCGGGAAACGGCGCGAAAACCTGCGCGAAAACCTGCGCGAAACGGCGCGAAAACCTGCGCAAAAACAGCGCGAAACCAGCGCGAAAACCCCTCGCGAAAACAGCGGCCGACGGTGGGAAACAACGGCGAAAAACGGTGCCGGCACGCAAACCGAGGCGCCACCGCTGTCCCGGGAGCACGCCGAGCGGCAAAAACCCAGCCGCGCGACGAGGGAGGCCCGCCGCACGCCGCCCAACCAAGCGGCGCCGCGCAGCGGCCTGCTGCGCGGTGCCGGAGCGCACCGTGCAGCGCCCAGCGGCGCTGCGCACAGCGCCCAGCGGCGCTGCGCGCGGCGCCCAGCGGCGCTGCGCGCAGCGCCCAGAGGCGCTGCGCGCGGGCCCGCGCGCAGCCCACTGCGCTGCGCGCGGCCGCGCGCCTGCGCAGGCCCGCGCGCGGCCCGCGCGGCCCGCGCAGGCCCGCGCGCGGCCCTGCCGCGCGCCCCTGCGCGCGGCCCTGCCGCGCGCCCCTGCGCGCGGCCCGGCAGCGCCGCGTGCCGCTCTTTGCTGCACGCGGCGCCGCGCCCAGCGGCAAGATGCCGCAGGGTGCTGCCAACAGCAGCACCCTGGCGCCGCGCGTGCGCCGTTGCGCGCGCGCGCGGCCGCCGGCGACGGCAAATCCCATAAAAGCTCCGAAAAATCCGATAAATCCGAAAATCCGATTTAATCCAAAAAAACCCATTTTTAGCAATTAAAATCCAATTATAAAAATCCCTAAAGCTCAAAAACTCCAAGAAACCTCAAAAAGGAGAAATTGCTTACCTCGTCGTCGCACGTCGCACGCCCCCGAGCTTCGCACGGCCTCCAACGGCGAGTCCAAAAATCCACGATCGGCTCGAAACTCCTCTTCTTCCTTTTCTTCTTCCTTTTCCTCTCTTTTCCTTTCCTTTCTTTCTTTCTCTTTTTCTTTCTTTCTTCTCTCTGCTGCAGAGGAGGGTGGAGGCAGCTTTATATAAAGCATAAAGCTTTAATTAATTAAATCCATTAATTAATTAACTCCAAACTCCAACTCCAACTCACTTTTTGCCTTCGGGCTCTCCGCCGCTGCCCGGAACCTCCCGAACTCCGCTGTAAATCAAAAATACACGCGCTCACAGCTTTTTCTCTCCAAAAAGCTCATCCGTTGAGTCGGGGTGCTCAAATCAATTACCGGCTCCAAAATTGCCAGTTCCGACTCACTTTTTGACTCCGGGCCCTCCGCGTCAGTCCGGAACCTCCCGAACCTCGCTGTAAATCAAAAGTACACGTGTCCAGAGCTTTTTCTCTTCAAAAAGCTCGTCCGTTGAGTCGGGGTGCTCAAATCAATTACCGGCTCCAAAATTGCCAGTTCCGACTCACTTTTTGACTCCGGGTCCTCCGCGTCAGTCCGGAACCTCCCGAACTTCGCTGTAATCTGAAAGTACACCTGATCCAAGTGTTCCTGAATTTCCGGCGCTCCACGGTGAAGTCGGAAATTTCCAATCTCATCCTCAATCGGCCTACAAAGCCCGGAAAAACCCCGAATCGAGCTGGAGCTTCCGCGTTGATCCGAATCAACCCGGCATCAACTGTAACCTCAGATACAACATGCTCAAGGCAACTCTCTGCTCCAGGTCATCTGTGTGGTCGGCGCGCTATCCAATGCCCCGGTACTTTACAGGTACCTTGGGCCGCGTGCCCGACAGGCACGCGTGGGCGCACGTGGGGCGCGGCGTGGGCGCGTTGACCCGAGGCTCCCGGTATGGACGCCACGTGTCGTCGCAGGGTTCGGCCACGTGGCGCTTGGCTGTTGGCCCAAACAGCTGTTTGCTGTTTGGGTGTACACGTGGCGGCCTGGGGTTCTTCCGGGCGTGAACAGTAACGGGCCGGGCCCGCTACTGTAGCAGCCCGGAAGTACCGGGCGCCCGAAACTTTGGGCCAAAATTCCAAAGTTCAGATTTTCGGGCTGGGCTTATAAATAGCTGTCTTGTGAGGGAGTTTTGCCCCCTTTCCCGAGCTCCCCTGCCCATGGCCCCTTTAGCAAAGTTGGAGATATTCATTTTGCGCATCTTCTGGCAGAGGCCCGGATTTTTTTTCGAAGCCGCGGCGTCGACGACTTCGGCATCGGAGCGCAGTGTGGCGATTTTTCATCGGAGGCCCGTTATCGTCACAGTTTGATCTGAGAGGTCTACAGAGCTACTCCGTTAGTATTTTTGGACGATTTCTACGGCGTTGGAATCACGAGAGGTACGTCTTCGACTTTCGTGTTGATCATCTTGCTGGATTCAGAGTTTATGACACGGTTTTCGAGGCATTTCTAAGCCGCTGTTTTCTGGTGGAGTTTTTGGACAGCGGCCCCTTGCCGGAATTTTATCTCCGCACCCAAGTTTCGGATTGAGACGAGCCTGTACACTTTTTGTATCTACTCGTCGCAAGGATTATCATTGTATTTTTCCGGGATTTTTCTGAGGCTTGCCCGAAGGTATACTTTTCCCCTTTTATCTGTGTTTGAGTTTACAGTTGTGTGGTTGTGAGTATTTGCGCACCTATACTGTGGAATTTGTAACTTGGCCTACGGGGCTCGGATTTGGGCGTGAAGGTACCCGTTTCGAAGGTCTCGACGAGACGCTCGCTGTGATATTTTTATCGAAATTTTCAGGGCACTTTCTGCAGGTGGAAATTTCAGATCTTCAGGACTGTCTTATGCAGATTTTTGTACTTGGTTATTTTGTGGAATAAAGTGTAACCTTGGACCTTTTTGTTGTACCCAGGAGTATTTGCGGATGTTTGTGAACCCGTTGGTGTTGAGGATTAGTGGAGGTTGTTGCTTCTGGTGTTTTCAGCTGTGGAACTCCGGACTGTTAGCATTTTCAGGTGGGTGGCCTTGTCTTCATGACCTATGGACTGTGCATTAATTCTATCTGTGTAGGGACTTGCATGTTATAGATGTGTTCTATATAGCATGCTAGATTATAGGAATTGATGTTCCTAATGCTGTTAAATGATCATGTGTTTATTGTCCTTCCCTACAAGCTGTTGATTATTGTTATCTTGGAACTTGACCTAGCACCCCGTCATATGTTGCATGTGTAACCAGACTAGTAGAAAACCCTCACTTGGGCTAGGGTTATTTCTGCTTTAGACATCCACACTTCTACTTTCCTGGACATAGTGTTCTTCCTCGCCCGGGTAGTGGGCCGAGTGGTCAGGAGTTATCTTTTAGTGCGGGATGCATGTTACACTCGTGCTTGGGAGCAGAGTGGAGTCTGGTAGATGTAGTTGGTTGTTCATCTGTAGCGGGAGCTGTTTGGGTAGACGGCGGTCCCGAGATGTTTTATTCTCTTGTTTTATCTGTCGCCGCTGTATTAGTGGCAGCGGTATATCAGTGTTAGCAGGACCTTAAACCCAGAA
>CM055072.1:11039378-11099378 GCA_029204045.2 Tillandsia leiboldiana
TCCGTTGAGTCGGGGTGCTCAAATCAATTACCGGCTCCAAAATTGCCAGTTCCGACTCACTTTTTGACTCCGGGTCCTCCGCGTCAGTCCGGAACCTCCCGAACTTCGCTGTAATCTGAAAGTACACCTGATCCAAGTGTTCCTGAATTTCCGGCGCTCCACGGTGAAGTCGGAAATTTCCAATCTCATCCTCAATCGGCCTACAAAGCCCGGAAAAACCCCGAATCGAGCTGGAGCTTCCGCGTTGATCCGAATCAACCCGGCATCAACTGTAACCTCAGATACAACATGCTCAAGGCAACTCTCTGCTCCAGGTCATCTGTGTGGTCGGCGCGCTATCCAATGCCCCGGTACTTTACAGGTACCTTGGGCCGCGTGCCCGACAGGCACGCGTGGGCGCACGTGGGGCGCGGCGTGGGCGCGTTGACCCGAGGCTCCCGGTATGGACGCCACGTGTCGTCGCAGGGTTCGGCCACGTGGCGCTTGGCTGTTGGCCCAAACAGCTGTTTGCTGTTTGGGTGTACACGTGGCGGCCTGGGGTTCTTCCGGGCGTGAACAGTAACGGGCCGGGCCCGCTACTGTAGCAGCCCGGAAGTACCGGGCGCCCGAAACTTTGGGCCAAAATTCCAAAGTTCAGATTTTCGGGCTGGGCTTATAAATAGCTGTCTTGTGAGGGAGTTTTGCCCCCTTTCCCGAGCTCCCCTGCCCATGGCCCCTTTAGCAAAGTTGGAGATATTCATTTTGCGCATCTTCTGGCAGAGGCCCGGATTTTTTTTCGAAGCCGCGGCGTCGACGACTTCGGCATCGGAGCGCAGTGTGGCGATTTTTCATCGGAGGCCCGTTATCGTCACAGTTTGATCTGAGAGGTCTACAGAGCTACTCCGTTAGTATTTTTGGACGATTTCTACGGCGTTGGAATCACGAGAGGTACGTCTTCGACTTTCGTGTTGATCATCTTGCTGGATTCAGAGTTTATGACACGGTTTTCGAGGCATTTCTAAGCCGCTGTTTTCTGGTGGAGTTTTTGGACAGCGGCCCCTTGCCGGAATTTTATCTCCGCACCCAAGTTTCGGATTGAGACGAGCCTGTACACTTTTTGTATCTACTCGTCGCAAGGATTATCATTGTATTTTTCCGGGATTTTTCTGAGGCTTGCCCGAAGGTATACTTTTCCCCTTTTATCTGTGTTTGAGTTTACAGTTGTGTGGTTGTGAGTATTTGCGCACCTATACTGTGGAATTTGTAACTTGGCCTACGGGGCTCGGATTTGGGCGTGAAGGTACCCGTTTCGAAGGTCTCGACGAGACGCTCGCTGTGATATTTTTATCGAAATTTTCAGGGCACTTTCTGCAGGTGGAAATTTCAGATCTTCAGGACTGTCTTATGCAGATTTTTGTACTTGGTTATTTTGTGGAATAAAGTGTAACCTTGGACCTTTTTGTTGTACCCAGGAGTATTTGCGGATGTTTGTGAACCCGTTGGTGTTGAGGATTAGTGGAGGTTGTTGCTTCTGGTGTTTTCAGCTGTGGAACTCCGGACTGTTAGCATTTTCAGGTGGGTGGCCTTGTCTTCATGACCTATGGACTGTGCATTAATTCTATCTGTGTAGGGACTTGCATGTTATAGATGTGTTCTATATAGCATGCTAGATTATAGGAATTGATGTTCCTAATGCTGTTAAATGATCATGTGTTTATTGTCCTTCCCTACAAGCTGTTGATTATTGTTATCTTGGAACTTGACCTAGCACCCCGTCATATGTTGCATGTGTAACCAGACTAGTAGAAAACCCTCACTTGGGCTAGGGTTATTTCTGCTTTAGACATCCACACTTCTACTTTCCTGGACATAGTGTTCTTCCTCGCCCGGGTAGTGGGCCGAGTGGTCAGGAGTTATCTTTTAGTGCGGGATGCATGTTACACTCGTGCTTGGGAGCAGAGTGGAGTCTGGTAGATGTAGTTGGTTGTTCATCTGTAGCGGGAGCTGTTTGGGTAGACGGCGGTCCCGAGATGTTTTATTCTCTTGTTTTATCTGTCGCCGCTGTATTAGTGGCAGCGGTATATCAGTGTTAGCAGGACCTTAAACCCAGAACCTTTTTGGACACACATATGATTTTTGTCAACCCAATGGTTTCTTCCAAGCATCGTAGGGTCGCCGGAGTCTGTTCTTGTTTGATTGGACGAAGGCATTAGCCCTTCGAGGCTTGGATATAAAACTTGGTTTCAACTGTTTTCCTAAAAAGAACTAAAAATCATTAAATATGGATTTCTTACAGATCAGATGGCTTCAGTAAGAAATGTCACCTTTTTCCTATAAATTAACCACCCGAGATGATTCGAGTGGTCTGGGTTCTAAGGTTTGCCTTCTTCTTAGGACGAGAACAACGAGAGGCTATGCCTAGAGCCTGTTCTTGTTTGATTTGGGGTGTAGATTCTAGTCTTTCGGTGTTCCCGAACCCTTCATTGGGTCAGGGGTTGAGATGTTCGGCCTGATTGGCCTGTTGAGTCAGCTGTTCGTAGTGGATGCGATGTTGGCCTGTTGAGGCAGTTGTTCACAGTAGATGCGACGTTTGGCCTGTTTGGCCTGTTGAGACAGTTTCTCGCAGTGGATGCGACTTTGTGCTATGAGTTGGTAGAGTGTGATCTAGAGGTTATTTTTCTGATTTAGTAGTGGAGGTGGTTCTCCCACTTAGCTTTGAGGATCTTGGGGTTCTGGCAGATCGAGTCGTGGAGGTTTCCCGACTCAGCCATGGTCGTGCATTTATCAGATTGAGTCGTTGAGGGTTCTCCGACATAGCTGTGAGAGTGTTTTGGGCTATTCCTGTTCGAGTCGAGGTTCTTTTTCCGACTGAGTTGTGCTTTGAGCTTGGAGTTACCGATCTGTTTGATCGTGGATCATAGCCTGCATGAGCCACATTTGAGCTTGACAGAGATACTTTACAGAGATACTTGAGATGGGTTACTTTTTACTCGAGCGGGTCGCTCCCCTCGAGTGCCACTCCGGAGTAGGCGAGACCGGGTTGTTGTACCGGTGTGAGATTGAGCTTTTTATCGCGACTTGTCATTGCATTTGTCCCTCTGGCTGTGCTGGTGTTGGCAGTCATGGACGTCCTACGTAAGTCCGCTCCTCCGGGACGTAACGGCAGTAGGTTGGCGCAGGCTTGACTGGACCCGAGGAGGCAGTCAGTTCAGATTGAGTGATCAGAGATGAGAGTTAGTTGTGGCATCATGTTCTTTCTGTCCCACTCTTTGAGCATCTAGATAGAGGCATAGTAGCTGTAGAGTTTACTTTTCCCAGCTTTCCTTACAGCACTGCTTTTGTTACTTTATGCCTCTAGTAGACTTAGTGGGCAGACCGTCGGGCTTGTTGGCGGCACCCACTGAGAACTACTGTGGGATGTAGTTCTCACACCCGTCGTGGTGTCTTTCCCCAGGGACTCTACTCCGGTTCCTGTTGTTCCTGTTGCTGATCCTTCTGACCGAGGCGAGGGAGTCGCGAGCTAGTTCCCTACCCGTCGTTGGTGTGTAGCGGTACCCCTTCAGTAGATTAGTTATTTTATTTTCCTCCTTTGAGAGACTGTTGTAGTGAGGATTGTTATGTATTGAGAGCCTGTACACTGACGTATTTATTGGAGATACCTCCCGGTTGAGTTCTAAGTTTGTATATGAGGATACTGTATGATTATCATTTTTGGGAGACGGACATTGTTGTATTATTTCCAGTTGTACAGTGATTGATTTAGTTATACAGCAGATTTTTATTTATAGCTCTGATATCTGTTTAGCTGTAGTACTTTTCTTGCAGGTAGGACGCTTCGCCTATGCGGGTTTGGCATAGGTGGCGGATCTGTTGGCGAGCCGGGTCGCAGTTTCGACCCCGGGGCGTGACAGATTAGAGTGGTATCAGAGCCTAGGTTGTAGGTCATTGAGGACTTAGACACCCTAGGCTTGTGGTTGGACATTAGGATGACTACGTGAGAGTCGTGACTTTTAGCGAGAGTCCTGATCGAGTTTTGTACCTCTCCCAAGAGACGGGATGAGTGATTGGCATGTTTATGCTCCTAAGCGATTATGTTGGCTGCAGACAACATAATGCTGTGGAATTGATAACATGTCTTAGACTTTCGCTGGATTGGGTCGTATGGTTGTTGTGTCCTGATGTTTGTTATTGTGCAGTGGACTACGATGCCCCTGAGACGTCGTGTAGCGAAGAGGGCACATCCCGCATCTGATGAGTAACCCGAGCAGCGGGAGACAGAGTTACCAGAGCAGAGCGAGACCCGGGAGTTATGGATCCAGATGGCACAGATGTCGGAGGCTGTCCGATGCCAGGAGGAGGCCATGGAACGTTTGATGCGCTTGTTGGAGCAGAGAGCATAGCCAGTGGCAGTACCGCTTGAGTGTCCTCCAGTACTTTCTTCCTATGCAGTGGTATCTTCAGTTGTACCTGTGGCACCGACTGAGCGAGCAGCCCCTCCGTGTCGATGAGTAGTGCCGAGGCACCTGTTACGGCATTTTGGTATTGGCATATTTCGTGAGTCAAGTCAGTGAGTTGAGTCGGAGTCTTAAAGGGATCAAATTGTCAATCAGCAATCAAAGACTTAGAGAAGATTCAACAAGAGCTCAAGTTGATACTCAGTGTCTTGAATCTTGAAGATTGAAGTTGAAGAATTGTGGATCAGTTACATCAATCTCAAGAAGAAAGTATTCAAAAGGATCAGGTATGGTTAACTAAATAATTTTGGTGATCCGAATACTTTCTTATAGTATAGAAACACTTGGAAGAATTTTTAATTTCATAATAATCAAAAACTGGTGTTCGGACATGTTCAGGATCCGGATCAGGGCCAACGATCCGGATCCCGAAGGTTGTTGCTTCATACAAGACTTCGATCCGGATCCATGCAATTTCCGATCCGGATCCCGAATGTTAAGTTTTCTGATTTGTATGAACGATCCGGATCGGGCAATGCGATCCGGATCCCGAACCCTTTGTTTTCTGGAATCGTCAATCTCGTTACGACGATCCGGATCGCAGTAAATCCGATCCGGATCGCCGTCCTGAAAATTTCCAGATAAGGTAAGTTTTTGATTCTTATCTCTTTCCAAAGGTTTCTAAACTATAAATAGACACTTAGGGTTTCTCAAAAACGTGGGAGCTACGGCCGATCAATTTATAAAACACTTGAGAGCAACCCTAGAGGCTAGGTTTTTATCTATCTTCTTCATAGCCTCTTTTAGGTCAATTCGATGGTTCTTTCAAGAACATATCTTTTGTCGAATTGATCTAATCTTTGCTTAGAGATTTCTTCTACGGTTCTTCATTGATAATCTAAGCAAAGGATCACCATCGAAGTCAATATTCTTATCGACTGAGTTTGCGTCGTGGATTCGACGTGGCATCGTGGATTCGGTGTGCTAAAGGCGTTTCGTGGATTCGAAGCGTGCGTTTGTGGATTCGAACGTGAGCAGTGGACGGGCAAAACGGTGGAGCGCGAGGTCCAAGAAATTGAAGGAGGGGTTAAATCCGTGGAGACGGTAATCACCTTGTTATTCTTCTTTTCTTAGGGATTGTTATTGCGTGGATATCCAACCGGTCAGCGCAAGGTCCGAAGAAGCTGAAGGAGGGGTTGAGTCCGTGGAGTCGGTAATCACCTTGTTATTCTTCTATTCTTAGTGGATTGTTATTGCGTGTTGGTCCCGTGGTTTTTCTCCTGGATTGGAGTTTCCACGTAAATCTCGGTGTGCTGTTTTTATTTTCCGCATTGGTTTTTATTTTGCACTGAGATTGAGTTTTTAAGTATTACACCTATTCACCCCCCCTCTAGGTGTTTGATAGTACCTATTTAGATCCCTTGGGATTAATAACTCTACAATTGGTATCAGAGAGGGTTTTAGGTTTATCTATCTTGATGGGTGAAAGTGGTAATATTTATAGACCTCCTCTTTTTGATGGGACTAATTATGCTTATTGGAAAGTGCGGATGAGAGCTTTTCTCATCGCAATTGATGAGCGAGTATGGCAATCCGTGGAATGCGGTTGGGTGCATCCTGTTGAGGAAGTAGGAAATTCTACTACCCCAAAACCTCGCTCTAGATGGTCCAAAGAGGAATTTGAAAGATCTTCTTACAATGGGAAAGGTATGAACGCTTTATTTAACTCTCTTTCCTCGACTGAATTTTCAAGAATTTCCGCGTGTGAAACCGCGAAGGAAATTTGGGATATTCTCAAAATTACACATGAGGGTACTAATCTTGTAAAAATTCAAAAGCTCCAGATGCTTACAAGTCAATTTGACTCTATTCATATGGAAGGGCATGAATTGTTTACAGATTATTACACTAGACTTCAAGATGTAATAAATACATGTGCTAATTTAGGAGAAAAGATCCCGGAGTCGAAAATTGTAAGAAAGATACTTCGGACTCTTCCGGAACGGTTTAGGCCAAAGGTTACCGCCATTGAAACCGTTAGTCATCCGGATGAGATGAGTGTAGAGGAATTAGTAGGTGCTTTGCAAACTTATGAAATGACTTTTCCTACTAATCAAGTTTCTTCCAAGTCTTCTTCTAAGCTTACAGGTATTGCATTCAAATCAACAAAGGAAGAAGATAGCGAATCAAGTTCCGACGATGAAATCTCTTTTGCCGATTTTGAAGAACAATTGGCGCGGATCGTAAAGAAATTTCGTCAAAAATTTTGGAAGAATCGAACCGATGGATCTTCATCAATGAAATCTTCTAAAGGATCATCGGGTTCTAAATCCTCTAAACTCAAAAGCTTTGCAAAACCTTCTAAAGAAAAAGAAAAAGATGATTTCGAAGGGGAAATCCAATGCTATCGATGCAAAGGCTACGGCCATTTTTCAATGGATTGTCCTTCTAAGAAATCATATAAAAAGAAGGCTTTGCAAGCGAAAACTTGGGACGATTCTACTTCTAATGAATCAACCTCAAGTATAGAGGAAAAAATCGTTGCTTCTCATGCCTCTCATTTTCCCTCTTCTAATAATTGTTTATCATCTTTAGTCGCTGACTCTACTCCTTTGATTTTGTATGAAACATCAACAACCGGCGGAGAGTCATCAAGTGAGGGGGAGTGGGACGAGGAAGAACTCGTTGAGGCATATCAACAACTTCTTGCGGAATCTAAGAAGATGGCCAAACATATCAAGAAGTTGAGAAAGCAACGACTTGAGAATCAAGACGAGAATCATGCTTTAAAGATCAAACTTCATGATCTCGAGGAGGAACGAGAGCTTTTATTGAATAATAATAAAATCCTCCAAGAAAAGATAAATCAATCGGAAACGGTCGTTAATTCCCATATTGACAAGATTGATTTTCTAGAAAAACAGTTTGAGGAGATTCATGTCACCAACCAAGCATTGACCAAACAAGTTCATCAACTTAAATCCGACATACAAAGGATCTCAACCGATTCCAAGAAACTTGAGTGTATGTCCGGTTTAGGTCAAACAAGTAAGGTTGGTTTGGGATTCAAAAAGGACCAAACTGTGCATGCTTCAAGTTCCACAATGAAATTGAAAGGAAGAACTTGTCACTTATGTGGACTTGAAGGACATTTGGTGAGGGATTGCCCGAAAAAGAGAAAGAAAAATCCTTCGGCAACTTCATCTACGGAGCGGACTCAACGGACTCAAAAGACACATCAAGTCAAAAGAGTTCACTCAATCCATCAAAGGTCCGAGCCACATCATCAATCATACAAGTGGATCATTGCAAGGCAAAGACCTAAGGTGGATCAACAGTCAAAGCGGACAACCCCCGGCCACAACGAATCAAGACAACCCAAAATCCAGCGATTTTGGATTCGGAAAGGTGATATCTTTCCTTGTCTTAAGTTCTAAATAGCTTATGACTGTATGTAATGCTTTGATTGGTTTTCCCTTCATATCTTTCTTAATCTTTGCATTACATGTTTTTCAATGCTCTTCGTTTTTATACTTTGTTTTTGAACAAAAGGGTTTTTAATGAACAAGTGCATTGAATGAAAAGGGCTTTCACTTTCATTCACTCCAAATTAATTTTATATGGATTATCAACTTTACTTCATAATCATAATCTTGAAGATACTTCATTATAGGAGTTTTTGATATTATAAGCATCAAATTTTAGAAATCATGTGTGATCTTCAGATGCTTAATCTATCTCGGTTGTGTGAGTTCTTTGTGATAAACATGAGACAACCGATTGACTAAAATTTGGGATTTAATTCTTTCACGTAAGAGATTGCCTTCTTACAAGGGTAAATAATTGAATTATGAAAGATGTGGAAAGAGTTACATCCGAAAGGAGTGTGAAAACTACCACCACATGCTGGAAAGAGCTGCCACCCCGGTCGTCCGGTTTGTGTGTGAAGCTACCACATGTTATGGATGCTTGATAGTATTTTATGAGAAAATCTTTAGTTGAAGCATTTGGAGATTTATATGCAAAACTCTTATATTTTGAACAATCTCCTGGTTGGTATAAGGTGGAATAGTTGAAAGATGCTCAAAGAGCCACCCTTAGGTATTTTAGTGCTTATCTCAAATTTGAAAGGGTAAGAAATCAAATTGATGTCATTTGGAAATCTCTATAAGTCATCTTTGTAAATCCGTTACATCTTGATAGAGTTTGGATCTCAAGATTATTTTTGATGACTTGTGTTTGATGAATATAACATGAAAAACGGTTTATAATGTTTTACCTTTATTTTTCATGATTTTGGAGTAAATCTTTTTAATTTTGTGAAATTAATTGGATTGAATGACATCTGTGTGAATTCACTGTTTAAAGCACTTAAATTGATTTCTTGATGGAATACAAATCGGTATTTGAAAAGATTCTAAAATCTGGATTTGTTTCAAGAAATTATTTGATTTTTGCTTTCTGGTATAGGTACGGAATCTGCATTTTTGTTATATACCAGAACTGAGTTTTTATCTCTCTTTCTCTATGAACTAATATTGTTAGTGATTTACTTTTGTCTAGTATGTTCACTGTTTGACAATTTGTGACAAAAAGGGGGAGAAGAGAAATGATCGGAGATGAGATCATCAAGAGAGTACAAACGAAAATGGAAAAATGGGGGAGAACGGAAAATGATGATCGTATCACAAAGGGGGAGAACATAGATGCTCAAGAACATGGAGAACATGTTAGAGATGCTCAAGATAGGGGGAGACAAAGAAAGGTTGAAAGAGCTGGGAAAAACAAAAGAACCAAAAGGATGAATCAAATGTAGGATTTTAATTTCTAACGACTGACGTTTGATTTTGTTTGGAGTTTTGTTTTGCAGGAATTACATCACTTTAAGACTCCAAGTCCTAAGTCATAGAGTATGTTCTAGGACTGTTTGGTTCAAATGTAATTTTGTATTTATTGGATCTTTCACGCAAAGAAAATCAATGTTTTGGTGATAACATTGAATTTCGATTTTTGGTTTAAGATAAGTGACTTGAGCGCTTTTATGTATTTTTGGGTTTTGTCACGAAATTGCCAAAGGGGGAGATTGTTACGGCATTTTGGTATTGGCATATTTCGTGAGTCAAGTCAGTGAGTTGAGTCGGAGTCTTAAAGGGATCAAATTGTCAATCAGCAATCAAAGACTTAGAGAAGATTCAACAAGAGCTCAAGTTGACACTCAGTGTCTTGAATCTTGAAGATTGAAGTTGAAGAATTGTGGATCAGTTACATCAATCTCAAGAAGAAAGTATTCAAAAGGATCAGGTATGGTTAACTAAATAATTTTGGTGATCCGAATACTTTCTTATAGTATAGAAACACTTGGAAGAATTTTTAATTTCATAATAATCAAAAACTGGTGTTCGGACATGTTCAGGATCCGGATCAGGGCCAACGATCCGGATCCCGAAGGTTGTTGCTTCATACAAGACTTCGATCCGGATCCATGCAATTTCCGATCCGGATCCCGAATGTTAAGTTTTCTGATTTGTATGAACGATCCGGATCGGGCAATGCGATCCGGATCCCGAACCCTTGGTTTTCTGGAATCGTCAATCTCGTTACGACGATCCGGATCGCAGTAAATCCGATCCGGATCGCCGTCCTGAAAATTTCCAGATAAGGTAAGTTTTTGATTCTTATCTCTTTCCAAAGGTTTCTAAACTATAAATAGACACTTAGGGTTTCTCAAAAATGTGGGAGCTACGGCCGATCAATTTATAAAACACTTGAGAGCAACCCTAGAGGCTAGGTTTTTATCGATCTTCTTCATAGCCTCTTTTAGGTCAATTCGATGGTTCTTTCAAGAACATATCTTTTGTCGAATTGATCTAATCTTTGCTTAGAGATTTCTTCTACGGTTCTTCATTGATAATCTAAGCAAAGGATCACCATCGAAGTCAATATTCTTATCGACTGAGTTTGCGTCGTGGATTCGACGTGGCATCGTGGATTCGGTGTGCTAAAGGCGTTTCGTGGATTCGAAGCGTGCGTTCGTGGATTCGAACGTGAGCAGTGGACGGGCAAAACGGTGGAGCGCGAGGTCCAAGAAATTGAAGGAGGGGTTAAATCCGTGGAGACGGTAATCACCTTGTTATTCTTCTTTTCTTAGGGATTGTTATTGCGTGGATATCCAACCGGTCAGCGCAAGGTCCGAAGAAGCTGAAGGAGGGGTTGAGTCCGTGGAGTCGGTAATCACCTTGTTATTCTTCTATTCTTAGTGGATTGTTATTGCGTGTTGGTCCCGTGGTTTTTCTCCTGGATTGGAGTTTCCACGTAAATCTCGGTGTGCTGTTTTTATTTTCCGCATTGGTTTTTATTTTGCACTGAGATTGAGTTTTTAAGTATTACACCTATTCACCCCCCCTCTAGGTGTTTGATAGTACCTATTTAGATCCCTTGGGATTAATAACTCTACAGCACCGAGACAGGATGGATAGTGGATAGTAGCTGAGCTTAGGGACATCATTGATCGATGGAGCCAGTCCCGGCAGTCTGAACCATCCCGATTCATACGTTTGAGTTGGAGCCTTTGTAGGCAGAATTGGGGTTGGTGGTGATGGAGAGACTCTCGGAGAGCCTCCCTGTGCTAGGGAGTTTATACAGTCGTTGAACTACGCGCTCCAGGTTTCGAGGGACGAGGCGCATAGGATATGTGTGGCTGAGAGTGGATTGCGCCAGGATACGTTTCAGTTTACTCAGTTCCTCCGTTACAGGTTCTGACGCCTCGTTGGAGTAGGCGTTGGGTTTGGAGCGGGGCGCTGCAGTTCCGTTGGTTAGAGATCTGCCGCCAGAGGTGAGTTCTGGATATTGGCGCTTGGCGCCGGGTGATGGAGGACAGATCGGCCGGCAGAGATATTTCTGATTTTATTTTCCTGGATAACGGGTTCCCGTGATGCCAGAGATCGGGTGGACCCCGATGGTAGCATCAACATCTATAACAGAGTAGCGCAGCGGTAGCGTGGATTTGTTATCTGCGGAGGACTTTATACGTCTCCTCAATGTGAGCAGAGACAGAGGTCGTGCTCCCTTGTGGATAGTCCTGATTTTCAGGCAGTTTGGGCGACAACCACTTGCTTTGAGCGGATGAATCTGTGCCGCCCGGTTGGAGGGCACCACGGCAGTGGATCGAGTTGTCGCAGGTGTGATTTCATCACAGCAGTCGGAGTAGGAGCATGTTGCATTCCTGCATGGACTAGAGGCAGATTGTTACCACATGCACTTGAGGTACAGGTTCCTGTTAGTGTTGTGTATGTGGGGGAGGCTTGTGGTCTATGTCCTATGCAGTTGAGGCCGCGAGATATACGGGTTGACTTATTGGTAATTATGGCAGTTCAGCGTTTCGACCTAGTGCTTGGGTTTTGGTTGGCACAGTGCCACAGGATGTTAGACTGCGAAAGGAGAGGACTTTGACCTTCTGCGAGGCAGACGAGAGGAGATTTGGTTGTTGAGGTCGTTAGAGCACACTGGTTATAGCGACAATGTGAGAGGTGCTTACGGCGGCACCGGGACCCAAAGATATCTCTGTTGCCACGAGATTCCGGGTGTGATTTCACCTGAGCTGTTGATAATGCCGCGGGTTAGGGAGATAGAGATTGAGTTGGCGTGGTTCGGGGAACCGCGCCACCCTCGACAGCACCTCATTGGATATTGCCAGTAGAGCTGTGAGAGCTGATGGCGCAGTTGCAGGATCTGATGGATCAAGGGGTCTGTTTGACCTAGTGCCACGCCGTTGATATACGGTGGTGATGCCACATCGTTGATACACGACTGTGAGGGCCCTTTTTATGGTTCGTGTGTAGACAAGTCCGAGTATTATTCTGGACCTTTTGATGGAGTTATACTCCGGCAGTTGTACGACTGATGCAGGTACAGATTTTGGAATCATACGGCTGAGTATTTCGTCAAGATGGTGTTCAGGACACGGTAGGGGCATTATGTTATAGTGAGGCCAATTGGATTGATTAACGCCCTGCGACTCTTTTGGTTTGAGGAATTGTGCTCCAGCTGTACTTGATTGCATTGGTAACAAGATCCTCCAGGGATATTATGATCTACTCCCAGAGCGACTTGGAGCATGGGGAGCACTGGTGGATGTGTTACCATGCTGTGTGGATGAAGCTGTATGCCAGGTTATTGAGATACAAGTTTTATCTTTAGAAGCTTACCTTCTTGGGTCACATTGTGTTAGCCATAGGAGCGGCGGTGGGTTTCCGGCCAATGTGGATGCTATTTGAGTTTGGCTGAGATCAACATTTATTGTTGAGGTGAGGAACAGGGCTCGAGGTTGTGTCCCTGAGGGTCCCTTTTGACGGTAGACTGCGGTGAAGCAGTACCTGCGGATGGTCAGGATCCGAGAGTGATTGAGCGAGGACCCTAGCCGATTAGGGCTTCTTTTCTTTGGATGACCGTATGGGTTTGTCTCGGACCGCCTGGTTGAGCTGGCACCAGGGAGCGGTGTTGGTGCGTCCTACATTGGTTGTTCTCTCTTTTCCCCCAGCCTTTTGTTGGCGTTCGTGATGGTCCTTCCACGTCTCAGCAGGAGTGTTAGGCTTGTGGATTCCTCGCCCGTGATGGACTCGTTTCCTTTGAGATATGCGAGTACTTGTGGTACGAGGGACGCCCGTTGCGAATTCTGGCTCGTGAGATGAGAGAATTACGCAACCGGGCCATGCCGTACTGATTATTATTTTGTGGAGGAGTAATCACGGGGAGTGAGTAGCAACTGGGGAGTTGGAGACTGTGTTGTTGGATGCTTACCCTTGGCTTTGAACTCCCTTTTGAGCCGTGTTTGTTTCGAGGACGAAACTTTCTTTTAGTGGGGGAGGATGTGAGGACCCGGAAATTCCCACGTTTGGATTACTGTTGGATCTGCGGCTTCTGGAGACCCATGTTGGGTGTTAGAGGTGTTTGCGCGCATATTGGACCCAAGATTTGGACTCGGCATGAAAAACGGATCAAGTTTGCTTTCCCGGGAATTTTTGAGAAATTTTTGAAGTGGAATTTGGCAAATCGGACTTCGGATTTGGATTCAGCGCGCGGAAAACGATCGAAACGGGCTATTTACTTGTATTTTTCGGAGTCCGGATGCGAAAACACGTATTTCGAGGTCTTGGGTACTGTTCCGGCTGCCGGAGAGGCGCCGGCGGCGGCGGCGGGCGGCGGAGCGCGGCGGCTGGCGGCGGCGGAGGTGCGCGGTCCACCGCGGAGGCGTGCACCCGGGCGCTGGCCACGTGGCGCATCCCGGTTGGCGGGCGAAGTGGGCGCGGTCCTCGGGATGGCGCGGGTGCACGGTGGACCGGGGGTGGACACGTGGCAGATCGGGGTTGGTGCGGCGTTGTGCGCGCGGTCCACGGTGCGGGGAGCTGGTACCTCGGGCCGCGTGCCCGACAGGCACGCGTGGGCGCACGTGGGGCGCGGCGTGGGCGCGTTGACCCGAGGCTCCCGGTGTGGACGCCACGTGTCGTCGCAGGGTTCGGCCACGTGGCGCTTGGCTGTTGGCCCAAACAGCTGTTTGCTGTTTGGGTGTACACGTGGCGGCCTGGGGTTCTTCCGGGCGTGAACAGTAACGGGCCGGGCCCGCTACTGTAGCAGCCCGGAAGTACCGGGCGCCCGAAACTTTGGGCCAAAATTCCAAAGTTCGGATTTTCGGGCTGGGCTTATAAATAGCTGTCTTGTGAGGGAGTTTTGCCCCCTTTCCCGAGCTCCCCTGCCCATGGCCCCTTTAGCAAAGTTGGAGATCTTCATCTTGCGCATCTTCTGGCAGAGGCCCGGATTTTTTTGGAACCCGCGGCGTCGATGACTTCGGCATCGGAGCGCAGTGTGGCGATTTTTCATCGGAGGCCCGTTATCGTCACAGTTTGATCTGAGAGGTCTACAGAGCTACTCCGTCAGTATTTTTGGACGATTTCTACGGCGTTGGAATCACGAGAGGTACGTCTTCGACTTTCGTGTTGATCATCTTGCTGGATTCAGAGTTTATGACACGGTTTTCGAGGCATTTCTAAGCCGCTGTTTTCTGGTGGAGTTTTTGGACAGCGGCCCCTTGCCGGAATTTTATCTCCGCACGCGATTGTCGGATTGAGACGAGCCTGTACACTTTTTGTATCTACTCGTCGCAAGGATTATCATTATATTTTTCCGGGATTTTTCTGAGGCTTGCCCGAAGGTATACTATTCCCCTTTTATCTGTGTTTGAGTTTACAGTTGTGTGGTTGTGAGTATTTGCGCACCTGTACTGTGGAATTTGTAACTTGGCCTACGGGGCTCGGATTTGGGCGTGCAGGTACCCGTTTCAAAGGTCTCGACGAGACGCTCGCTGTGATATTTTTATCGGAATTTTCAGGGCACTTTCTGCAGGTGGAAATTTCAGATCTTCAGGACTGTCTTATGCAGATTTTTGTACTTGGTTATTTTGTGGAATAAAGTGTAACCTTGGACCTTTTTGTTGTACCCAGGAGTATTTGCGGATGTTTGTGAACCCGTTGGTGTTGAGGATTAGTGGAGGTTGTTGCTTCTGGTGTTTTCAGCTGTGGAACTCCGGACTGTTAGCATTTTCAGGTGGGTGGCCTTGTCTTCATGACCTATGCACTGTGCATTAATTCTATCTGTGTAGGGACTTGCATGTTATAGATGTGTTCTATATAGCATGCTAGATTATTGGAATTGATGTTCCTAATGCTGTTAAATGATCATGTGTTTATTGTCCTTCCCTACAAGCTGTTGATTATTGTTATCTTGGAACTTGACCTAGCACCCCGTCATATGTTGCATGTGTAACCAGACTAGTAGAAAACCCTCACTTGGGCTAGGGTTATTTCTGCTTTAGACATCCACACTTCTACTTTCCTGGACATAGTGTTCTTCCTCGCCCGGGTAGTGGGCCGAGTGGTCAGGAGTTATCTTTTAGTGCGGGATGCATGTTACACTCGTGCTTGGGAGCAGAGTGGAGTCTGGTAGATGTAGTTGGTTGTTCATCTGTAGCGGGAGCTGTTTGGGTAGACGGCGGTCCCGAGATGTTTTATTCTCTTGTTTTATCTGTCGCCGCTGTATTAGTGGCAGCGGTATATCAGTGTTAGCAGGACCTTAAACCCAGAACCTTTTTGGACACACATATGATTTTTGTCAACCCAATGGTTTCTTCCAAGCATCGTAGGGTCGCCGGAGTCTGTTCTTGTTTGATTGGACGAAGGCATTAGCCCTTCGAGGCTTGGATATAAAACTTGGTTTCAACTGTTTTCCTAAAAAGAACTAAAAATCATTAAATATGGATTTCTTACAGATCAGATGGCTTCAGTAAGAAATGTCACCTTTTTCCTATAAATTAACCACCCGAGATGATTCGAGTGGCCTGGGTTCTAAGGTCTGCCTTCTTCTTAGGACGAGAACAACGAGAGGCTATGCCTAGAGCCTGTTCTTGTTTGATTTGGGGTGTAGATTCTAGTCTTTCGGTGTTCCCGGACCCTTCATTGGGTCAGTGGTTGAGATGTTCGGCCTGATTGGCCTGTTGAGTCAGCTGTTCGCAGTGGATGCGATGTTGGCCTGTTGAGGCAGTTGTTCGCAGTAGATGCGACGTTTGGCCTGTTTGGCCTGTTGAGACAGTTTCTCGCAGTGGATGCGACTTTGTGCTATTAGTTGGTAGATTGTGATCTATAGGTTATTTTTCTGATTTAGTAGTGGAGGTGGTTCTCCCACTTAGCTTTGAGGATCTTGGGGTTCTGGCAGATCGAGTCGTGGAGGTTTCCCGACTCAGCCATGGTCGTGCATTTATCAGATTGAGTCGTTGAGGGTTCTCCGACATAGCTGTGAGAGTGTTTTGGGCTATTCCTGTTCGAGTCGAGGTTCTTTTTCCGACTGAGTTGTGCTTTGAGCTTGGAGTTACCGATCTGTTTGATCGTGGATCATAGCCTGCATGAGCCACATTTGAGCTTGACAGAGATACTTTACAGAGATACTTGAGATGGGTTACTTTTTACTCGAGCGGGTCGCTCCCCTCGAGTGCCACTCCAGAGTAGGCGAGACCGGGTTGTTGTACCGGCGTGAGATTGAGCTTTCTATCGCGACTTGTCTTTGCATTTGTCCCTCTGGTTGTGCTGGTGTTGGCAGTCATGGACGTCCTACGTAAGTCCGCTCCTCCGGGACGTAACGGCAGTAGGTTGGCGCAGGCTTGACTGGACCCGAGGAGGCAGTCAGTTCAGATTGAGTGATCAGAGATGAGAGTTAGTTGTGGCATCATGTTCTTTCTGTCCCACTCTTTGAGCATCTAGATAGAGGCATAGTAGCTGTAGAGTTTACTTTTCCCAGCTTTCCTTACAGCACTGCTTTTGTTACTTTATGCCTCTAGTAGACTTAGTGGGCAGACCGTCGGGCTTGTTGGCGGCACCCACTGAGAACTACTGTGGGATGTAGTTCTCACACCCGTCGTGGTGTCTTTCCCCAGGGACTCTACTCCGGTTCCTGTTGTTCCTGTTGCTGATCCTTCTGACCGAGGCGAGGGAGTCGCGAGCTAGTTCCCTACCCGTCGTTGGTGTGTAGCGGTACCCCTTCAGAGGAGAGCTTCAGTAGATTAGTTATTTTATTTTCCTCCTTTGAGAGTCTGTTGTAGTGAGGATTGTTATGTATTGAGAGCCTGTACACTGACGTATTTATTGGAGATACCTCCCGGTTGAGTTCTGAGTTTGTATATGAGGATACTGTATGATTATCATTTTTGGGAGACGGACATTGTTGTATTATTTCCAGTTGTACAGTGATTGATTTAGTTATACAGCAGATTTTTATTTATAGCTCTGATATCTGTTTAGCTGTAGTACTTTTCTTGCAGGTAGGACGCTTCGCCTATGCGGGTTTGGCATAGGTGGCGGATCTGTTGGCGAGCCGGGTCGCAGTTTCGACCCCGGGGCGTGACAGATTAGAGTGGTATCAGAGCCTAGGTTGTAGGTCATTGAGGACTTAGACACCCTAGGCTTGTGGTTGGACATTAGGATGACTACGTGAGAGTCGTGACTTTTAGCGAGAGTCCTGATCGAGTTTTGTACCTCTCCCAAGAGACGGGATGAGTGGTTGGCATGTTTATGCTCCTAAGCGATTATGTTGGCTGCAGACAACATAATGCTGTGGAATTGATAACATGTCTTAGACTTTCGCTGGATTGGGTCGTATGGTTGTTGTGTCATGATGTTTGTTATTGTGCAGTGGACTACGATGCCCCTGAGACGTCGTGTAGCGAAGAGGGCACATCCCGCATCTGATGAGTAACCCGAGCAGCGGGAGACAGAGTTACCAGAGCAGAGCGAGACCCAGGAGTTATGGATCCAGATGGCACAGATGTCGGAGGCTGTCCGATGCCAGGAGGAGGCCATGGAACGTTTGATGCGCTTGTTGGAGCAGAGAGCATAGCCAGTGGCAGTACCGCTTGAGTGTCCTCCAGTACTTTCTTCCTATGCAGTGGTATCTTCAGTTGTACCTGTGGCACCGACTGAGCGAGTAGCCCCTCCGGGATCCGGATTGGAATATCTGATCCGGATCCTGAACATGTCCTATGTCCAGTTTTTGATTTTTATGCAATGAAAAATTCTTCCAAGTGTTTCTACACTACAAGAAGTATTCGGATCACCAAAAATATTTAGTTAAACATACCTGATCCTTTTGAATTCTTCTTTCTTGAGATTTAGCTAAATGATCCAACCTTCTTCACCTTCAATCTTCAAGACTTGAACCTTTCACGAAATTACGCCAACTCAAATTCCGTAACAACAATCGCTATTCCTGAAGGCCCGGTTTTGAATAATGTTTTATTTGTTGAAGGCCTTAAGACTAACCTCATTAGTATAAGTCAACTTTGTGACAATGGGTTCTCAGTTAATTTTTCTTCTGTAGAATGTGTTGTAACTGATAAGGACCAGGTATTCTTTTTAAAAGGGGTTAGATCGGAAAATAATTGCTATGTTGTTTCAAACAAAGTTTCTGAAAAATGTAACCTAGTTTCTTTGGATAATGAAACTGTTTGGCATGAAAGACTAGGTCACATGAATTTTAAAGAACTAGCAAGGATTTCAAATAAGAACGTGGTTAAGGGGGTTCCTAAACTTTTATATAAAAAAAAAAATATTGTGTGTGGTGGTTGTCAAAAGGGAAAACAAGCAAGAGTTGCACACAAGAACTTGAACCACGTCGGTACCAAACAGCCCTTGGAATTACTGCATATGGATTTAATGGGGCCGGTTCGTCAACCATCTTTAGGAGGTAAATGGTATATTTTTCTTTTGGTTGATGATTTCTCTAGGTATTCTTGGGTAAATTTTTTAAAAGAGAAAGCGGATACTTTCGACTCTTTTCATGAGGTTTGTCATCGTATTATGAATGAAAGAAATGAAAAGATCGTTCGTGTTCGAAGTGATAGAGGTGGAGAATTCATTAATTCAAAATTTATTGATTTTTGCACTTCCAATGGGATAAAACATGAATTCTCAGCACCCTATACACCTCAGCAGAATGGTGTTGTTGAGCGCAAAAACAGGGTTGTTCAAGAGATGGCGCGTGTGATGCTTCATAGCCGGAATTTACCGTTATATTTTTGGGCTGAAGCTTTGAACACCGCTGTCTATGTTATTAATCGAGTGTTTTTGCGCCCTAAAACCTTAAATACACCATATGAGCTGTGATTTAGTAGAAAACCAAATATCAAATATTTTCGTATCTTTGGGAGTCGATGTTTTATTCTGCGTGATCGCGAAAACCTTGGTAAGTTCAACTCGCGAAGCGACGAAGGGATTTTCATGGGTTATTCTACTAACAGTAGAGCATATCGGGTATTTAACTTGGAATCTAAAACGATGATAGAATCTATAAATGTTAAAGTAGATGAAGCTTTCCACTTTGCATCTGATAAATCTACCCTTGACATGTCTCTAGATGATGATACTCCTGTAAGTGCATCTTCTCGTAATAACTCTTTCAATAAAGTTGATGCATCTAATGGTTCTTCAAGTTTATCTAATGTGCAGGAATTATCACATATACCTCCGACTACTCCATTACCGCAAACGCTACGCATCTCCAAGGATCATCCGGAATCTAACATTATTGGAGACCCACAAGAAGGAGTTAGAACTCGGAGACAGTTGGTCTGTGGAGTCGCATGCTACGTCTCCATGATTGAACCAAAGAACATCGATGAAGCTCTTCAGGATGACTACTGGATTGAAGCTATGCAGGAAGAGCTCCATCAGTTTGAACGAAACAAAGTCTGGGAATTAACGAAGCCTCCGAAGCAACACAACGTGATTGGTACCAAATGGATGTTCAAGAATAAGAAGAACGAGGATGGTACCATCATCAGGAATAAAGCACGCTTAGTTGCTCAAGGCTACTCTCAAATAGAAGGTATAGACTTTGATGAAACGTTCGCCCCGGTAGCTAAACTCGAGTCCATTCGTATCTTATTTGCAATTGCTTGTCATTTTAAAATAAAGTTATTTCAAATGGACGTTAAGAGCGCGTTTTTAAATGGGTTTTTAAATGAGAAAGTTTATGTGGCTCAACC
The DNA here is from genome assembly GCA_029204045.2 of Tillandsia leiboldiana. Taxonomy (NCBI): domain Eukaryota; kingdom Viridiplantae; phylum Streptophyta; class Magnoliopsida; order Poales; family Bromeliaceae; genus Tillandsia; species Tillandsia leiboldiana. Next base: position 11,059,392 of record CM055072.1, read on the forward strand.
GAAAGGTTTTGTAGACTATAAACAACCTAACCATGTTTTTCGTTTGAAAAAGGCTCTTTACGGTCTAAAACAAGCACCGCGAGCGTGGTACGAAAGGTTGACGAAGCACCTTTTGGAAAAGGGCTATACTCGAGGGGGAGCAGATAGGACTCTCTTTGTGAAGCATTATCAGGATAACTTCATTGTAGCACAAATCTATGTCGACGACATTGTATTTGGTGCAACTAGAGACAATGATGCTTCTAAATTCGCTGAAACCATGGAAAGCGAATTTGAGATGTCAATGATGGGCGAACTGACATATTTTCTTGGATTGCAAGTGAAACAAAATGATGATGGCATCCATTTGTGTCAATCCAAGTATGCAAGGGAGTTGGTGAAGAAATTCGATTTAGAAAACTCTAAAGATTTTCCGACTCCTATGGGAACTAGCAATAAGGGATTAGGAAGTGATTCACTAAGTGAGAGTGTAGACGAGAAGCTCTATCGCAGTATGATTGGAAGTCTACTCTATCTCACGGCTAGTCGCCCGGATATATCCTTTAGTGTTGGAATTTGCGCGAGATATCAATCAGCACCAAAGGAGATTCACCTGAAAGCGGTGAAAAGGATCATCCGGTACATCAAAGGAACTTTGAATTTCGGAATTTGGTATCCTATTGGAACAACGCTTGACATTATAGGATATTCAGATGCCGATTGGGCAGGATCTGTGGATGATCGGAAAAGCACGAGTGGTGCATGTTTTTATCTTGGCCATTGCCTTGTTGCATGGCATAGTAAAAAGCAAAACTGCATTGCACTCTCGACTGCCGAAGCGGAATATATTTCAGCAGGTAGTTGTTCAACCCAACTCATTTGGATGAAAAGTGTGTTGAGCGACTTCCGAATTTCAGCAACTTCGGTAACAATTCTTTGTGACAACACAAGTGCTATAAACATTTCTAAAAACCCTGTGTTGCACTCGAGAACAAAACATATTGAACTTAGATATCATTTTCTAAGAGAGCTAGTTGAATCAAATATTCTTCAAATTTCCTACATTTCAACTAAAGATCAATTGGCTGACATTTTAACAAAACCTTTGGATCAAAAACGTTTTATTCATTTGCGTAAAGCAATTGGAATGCTTTCCTTGAAATAACCTCTTTTTGAAACTTTTGCTTAGGTTAGGTTTTGTTTTTGTGTTTTTGTTCATTATCTATGGTTAGACATAGAACATTAATTGAGCATGTGTATTATTGACTTTAATAGCATCTTTTCATCTATTTAGAAATTTATTATGCTTTGGATATCATAATAATTCATTTGATGCAATGATTATTTATGTCAATTAAATCATCTTTGTTTTGATCAAAGTCAATTTCTCTCTCAATGATCTCTTGGTATAGTTTTTATCTTATTTGACTATTTTGTCGAGTATGAAATCGAGATCAATTTTTGGTTGAATACTTTATATTTTAAATAATTGATAGCCAATTGAGGGGGAGTCAAAGAAAAAGTATTATGCTCAAAAGATGTGGAAAGAGTTACATCCCAATGAGGAGTGTGAAAACTACCACCACATGGAGGAAAGAGCTACCACCTCGGTCGTCCGAGTACTGTGTGCAGCTACCACATGTATACCAAGCATGGTTGTTCGAGTTGATTAAATAAAATGCTTTTTGGAATACTTGACTCTGTCAAATTTCAAGGTTGGTATAAGGTGGGGATTTTATTGAAAGATGCTCAAAGAGCCACTCCTTATAATAAATTGACTAGATATATTATCTAACTTATCTGGGATTTCAAACATCTATTGATCTTGGTATTTCATTTTCTTTACCGAATTGATGATTTGATAAAGGAATTACTCATAAGATCAAGTTAGATGTAATTGAAGTTGTTCAACTTTAAGGGATTTAATTTTTATAAATTTTCGTTTCGTTATTTGAATATTTTTGATAAATTTTGCATAATCTATTTCTTGTTGTATGAAACGATGCTTTTTATCTAAAGTTGATACACAGAGGTGCTTACAATCTTTTTCTAGATTCTCTGGAATTTTTCTGAATTTTTCTGAAGAAAAAGTTTGGAGCCGGTCCGGACTGGACAAGCTGATCCGGACCCCGAACGCAGGAAAATCCTGCGGGTAGCCGATCCGGACTGGACTCTTCGGGCAGTCCGGACCGCGGCTAGGGTTTATATGAAACGAAGTGGTTTTTTATTTTATTTCATCACAAGTTTTCGTTTCTAAATCTCCTGAGTTTCTCTCTCTTGAAAGCAAAGATCTTGGAGCCCTCCAAACTCATTCTCTTCAATTCAAAGTAAGTTTTATTGATCAAAATCTCGGTTTTTCACGGTTTTACATATTTTTGCTCAAAACGTGAAGAAAATTTCATATCTTTGTCGTTTGTGGATGGCTTTTGATCAAACTTCTTTTGAAATAAGAACTCTGGGAACATTAGTTTTGATTATATGCTAGGTTTTCTCAGGATAAACGGATTTTTGACCTTCGATTTCTAAAAATTCGGTTTTAGGGCATATTTTCAGAATTTTTGAAAATCATGGAATTGATATATTTTTAAAATTTCTTTTGCAAAACTAATTTGATCCCTAGTCTCTCTACACGATTATGATTGTTTGGGTACAATTTTTCAAATTTTTGAAAATTAACAATTTTTCGTGTTCTTGAGTTGGTCTTCACAGGACACTTCTCTCTTAAGCACTTTCAGCAATGGAGTTTGCATGGATCATCTTTCTGCTAGTTGCAATGGTCCACGCTCGAACCACAAACAAGCCTAAGAGAACAAAGAAGGCCAAGAAAACAAAGGATGACTCGGAGACAGAGTCAGAAACCGAGTCCATAGACTGGGATGAGCTTGTGGTAGAAGCAACTGCTCCTATTACATCAAAGGGGAAAGGCCCAGCTAGAACCTCAAAGGCTCCGCCTACTGCAGCTGAAAAAGGGAAAGCCCCTATGGATCCAAGTCGAACTGGAACAAAAAGAAAGAGCATGGCAAGGAAAAGAGGAAGTACTCGCGGTATTTCAATTGAGGAACCTCTGGCAAGTCAACCTCCTCCACAAGACTTTATCAGTTCAGAAAGAATCAAGGACTTTGAAAACAAAGAATGCATTGGTGAGAGGAATGTAAATCTCAAAGCTCTACGGGAGCGATCCGCACTTTTTGGGACTCTCATTGACAATGCAGGTCTTGCCCCAATCTGTCACTTCCCAGATCCCTTAGGATATTGCCTCCACTCTGTCAGAATGTTTTATCAGAATAGGACAAAGTTAGTTGATCTTGAAAACGGACAAAGAGAATTTTACACTATGGTCAGAAACATTAAAATCAAGGTCACTCCTCAATTGATTGGAGAAGTGTTAGGAATGAAGGTACGGGCTGAAGGAACCCATTATCTGAAAAGTCAAATCTTCTCTTCCAACTCGTGGAGAGTGGTTGTTGATGGAATCTGTCTTCCAGACACTCTGTCGTCGGGAAACTCAGTTTTGTCAAAAGAACTTCCACCAGAGTATCGTTTTTTGAACTTTCTTGTTTGCTACAACATTCTACCAAACATGCAAACAAAAATTCTTAGATGGGATAGGATGTTATTCCTCTATCTTGTTGGTAATCCCACGGCAGCTATGGGATCAAACTTAAGCATTCCTTATCTTATTTGGTCAAGGATGGCTCGGTATGTGGACCATGCCCATCCCACAGAGAGACTTCCCTTCCCAATCATTATTATGCGAATCTTGAAGAAATTCAAAGTCGATACTTCTTCATCGACTTATATGCATAGTTTGGGAACGATCAACGAGACAACCGTCATAAAGTCTCTCTCCACTAAACAAGATGAGCCTCCATCACCTCCTGGCCGAAGAAGAGCACAACCGGCAGCAACAACTTCAGTACCACCAGCACCTACAGCACAACGAGCACCTCCTTCCACCTCAGATGATGATGCCTCGGTGACTTCTATTTATAAAGAACAGCAACGTCTCTCCAACGAGCACGAGCGAATGTCAAATGAATTCATTGAAATGAAAGAAGAAATTCAGGTAGTGAAAAAGGAACTTGAACTGATTACTGCATCTCAGATCACTTTAACTAAAACAGTCTCTTCAATGAAAAAGCTGATGAAGAGGATGTTTTCGAAAATGGGATGTAGCGCCTCGGATGAATCAGATTCAGATGCTTAATTCTTTTGTCTAACGGTTCTTTTCTTTTTGCAGCTTTTAGTTCAGTTTTTACTTTCTTTTCGTTCTCAGCTTTGTCTTATTTTTCGTATCATTTGAAGTTTTTTAACTCTCCTTCAATTTTGTACTTTTGGCTGAGTTTTGTGACAAAAAGGGGGAGAGAACAGTGATTGAACAGTGAACTGTGCTCTGTGATTGACAATGCTTGAGAGAACTTGAACTATGAAGGTAAGTATAACTTCAACTTTTGGGTTTTTATCTTGTGATTTGATGCATGCCTCTACTAACTATTTGACTAACTATTTGGGCATGTAGTATAACTAACAAGTTGATGTTGACTAACAATTTGTGACATTTGAGCTTTTATTACCTAGAAGATATGTCGATATCTGATTGTGTTTCTCATACATATCTGAATTTGCAAATGTCATAATGAGTAAAAACTCTATCTCTGTTTATTGGTTTTGAATGCTAAACTTCTTGAGGTATCTAACGATCTGGTTTGTCAAGAATGCTTCTTTTTGCAGAGAGTACAGATGTCTAAGTCTAGAGTCTGTTTTAGGAGTTTAACTCATGTATTTATCTTTATTTGGATCTCATTGTAAATTTTTGTTGTATGATGATATCAACAAAAATATCTTTTTGAATTTTCTTGAGTGGATTTTAGTTTTGTCACGAAACCGCCAAAGGGGGAGATTGTTACGGAATTTGAGTTGGCGTATTTCGTGAAATTGTTTAAGTCTTGAAGATTGAAGTTTAGAAGCTTGGATCATATACCTCAATCTCAAGAAAGAAGAATTCAAAAGGATCAGGTACGTTTAACTAAATGCTTTTGGTGATCCGAATACTTCTTATAGTGTAGAAACACTTGGATGAATTTTTAATTGCATAAAAATCAAAAACTGGACATTTTACATGTTCAGAGTCCGGACCAGGCATTACAGTCCGGACCCCGAACATAGGTTTGTTCATGCGCTGTTTCAGTCTGGACCCTGGTAAATTCAGTCCGGACCCCGAACGTGAAATTGTTGAAATTGCATGAACAGTCCGGACCGTGGATTGCAGTCCGGACCCCGAATGTCGTCTTTTCTGGAAAAAGTCTGTTTCGCTGAGACAGTCCGGACCGTCAATTCCAGTCCGGACTGTCGTCCTGTAAAATTCCAGAATTGGTTAGTTTTTTATGCTTATCTTCTTCCAACGGTTTCTAACCTATAAATAGACCCTACGATTCATTTTTTTTGGGTAATCCAAATACGGTCAAAAATAGAAAATCCACCTATAGAGAAGAAAGGAAATTAATAGATTTAATCCTATGTTTCTTCATCTATATTGATTGATTTGATTCTAGGTTTTCATACTCAGATTTTGAGTAGAATCAAATCAATGAATACTTAGATGGTATTTCCGATCTATTTCTAATCTAAGTATTCGGCGGATCATCACCACCCAAAAAACAACGATTTCCCCAAAATCGGCGCGTGGACTCACGTGGCCTTGTGGATTCAAGGTGCTACCGCTCTCGTGGATTCGGAGCGAGGTACGTTCGTGGATTCGAGACGTGCTACTGGGTGAAGACCGTGGATTCGGTCAGACGTCGTGGATTCGGCGTTGGACGCAGATCGTGGATTCGAGAAGCGTTGCGGAGCGAGCGGAGAAGATCAACTAGGAGCGTATGGAAAAAGGTTGAGTCGTCTGTGAGTACGGTATATCACCTTTGTACGTGTTATAATTCTAGTGGATTTCACCGTGTTATCGGTCCGTGGCTTTTTACTCCGGTTTGGAGTTTTCCACGTAAAAATCTTGCGTGTTATTTTTATTTCCGCATTGGGTTTTATTGCGCAACGATTTTTGAGTGTTTAAACGTTTACACCTATTCACCCCCCTCTACGTGTTTTTTCCTCTATTTAGATCCATATTATAACATAACCCAACAAGTGGTATCAGAGCGGGAATAGGGTTGTAAACAATGGCTGAAGGTGGAAACATCAACAGACCTCCGTTCTTCGATGGAACAAATTATGCGTACTGGAAAGTACGGATGAAAGCATTTCTTATTTCCATTGACGAACGGGTGTGGCAATCTATCGAGTTAGGATGGTCAAATCCAACTGAAGTTATTGTTGATGTTCACACCATCAAACCTAGGTCGAAATGGACCAAGGAAGAGATAGACTTATCTTCTTACAATGGCAAAGGAATTAACGCTTTATTTAATGCCTTATCACAAACAGAATTCTCTCGCGTCTCGGCATGTGAGACTGCGAAAGAATTCTGGGATGTTCTTCAAGTTACACATGAGGGAACTAACCTTGTGAAGATTCAAAAGCTGCAAATGCTTACGAGCAGATTTGACTCTATTTTCATGGCAGAAAATGAATCATTCACAGACTACTATACACGATTGCAAGACATCGTAAACACATGTGCTAACTTGGGAGAGAAGATTCCAGAACTTAAAATTGTAAGAAAGATCTTAAGAACTCTTCCTGAAAGATTTCGTTCCAAGGTTACGGCCATTGAAACTATTAAACACCCGGACAAAATCCGTGTAGAAGAATTAGTTGGTTCATTACAAACTTATGAAATGACATTTCCTACTAACTATTCTTCTGGAAAAGCATCCACTTCTAAGTCTTCAGGTTTTGCTTTGAAAACTATAAAAGAAGAAGACGCGGATTCATCCTCCTCAGGCGATGACGAGAACTTATCTATGGAGGACTTTGAGAAACAGCTTGCTCTCTTGACAAGAAATTTTCGCCGAAACTTTCGAAGGGGTAATTCAAGTAAAACTTCATCCTCCGGAAAGTGGAAGAAAGGCAAAGGTTTTTCAAGCCAAAAGTCAAGAAAGCAAGAAAGTTTTTCAAAGGATAAGAAAAGTTCAGAAGGACAAGTCCAATGCTTCAAGTGCCGAGGATACGGCCATATCTCAACGGAGTGTCCAAATAAGAATCCGTCCAAGAAGAAGGCGATGCAGGCCGTCACTTGGGATGACACCTCAACGACAAATGAGTCATCTTCAAGTGATGAAGAGAACAACCCAACGGCATTCCACGCGTCCACATCTTTACCCTTCATGTGCTTAATGGCAAGTACATCCGACTCATTGTCCAACCCCACTGTTGAAAAGATTGCAACGGATGATGAATCGGATAATTCGGAAGGTGAAGACTTTGCTCTTGCCTATCATAGACTTCTGAGGGATTCAAAGAAACTGGCAAAGCAAAACAAGAGTTTGAGAGGGAGATTGCAGGATCTCGAAGAAGAATCAAAAAGGGCAACTTCTCTCTCAAACGCTCTTGAAGTGGAAAGGGATAATCTGATTAAAGTAAATGTTTCCCTTCAAGAGTCCAATGAGCATTTCGAGAAGAATTATGTAGATATGGTGAACAAAGCAAACTACTTCTTGAAGCTCTACGGTGAGGCTCGACAGGAAAAAATGGAAATGACGGAGACCATTCTCCAACTCAAGGATGATTTAAAGCAATTTTCTTCCGGAAGGAGTAAGTTGGATAAGATTCTTGGTCTTGGTCAAACAAATAAATTCGGCCTCGGATACAATCGAACTGAAGACAATTTTAGTTCGGTTGGGACAGTCTTCCGCAGCGACTTCTTCATTCGTCGCGTTGCTTTCTCCAAGCTCGCCCTCGCAATTTCACCCCTTTCCTGCAAGTTAGAGGCAAATTGGAGAGCAACAGGGCTGCGGAACTGCTCTTCCGCAGCGACTGTGTGTGGGGCGAGAGGTTGTCGCCCAATCGCCAGCTCGAAGGGACTACAGCCCGTAGAGTCGCTGTGCCGCAAGTTGTAGGAAAACTGGGCAACATCAAGGTGATGTACCCAATCCTTCTGACTGGCACTCACGTAGTGCCGCAAGTACTCCTCCAACAGAGCATTCACCCGCTCCGTTTGTCCGTCCGTCTGTGGATGAAAACTGGTGGAAAAGAGCAACTCAGACCCCAAGATTTTGAACACCTCGGTCCAAAACTTACCGGTGAATCTGGGGTCGTGATCGCTCTCTATACTTTCGGGGATCCCCCAAAGTTTGACGACATGGATGATGAAGAGTCGTGCTGCTTCTTCAGCCGTGCAATCGGTTGGTGCTGCGATGAAGGTCTCGTACTTAGAAAAACGATCCACCACCACCAGTATGGACCCACGCTCCCCCACCTTTGGCAAGGCGGAGATGAAGTCCATGGAGATGCTTTCCCACGGACGGTTCGGAATAGGCAATGGTTCGAGGAGACCGCCAGGTCGTTGGTGTTCAACCTTGTCCTGTTGACACACCAAGCAAGTTCGCACGTAGGCCTCGACGTCTTCGTGCATTCATGGCCAGTAGTAAGCGGCCTCGAGCAATGCCAAAGTCCGCTTCTGACCTGGATGACCTGCCCACTTGGAGTCATGACACTCCTTTATGAGCTCGCGGCGAAGGTTGCCCCACTTGGGCACAAACATCTGCCGCCCTTTGGTGAGGAGTAATCCGGCGTTGAGCCAAAACCTTCTCGTTTTGCCCTCCTTGACAAGTTGCACAAGGTTCTGAGCGATAGGGTCCTCGTTGGTTCCTGCACGAAGCCGATCGCGGAGTGTCCCGCGAAGTTGCCACACAACCGCTAGTTCAGCCTTGCGGCTGACTGCATCGGCCACGTGATTCTCCTTCCCGGGCTTGTACTGCATCAACATGTCGAACTCTGCCAAGAAATCCTGCCACCTTGCCTGTTTAGGCGACAGCTTCTTCTGCGACTGGAAGTAGCTTGTGGCGACGTTGTCGGTGCGCACCACAAACTTGCTCCCGAGCAAATAATGCCTCCAGGTCCGAAAACAATGCACGACGGCGGTCATCTCCTTCTCTTGGACAGTGTACCGCTGCTCGGTGTCGTTGAGTTTGCGACTCTCATAGGCAATGGGGTGTCGATCCTGCACGAGAACACCGCCAATGGCAAAATCTGAGGCATCGGTGTGTACCTCAAAGGTGCGACTGCAGTCAGGTAGTCGCAGCACCGGATCCTCCATCACCACTCGCTTTAGGTCCTCGAATGCCTCCATGCATTGAGGGGTCCAATCCCACGAGTGGTTCTTCTTCAAGAGATCCGTTAGGGGGGCTTCTCTCGCAGAGTAGCCTGCAATAAAACGCCGCTAGTAGTTGACGAGCCCAAGGAATGACCGCAACTCAGGTATGGTTGTTGGGGTCTCCCATTTGCAAATGGCTCGCACTTTCTGCCGATCCATGCGGAGGTGTCCCTAGCCTATCCAGTGGCCAAGGAAGTGTACCTCTTCCTTCGCGAAGCTACATTTCTCCTTCTTGACGAACAACTGGTTCACCCGCAACACTTGGAAGATGGTTCGTAAGTGTTCGATGTGCTCCTCCAAGGTGTTGCTATATACCACGATGTCGTCGAGGTACACAACCACAAAGCGATCGAGATAGGGATGGAACAGCTTGTTCATGAGGGTGCAGAAAGTCGCTGGCGCGTTCGTCAGGCCGAACGGCATGACAAGGAACTCATAGGACCCGTATCTTGTCACGCACGTGGTCTTTTCCTCATCTCCTTCCGCAATCCGCACTTGGTAGTACCCGGAGCGAAGATCAAGTTTGGTGAAGAATTTTGCTCCGCCCAATTGATCAAAGAGATCTGCAACCAAAGGGATAGGGTACTTGTTTTTAATAGTTACCTTGTTGAGCGCCCTGTAGTCTATACAAAGCCGCAGGCTTCCATCGCTCTTCCACTGGAACAAAATTGGTGCTCCATAGGGTGCTTTTGACGATCGAACAAAGCCTGCATCGAGGAGCTCCTTCAATTGCTTTTGCAACTCCTCGAGCTCTGGCGGGGCCATTCGGTATGGCGCTTTTGCTTGCGGTTTGGCTCCTGGCTCGAGCTCGATATCATGATCCACCTCCTGCCTAGGTTGAAGTTGCTTTGGCAATTCCTTGGGCATGACGTCCTGGAATTCTACCAAAACTGCAGCAATCTCCGTCGAAAGGCCCTCCTCCTCGAGGCCCTCGTCGCTTACCTCGCGGATTGCCGCAAGGTAAGTCATCTCACCACGGTTCACACCCCTTCGCAACTGTAAAGCAGAGAGGGTATTGGTGTTTACTATTTTCTCCTAGCTCGCTAGGACCATACACGGGGTTGTCTCCTCCATGATGCTTAATGCTCCAAGGTGTGGCATCAAAACCGCCTTTGACGAAGCCAAGAAGTCCATACCCAGTATGACTTGGAAGTCGTCGATAGGTGCAACGATGAAGTTCGCAGTGCCCTTCCAAGGCCCCACTACAATTGCCACACCTTTAGCTACCCCAACCATAGGTTGTGCCTCCGAGTTGACGCCCTTGATCTTACTTGTGTCCTTCTCGAGGGAAATGCCTAATCGCTTGACCTCCACCTCCGCGACAAAGTTATGAGTGGCTCCCATGTCGACCAGCGCTCGTGTGGCTCTGCCGTTGAGGACCACATCGATGTACATGAGTCCTTTGTTGAGGGATTTGGTGTTGCTTGCCAACCCCTGAACCGCATTGACGAGCCTAAGAGCGCCCATCTTCGTTGGTTCGCTGCTGCCCTCACCCTGCTCAGTTTGGACCACATTTACCTATTTTTTCTTTGGACAATCTCTCGCCCAATGGTTCTCGCCACAAACGTAGCACATCAATTTTTTTGATGGCGTCGCAGGTCCTTTGTCGCAACCCCTGTGCTCCTTTGGGTCGCGGCGTTCTCCCCCACCCTTAGCCTTGCTCACTTTGGGTGTCTTGCCGCGAGACGGATCCGCCTTCTCATACTCAGGCAGCTTCTCCGCTAAGGCGATTGCGGAGCTCACGTCTTGCATGTTGCGCCCCAAAAGTTCTTTGTTCGCCCATGGTTGGAGTCCGTCAAGAAAGAAGAATAGACGATCTTCTTCCGCCATGTTGGTGATGGACATCATCAACTTGGAGTACTCCTTGACATACTCCTTGAGAGTCCCGATATGCTTGAGCCGTCGAAGTTGCCTCCTCGCAAGATATTCGACGTGCTCGGGATAGAACTGCGCCTTAAGCTCGCGCACAAAGTCCTCCCAAGTCTTCAATTCGCATTGACCCTTCTCGGCCTCTGTGGATCGTCGACGCCACCACAGCATCGCATCGTCAGTGAGGTACATCGATGCAGCTTGGACTTTTTCCTCCTCTTCGTCTAGCCGCAGCGCCTTGATGTAGCGCTCCATGTGCCATAGGAAGTTGCCGATTTCGTTTTCGTCGCGCGTTCCCCTAAAAGATTGAGGCTCGGGAACACGTACCTTTGAAGCATACACCCTGTGAGGTTCAGGACTAGTCCCCACCGCTTTCTCAAGGATTGTCACCCGTGACTTAAGGTCCTCGACCTCATCGACCCGAGCAACAAGATCCTCGATCAAGGTATTTCGATTCTCATCTCGCTAAGGGTCACCTGAAGCTTTTGGAGTTCGGTGCGAAAGGTTGTCATTGCAGTAGTAACACTTTCCTCCATGTTGCGCAAGTCATCAACAAACATTCCAAAAGTTTCAGGTAACTCAGAATATCGTTCACCTATTTTTGTCACGGCATCCTCCAATAGCGCGAGACGGTCCTCCAAATGAGCGTCCTCCCTTGTGATGGCCCGTGGCTCTTTGCTCTTGCCTCGCCTAGGATGCTTTGGAGGTTCAGCCGGAACATTGGTGATGTCACGCCCCGGGGTCGAAACTGCGACCCGGGCTCGCTAACAGATCCGCCATCTGTACGGAAACTGCCGTACAGACGAAGCGTCTAGCCTGCAAAAGACAAAACTACAGCTACACAGATATCAGAGCGGATAAAAAGCTGTACTATAAATTTTTTTCTCAACTACAAGCTGCTACAACACATAGCCTATCTCCCAAAATCAGAAGATACAAAAAGAAGTGCACCTACACAACATCTACAATTCCAAAGGGGAGATAGCTAACAAGAACATAACCAACTCCCACAATCCGGGATGGTACATCTACCTCTCTCTAAAGTAACAATGCTGGTAGGGAACTATCACGCGACTCCCTGTCCTCGGTCCGTCCAAACAAGCACAGCAGGAACGGAAGAAAGCCTCAGCAACCTGTCACCGACAGAGGGTGTGAGAACTACATCCTACAGTAGTTCTCAGTGGGTACCGTCTCCAAGAACCACGGTCTGCCCACTAAGTCTACCAGAGGCATAAGATAGAGAAAAGACTGATAATAAGATAAATAAGCTGGAAAAGAATCTACAGCTATCATGCCTCTATCTACTATGCTCAATAAGAAGAGACTATGGATGATGGAATGCAGTCACTCACTACTGACGATATGTCACAAGTACTAAGCCCAAGACGCTCTACTATGACACATGCTACACCATCACTCTCTCAGCACATCACAAATCTCAGCGACTGCCCACCCGGGTCCAGTCGAGTCAAGCCTGCGCCCCCTGGTGTATCAACCAGGGTGTCCCAACGGACAAACTCAATATCTCACACAGTGACCCCATGGTAGCACGGCCAGGGGTATCAAGCGACCACTAGTATATGAACTAGGCGCATCATCGCAGCCTCGTCAGGCTCGGTATCATCATCGCAGCCTCATCAGGCTCGGAATCATCAACGCACCCGGGGCGTGGTTCGAGGGGTGCGACCCCACCGAACTCAAGTATCTCGTCAGTATCACTGTCTCACAAGTGGCTCCTGCAGGCTGTGGTCCTCGATCAAACAGATCGGTATCTCGATGCTCAAAGCACAAACTCAGTCGGAGAACCCTCCACGACTCAATCTCACAACACAGACCCACTCAACGAAGGTACTAAACAGCTGGGACCACCGTCTCACCCACGGCTCCCACAACACAACTCCACTGAACTCAACACTCAACTCACGGCCGGAGCTACTCCACGGCCAAATCTACGAAGGGTCCGAAACCCAGGGAGACTAACATCTACGTCCCCAAGAGAGAAAGCAGCCCTTTGAACCCAGATCACTCGAATCCACTCGGGTGGATAAGTTTATAAGAAACCATGTCATTTATTTCAGAAAACCATTCGATCTGAGAGAAATCCATCTTTATAATGATTTTTAGTCTCTTTTAGGAAAACCCTTTGAAATCAAGTTTTATGCCCAAACCTCGAAGAGCTGATGCCTTCGTCCCAACAGACGAGAACAGACTCAAACAACCTTGCGAGGCTTGGAAGAAACATTGGCTGACTAAAATCATGTATTTATCCAAAAAGGTTCTGGGTTCAAGGTCCTGCTAACACACGTGCACCACGACCCCAACCTGGTGGTGACGAGAAGAACAGTGGAAAGGAAAAACCCCCGGGACCACCGTTTACCTGAAACGGCTCCCCAAAGTGCTAACACTGGCCTAACCCAGCCACCAGACCCCACTCGGCCCCCCGGGCCCGAGTGCAACACCCGTCCCACAACACTCTGACCACTCGGCCCACTACCCGGGCGAGGAAACTCTAAGTCCCGAAGGATATGAAAAGTGCGGGATGTCTAAAGCATAAGGAACCTAGCCCAAATTAAGGTTCACAATTGGTCTGGTCAAAATCATGCACATATGACGGGGGTGCTAGTTAAGTTCCAAGAAAACACTTAAACTAGCATGCAATCCTAACACATTAGAATTAGAAGGAAGTCCGTAGACTTGGAGAGAAAACCAACCCACCTCAGAAAGCCACCAATTGCTCGTCGACACTTGCAATTGGCACAGCGGCTTACCTGGCCTCCAAGGGGTCCGCACGCAACCCGAAGCCCGATGCCAGAATCCGCACGCGAATCGGGGCACGCCGTGTCCAACCACGAGACCGCTCACCCAGCGGACGCCCCGAAACGACCCGCGGCTCCACGCGGCGCAGAAACACACAACCAGCCTCGACGGAAGCTAAAAACAGCGCCGCAAGCTGCCAGAAGCGAAGAAATCGCAAAATCAATCAAAAAGGTCAAAACCGAGCATCCGACGGCGAAAAACAGCTTCCGTCGGCGAAAACAGCCTCCGTCAGCGAAAAATCAGCGCCCGACGGCGAAAAACAGCCCGTCGGCGAAAACCAGCGCCCGACGGCGAAAACAGCTCCGTCGGCGCAAAAACTGCTCAAAAACAGCTTGCGAAAAACCAGCGAAAACTGCGCAAACTGCTCGCGAAAAACGGCGGAAACCTGCGCGAAAACCTGCGCGAAACTGCGCGAAATCTGCGAGCGAAAACAGCGAAACCGCTTGCGAAACTGCTCGCAACCTGCTCGCGAAAAACGGCGAAAAACTGCGCAAAAACAGCGAGCGAAACAGCGGAACCGCTTGCGAAACTGCTCGCAACCTGCTCGCGAAAAACGGCGAAAAACTGCGCAAAAACAGCGAGCGAAACAGCGGAACCGCTTGCGAAACTGCTCGCAACCTGCTCGCGAAAAACGGCGAAAAACTGCGCAAAAACAGCGAGCGAAACAGCGGAACCGCTTGCGAAACTGCTCGCAACCTGCTCGCGAAAAACGGCGAAAAACTGCGCAAAAACAGCGAGCGAAACAGCGGAACCGCTTGCGAAACTGCTCGCAACCTGCTCGCGAAAAACGGCGGAAAAACTGCGCAAAACAGCGAGCGAAAACAGCGGCCGACGGCGGCCCACGGCTCCGACGGCGAAAACACGGCGAAAACCCGCGAAAGACAGCGGCCGACGGGGGAAAACAACGGTTGACGGCGAAAAACGGTGCCGGCACGCAAACCGAGGCGCCACCGCTGTCCCGGGAGCACGCCGAGCGGCGAAAAACCAGCCGCGCGACGAGGGAGGCCCGCCGCACGCCGCCCAACCAAGCGGCGCCGCGCAGCGGCCCGCTGCGCGGTGCCGGAGCGCACCGCGCTGCGCCCAGCGGCGCTGCGCACAGCGCCCAGCGGCGCTGCGCACAGCGCCCAGCGGCGCTGCGCGCGGGCCCGCGCGCAGCCCACTGCGCTGCGCGCGGTCGCGCGCCTGCGCAGGCCCGCGCGCGGCCCGCGCGGCCCGCGCAGGCCCGCGCGCGGCCCTGCCGCGCGCCCCTGCGCGCGGCCAGGAGGGCCCGCGCGCACATGCGCGTCCCTGCCGCGCGCCCCTGCGCGCGGCCCTGCCGCACGCGCCTGCGCGCAGCCAGGAGGGCCCGCGCGCAGCGCGCGGCCAGGAGGGCCCGCGCGCACACGCGCGGCCCTGCCGCGCGCCCCTGCGCGCGGCCCTGCCGCGCGCGCCTGCGCGCGGCCAGGAGGGCCCGCGCGCACGCGCGCGGCCCTGCCGCGCGCGCCTGCGCGCGGCCAGGAGGGCCCGCGCGCACGCGCGCGGCCCTGCGGCGCGCCCCTGCGCGCGGCCCTGCCGCGCGCACCCGCGCGCGGCCAGGAGGTGTCGCGCGCACCTGCGCGCGGCCCTGCCGCGCGCCCCTGCGCGCGGCCAGGCAGCGCCGCGTGCAGCACTTTGCTGCACGCGGCGCCGCGCCCAGCGGCACCGCCACAGGGTGCTGCCAACAGCAGCACCCTGGCGCCGCGCGTGCGCCGTTGCGCGCGCGCGCGGCCGCCGGCGACGGCAAAACCCAGAAAAACCCAAAAAAAATCCGATAAAATCCAAAAATCCCAAAAATCCAAGAATCCCATTTTTAGCACTTAAAATTCAACTATAAAAATCCCTAAAGCTCAAAAACTCCAAGAAACCTCAAAAAGGAGAAATTGCTTACCTCGTTGTCGCACGCCGCACGCCCACGAGCTTCGCACGGCCTCCAACGGCGAGTCCAAAAATCCAAAAAGCTCCAATCCCTTTTCCTTCTTTTTCTTCTTCTTCCTTCTCCTCTCTTTTCTTTTCCTTTCTTTCTCTTTTCCTTTCTTTCTCTTTTTCCTGCTGCAGAGAGTGGGCTGGGGAAGCTTTTATAAAGCAAAAGCTTTATTAATTAAATTCGTTAATTAATTAATTCCAATAATCCAACTCCAACTCACTTTTTGCCTTCGGGCTCTCCGCCGCTGCCCGGAACCTCCCGAACTCCGCTGTAAATCGAAAATACACGCGCTCACAGCTTTTTCTCTCCAAAAAGCTCATCCGTTGAGGCGGGGTGCTCAAATCACTTACCGGCTCCAAAATTGCCAGTTCCAACTCACTTTTTGCCTCCGGGTCCTCCGCGTCAGTCCGGAACCTCCCGAACCTCGCTGTAAATCAAAAGTACACGTGTCCACAGCTTTTTCTCTTCAAAAAGCTCGTCCGTTGAGTCGGGGTGCTCAAATCAATTACCGGCTCCAAAATTGCCAGTTCCGACTCACTTTTTGCCTCCGGGCCCTCCGCGTCAGTCCGGAACCTCCCGAACTTCGCTGTAATCAGAAAGTACACCTGTTCCACGTGTTCCTGAATTTCCGGCGCTCCACGGTGAAGTCTGAAATTCCCAATCTCATCCTCAATCGGCCTACAAAGCCCGGAAAAACCCCGAATCGAGCTGGAGCTTCCGCGTTGATCCGAATCAACCCGGCATCAACTGTAACCTCAGATACAACATGCTCAAGGCAACTCTCCGCTCCAAGTCATCAGTGTGGTCGGCGCGCTATCCAATGCCCCGGTACTTTACAGGTGATGCCAGCATCTGATGTTGACATGGTTCCTAGCTCGAACCGTCTCTGATACCAACTGTCACGGACTTAAGCTTTTCGCCTAGCAAAAGTTCGTGCGGCCCCGCCTTCCTGCTCGAAGAGGGCAAGCCTTGCTCTCTGTTTGCTAGCCCGGACCTTCGCGCCCTACGACTGAATGCAAAAATAGAGAAAAGAGAAATGAGTAGTGGTTCCGCAGAAAAACTAAGTACACTCTTTACTTAGAAAATAACAACTACAAGATACAACTATCTCTTGTTGTTTTGGCCTTAGCCAACTCCCCTATTTATAGGCTCATGTACATAACTCACCCACTAAGCCTACATTTAAGACACTCACTAATGTCTACATTAAATACCCACTAAGCCTACATTTACAACCTTGTGGGTTATGCATGACTCTTGGCATCCTTTGACATTGATGGTAGTGATGTCATTGATGAAGGAGGTTGTAAGTCTCTTCACCTTCCCACAAATGATGTTGAAGTTGGGCCTCCTTGTCAAGCCCACTTTGGTTTGGACTAGGAACTTAGACTGAAATTTTCTAAGTCCTTTACACGGAGCTGTTATGATAGAACACTGCGGCGAAGAGGTGCCGAGAAACGACGACAAAGCGCTGGCTGAGCCAGTTGCTCAAAGCGAAGAGATGAAGGACGGCTTATGATTGCCAACCACGAGAATAAATTAGAAACTAATTCTTTCCTCCTGTAGGTAAACATGATCGGCCCCAAAGGGAATGAGTCAACCTAGGAAACCGAGCCTACCGTGGAGGAGAAATCGGCTCGGAATATGCTTCGGCTTTGCACCTATTGCAAGACCGAAATGATGGAAAAGGATTGGGATGATCTCCTTGTTCACGTACCCGAGGAGGTGGAGGATTGGTTCGCCTTCATCTTCGGTGTTGAAGGCACGAACCGCCTTGACCACCGGCCGAGCCTAGATTCGGCTGAAGGGTCCAGCAGACAGTCCTCCAAAGAGGAGGACGATAAAGAAGAACGAGGTCCTCTCATTCAGAGGTCTTTGCGAGAGTCTCATAATCGATAGAGGCCAAGGCCGGCTCAAGACGACCAAGAAGGGCCACGAGCCCCACAGCGACGACAAAGCCCCCGCCACGGACACGAGCAAAGTTGAGTCCAGGGGGTGCCCCGAAGACCTTTCGGCCAAGGGGCCGAAAGGGGACTGGCATATGGGGTCTCGCAGCGCTCCTTGCGGATCAGGCCACGCTAGAAGCAAGGATCGTTGGGGGCAGAGAAGCCCTTGAGAATCCCGACACCGAATTCCCTTGGCTCACTAAGGGAGAAGTAGAGACCCTGGGCACTCGGCTAACCCGAGAGCTTAGGATACGGCCCTGGCCCAAGCCATGGCAAAGAAGAGAGATCCTCAGGGAGCACCTAAGGAAGATGGACCCACCGGCAGATGTGGCGGTGGAACAGTGGTTCACATCAACCGGACTGGCCCGATGGCAAGGGCCGGTCATGACGAAGACGCGAAAGCGTCGACTACATAGGCTAGAGGCCGACACCCGCAACAATGGTGTCATGGCCCAATGGTCACGGCTAAACCTGCGGTAGGAACGGCCCACGCATCGGCGCTTCTCTGCACCAAGACATCATAACCAGAAAGCAGAAGTCTCCACCGCGTCACCTCAAAAGAAAGCACCGATGCTTCAATTGGTGGTCATGAGACCGGCGGATGAGGCCGTCCAACTAGAGCTAGAAGCTCGATTGGAGGCCCTAGAGGCCGTTGTGAGGTGCAGCCAGTTGGCGCCAGAGAAATAATCGGAGCCCAAGGAATCCGACAAGCGGAAACTCGGCAGGGTGGCCCGATGTGGGAGATGGCCACCTAGAGACTACGAAGAGATCCCAACGACATCTTCGGCCGAAACAGAGGCCGCAGGAAAGACGATGCGGGCCGACGCATTGTCGTTGGACTCAGACCAGGGCGGAACTCTCACTGTTTTGGCGGTCGAGAAAGAGCCACAAGTAAAGCCAGCCAAATAACGGCAGGCATCGGTTCCCCGGCCTAAGTCATGTGGCGCACGGGGGGGGGGGGGAGCCGACAAACGAGGCCACGTCAAGGCCTCGGAGAGACAAGCCGGCACAAGAAGCCGGCAGTTACGGCCGTGACAATGAAGGCCGAAGAACTCCGTAGATGAGGCCACATTCGAGCCTCGGACGAAAAGGCCAATTCGGCTGAGGCACGGTAGGCCGAAAACTCGGCCGAAAAACTGAGAGAAAATCGGGGATACGCCGATCAAGAACGGCGGGGCAAAAAGATCCCCCAATTAAAGATTGATTCTATGGAATGAGTCTCCCAGGCTAGGAAGAACCGTTCCGAATCACCCGGGTAGTCAAAAGAGGAGACTCCATCTACTTGAGGGCCCCAGAAAAGATCGAAAGGCAATCAGTCGATCAAAGGGAAAACATCTGAAACATTATTATACGTCAGTTTGAAGAGATGTGAAAACTATACATTAGATAAACCGATACACGTGCAAATCAAGAAAGGGTAAATACAAAAGTGTTTTAGAAAAGAGAACGCCACGGGTGATGAAACTGGTTAGAGGGAGAAGCACAGGACTATCCCCAAGCCCAGGTAGAGGAGGAGCCACAGATGTAGCCACAGAAGAAGGATCAAGTACCACATTGTGGAAATTGAGACACCTGACCGCCTTAGCATCGTGGAAGTCCCAAACCTCTTGAACTCCCACGACGGACTTGTGCCAGGCAGGATGTTCTTCTTAGGGAGAAGGTCGCCGACCTCGCAAAAAAGGACGGTCGAAGCGAGAAACGACAACTTCCCGGCAAAAAGAACCAGACTAGGAATGGCTCGAACTCCTCCAACCCCTAGGGATGAAAGCGAAGGCCAGTTTTCCCCAAGAAGGGTCATCTCAATGCATAACCACCTGTAAGCGGTCAAAAATCAGTCCGACTACTGGCCGTAAGATCTGGGGTCGGTAGGTTACACACAGGGACTTCACCGAATAAATCCCCGTTAGAATTCCAAAACGAAAAGAAGCTTTTAATGGCCGGCGTCACAACGCCGCCGATCGGGCAACCGACTCAAGAGTACCCTCAGAGACGAAGAAGCTACGACCAGAACACCAGCGTAATAGTAGCATAGGAGTCGTCATGAGAGAGGAGGTCGTTGCTAAGAAAAACTGCAAGTAGGGCCTTTTATAGAACACCAGCGTAATAGTAGCATAGGAGTCACCCCTTGGAAAGCAGCATCCAATAGGGAAAACGATGAAGTACGATTTCGCCGAAAATAAAAAAAAATCGGTGTCTGTTCACGAATCCCTCGAACAGTGAGCAGTTCCACTCGTCCCAAATCCCTAGAAAATAGGCAAATATCTAGTTAGAGTACGGAGATAATCGAGGACATCGAGATGTACGCCAGGTTCTAGGTTCCATTTCGATAATCACCCGAACGACACGTCAGGCGATTGCCGAGGGGGCATTGTTGAGACCAAAATTTTTGCCACTTGAGAGAGTGACATGTGGCGTCTACCATCGACTAAAGGTATCAACCGACGGGGGCTTCGAGTCAGTAAAGAGTGACTCGGGTCCTAAATCTGGACCGATCTCGGTCGCGCGAGAAACGCAGCACGCGATGCAGGCATCAGTCGGTAGAAGAAGCAGCCGATAAGGAGAATCGGACCGCTCTAGGCAATCGACGAAAAGGCGGGAGTCTGAGTCAGCTTTCGACTGCTCGAGCCGACAAAGGAAAGTTTTTGAAAAGGAGTGCGGGCACGAATCTCGCAATTAACCCGAAACGACAAGCGGCGTCCAGTATCGAAAAGCGCCGAGTATCACGCTCTGGCGTGATGACGGGGGATGAACCTGGACGGAGAAGCAACTACTATCCTGATTGAAGGCATTCAACTTAAAAGGAAGCGGTTGCTGAATATCCGATAACTTACCCCAATTAGCGCCGATAATTCAAATCGGCACCTAATAACTTGGTTCGGGATGTGTATAAATACCCGAACCATAGAAGGAAAAAGGGGTCCGGCAACCTCGTAAGCCCAGTATCACCCCAACTTCTTCAATATCTAGGAGTAGGTTAACTTAATTTTTCATACCTGCATTTATCACTTTTCTTTACTATTTTTCTAGGAGTAGGTTTACTTGTAATCCTTCTCGCCAGGTGTTGCTATCAAAGATTGAGAACAAGTCGAAAAATATGAAGATTAAGCTAGAATTGTCCATTAAAAATGGAGCACCATCACTTAAATTCGACGCTCGGAGATGCACTTGGCCGACCACTATTCTTGCTGGAGCTGCCGGACTAGCAGCATTTGGGGGGTTGGTTTGGCTATTGGTCGGACGGCGGTGCAGAGGATAATGGCTCAAAGATGACGGTGGCTCTTGTTGGAGCTGCTAGGTGGCGACAGATACCGTAAATAAGCAATTTATATTTAGGGCCTATTTGACTAACCCTTTGATACATAGTAATAAGTCAAATTACTCTATTTTTTAAAATTCTCTATTTTTTTCTAGTTTGCCCGTTTGGAAGAACCAATTAAGTAAAAAAATTACTAATATTAATATTACATAGTAATTTTGGAGTAAAAAAAAAAAATTTGGTTAGATCTTTTTAAAAAATATTCTATTCGTCATTGCTTTCCTACCCCTCGCTCCTTGTTCCCTTTCGTCCTCCCGCCTATCACTCTTTAAAAATCTAAAATTTAAAATTTAAAATTTAAAAATTAAAATTAAAATTTTAAAATTAAAATTTTAAAATTTAAATTAAAATTTAAAATTTAAAATTTCAACTGAAAAATTGAAAATTAAAATCCAAATTTAAATTTTAAAATTTGAAATTTGAAAATTTTAAATTGTAAAATTAAAATTTATTATTTTAAAATAATAAATTTTTATGTTTAAAACTTAAAATTAATATTATAAAATTTTAAATTTTAGATTTTAAAATTTAAAATTTTAATTTTACATTTGAATTTTTAAATTTGAAAATTGAATTTTAAAATTTAAAATTTAAAATTTCACATTCAAATTTTAAAATTTTAAAATTTTAATTCAAATTTGAAATTTGAAATTTAAAATTTAAATTTGAAATTTAAATTTAAATTTAAAAATTAAAAATTTATATTTTTAAATTTAAATGTTTGTGTTGAAACAGAGTATTTTAAAAAAAAGTCAATCCAAACAATAAAAAACAGTAATTTTTTTTTATAGAATATAGAGTTTTTTAAGATATTAAATACATTGTAAAATAAAACTCTATTTTATTTTTTTATAATTACCAAACAGAACCTAACTAATTTACACTGTCATATTATTCTTCCGAAAAAGAGGAAAATTTTGTATTGTTTATATGATATTGTTTATACCATGCTGTTATATTGTCGAATTATTATTATTAGCATAGAACCAGTGTTATGCTGCGGGTAAATAATATTTGAGATAATTAAAATATATAGTTATTAAGATTTATAATTAAAAAATTTATAATTAAAGAAATATAAAAAAATAGCTATAAAGTCGTCTTTTAATACATATTTTTATTAATATTTTCTTAACTTTTAAAGTTAATTATATTAATAAATTTATTTTAAAATTCAATCAAATTTTTAGTTTTGATAGTTATTTTATAAAAAAAAAATTTAACTTTATATAATAAATTTTTAACTAAAAAGTTAAATTTTGAGAACTTATTTTAAATTTAAGAATTAGTGAGGATATCTTTGCCTTGTGAAAATTGATTGGAGACTAAGAAACTATTATATATACCTAATGTAACACTTCATACACCACAACTTATATTAAATGATTAATATTTTAATATCAAAATTTAATTAAATATATATGATATATAAAATTTAATAATTTAAATTATAGTTGGTGAATTAATTTTAAAATTTTTATTAAAGGGTTTAGACATGTTGTGTATATACAAATATATATACTTAGTGTAGAGAATGTTGAATAGGATTCACTAATAATTTCAAAAGAGAAGAAATCTTTGTTTGCACCCGGTGCATACCAATATTCTATACACCGCATATAATATTATATAATTAATAGAATATTTGATAATTAATATTATAAAGTAAAATATGATATAATATGTATAATATGAAATATCTAAATAATTTATTGTACCAGAGAAATATATTTTAGATACATATTTAAAACTTACTTTACGGTAGAACAGGCGCATTCAAATTAATACGTGACCATTTTTTATTGGATTGTGTCTTTAGTGACAACATGGCCCTCCCAGAGAAGCCATCAGAACTGTCAAATAGTATATCTATAAAAAAAAAAAAAAAAAAATTGATAGAACATATAATATAAAAAAAAAAAAGTCTTAGGACAAGTTTCTAAAATTTAATATAGATTTTCTTCTCTTAAAACTTGAAATCTAAAATATAAAATTGAAAGTAAATAAGCTTTAATTTTCAGGTTACATTTTTTTCTAATTTTTAACTTCTAATGTTGCATTTTAACATTTTTTTAATTGGAGATTCAAAGCTTGGGATTTTATGAAAGTAGAAATTCAAAATTAGATTTAATTTTGAAATTTTCAAAATTTTCAAACGTTAATTTTGTACATTTTAATTTACATTCGTATTTTAATTTTGAAATTTTCAAAATTTAAATGTACATTTTAATTGAAAATATCAAACGTTACAATTTTGTGCACCAAATTTTAAATTTACAAAATTTAAATTACAGATATATATTTTAAATTCAAACATTATATTTTAAAACTTTGTGAACATCTAAAATTCCAAATTCAAATTTAAATTTAAATTCAAAATTTTAAATTTTAAATTAGCTTAAGGAAACACAAAGGAAAGTAAAAGTAGCGGTAGCACAAATTGTAGGTTTATATATATTGTGTGAATGAATCGCTTGTTATTATTGAGGATGCTTAAACATGTTTAAATGTTTAGGAAGCTGTGTTTTATCTATCAAATTTTCAATCAATATTTTTTTTATTTGGCTTCGGATAATAAACTACCCACTTCGTTTATACAAATAAATTTAGCTAAAGAATTTGAAACTTCGGATATCGACCATCAAATTCTTTGCATTTGCGCTAGAAATGATCGGTTATTACTGAAAAAATTATTAATACTCCTTCGAACAACTTTATTCCACGGTTTCAAAAAGCTGAAATATTCTATATTATAATACAACATATTCAATTTTGTTTTTTTTCCTGTGAAAATCAGTTTAAAAAGTGGAATGACTTCAATCAGCAGTACTCAACACCAAAATCTCATGCTGCTCTTCACGGTAGCCCCGTAGGCGCGCACAATTCACGCTTAATCATGTGGTCCGGAACAAAAAAAAAAAAAAAAAAAAAACACCTATCAACTGATCTAGTGGTGGATGGTAAAAATCACGAGCTCGGTTCAACACGATCGAAGAATAAAAAGTTGTCATTAGAAGGAGAAAGAGAAATTAGGAATGACATTCCTGCTACTCAAGAGAACAATGGAAACAAATTGATGATTTTAGCTGATACATTGACCTAAAGGGAGAGGCCATTATACAAAGGAAACCTCAACTGAATCCTACAACAACAAGTTAAAAATTAAAACCCCTGATTCATTCATTCTCTTTTTGCACTTCCTCCCTTCTATGAGAATTGAATTGATGGTGTAACAGGAAAAATCTGCCCCACCTGTTATGAAAAGAAAAATTAAATTAAATTTCTCATCAATTCCTCTTTTTACAAATCAAACAACAGCATTCCCAACTGCCTATCCCCGTTTGCAGCGAATCGGCAGCTAGAAAATGTTCGATTAGCTCGGAGAATTTCTCGGTCAGGCGATCGATCCTTTCGGGTTAGCTCATATTGGATATTTTTTTTTTTCAGGTTCTTTTTTCTTTTCTTTATTGGAAGGCCTCCTACTCTTCTCATGGTGCCGCTGCAGCTGCCGTCTTTTTGTTCTTTGGTACTTTGCTTGCTGGAAAATGAAGCCTTGCATAAAGGGGTCTCGGCGCCCTTGTCGTCCTGTCGAATCCCCTCACACAAACAAATCCTGCAAAATAAATTTATTTTTCATTTTAAATTAAGTTTGCTCTGACAAGAACTCACACAGTATAAATATAGTTAAACAACAAGTGCTCCTCAAATTATATTAAAGGAAAGATTTTATTAGAAAATTTAGTATCTGGAGTTCGACACAGATTTGAATTCCGCCATAGCATTTCATTTGTAACAATTCAATTTAATCCTGGAGTTTGGCTTGTTTTTCAATTTGCTGTCGGAAGTTTCAATTTTAACATTTTGGTCCTGAAAGTTCTGACCCTGATTTCGATTTCATCCTTCCGGTTTCATTTTATTATACAAAGCCCACTCTAACTTTTGCACCGTTTTTCGGACGAGAGACTAACATAAGAATTTGACTCTTATGGGCTGCAAAGTTTGTGGACTAAATTGCTACAAATGAAACAGCAAGGACAAAAGATTGAAATCAATTTTAAACTCCGGGACTAAATTTGCAATCAGCCTAAGAAAAGGAAAAGGAAATGGATTAACAGTCATGATTTTTTATCCAATCCTCTTCAAATTCTAACTGAATTATTTATGCTAGAGAATCAGTAACTCGATAACATATGCTTCTCATTTTCTGTTTCCAGTGTCATAAACATGTTTATTTTGCCTAAAGACAATTGTAAAAGCGTTCCTTTTTCTTCTTCTTTTTTTTGCAGGAATACGAGCAATGCAACACCCAAAAATAAGAAAAGTAAACTCTTAGTCAGAAGCCACTATTACTCAAGCCTCAGATGAGATACATAGTAAAGTGACACTCAACATTCTCCTACATGTTATTTATCTATTTAGCATTAAAACTGGAGTAAATGTCCATTGCAATTATGCCATGAAAAAGAGTAGTATATAGCAAAATTCCAAATTTGAGCCATCTACTTCCCCCATGATGCTCTGCTCTAATTTATGCTGTTCTATCCTGAATATCTGTACGTTCTCTTTGAGCATGCAACGGACTTTCACTTCGAAATCAAAAATTCGCACATTGTGAGTTGGGGTCCAAGTCTAATTCTTAGTGCCAACCTCTTGTTGTTCTGTTTTTCCCCAACACTGTTATGTAGTGTGGATTATCAAGATATCTCCGCCTTTCAATTTCTATGTACTACTTCGTTTCTCATTTTTGCCGTCTTTTCTACTTAGGTATTTATTTGTACGAGACAATTTCTATTATTTATAGAGTGCAAATAAACTGATTCCACCAGTTGCCGTTACGTACCTCTCCAGAAGCAGTGCTGTATACCTTCAGTTGTTAGACCTAATAAACCCACATGAGCAAGCTATCAGCATTTGCTTCAATACTCGCATAAATTTACATCCATGATTCAATTATCATCTTAGTACCTTTAAATATAGTCGGTATTGAGGTTCCAAAATAAACTGTTCGCCTCGAAAGGTTCCATATCCAATTTCTGGGGACGTCAACAGGGGTTCTGCTAGTATCATGATCTGCAAATACCTGCATTTAAGCCACTTAATTAGAAGTAAAGTGTGAAAGAAGATCAGAAGACTTTAAAAGAACTATTGGTTAAGGCTTTTTCATCACTGGAAATAACAGTCTTTTGCATATTTAATTACATATATCTGAGAAATCATGTATTTATAATATGCCCTGTGAAATCTGAATTTCCAAGTATACCCCTTAATATCAGCCTTACCAAATCGTCCTTTCTAAGAGGAACATTTTGCGAGCACAAGGTTATGTATGCAAGAAATTAAGTTTATCTCAAAACTATATTACTAGCAAAAGACCATTGAGAAACTCATACTGTTGTGAGCTGTTACCTCATTGACTTGAAAATAAGTCCCATTGAGTGGAAAGCTTCCTCTCATCGCCGTTCGACATGGTATCTGTTTATTGAAATATTTGGCATTAGTGAAAATTTCAATCAATATGGTCGAGAAATTAGAAAATATTCATTTTAGCCTCTCTTTTGACAAATATTAGTATGATCCAAAATTTACAACATAAAAGCTCAAAGACGAACCAGAAGTGTGCCTCTGACTGTTTGAGCCTGCGCTTCTCGTATACTATTGCAATTAAAGCACGTCACATTGTTACATAGCTGACCTGTTTCTTGGGAGCTGCAGAACGCCATTGGTGCTTCTATTGATTGTGCGGTTTCACCTAAATTTCACATTTGACACTTGTCATTAGCGAAAGTAGTGTGGTTTAAAAAAGATAAATGTTAAATTAGATAATCTTTTAATATTTATCATGCCTGGAGTCCATATGGCTAGTAGATATGGACAAGGATCATCGGGCTCTCGTTGCTCCAACTGTATATATAGGAGGAAAGGAAAAAATAATACTAATTAGCATGATGAATTCATCCTAGTAAAGAATGCTTTACAATCTGATAGGGGAACAACTTACTCCTTGCAGCAGAGGATGAGAATCCGGAAGTTCATAGCTGCAATGATGAAAAGATAAATTTAGATAAAGATAAAACACAATGCTAGAGGCCTAACATTATTTAACTTCTCCAGAAGATCAATTCCAATTCATAGTTTTCTTGGAAAATAATGTCTATTGTTGAGTTTTCTGCATATATACTCTTGCAAAAGTGGTAATCATTTGTGTACTCCAGAAAACCTCATTCATATAAGGGGTATCCATTTGCCCATAGCAGGGGCGTAAACTCAAATGCAAATACCAACATTGGAGAGTATTCTCACAAACTCGCATATTTTCAGGGGTACATATGCGAAAATGATTAGTTTTGTGAGTGTTCACATACACTTGATGCTCAGTCCTTAGGCGGCTGATGTTTTTGAGCTTGGGCATTGGTATGGAAGCCGCCTCTGGAGTTAATGCAACCAAAGCCTTCGACATATCTGCCTCTTGAAGCTCCATGTTGTTTGCTTGCATGTAATTTTGCAAATTCTGTGTGAACTCCTCGAAATTCAACTTGATGGTAGGAATCTCATCAGGGTCTTCAAGAAAAGCTTCTTCAATTGCGCTTTCCTCGATTTCTGGGCATATGTTTTCTGGTGTCGCTGGCTCTTCAATGATTGGCTCATTATTTTTTACAGCAGTAATTGTAGTTGGTTCTTGTGACATTGTGCCCCCCTCGAGTTGAGGTAAGGGGGGCGTTAAATTGAGAATATTGGGAGTGAAATTATCGGAAGTTATGGGGACTGTTGAGCTTACAATACTTTTTTCTTCTGGTCCAGGAAGAGCAAGCCTCGCACTGCAAAATATTCATAAACAAAATATTCATAAACAAGCATTTTAGTTAATCATGATTTCTAGTTCTGAGCATCTATGAGACCCATCATACACTTGCATTTGTATTTATGTAAGAATTTGTCTTCAGGGTTGAAGCATAAAGGTGATCATCTGGATTACATATTTTTCGAGTTCCAAACACACAATTGATAACTTTTTCCTATATTTGCCTCATTTCTGTTGATGTAGACTTGATCATGCTGAAAATTTTTCCTTAGCCTTAAGATAATGTAAGAGTCTATAATAGTCAAAAGTTATAATATTGAACATAGTGCCAAACTTGATTTATTCTTTGTTCTTTCTTAATTATATCATTTCTTAAGGATAAACAGTTTATGTAATTGATATTAGCTCAATATTCTTTCATCCAATTTCCAATATATCGCGGCATAAGTGATATACATGCAAGTATTAGAATGTCGTTTTAAATTAGTATGTGAAAAAAATTTAAAGTTACCTTGCAAATGCACTAGCAAAGTGCTTGCACTCTGCTCTCATTGGGCACGCATTGCAATTAGGCTTACTCTTCGTACAGAAAACCTGTCAAAAGTCAAAACATTAAGATCAATCATTTGAAACAAACAGTTTTGCATGTTATCCCTTGATCAAAACAGTATAGGAATTATTACCTTTCCAAATGTTATCATCTGATAATGCAGTTCATACCTGAAACGAAACATCTGATTGGAAATCCATGTCCGTAAAGCTGTAATACAAAATACATGGATATATTTCTTGAACTTACAATGTCCGCTGATCAAGCTTACATAGTCGAGGCCAAAGGTACTTCTGAATTGTCTCCAATATAGGATACCTTCAAACGAAATTTGTAGAAAATGTCTTGTGACATTTTGAACTATGCTATTTGCCTCTAGTGAACTTGAAATATATATACTCACAGCTCTAATAGATGTAATTGTAGGGACTCGGGAAGGGGTTGAAGCGGGACCCATCCAAGCCTTACACATATGCGGCCAACGTTTGTGTCAACCTTTGGCAATGCAAAGGAAAAAAAAAATTGTGGTTAGAATGCATCTCACAATCAGAATATTTTTCCTTTTTTTTTGTGTGTGTACGAGGAGAGAGCATACTGGGAAAGCTAGATGGTGAAGAGTCAAAAGACGAACACACTCGACACTTTTTAGTCCCAGTCCTCGTACGCTTAGCAGATAATCCCTGATAGCACAGAATAAATGCATGTCACAAGTCACCACCATTAAAGCACAGCACAATTGAAATTCCTACTACTATATCCATTATCAGATAAGAATACAAACTAGTCTATCTTGCATTCTTTGGATCTATCAATTTCACGTTATTGTACTATAGAATGCAAGCATTCATTACACCACTGAAAACTGTGGTGTGGATAACTAAGAAAAAGAAAATTTTAGCATATGAAACACGTTATTTTATTTAGTTTTTTTTTCAATACCTTCCTAGCTTGCCTATGTTCCTAGAAACAAAGAAGTTACAATATTTGCAAGCATAGTTTAGGTCTTACTTTGTTTTGTCTGGATCAACATCTCGTAACCACTCGAGGTCAATGCTTCCATGATCTCTGACTAGTCTGTCCAGAAAATCCTGCAGACAAAGAAAAAAACAATGCATTTTGTGTATATTGCCCTTCCCTCTCAACCAAGCAAAAATGGCTTGGGGAAAGCTCGGATTGATGAAGTTGCAATTCGGCTGTAAATCAAGTTTGCAATTCGGTAGGTAGTCATAGGTTTAAAATCTTGAAAACAAATTCCCTTTGAAATGATTTGAAGTCATCTTGTCAGCTGGTGAATCTCCGTGATATTATGTTAGTTGATGACAAGACTAATATTTTTACTCTCATCGAACTTGATTTTCAACCGAACTACAATTACGTCAATCCAAACGCCCCTTTAATCAAGAGAATGCTTCACAAGGTACCGCCAGAACACTTCAAATTGTCAATATACATAAGAAACAGGGGTACATATTTTCCCTTATAAAGGCTATGCAGTAGTTTAGTATTGCAAAACTCTAAAAAAATGTGGAAACCAGCTCAGTTATAGGAGAACCAAGTTGTTCTCCTTTCTTTTTTTTTTCTATTGACTCACCCCCACATATTTGATTTCATTTTCGTTTGAAATACTTCCCACAATTAAATTGAGGATTCTTTCAAATTTTCTGTTACAGTAGCTATCAGTTGTTAATTTTTAGTGGAATTTGTTGTCCCATCAACTGACAAGTGGCAGAGCGGTTAAATTAAACAGAACCATCTTTAAATTCATGGCATCCCCAATTTAAGCGAACTGAAGGTAAGTACTCAAATCAAAATGGGCAGAAGTAGAGAGTGTGTCAACCAATATAGATAAACGTGGGTTGTACATATATTTAAATGGCCTATAACTTAAGGATCTCTTAACTTTTAAAAGATTATCTAGATTTTTATTAGAATTAGAATTCCAGCCATGCATACCTTAATCCTCTCCGCCAGC
This sequence comes from Tillandsia leiboldiana, assembly GCA_029204045.2. Lineage (NCBI taxonomy): Eukaryota > Viridiplantae > Streptophyta > Magnoliopsida > Poales > Bromeliaceae > Tillandsia > Tillandsia leiboldiana. The sequence continues at coordinate 11,089,847 of CM055072.1, forward strand.
AGATTATTCATTCCTCGCTCTCTGATGACGTCAGAAATCTCTTTGACATCTGCAGACCTCACTGCTGCCCAATCAAGCGAGTCCATTGTATTCTGAGTCCTCTCCCTTTTTGGAGCATTTTTAAGTGTTTCTTTTCGCAAATTATCCCAGTCATAACTCTTCTTTTTTTCTGATTTTGTCGCCTTCTTTGGCTTTAATCCATCATTTTCTTTTTCAGGTGCAAACTTCTGAGAACTATTAGTCTTATCGTTTGATTTCAACTCGAGCCCATCCAGGCCCTCTGGTGTACTGGTATTATCTATGTTCGAAGAGCTCTGCTGATTCCCATAATTCTGCATTGGACCTTGAAACATACCTGCATTTTGAGTGTAACCCATTTGTGATTGTTCTTTGTTTTCGCTCTGCTGGAACTTTTTTACCATGTGTTCACCTAATCGAGCATCAATTTTATCCTTCGACAGGTTACTATCATTATTACTATTGTTACAACATAAATGATTCACAGTGCAAGTCTCCACCTCTGAGCTATTCAAAGGTTGCATATACTGCTTGCTTCTTATTGGCAAATCCAAATCAGATTTGGGAACAGCTTGCAAATTCAAAGACACTCTTGTCTGACAATCAAAATTATCTTGCTTGTATACAGAATGACTGCCCAATGTTTCCAGCATTTGGGTTTTATTCTCGACAGGTACGCCAGGACCAGGCAAGGGAGGATAAAATCTATTCTCACCTGGTAACAGTACACTGTTGCCATTGACATCATTTATTCCACATCTATTCTTAGCTTGTAACAACAACATACTGGCATCGGCACCATTCGTTCCAGCCAATTTCGAATTAAATATTGTTTGCAGGTGAGGAAAATATGAAGCATTTACCGAATCATGCTGCTGCTTATTCTGGAGATAGGAATAAGAAAAAGTATTTACAGATGGGCTCACAATGCTGGGATTATCATTATTCAATTGATCCAGAATTAATGAATTATTGTCAATTCCATTTTGAGGGGAAAGATCAACTCCACCATGAGATTCCGATGTTGGTATCCTTTCACCATTCTGGTTTCTCATTTCCGCAACCCGCAAAAGATCCATGAACGGAGTCAAGCTGTCTGTGCTGTTACTTACTCTCCTGAATATCAAGTCCTGTACTCCAAAGTTACTCAACTGATTCGAATTAACTGAGTTTTGCGATGAAACAACAGAGTTTTGGGATGAAACCACATCCTCCGCTGACTTATCGCTTGTGCTACTATCAGGTGATTCATGACCTATATTAACAGAACCTTTTCCTTTCGAATATTCCACTGTGCTATCTCCAGTATTGCTTCCTAGTGATTCATTACAATTGCCGCCTTCCTTTTCTTCTATGATAACTAGAGAATTCTTTTCTTGCACCTCTTTGATTATAATACTTTCTTGCCATTTAGGTGGTTCATCATCGAAGGATACTATGCAGCTACTACCTGGCTGTTCTAAATGAGTAGTTGTTGTCATTTCGGTTCTGGGTTTCTCAATGTCACTTTGTGATTTTATTGGGTATTTTGCGGCAAGGGACATATAGGCAGAGCTGTTAAAAGTTATTAAATAAACATCGAGTAAGATAAATAGAACTGTTAAACAGCAGTAGTCTACAAATATGTAAAATTACAAAAATACCCTTCAAAGTTTGTGTTTACATTTGTGTCCTTGAAAACCATGTTTATTTGAATCAATGCCCCTGACAGTGGCATGCACACAAAGAAGCAAGGGTTTCAGGGTACACGCACAAATACCAACTCTGCAGGGTTATTTGCACAATCTAGCACATATACAGGATTAATGCAATTGATCCTGTAATGATTACTAAACATAATCTATTTATAATAAATTATACCTAATAAGCCTGCCGGCAGAAACTTAATCTCACCTTGATAGATGGTCAGAAACATTCTGAGTAAGAAAGACACCAACAACCGAATCCACAACTGATCCTTTCCACTGAGAAAAACGCCTATCCCCTGTATAAAAGTAATTGCATTTTGAAGGAAGTTATGCCAAAAATTCTTGTAAAAGATAAAAAAGAAGTACAAAAAGAAAAGAAAAAAAGGAAGGAAAATAAGAAGAAAGCGGAAAATTTATAGTCCTTATTGCAGGCGTGGTCATCCATATATTCAGGTACAAAATCTTGTAATAAGTAATTGTTGGGGTATTATGCCATATCTGTCTGGTATTACAATCACTGTAGTACTTTTAATTATGTTGTATGAGAGTTTCTTAATCAAGTTACATAACAAGGCTGAGCATTTGATTTAAACTGCACTTTGGAGTTAATTAGGGCGTGTATTTGTAGCCGAGGGTGTTAAATTCAACTCTATTATATGTTTGCCAATATCACAATAAGATAGATCCAAATTCAACTCTATCGTACACCTGCCAACATCACAATTAGATTGTATCTATTCAAGTATGAAGTCAACAGTTGCGTATGGCATGTATCCTTCTTTTTTTGCATTAATACACAGGCAAACATATGAGAAAGAAAATGAGAATACAGTAGTATTTCTTGTGAGAAAATACTTACAACTGTAATGTATGTAGAAAGCCTATGGAACTGCAACAGCACTAGGCCATAAAGAGAAGAAATTGATAAGTCTACTGTTTCACTTGCTAAGAAACAACTTCTCAGTCATGTCAACATGTAGAACTCTATTTTTCTCTAAATTGCTTCTCTAGACTAAAATTTAAACGAACCATCTTGAAGGATAACATTTCTTGAATTTTTACCCTAGGAAATGGGAAACCTGCAATCTAAGAATCACTAAACTTCATAAAATATGGTGCCTTTTCAGGTCTGAAAAAAGCTAGGCAAGTAAATTATGTTGCTAATCTTTCTCTACAGTAAACTGAAAATCAACATTTCTTTGTTCTAGAAACTTAGTAATTAGCAAAGACAGAAACAAATGATTAACAGTTTGACTACGCTAAAATGCAGAAATTTTTTCAGAAAAAATGGTAAAATAACTAACAGTTTGCAACAGGAAATTAAGATCGATTATTTTAGTCTGAGTTTGCAAAGTATCTTTATTCAGCTGGTTTGCAGTAAGGCTAAGATATTAGAAACCCACTTGGAAATATCACATGAGAAACTATACACCCCCATTAATCAAAAGTTTTAACATAATTTAGAATAAATCCTACACTGTAGCCAATATATATAATCTAAGGGATTAACTCATAGATTTTAATTGTCCAGGGAGGTGGAAGTGCAAAACACGATATTTACAGAGGAGATCCTGTATTTACCCTTCCAAAGAAACATAACAGCTAGAGCTCGAGATTTTATAGAGATCCACATAGGCGAGAATAGAATCTTTATTAGAGTCAAATATTACCTTGAACGAGATGCATCCGAGCAATGAATGAATCGACTCGTCCGCGGAATATGCGCCTCTCTTCTTCCCACCACTTCTCTTTATCCGCACCTTCGGCTTCACTTCCTTCCTTCAACATCAATAGCCTCCACACCCGATTCGTCTCCGCATCCAAATCAACCTTTGCTCTAGATCGCCTTTTCTTCACCAATTCAAAATTGTACGGGACAATCATGCCTTGTCCTCCTTCATATGGAACAAGGGCCATCTGTTCTTGAGCTGCAACACAATCATTTTCAGTGACCCGGTTGATGTCTAGGCATCGCAACCTATGAATTATAACATCTAAAGGATCCTTTGGGTCATAGCTACTTGGGATAGTATTCTCATATTTCCCTGAGCCGTCATGACCAGTTTTTGATGATGAGGGATCGGTAGAATAAACTTTTCCTCTCTTCGGACGCCCTTTTCTTTTCGAACTTGCACTAGCTTTTCCATAAATGGTTTCAGGGGTTGCCTGAGGTTGTTGATAAACCTCACTTTGTGAATCATTGTTCCTTCTGAATGGCGTTATAGGACTATGCAATCTGTTATTAATATAGTCAAACTGCTTCTGGGGTGTAGCAAGATGATCAGAGCCTTTGTTGGCACTTACAGGAGTTTGATTATGACCACGAATTGGCATATTCGCAGCATATTCAGGAGTAGCAATATGTCTGTAAACTCTGGCAGCACTTGTTGGGGTTTGATTGTGCCCAGGATGTGGCATCTTCATGGCATGTTCAGGTGTACTGATATGGTTATAGTCTCTGGTGACATTTGTAGGGTTTTGCTTATGCCCATAATTTGGTATGTTCGTGGCGTATTGAGGCCTAACAATATGATTATAATCTCTGGCAACACTTGTATGGGTATGATTATGGCCAGGAGTTGTCGGCATATTCAATCTGTTATGCATGCTACTTCCTGTATGGTCTAATACTCTCTTTATTTGAAGAGTCATCAACCGGTGTGCGGCACTAAGATTAATCCCTTCAGAATTACACAGTGATACCTGATTTGCTTTCCAATTAGGAAAAGGCGAACCTGCAACCGGAGGAGGAGAAGAATAAGCATTTGGCGGGAACCCATTTTGACTGTTACGGTCATTCTCCATTCTCTTCTTCTTATGGTTATCGGGCAGATAAGGATCTTGTCCACTAGTATTGGGATGGCTATTTACCACGCCTCTATCGGAGTAGGCTTGGCCAATATTTACACTCGATGAGGAAACTTGAGTACCACCAACAAGATTATGCTCTCGCTTTGTTCCTTTCACTTGTAAATTCAACATGCTGTATGAGTCAAGGTGGTTCAAGCCAGTTTCACGGGGTATCCCCAGCAGTTCGTTCAAATTTTCCTTCGGTACTTCTCTTCTAGGAAATTGAGGAGGTGTAACAGGATTCCCCACATGCACCCGTCTATACTCATTTAGCATATTATGATTAGTTCTTATCGCTTCCATGCTACAAGCTGGATGATAGCTTCCATGAGAAGTTACGGACTCATTCGGCATCTGATTGATTGAGTTGTTAAGATCAAATTCCCTTCCATTTGGCAAATTGTCCACCACCACCCCGCTTGAACCAGTGCTAGCAGCCACACTGAATGCTTCTCGGTCTTGGCCAACTTTCTCATTGCAAGTAATCTTTTCATTGCTTGCCGGAGTAACTTCATTATCAAAGTTTAGACGCCGTCTGACGGGCTTATCCCCGGGTACACCACGCGAATCGCCCAACTCGCCTGAGGCAGGTGGATCAACAGAAGGGTTTGAGGGCTCTTTCTTCTTCCGCACATACTTCCGTTTACCAGAAGAGTTCTCTTCCTTATTCTTGGCCAGCTTAGGGGTTACTGTCTTGGGAGTCTTCGGCTTGCCCTCTTTTATGACCTTGGGCCTGTGTTTTTTCCTTCGGGGAGCTTGTTGAGGAGTCTTGTTCAAGTCTATACCCTGGTTTTCACCCTTGCCTGCGTCGTTAATAACCACTTGCTGGGTCAATACCTCCTCGGAGTATATATTTTTGTTCATACCACTCTGAGGTTGTTCAATAAACCCCATTTGAGATAGCACCACATTATTCAATAAACCTGTATCCATATCCTCTGGGACAGGTTGTTCCAAAGACCCCATTTGAGAAAGCATTACATTATTCAATAAACCTAGATCAATGTGGTTTTCGACAGGCTGTTGAGAAGACTGCATTTGCGACAGCACTACGTTGTTCAATAAACCAAGATCGATATGGTCTTGCACCAGAGGTTGCCACTTCCCTGCGGCATCCTCTTGAGCAGTTCTTTCATCTTCTTCTTCATCGACTAAATCGATCACTTCAGGAGGTAGCCGATCTTGCAGCGAAATATTCTTCTCGAAAGGCATAGGGGTGGGTGGGAAAGGTAGATTTCCACTCACACCCTTGCTTACCACCTTCTCTTGCACAGAATTAAAGTGCGGCAGAAAAGAAAATGGAGGTTCACCTGCAAAGATTCACGAGATTAATTAACTTCAAAATTGGAATGATAACAACAACTGAACGATAACAACAACAACTGACACCAATAAGAACTATAAAAAAGATCCACAGACAAATTCAAATTCGTTATTAAGACGGCTTCAGCTTAATGCGCCCGCGCTTACAAATTGCATGAGAACAGTTTTTCTATAATGGATATTGCATCTTCAAGCAAACTATAAAACATTTTGGATTCTACACTTTGGTCCATGTAAAAGCGTACTCTTCCCCATCTCTATATTACATGCATTCTCTATATTACATGCATGCTATAATTATCTTTAAGCCATGTTCACAACAATGCGCAATTCGAAGTAAACACACCAATTTAATCAAAAAAAGAAGAGTAAAAAAACCCAACCAAAAAGAAACTAAAAGAGAAACACCATTGTTACTAGAGAGAATTCTTTGTAACTACCAAGTTCTCCATATGAAAACAACAAAAGATAAGCACATAGGAATCTTAAAATGCATCGACTAGAGTGTACCATGATATATAAAATTAAGTTGAAAAAATGTTAGAAAATTTTTCTATTTAAAATGAGTCCTAAAATTAGTATACTAACAAAGTAAATGATACATGCAAACGACAACAATATTTGTGGAATTCTTAAAGCCCCAGTTTTTTCTTTTACTCACTTGAGGTTTAATTTCCAAAAGGAAAAAAATAAAAAAATAAAAAATAAAAAATAAAAAATTAGGGAGAATCATAAACAAATAGAAAATTAGATAAATATGGTGTTAAAAAAAAAAAAAAAAAAAGAGTTTCCAAAAGAAAGGAGGGTACAGTCCAAAAATAAAATAAAATAAAATAAAATAAAAACAAAAAAAATAGAAAGAGAATGAGAAAAACCAAAAAACCAAAAAACTAAAAGCTTTCATAATCGATTAAAATTGCTATCTCTAACTCATCCAAACTTCTAAAATTTCATGAAATAAATTTCAAAAAACAAAAAAAAACAAAAAAAATTGATGCGGTAAGCAGTAAAATAGAGAGAAATATATACAAATTAAAGACCAAGAATTAGCTGTAAAAATCTCTTCAGAACAAGGGGGAACCTCAATATTAAAATGTAGAAGCTTAAAGCCCTAATTTTTAACTCATTTGAGGCTTAATTACCCCCACAAAAAGGTATTTTTTAAGGCTAATTTGATGAAATAATTTGCGAAAATAAGAAACTTCTTTTAATGCAATAAAAACTACAAGAGCGAGAATCTAAAAATTTGAAACCAAAAATTAGCTACAAAAACCTTTCGAAAGCAAATTGGGGAACTCAACACTGAAATGTAGAAACTCAAAACCCAAATTTTTAACCAATTTGAGGTCCAATTACCCCACAAAAAAACCCCATTTTGGGGAACTAGAACAGATAAATACGAGTCCTAATCCACTGTCACGTAAATCGAGAGTGAGAAAAGAAAGGGGTTTCCACATGAAAATAAAAAGGAAAAATTGAGAGAAAAACCAAATTAGTACCAAAATCACTAATAAAACAGCGATCACCTTCACAGATCAGGAAGGGGAAATGCTCCCCCATAGGGGGGGACCCCTCCCCGATCCCCGAATTAGGGTTTCCTCCCCTCACCATTCCCCGAGATCCCCTCCCACCACGAAACCCCTCACCAAATCCCCCAGATCTACGAAGACGAGGCAGGATCCGAGGCCGAGACCAACTCCATCGCCCCCCTCCCGCGGCGGCGGCTGCGGAGGCGGCGGCTGCGATCGGCGGCGGCAGCGATCGGAGGAGAGAGAAAGGGCGCGAAGTCGACGGAGAAGGAGAGAGAAAGAAGAGAGAGAGAGAGAAGAGGAGAGAAGAGGAGAGAGAAAGAGAGGGGGGTCGTCGTCTACGCTGAGACCGAAGAGAGAGAGAGAGAGAGAGAGAGAGAGGGTGGGGAGAGAGCTACTACTTTTTTATATATATTTTTTTGTTTTCTTTTTATTTTCTTTTTTTCCCTTTTTTTAAAAATGGCATGTACCAATTATATCCCACCACGTGGAAGGAGCTTCGGACAGTTGTAAAAACTAGTTGTGAGTGTAGCATTACTCTTTGCTTCGCTCTACCTTACGGTGCACCATTCCGTGCACCCAGTCCACCACGTCAGTCGTAGGCTCTCTTCAAGTGCATTTAAATGAACCGACTACTGTGCGGTTCATTCACTGATTAGCCGTGAACCGACAAGTTGATCTACTGTTTAACTAAAATTTTATCGTGTGAATATAGTTTGCCGCATCGGTCGTTGACCGTTTTACTACCGGTCGCCTATTTAATCTTCGCTTTTAATTTCGCACTACGGTAAAAAAAAAATAAATTTTAGAATTCATCAGCAAAAAAAAAAAAAAAAAAAAAAAAAAAAAAAAAAAAAAAAAATGTGTGGAGGTCATAATTGTGGACGAGACGAAAGATGCAAAGAAAATCTTTGAGATACTTTTTTTTGTTTTTGAGTCATGTTGTAAAAGATATCTCTTTAACCGTCTCACGCGTGGAAAATGAGATTTTCTTTTTGAAACAAACTCTGCCACAATTTTGTTTCGTAGCGTACTTAGAGCTAATTTTGTACACTCACAAATTAACAGTTAAATAAAAAAAAAATCTATGCAGTGATATGTGGGCAGTAATTAAAAGCATCAGAACAAAAATAAAAAATAAAAAAAAATAAAAAAAATAAAAAAATTGGAGTTGTGATTTATAATGATATGGTGGACATAGTCTAAGCAATAATTTTTAAATTCAGTTACCTATTTTTAATTTTATTAAAATTTTAAAAATATAAAGGAAATAATTACTCCACAACTGATGTGGTGGACCAGGTCTAATTAATAATTATTTTTGAAAAGCTTTTTATGTAATAAAAGTAAAAAGTACGAGAAAAAGTAGAGATGAGATGGACGGTGACGTGGACAGTAATTTTCCTCAAACTTCATGCTGCCTTGGATGTTACCAAATTAGTAGGATGCGATCTATGTGTCTTTGGGGTAGTTTTGGAAATTTATAATTAATAAAAAATTTTAAAAAAATAATTGAGTAGGTTTTCCTTATTTAAAAGCTACAAAAACGACAAGGTGATTTTTCGGAAATACATTAGTAGCAGCACTGAGTGGGACAGCTTTTACTTTGATTTATTTACTTAGATTTTACTTAGATTTAACAATGAAGTAGTAATTACTAATTTAACTGCTCATTTGTTGTTTGATAATAATACTGGGAGTATTAGTAATATAAACTTATTTTTATATAAAATAAAAGTTTACTTAATTTTTTTAGTAGACTTTAATATTTGTCTTCTGAAGATTAGTTTATTTATTTTATTATTCTATAGTTTGAAAAATTATATTTATCTATTCACTGATTCTATTTTCATAGCTATAATTAGAAATGATAGTAATAAAATATATTTTACAAATTACAGATTGGTACAATATAATATTTATCAACCATTTGCTAAACTCTAGAATAGTATTTGGTTGGGAACCAAAACTTGGAATAAGATATTGTTTCAGTCTTACTTTCTAAACGCGTTTGATTATAGATAGAACCTGTAGTTTTCATTTTTCGAAAACAAACTGGTATAAATTTGAAACTACTTTTCCAATAACAAGTTTAATCAAAGTAAATTTATTGATTGTAAGTTT
>CM055072.1:11101878-11134434 GCA_029204045.2 Tillandsia leiboldiana
TTCAAGATTAAAAGGTCGTCTCTTGAATCTCTTAAAATCTCTCTCTCTCTCACTCAATTCTAAAGTCGCACCGCAAATTTCTTAGTACATTATATCCACCACCCCTCTTTCTATAGCTCTCTCTAACAATTGCAAAACCACCTCGCAAATCTTTTAGTGCTTTGTAAATCCTATTCTCCGTGTGTGTGTGTGTTTTCTCAAAAAATTGTAAAGTCACATTCCAAATCTTTTCAAATTTTCTATTTCTTTTTCCTCTCTCTAGATTGTAAGGCCATGTCCCAAACCTCTAAAACCATAATATCACTTCTCCTTTTCTTAGGATTGAAAAGCCGCATTCCCTATATCTTGAAATACCTATCTTTCTCCTCTCTCGAAATCCCTCTTCTTTACATCTCAAATTCCTTCTATTGCTCATTATCATAATCACTTTTGTTTTTTCATTTACCATTCTATTTTTATTCTCTTGCAACTAACACTCTTAAGTTCAAATGAAAAATAGAGTTTCATGTTATTTCTATTTAAGATGCATTTCAGAATAAAACAACGAGAAAAAAGATTTGCTAGAAAAACTTGTCAAATCGAACAAAATATTTCAAGTAATTGTAACTTTATCGTTTAATTCATCATTTCCCTTGGTTTGATTTGTTTATAATATTCTGAAATATAGATTTGTTGATTTAGTTTCAAAACTATCCTATTGTTTTTATCAATCGATTGACTTGATCAACACCACACCAAGAAACCTCATTTCCGATGTAAAAAACTCCTTTTTTGCTTAATTAAGGAACTTGCAATCTTTTTTTCTCCACACTTAAGGCAAATAAGTAGTTGTAATAGCTAATCAAAAAATAATCTCATATAGTACGTAGCAAAGTAAACGCATAAAATAATAATAATAATAAAAATCTCATGCCATACATAACAAAGCAAAAGCAATGATAATCATATTCAAAAGTTTGTTAAGTAAAACATTAGCAAGGATACTTACTTTCCATTTACAAGAAGCAAATGATTAATTAAGAATAAAATATTTTACATAAAACAAAAGATCAATTTATAAATAATAACTTTATAGCATATCGTAGTACACGTGACAAAATTTTTTTTTGAAAATTAGATTTTTTTATATAGTTGTATCTTTTAGTCGGTAAACTATATATATATATATATATATATATATATATATATATATATATATATATATATATATATATATATATATAAAATTAAAATAGATGCCGACCGTAAATTTTCTAATGTTCTATAATTTCAGTACCACAATTTAATTTTTTAATTTTGTTTTTTCTGATGACAACGACATTTGTTCAAAAAAAAAAATATCTTAATTTGTCAAAAATTTATTTATTTATTTATTAAATTAAATATAAATATAAGATGGGCAATCAAATAGCGCCACGTGCCTGTATTCAACGGAATCTTCTACAAATTCGTTATCCATTCCAATCATCAGGAAAAACTAAAGTTAGGTCTTGTCCGAAAAGAGATGAAATGAGAGAATTTTTTTTCTTTATTTTTATATATATATATATATTCAACAAGGTCAAAAATTTCCGGGACAATCTGATGTGTTGATTATAAAATGGACGGTAGGGATTCACTCTTATTTTCCTAACTCCGATGAAGGGGCATGTTCTTATTTATTATAGTATAATAATATCTCGCCCACCACCAAGTTTTCGGCACAAAAGCACACGTGCTTGGTGCTGTCCTTTTTACATTTTCACCCCTATCTTTCTCTTTAATTACGGAAAAGGTACTAAGAAGAAAAAAATGTACCGGTTGGTATCACGTGAGAATTGGAGAAAAAGTGTTACCAGTACTTTTTTCTTTTTTATTTGCAACTTGTACTTTTTTTTTTTTTTTTTTTTTTTTTTTTTTTTTATAGTATTATTAGGTCCGGAAATAAGTAAAATTATTTATTTCTATAATTTGGGAAATAAATAAAAATAAATTAATATTTAATTTGAATAAAAATCGGATATCTTCTGTCAATAAGATAAATAGTATTTAGATGAATAGATTAGAATAATAAAAGTAAGAGTAATTATAATTTTAAATTACAAATATTTTATCTAATTAATTAACATCAAAATTATAATTAAAAATAATTTAATAAATTAATAAATTTATTAGCTATGAATATTGTATAAGATAATAAAAAAATATATGAATTAATTAATTATATTAATTATAACTTAACTTTTTTAATTAATTAGTGAATTATCTAATTAGTTAGCCGATTAGTTAAAAAATTAATTTTATTAGTCAAAATATTAATTAGTTGACCAATATAAATATTAGTTATTAGATAAAAATTGAATAATTAATTTTTAATGAGATAATTAACCATAAATAATAAATTAATAAATTACTTAACTATTTAAGCAATAAATAATAACTTTAATAAATTAATTAGATTAATTAATAAGTTAATACAATAATCAAATTTATATTTAAGCTTTAAATTAAGCTTGTTCTAAGGGGAGGGTGGAACAGCTGCTCCAAAATTATACCAGCTTATTCTGAAAAATGAGAAACTACTATTTTTCCTACCAAAATGGTGTCTGGGTATATAAGGTAGGGAATAAGGGTTTATTTTTCTTTTATATCCCAACCAAACAATGCCAAATAATTCTTGTACACATGATTAATATCATTAATTGTTATTTTTTTAAAAAAAATATAATCGATGTATTAGTTGTTAGAAAATTGCACTACTAGTTCTTGAACTTTGACTCAATTTTTATTTTGGTTCTAAATATTTGATTTTGATATATATTTGAAACTCTGAACTTTTAATAAGTTTTTAATTTAGTCCATAACAATTTAACAATGTCCTATTTTAGACCTTACTAAGCCAATGCAAATTTTTTTGCTTGCACTTAGTTCATCTATTTTGTTCGTACATAACAAATTTACTAATTATCTCATCTGTCTCATATTTTTCAATTCAAATATCCAAAGTTTACGTATGAAAAATATTCTAGCTCAATGGACGATAAGGTTGAAATATTTGATGAAAAATATAATTGATAATGCATTATATATAGATGTACTGTTGCATGGGTGTGGGCAATAACTTATTCTTTAATAGTAAATATATATATATAAGGACTAAATTAAGTGAAATTATTTTAAGATTTTAGGAACTACTAAAATTGAACTTGAAAGTTCAAAGACCAAAATCAAGCTTGGATGAAAATTTAAGGGATTAGTGGTGCAATTGATCCAATTAGTTGTTGCCATTTTGGCAAATTTCATGTGACGTTTTGAACTCTGTGTGTAAATCAATTAAACTCTTTCGCATGGTTTATATCAACACATTAGCAAATTAAGAGAGAGAGAGAGAGAGAGAGAGAGAGAGAGAGAGAGAGAGAGAGAGAGAGAGAGAAATTGCAAAAATTAGTGTTCTATATCTCAAGCTGAAATATGTTTAATTTGTTTTTTGAAAAAGAAATATGTACATTAGTAGTTAAGGATTTGATGAAACTAACAGAACAGTTATGGTATAATTTGTTAAACAAGGAGTTTTTCATGTTTAATTACATTCATTATCACAAGAATTGTTAGAGTACAAGTAAGATACCAATAAAAAAAAAGCACACGTTCAAATTGGCAATAATTTTTATTTACTTATTTAAAGAAAATGTTAGGTGTGGACTTTGATTTTCACATATGTAGCTAACTAGAACATTTTTCTTTAAGTCAAAAATTATTAATAAAATAAACTAAACTATATAGAAGAAAAATAATATTATTATTGATAAATAAGATTTGACAAGTACGTACCTGCGATAGTAAAAAGCACGTTTTCAACTGATGTCTCCCTTCAAAGATTTTGAGTGGCTTGAAATTGGATAGTCAAAGAAAAATTCTAAATAAAAATTTGCTTGTAATCTTTGACAAATAGCAACGTGAGAATGACTACTCAAATTTCTTTATATTGCTTATGTTGAAAGAGTTTTGGGCCTTTAAATATATTTTGGAGCGTTTATAGAAATCAAAATTAGCTATAACGGCTATTTGCCAACGACTATATTTTGAAATTCAAGGTCACAACGGCTAAATTATCTAATTATAGAAAATATCTTAGATATGAATTTGTGTTGGGTTTCGAAATTTAATATATATTTTGGAGAGCTTACAGGAGTCAAAATTGACTATAATGACTACTGGCTAACGGCCATTTGCCAACGAATATATTTTAAAATTTGTGGTCACAACGGATAATTTTTCTAAATCTAGAAAATATCTAAGATACGTGTTTGTGTTGGGTTTTGAGCTTCAAATATATTTTGGAGTGCTTACTGGAATCAAAATTGGCTATAACAGCTACTTGTTGACGTCTATTGGCCAATAATTATATTTTGAAATTAAAGATCACAATGCCTTATTTTTCTAAATCTAGAAAATATCTTAGATACGAGATTGTGTCGGATTTTGAGATTTAAATATATTTTGGAGTGCTTATTGGAATCAAAATTGGCTATAACGGTTACATGCGAACGACTATTTGTTAACTATTATATTTTGAAATTAAAGGTCACAATGGCACATCTTTCTAAATTTAGAAAATATGTTAGATACGAGTTTGTGTTGGATTTTGAGCTTTAAATATATTTTGGAATGCTTACTGGAATCAAAATTGGCTATAACGGCTACTTGCTAACGGCTATTTGTCAGCGATTATATTTTTAAATTAAATGTTGTAGGTTATGAAATCCTAGGATCTAAATAGGTTTTATCAAATACCTAGAGGGGGGTGATAGGTATAATGACCAAAAACACAAATCTCAATGCAATAAAAATAAATATGAAAAATAAAATCAACACACCGGGATTTATGCGGGAAAGCTCCAATTAGGAGCAAAAACCTACGGGACCAACACGCGATAACAATCCACTAAGAAATAAAAGATTACAAGGTGATAACCGACTCCACGGACTCAAATCTCTCCTTTAACTTCTTTGGATCTCGCGCTCACCAACTGCAGGTCCACGCACACGTTCGAATCTACGAACGCCATCCGAATCCACGAGCAACACGTTTCAAATCCACGAAACGCCTTCAACACGTCGAATCTTCGACGCCACGTCAAATCCTTGATGCACGCTCAGCTGGAGCAGATTTATATGTTTTGATGGTGATTCTTTGCTTAGAATATCATCAGAGAATCAATTATGAAATCTCTAAGTAAAGCTCAGATCGATTCGACAAAACATAATGTGAAAAACCGTCGACTTAATAGAGGCTATTTTGATAGAAAAATATAAACAACGAAAACCTAGTCTCTAGAGTAGCTTTCAGGTGTTTTCTGAGTTGGTGTCCCGTGTAGAAATACCCTAAGCATCTATTTATAACTTTTGGAACATAATTAGAGTCGAGCTAGAAATCGAGTAAAATCAGGATATTGCGTACCGGTACTCAATGGGAGGTATTGGTACTTAATGACGCAATAGAAGAATATTTTCTATTATGTACCAGTACTCCAAGTGAGGTACCGGTACCCCATTCATTTTCATAAAAAAACAGTGTCGGATTTTGAGAAACTCTAAATGAGATTCCGGTACTCAATACAAAAATGTGATTTTATGAATAAGGATTTTGAGTAAATCAACAAAATACCGAAATTCAAAGTTAAAATGAGTTATCTATTAAAAACCTAGTTCCCAAAACTTTTTCTAACCCAGCTTCAATTAATTAATGATTCCAAAGATTATAAATAAACTTAAATCACCATGAAAATATTAGTTATACCTGAGTATTATCTTGAGCTCTTTGGAGAATCTTCGTTGAATCTTCAGTAGTTGAATTGACGATCTGATCACTTCAAGACTCCGACTCAAATCACGAAATGTGCCAATACTTAAAATTCGTAACAAATGTCACAATGGCTCATTTTTCTAAATCTAGAAAATATCTTAGATACAATGACTCATTTTTCTAAATCTAGGAAATGTCTTTGATATGGGCTTGTGTTGGGTTTGGGGCTTTAAATATATTTTCTAGAGCTTACATGAATCAAAATTGGATATAACGACTATTTGCTAATGGCCATTTGCCAACGAGTATATTTTGAAATTTGAGGTCACAATGCACGACTAATTTTTCTAAATCTAAAAAATATCTTAGATACGGATTTGTATTGGGTTTTGAGCTTTAAATATATTTTGAAGTGCTTACTGTAATCAAAATTAACTATAATGGCTACTTGCTAACAACTATTTGTCAACTACTATATTTTGAAATTTGAGGTCACAACCGCTAATTTTTCTAAGTCTAAAAAATATCTTAGATACGGGTTTGCGTTGGGCTTTGAGCTTTAAATATATTTTGGAGTGCTTACTGGAATTAAAATTGACTATAATAACTACTTGCTAACGGCTATTTGCCAACGACTATATTTTAAAATTTGAGGTCACATCGCTAATTTTTCTAAATCTAGAACATAACTTAGATATAGGTTTGTGTTGGGTTTTGGACCTTTAAATACATTTTGGAGTGGTTACAAAAATCAAACTTGGTTATAACGGCTACTTGCCAACGACTATTTGCTAACGACTATATTTTGAAATTAGAGGTCACAGCAGGTAATTTTTCTAAACTTGAAAGATATCTCAGATCTCTTTAAAGGTTTGTGCCGGATAAGTTTTAGGTTTTTAAATAGAGCTCGGAATGCCTGCAGAAGACAAAATTGGTTGTAACAGTGACTCACTAATGTTTCTTTGTAAATTCTATGTTTTAGAATTCAAGTGAACAATGCAATGACCCAACCCAAAAGAATTTAAAATTTTTTATTTTTAAGTTTTAAATTTGATATCATTGAATTTTTTTAAATATTTAGAGTTTAATTCTGACTTAAAGTAAGAATTTTAATTTGATGGAGTTCCAATTGACCCAACGGTCGATCGCTCAACCTCCCTCAGTCGACCATTCACGACCACCCACGTCCATATACTCCCACCTTGAGCTCATTACAGAATCAAGGCCGGGGTTCTCCATTTGTGAGGGTTTCCGCCAATTCCGGGGTTGAGCTTGGGAGCCCGGAGTTGGAGCACTCTTGTTTTCACTATAGAAATGTTGTTCCGTAATGTTTTCTATAGTTTTTAATGTCTTGATTTTCTTTGGAAATTGGTTGGTTGTGATATATCTTTTGTTTAGTGAAGTTTGGATTTGAACTGAAGCTTTTGTTTACTATGCAGTCGAAGTGACTAATAAACTATAGTTTTGGTTTCGTGAATGATCGATCGCCCTTGTAGACCCAGCCAGCCGTCAATACGGCCTTGGTCAACTGATCACCGTGAGTCGACCACAAATGACCTAGCAAGTCCAAACTGTCACACCCCGGGGCCCTTTTGTAAAGCCTTATGTGGTGGCCCAAATCTCCGTGTAACTTGCCCACGTGGTCTGCGGTGAGAAAACACCTATTATTGGTGTATCGAGTCCGTAACGCGTCAAACGGACGCAAAAAAGGACTCAACGCGTGAAAATACTAAAAATAGGCTTATTTGGCTCTTCGGGCTCAAAGTAGCGCCGTGCCGGTCCATGACCCTGGGCGCGTGCACCAAGCGCAGAGGGCCGCGGCGGCGGCCACGTGGCGAGCCAGGAGTGGGCGGGCGCAGATTGGCGGGGACGGCTGGCGTGGCAGGCAGGTTAGCGGCGCGCCAGGCACATGGGCGCCACGCGGCGCCCCGCGATTGGCGGGCGCCAACCACCCGCGCACGCGGGTGGGCCACGTGGCGCGGCCCGGTTGGCCGCGCCTCGCTGTTGCGCGGGGCGGGACACGCGGCACGCCCGAGGCCTTCCGAGCGTTGCACAAATCGGGGACCCATGTCCCATGTTCGGCGCCCGAAAGTTTCGGGCGCCCGAAATCGTCCCCCAAAACCCGAATTTGAGTTTTTTCAGGATTTTGCCTATAAATAGGCTCTTGTGAGCCCTATTTCTTCCTTTGGAGATTTTTTTTCTGTGGACCCTCTTTGGCTGAGCTCTTCCACACCTTGTTCCCCACCTCTTGAAGGATCTTGGGCATTTTAGTAGGTCGCGGCATCGATGTTTTCCCCGACTCGGTGCACGTCGACGCTTCTCCGATTACGGCTTTTTTCGTCGACGCTTTGTCCGCGGGCTCCCCTAAGCTGACCCGAGGAAGTTTTTACCCGATTTTTACGGCGGCGTTTCCACGAGAGGTAGGTCTTCGATTTCCGTATTTATCACTTTTCTCCGTTTTGGGTTTTTATTGGGTTTTTCGGAGCTTTTTTAGACCTTATTTTCTGCGACAACTTTCTAGACAGAGCTAGAGTAATCTTGTATTTTCTCAGTCTACGGTTGGTGGAATTAAAGTTTAAGGACTTGATTGACATCTACGCTTCGAGAGGAACGCAACCGTATTTTTCTTAGATTTTTCTGAGGGCTCTTCAAAGGTGAGAATTTTTATTTTTGGGGACTGTTGCACTGAACAGTAAAATGCAGATTTTGTGATTGTAATTTTTGTGGCGTTCGGCTTTTGTTACAGTTTTCGTGGACAGTTCGTGTCACGCCCCGGGTTTAAACCAGAACCCGTGCCTGTCCACAGATCCGCCGTGCACATGGAATTTCCCGCGTACACGAAGCGCCGAAACCTGCTCAAATATAATATAAGCAATAAAAGAGCACCAGTACAGAGCTGAACTAAAAACTAAAACATCTCAGACTAAAATTGAACTAGAAAATAAAGTACAATAGTAATAAATACATCTGTCTCTTCCAGTTTACCAAAATAATACAACCAGCTGGCTAAAGCCAGACCCAAAAGTAAAAGTACAACAATCTGAGAGAACGGGGATACAACATAAGTCTAGCTACAACTCACTGTCGGGGCAGACGATCTATCTATTCAGCAATCCTCTTACCTCGATCAGCCGCTGAAAGCCCAGCAGCTCCCGCAGAAGACTCTGCAAAACAAAGGGAGAGAGAGAAAGAAAACAACAATAGGAGTGAGAACTACTGATAAAATCAATAGCCCCCAGTGGGTAAATCCTCAAGATTCGACGTACCCACTAAGTCTACCAGAGGCAAAAGTAGAATAAAGTGGTAAGCTAAAAGACCGCGGATAAGAAAACACTACCACTACTATGCCTCTAATGCAATACCGAATGAGATAACTATATGCATGCATCAATAATAGTATATGCCTAAAATAAACCCAATCAATGGACTAGTAGAAACTGGTACTGCCTGCTCTGCCGGCCACATCGGGTATGCCATCAACACATAACACCGACGTAAAAAGAGAACCAAGAACTCAAAGACTGATCGGCCTCAGCCTGGTACAGTCGCACACTCCGGAGTGGCACTCGAGGGGAGCGACCCATACGAGTAAAGTATCTATGTCACAAGTATCACAATATAGCAGGACTGGATCACGACTATGCTCAAGTGGAAAAACCCATCTACTAAAGAAACCCTGATCCCCTAATCTGATGCAAAAGTAAACATTCGGTCAACCGCCCAATGTCCGCGGTCACCGTAATACCCCACAAGTCCACAATCTGGTAAAATAACCAATATCCGGTCAACCGCCTACTGTCCGCGGTCGCCGCAATACCCCACAGGTCCACAATCTGTACAACCTTTCCCAAACTCAAAGAACTCGACTACACCATCCCAAACCCCTGCTCGAACCCGAGCAACATGAATCACATGTCTAAATGAAAAGGAGAAAAGAGCAAACATGGTTTTTCCTAAATCAAGTCCCAATATGATAGTGTAGCAGTAAATAGTGGCCTATCTAGATGTCCATACAAGCATGCAAGTGTTCTCACATAGATCAGATCAGATGTCCCAATATAATAATTAATTTTTGCATGGAAGGTTAAATGCTAACATGGCGTAGAATCTGTCCCAACCATAATGTCTCAATCTCACTTAGATAGGCTAGAAGTTAATCAGTGTAAATTAAACATGCATGATTTTCAACAAGGGGACAATCAACAATCATAACTCAGGGGGATCTCTCTAACAGTCCTAGTGAGCATGTCGAAATAAGAGGTACACAACAACCACCCACCTCGGTCATGAAGAACAGATCCAACCTCGCCTCCCCTCGAAGGAACACCAAACTCATAGCGAAAACTGCAACAGAAGTCGAAAATAGTGCACCATTAGTCCCAAAAATAACATCATTCCGCTGTCCGCGCAAACAGTCCCAAAGATAGACAATTTTCACCTGCAAAGAGTCCTAAAAAAATTCTAGAAAAATCACCGTTGCAATCCTCGCGAAGTGTAGATACGAATCGAGTATTTATACGCCCTGTTCCGACACTCGTAGGCCGAGAAAATTCATAAATACTCCTCCGCTGTCCAAAATCTGCTGTAGAAAAATGGGTTCCAAAGGTGATCCGAAAAACCCAACAAATAGTTGAAACGGAGGGAAATTGTGAATACAAGAAATATAGCCCTACCAGTCATGGAGACAATGCCGCAAGAATCACCCAAAAACTCCTTCGGGGTAGCCCAGGGGAGCCCGCGGACCGAAATGAGACGGAAAAGGCCGCCGAAGAAAGAACGTCGAAGTGCGCCGAATCGCCAATGACGTTGATGTCGCGGCCAACAAAAATTCCGGAAATCCTTGGGGAGAAGGAGAACAAAGTGAGGAACAACTTTGCTTAAGGTCTCACCACAAGAGAAGCTCGGGAAAAGGGCCAAAATGAAGAGAAGGGAGGCCTATTTATAGAATTTCCCAAAAAAAGGAAATTCGGGCTTCGGGCGCCCGAATGTTTCGGGCGCCAAAACTGCGCCCAAAGGAGCCCTGTGACCAACGCCCGGATTAACCTGGGCGCGACGCGTGTCCCGAACACGGGACAGCGGGCGCCCAGCCACCCGGGCACTGCCGCGTGTCCCACGACTGTCAGCAGAGCGGGTGGTGCCCGCCAGTCGCAAGGCGCCACGTGGCGCCCGCGTACGGGCGGCCACTTGCCCGCCCTCCCCCCGCACATCGCCCGCACCTGTCCCGCCTGCTCCCCGCGTTGCGTGGACCGCACGCGCGTGAGCCGGCCACTCCGGGGCCGCCACGTGGCCCGCCCCGGTCCACTACACCCGCCCGCGCAACGCCGTGGTCCGCGCCGCGTGAGCCCGCAAATCAAAGGCTGCCACGTGTCCCCCGCGCCCGGTCCACTGCACCCGCGAATTTTCTGTGGACCGCGCCGTATTTTATGAGATTCTTGATTCATTGGGACCGTGGACTCTGAGGGAACGCGCACGCCATATTTTCAACCCGATCGGACTTTGGATCTGCGCGTTCCAGGTGGGTGGTTGTTGTTTACCTCTTTTTACGACTTACTCACTAGGACGATTAGAGTGATCCCCGGCACTTTGTATATTGTTACACTACCTCCTTTGTGGATCATGCATGGATGGATTATTCTGATTGTTGTTTAGCTTATCTATGTGAGACTACTACTTCATGAGTATATGGATAGCATGTGGTTAGTTAGTGGGTATGACATATTGGCTTATTTCTAGGTGTAATTGGTACTTGACACTTTTCATTCCTTGTTATTCGAGAACTATTGCATGCTTGTATGGACATCTAGATAGGCCATTTTTTTCTGCTACACTATTATATTGGGATTTGACTTAGGAGAAAACATGCTTGTTGCTTTTCCATTTTTTTGGGCATGGGTTTCATGTTGCTCGGGTTGCGAGCAGGGACTTGGGATAGTGTAGTCATGATTATCGAGACTAGAAGGATTTCATCTGATTTTTGGGACTTGTGGGGTGTTGCGGCGACTACGGATATTGGACGGTCGACCGGATGTTTACTTTTGCATCGGATTGGGGATCGGGGTTCCTTTAGGGGATGGATTTTTTCCCCACTTTGAACATAGTCGTGATCTAGCCCTGCTGATTGTGATACTTGTGACATGGATACTTTACTCGTGTGGGTCGCTCCCCTTGAGTGCCACTACGGAGTGTGCGACTGTACCGGGTTGGTGCCGGTCAGTCATTGAGTTCTTGATTCCCTTATCACATCGGTGTTATGCGTTGGTGGCATACCGATGATGATGGCAGAGCAAGCAGTACCGGTTTTTACTGGTCCATTGATTGGGTTTATTTTGGCAGATACTGGTTACTGATGCATGCATACAGTTGGTTGTTTCGGTACTACATTAGAGGCATGGTAGTGGTAATTTCTCCTTTTCAGCAGTCTATTTAGCTTACCACTTTACCTTTTTCCTCTGGTAGACTTAATGGGTACGTTGGATCTTGAGGATTTACCAACTGGGTGCAACTGGTTTTATCAGTGGTTCTCACTCCCATTGTTGTTTCCTTCCTTCTCCCTTTTGTTTTGCAGAGTCTTCTGCGAGAGCTGCTAGGCCGTCGGCGGCTGATCGAGGTAAGAGTATCGCTGAGTAGATAGATCTTCTACCTGATGGTGTGTACATAGCTAGACTTTTGAGTGTACCCCATTTTTCTCAGACTGATGTACTTTATTTTTGGGTCTGGCTTTAGCCAGCTGGTTGTATTATTTTGGTGAGCTGGGAGAGACTATTGTATTTATTACTGTTGTACTTTACTTTCAGTTCTAGTTTCAGTCTGAGATGTTGTAGTTTTTAGTTCAGCTCTGTATTTGCGCTCTTTTATTGCTTATCTTATATCTGGGCAGTTTTTTGGTGCTTCGTGTATGCGAAAAATTCCGTGTGCACGGCGGATCTGTTGACGGGCCTGAGTTCTGGTTTACCCCCGGAGCGTGACAGATTAGGTTGGTATCAGAGCTTAGGGATAGGTCAGTTGGGACTTAGGAAACCCTAGGCTTTTGGCAGACCCTAGGATGGTAGGGCGTGAGGGATGTGATATTTTGCGAAAGTCGGTGATTTATTTATTTGTCTCCTCCAGTGAGTGAAGAGGGATCGACATATCCTATTCCTGTTGGACAATTATGTTGGCTGCAGACAACATAAAGTTACAGAAATAGGGGGATGTCTGTGACTTTCGCTAGATTGGGTCGAGTGTGGTTGTTTTCTGACATGTGGTTTTCTTGTGACAGGATGCCTCCCCGATGCCGTATTCCTACCCGGGGTACCCCTACACCCCCTGAGGAGCCCGAGCAGTCAGGATCGGCGGAGTTGAGAGAGTTGAGGGCCTTGGTGGCCCAGTTGGCTGAGAGCACTCGTCGGCAGGAGCAGCGGATAGATCAGTTACTAGCCTAGAGAGAGGAGCCACCCCCGACTGTTTTGGAGGCTCTTGCACCTCTGGTTATATCCCTTGTACCGACTGCACCGTCTTCGAGTAGTGGGGCCCAGGGAGTGGCCCAGCCTTTGACCCCTGCCGAACAGGAGCTTGTTGCTAAGAAGCTGGCCAGGTTCCGCCAATTTGGTCCACCTAGATTCTCGGGGCGGAACACTGAGCCATGGGAGGTGGGGACATGGTTAGCTGCGATGGAGAAGTTATTTAGGGATTTCTTTATCGATCCGAAGTATAGAGTTCGCATGGCGGTGCATTGTCTTGATGGAGATGCTGATGCTTGGTGGCGTCGGGTGGAGCCAGTGGAGTTCCAGACCACCCGGCAGCTGCCCTGGTCCGAGTTTCGTCGTATGCTACTTGAGACTTATTTTTCGAGCAGTGTGAAGCAGAAGTTGGAGGATGACTTGAAGAACATTCAGCAAGGCAACAGATCAGTGCAGGCATACTACCTGGAGTTCACGCAGTTGCTTAACTGCATGCCCTTCGTCGCCCGCGATGGGCCACATCAGGTTTAGTTGTTCGAGACCGGCTCGGTCCACGGGGTGAGGCGCTGGTGTAGTGACCCGGGCGGGAAGACAAGTGGTAGCGCCGGATTGGCGGGCGCAGCGCACTCGGTTCACGGTAGAGCGCGCGGGTGTACGGTGGACCGGAGCGGGACACGTGGCAGCTCTTTATTGGTTCGGTTTTGTGGGCGCGGCGCACGCGAGGGTGCGCGGGCAGGTGCGGCGGTGCAGGCTGGTGTGCCACGTGGCGGTTTCCTATTGGTTGTGAGGTGTACACCTGGTAGTTGGTGGTTCGTCGGGTGCACGGAGTGTGTGCACCGGGTGCAGCGAGCGCGGGAGCCTGACACATGGCGGGCGGGGATTGGGCGCGTCACTGTGCGCGTACAGGGGGGCAGGTGGCGTGGCAGGCGGCGGTTGGCAGGGTGGCGGCTGGCGTGGCGGCCACGGCGCCGACGTGGCGCACGCGTGCGCCACGTGGCGGCCCACCATTGGCGGGCGCCACCCACCCTGTTGACCAGGGCGGGCCACGCGGCAGGACGGGAGCGGCCGGGTTTGCTGTTTGCTGTTTGCTGTTCGGGGACACGTGGCGCGTCGTGGTGGATTCGGGCGCTGGATCGACGGCCCGGATCGGCGCACTGTTTGCGCTCGAAACAATTCGGGCGCCCGGAACTTGGGACACAGAGGTAATTAAGTCATTTGTTTGGAATGGGCTATAAATACTCCTTTTGGGCTGCTCTTTTGGGCCTTTTCCCGAGCTCCTCTCGGGTTGGAGCCTTAAGGGAATTTGTTCATCACCTTGTCCCCTACTTCTTGATGGATTCCCTAATTTTTTGGAGGCCTCGGCATTTGCGTTATCTGCGATTCGGCGCACTGCGATGATTCTCTTACAGTGGGCTTTTCCGTCACAGTTCAGTCTGAGAGCTCCCCTGGGCTACCCCGATGGAATTTTTGGGCGATTTTTACGGCAGCGTGTTCTAGAGTGGTAAGGCTTCATTTTCTGTGTTGATCATTTTGCTCCGTTTTGGGTTTTTGGCATGGTTCCCAAGGCACATTTTGACCCCCCTTTTTCTGTGGTGACTTTTGGACAGCGGGGACTTGTTTGATTTATATCTCGGCCTACAGGCATCGGAACCGGGTGAATAAGTACTCGATTTGGATCTACTCGTCGCGAGGAACACTGTGGTGATTTTTTTGGGATTTTTGGAGGTAGCTGCGAAGGTGATAATCCCACTTTTCTGGACAGAATGCTACAGGGTTTTTGTTTGTGGGAAGTTTTGAGCATGCATCAGTGTTTTTATTGTTCTTGACCTACAGGTATCGGATCGGAACGTGCGAGTACTCGTTTCGATCGGCTCGACGCGACGATCGCAGCGGTTATTTTTCTGGATTTTTCCGAGTTCATCTCGCAGGTGAAATTTAGCCATTTTCGGGACTGGTTGTTGGACTGCAGGTTATTGTGCATTTTTGGATTAATTGTACGCCGTTTGGATTACCGTGCAGTGCGCCGTGTTTACCTGAAGTGAGGGCGTATTTGGGCTGTGCTTCACGTGCTCTGCGATCGAGGTGGATGGTTGTTGCATACCTCAACTTCTGACTTGCTCACTAAGTTTGTTAGAGAATTCCCCACTTGGACTATGTGATTGATTACCATGCATGACTGAATGATATAATTGTGAGCCTAGCATGTGAGATTAATTTTGTGAACATAGCATGTTGGAACATGATTATTGAGATATTTTAATAGTAATAATTAACATGCCATGTTAGCACATAGATTTTATGAAAGTTGGTTAAATGGATTAATTGTTGGGACATGATGACATATCTATGTGCGGGTACCACTTTGGTGATTTATTATGGATCAGGGATTATATACATGTGTAGTTGGCTGATGATGTTAGCATGATGGTTATATCTATGCGGATTGACTATTTGATACTCATGTGGAATTGTTATTTGATATTCTCTCTTTCATCTTGCATGAGGACTCTTGCATGCTTGTATGGACATCTAGATAGGCCACTATTTATTGCTACACTATCATATTGGGATTTGACTTAGGAGAAACCATGATTGTTTCCTTTCTCCTTCTTATTTAGACTTTTGAGTCGTGTTGCTCGGGTTCGAGCAGGGGTTTGGGATAGTGTAGCCGGGACCTTAGGGTCAGAGATAAGATGTACTTGATGTTGGATTTGCGGGTTATTGCGGCAACCGCGGACAGTAGGCGGTTGACCGGATATTGATTATTTTACCCGATTGTGGATTATGGGTTATTGTGGTAACCGCGGACATTAGGCAGTTAGCCAGATGTTGATTACGTTATCACTTGTGGGGTGTTGCGGCGACCGCGGACATTGGGCGGTTGACCGGATGTTTACTTATGCATCAGATTGGGTATCAGATTTCTCTAGTGGATGGAGTTTCCTACTATTTAGTACTATTGCATCATATTGGGTATCAGATTTCTCTAGTGGATGGATTTTCCCACTTATTGAGTACTATTGCATCAGATTGGGTATCAGATTTTGTTACGGAATTTGAGTTGGCGTAGTTTCGTGAAAGTCTCAAGTCTTGAAGATTGAAGGTGAAGAAAGTTGGATCATTTAACTCAATCTCAAGAAAGAAGAATTCAAAAGGATCAGGTATGTTTAACTAAAGATTTTGTGTGATCCGAATACTTCTTGTAGTGTAGAAACACTTGGAAGAATCTTTCATTGCATAAAAATCAAAAACTGGACTTGGGACATGTTCAGGATCCGGATCAGGTTGTTCGATCCGGATCCCGAAGGTGGTTCGTTCATACACCAGTTCAATCCGGATCGTAGTCTCTTGATCCGGATCCCGAACAGTGAGTTTACCATTTTCCTTGAACGATCCGGATCATGCTTCGCAATCCGGATCCCGAACGTTGATGTTTGGTAAACTGTATGAACGATCCGGATCATGCACTTCGATCCGGATCCCGAACCTTCGTTTTTCTGGAACTGGCTGACTCGTTACGACGATCCGGATCACAGCTAGTCCGATCCGGATCGCCGTCCGTAAAATTTCCAGAAATGTTAGGTTTTTGATTCTTATCTCCTTCCTAGGGTTTCTAACCTATAAATACACCCTATGACTCTTTTTCTAGGGTGAATCCACATAGGGAATAGCCGTCATTTTCATATATCATTTTATACGGCTATAGATCCACATATAGAGAAGAAAGGAAATCATTAGAGAATACTCTATGTTTCTTCATCTATATTGATTAGTTTGATTCTAGGTTTTCATACTCACATCTTGAGTTGAATCAAACTAATGAATACTTAGATGGTATTTCCGATCTATCTTTGATCTAAGTATTCGGCGGATCATCACCACCCAAAACAACGATTTACCCCAAAAATCGGCGCGTGGATTCGCATGTCCTTGTGGATTCAAGGTTCAACCGCTCTCGTGGATTCGGAGCGAGGCACGTTCGTGGATTCGAAGGGTGCTATTGGGTGAAGACCGTGGATTCGGTCGGACGTCGTGGATTCGACGTTGGACGCCGTGGATTCGGCGTTGGGCGCAGATCGTGGATTCGAGAAGCGTCGCGGAGCGAGCGGAGAAGATCCTCTAGGAGCGTATGAAAAGGTTGAGTCGTAAGTGTGTACGGTAAATCACCTTGTACGTGTTTTAATTCTAGTGGATTTCTGCCGTGTTATCGGTCCCGTGGTTTTTTACTCCGGTGATGGAGTTTTCCACGTAAAAATCTTGCGTATTATTTTTATTTCTGCATTGGGTTTTTATCGCAACGATTTTTTGAGTGTTTATGCGTTTACACCTATTCACCCCCCTCTAGGTGTTTTTTCCCCTATTTAGATCCGTATTACATATAACCCAACAAGTGGTATCAGAGAGGGAATAGGGTTGTAAACAATGGTTGAAGGTGGAAACATCAACCGACCCCCGTTCTTCGATGGAACAAATTATGCGTACTGGAAAGTACGGATGAAAGCCTTTTTAATTTCCATCGATGAACGGGTGTGGCAATCAATTGAATTAGGATGGTCTAATCCAACTGAATTTAATGGTGATGTTCGCACCTTAAAACCTAGGTCGAAATGGACCAAGGAAGAGTTAGATTTATCTTCTTACAATGGCAAGGGAATTAATGCTATCTTTAATGCCTTATCTCAAACTGAATTCTCTCGCGTCTCGGCATGTGAGACTGCGAAAGAAATCTGGGATGTTCTTCAGGTTACACATGAGGGAACTAACCTCGTGAAGATTCAGAAACTGCAAATGCTTACGAGCAAGTTTGACTCTATCTTTGTCACGCCCCGAGTTTAAAAACCAGCGTCTAAATTTTTTTTTTTTTTTTGAAATCAGAGTTTAAAACCGGCCAGGGCGCAACAGACCGCCACATATATAGAAGAGTCCCAATCCCACTGGGGATTGAGCCCTTTTCTATATATGCACGGCTCACTTGGCATACAACCAGAGTACTAACTACGTACATCTACTAAGCAAGATTAAATTACAATATCAATAACTTCTCAATTACATTGCATTACATTTGATACAACAAATAATTAAATACTTGTTCTTATCGGCTGTCCAGGGTCAAGCTCTATCTCGTGATCTCACCAACTCGTCCCGACATCTCAACACCCGCTCGACCTGAAAAACAGTCACCCGAGGGTGTGAGACACACCGGAGTGTATCCCAGTGGGCACGACGAGCCGAGAAATAGCAGATCGTACCTACTGGTATACAATGCTAGAGGATAGTAATAGATCAGGGGTTAGGGTAAAGCAGATATATAACTGGTGCTGTAAAGAAAGCAAAACTCATAATCTGGGTACAAGCATAGGAGATAATTTTAGCAGAATTTTAAACATGTATCAGGATAATCAACACATCAAGGAGTTAGGACAATCAGCAAGATAACAATGGAACTATAATCAGAGGCATCACATAGAATCATAAAAGAAGTAGATAACTAGAAGCCAGATCAAAGAATCAAAGAATCAACACATGCATCAAATAGATGAAAACGCAAAGACCCAATCACAAGCTACCATTTTGGTCTTCGCAAAGACCTCAGGCGAGGCTGCCCTCTTGGCACCACCTGGTTGACATTCCCCAAACTAGGGTCACGGGTTGCCTCAGCTAACCACTTTACCGGTAAAGAACATCGCTACGGGTAGCAAATCCGCTGATATTCGTGAAGTACAACGGTGCGGGCGAATCATATGCAAATGCTCAAGCTCACGGTCCACTGACCGGGTAATCGGCAATAAGCCGGGAAAATCCCCACTGGGATGCAAGGGCAAAAACCAACTGAATCTCAACACTCATGCAGGAACACTCAGCAATAAATGTCACTCATATGCAAGATCAAGGCAAATATCTCTCAACAGAAGCTCACAGATAAACTCAACTCAACCACGCAAACCAACCAAATGATACAAAGCTTAAACACATATTTTTAAGAAAA
Organism: Tillandsia leiboldiana; assembly: GCA_029204045.2. Lineage (NCBI taxonomy): Eukaryota > Viridiplantae > Streptophyta > Magnoliopsida > Poales > Bromeliaceae > Tillandsia > Tillandsia leiboldiana. The sequence goes on from CM055072.1 coordinate 11,121,089, forward strand.
TTGTTTTGAAAAGTCCAAACCTCGAAGAGCATTGCCCTTGTCCTATCAAACAAGAACAGACTCAGGCGACACTACGAAGCTTGGATTTAAGTCCAAACCTCGCAGAGCAGTGCCTTTGTCCTATCAAACAAGAACAGACTCCGGCGACCCTACGAAGCGGGGTAAAACCTCAGTTAAATAAATCTATGTGCTCAGAGATGTATCATTTGATCAGCAGAACAAACAGGCTCACTAATCAACCATGAAAATGTCCGAGTAAAAGTATAAATGCTAGAGGTGCTATGGACAATCATGTAAGGCAAAATAGAACAGATAACAGGCATAGATCAGGCAGATAGCAGATATAATATAATCAAAGAAAGGCAGGCTCAAAGTAATCAGATTAAGCTATCAATCAACAGGGGTCCAACCAGTATCGCACCCCAGAGGGCCGAACTGATAAAACCCGGACCGAAGATAACCCACCTGTCAATGCGCAGGCAATTAATCTGTAATTCTCTAAATGCTCAACTCCAGGTGCAAACTGAATCAACCTGGATCAAAAATCACCAATCAGGGATCAATTCAGTCCCGCTAACTCTAACCTAAACCCAGATCAATTTGAAACCCTCTTAGTTATTTTAATTGTCACCCGGATACCGTTAAATCGACGATTTTGCCGATTCTCGAACTGTTATCCGATTTCCGCTCAACGAAAACCGACGGATTCCCAACGAAAAGCTTAGGAATTATTTAAACATTTTACTAACCAGTACACATTGTCTATTTTGCATTTGAACCCTTAAAGTTTTCAGAAATTACATTTTAGTGCCATTTGAGCACTGTTTTCGCTCGTTCTTTCAACTGGAAAATAATTTTGACGAACCGTCACTTCCAGCAGGTGACATTTTTTCATGCTGAACACCGTGCTCACTAATTTGCAGCAGCACGGAACCCGAGGCAAACTTCGGGCCATAAAAACCCTCTCTAACATAGCCCAAATGAATTTTTGTTTCTCCGGGACTTCAAACACTGTTTCTAACGCGAGCATCGCGTTCAGTGACCCCAAATTAGCTAGGAATGCACTGTCGCGACTTCGCCAACAGCCCGGAACCATGTTTTAATTAAACATTTCTCTAAAAGGTTGATTCAACTACATCTTTTAATTTAAACTTCAAACAAGAACATTTTGTATATCAAAGTTGGTCTGGGCACTGCCAGGACCTCAGTGCTCACCCTGGTTGAGGCCCAGGTGGGCTGGTTCAAGCAGAACCAAGGTCAAGCTTACACCCTAATTCACAATGCACCAAACTTCAATCCACACAAAATCACTTTGATTTGAAGTGAGCACTAAGCTCAGGGGATACGTTTGAGCATCTTTTATATTCACTATTTTGTCAAATTCAGTTTCAAAGTTCATTGTGGCATTTTCACAAACAGGTGGTGTGCAATATTTGTATACAAGTACATAACCAATTCCCGAGCTCATTCTCTGCAAAGGGAGCACCAGAGGCTATATAACTTGAATGGAACTTCTTCTCCAGGTTGAAGGAACCTTTCCCTGCAACCTGGGCCCTTGCCCAGCCTCGGATAAGCCGAAGCTAGAGGTTGAAGATGACCTCAATACATTGAAATTCGTGACTACTCATCCAGGGCATTCGAGGCTCAACAACTTGATTAATTGGATGCTAAATACCATAACATACTCACCCGGACCCGTGCCCGGCGACAGGACACGGCGGCGACGCGGCGGGGAGCAAAGCTTGGTTTGGAGCTTCACCCCGTTAATGGCGGATTTTGATAGAAGCATTATGAAGCTCTCTAACTTGCATGGATAGACTCCTTGTGGTCCCAGCAAGCTTCCCGACCAACTCTCCCCGGCCGGAGATGGCCTGAGCACCGGCGGCCGTAACTTGGTGCAAATTCGAACCCAACTCGGCCGCGCCTTCCTCGGCTTGCATGGGAGCCATGCAACAGCATGGTTGGGATCCTCTTGGTCCCAAAAAGGATTCTGGGCAGGTGGCCGGCGTCGGAGAGGCCCGCCGGCGCCGGAGCAACAAGCTCGGCCGAGTGCAACAAAAAGCCCGAACTAGGGCATAAAACTGCCATTAATTGGTTCAACCATACTCCACCAAATTTGGTGGAGTTGGTCCTCTCCTCCTACAGTCCAAGCACCTAAATTTTGGGCCGTTTTGGTGCAAGGGGTGCTGAGTTCCCTCGAGGCGGAGGAAAACTAGGTTTCCGGCGACCCCATGCCCCCGTCGGCCATGCGCTGTGCATGGGGGCTCGGGTCTCGGCCAGTAGCATCCTAAGGACCTAATAGGTCCACTGTTAAAGGCCCCGGGCTCAAACATTCAAAGGTTAGTGAGCCTTACCTTTGCCGGACACGAGGAAGATAGGAAGTAGCCGGATCTCACCCTCCCTCCTTCGCGCGGCTTCGGCAAGCTCCAGCAAGTCCTTCAACAACCGAGGACACCACAGGAACACCCCAGCCCTTCCTGGAAGATCTTTGATCCAAGGTTTTCCTTCCCTCACTCTCTCTCGGGTTTGCATATAATGGTGGTGCTCCTTCGTCTCCCCCAACGCTCGAGGCTGAGTCTGGGAGTTATAGTAGAGGATGGACGCCTTCAATCCCCAGTAACCCCCCGTGCAAGTGCCTCAAGAATTCCAACAGCCACCCTCCAACTTAATGCATTGATTCCTTTGTAAAATGCCTTTGGGTTCGGTTCACACTTAACCCTAGCATCCGAGGCTTTATCTGGAGTTGCAAAATGCACCCAGCACCCTGTGGTATGAAGCCCTAGCACTAGGCACATAAAACATGAAGTTTTTATTACAATTTAATCCATTTTGAGCACTCTTCACGCATTTCGAGATAATCCGATCGCCGTTTTGCGAAACAGACTTCGCCACGACGTCCGGCTCGTCGAGACCTGTTAGGTAGCGTATTTACTTAGTTTGTTCGACGCTCGGATTAAAAGTTGTTCCATAAAGTTCGACTCAATATAGCGCGTGGCACGCACTTCGATGCACCCGGGTCGCCAAACGCGAAATCCGACAGTGCCATTGCGCTCAGAACGTCGAAATTAGCTAAGATCCATTACTCATACTCCTATGTTAAAATTCTAGATAGTGGTTCGACCATTCATGATCACAAGGGGTTAAAAATTCAAAGGTTACTATTCACTTAAGTCGCGGGGCCCACTTTTTGATTTCTGATTTCTGGAAGATCCGACCGTCGGATCGAAAACATATGAATATGAAACTTCTATGTTTCGACGAGACGATCGCAATGGTGATCTCGGATTTTCCAGATCAGACCCCGATCAAAAGTCAATATTTCTGGGCCCACTATTGACCCACTATCTCTCCACTTTTGCCAAAAATTAATAATTTAACATCTTTAAAAGCAAATAGAGGTTTTATAATTCTGGATTACTACATCACCCACAACTTCTAAGAAGTTTCGTCCCCGAAACTTAACAAAACATACTTTAAAAATTTTCTAAACACCCAAAATATCAGTTTTCTAAGTATTAACTTATTACATCGTTGTTTCAACATTTCAAGCTCCCGATGGGCCTTCCCCTGACGGCTCGCCATGCTGTGTCAGAGCATAGACCCGTCCTCCCGTCACTTGGCGGGGTCCCTCAGTTTGGCGCGATGAAGGACGACTTGAGGCAGCCACGCTCTGGGTTGGCGCTGGAGGCCGAGCAGCAAGAGGTGGCACAGCCAATGCTGGTGGATTTGCAGCAGATCTCCGCGGGCAGTTAGCAGAGATATGTCCAGGCTGACCACAATTATAGCATCTTCCGTGGCGCAGGTCGCAAGTCATGGGTTGATGATCTGCCCCGCAGAAGACGCAAGGCCTCGCCTTATGTTGACGATTGAAGGTCCTAGAACCACTTGCTTGGTTCTGATTTCCTGGGGGTCTAGGGGGTCTTCTATTTGATCCAGATGATCCCTCCCCATTTCCAGCGAACTGTCGCTTCATCCCTTTTCCTCTATCCATCGCTGCCCGCTCAGCCCGGGAGATTTTTAATTCAGCCTCAATGGCAAGGCAGCGTTCGATGCATTCGTCGTAGTCGGTGATCAAATGTGAAGACAACTGACGACGGATCTCGGGTCGCAGGCCTTGAGTGAATAATCTAACCTTGCGACGCTCGTCCTGCAACGCTTGTGGCACCAGGTCAGCAATTTTCGTAAATTCTTCTTCGTACTCCCTCAGGGTGTGGTCTCCTTGGCGCATGTTTTCCAAGTCCCGCTCCAATGCTTCTCGTGCTGTCTCCTTTAGGTAGCGGTGGTACAGAGCCACCCTAAATTGCTCCCCACGTAGGCTTAGGGGCTTCAGGAGAAAAATTGTGGCGTTGGTAGCGCAGCCACACATGCTTGCGCTGACACCGAGGCAATGTACCCCCAGTGTCACTTTGTCTTGCTCCTCAGTGTCCAAATCTCTAAATAGCTTTTCCATGTGGTTAAGCCATTCTTCAAGGGCCCAGGGGTCCTTTTCGCGGCCTGAGAATTCTTGGGGCTTGAATTTATTAAACTCCAGCAGGACTCCCCTGACTCTTGATCTTTCTTCCTTGTACGTTGCTCTGGCAGCTTCCAGGGCCGCAGGACTGTTAGGATCATTGCCCCCCGCAACCCCGGGAGCATTTACAGTTTGCAGCAACGGCTACAGATGTAGCCGATTCAGCCGGTGGTACTGATGTAGGAGGAACAGAGGTCCCTCAGTCGTAGAGGCTGGTGCTGCAGGTGGTGCAGGTGCAGCAGGAACATTGGCCTCCCGCTGCATATACTGTTGTATCATTGCAGCCATTTTGAGCCAACTGATCCTCGAATCTTTGCATTCTGTCGGGGATCTCTGGGCCCCCACTTTCAGCAGTTGCTTGGGCAGCCCCTCGACTCGTGCCAGCCCCATGACCACGACCAGCACCACGCCGATGTGCGAGCCATAACTGCAATAGTTGATAATTAATTTAGTACGGTCGAACCCACAACTTTTGTTTTGACCTATCAGACTTAGAACACTACCCAGCGCTCTCTCGTAACATGAGTCATCCTAGGGTTCGTTCCTAGCCAAAACTAGACATTGCGTTTCCTATTTCTCTGATACCATCTAATCTGTCACGCCCCGAGTTTAAAAACCAGCGTCTAAATTTTTTTTTTTTTTTTTTGAAATCAGAGTTTAAAACCGGCCAGGGCGCAACAGACCGCCACATATATAGAAGAGTCCCAATCCCACTGGGGATTGAGCCCTTTTCTATATATGCACGGCTCACTTGGCATACAACCAGAGTACTAACTACGTACATCTACTAAGCAAGATTAAATTACAATATCAATAACTTCTCAATTACATTGCATTACATTGATACAACAAATAATTAAATACTTGTTCTTATCGGCTGTCCAGGGTCAAGCTCTATCTCGTGATCTCACCAACTCGTCCCGACATCTCAACACCCGCTCGACCTGAAAAACAGTCACCCGAGGGTGTGAGACACACCGGAGTGTATCCCAGTGGGCACGACGAGCCGAGAAATAGCAGATCGTACCTACTGGTATACAATGCTAGAGGATAGTAATAGATCAGGGGTTAGGGTAAAGCAGATATATAACTGGTGCTGTAAAGAAAGCAAAACTCATAATCTGGGTACAAGCATAGGAGATAATTTTAGCAGAATTTTAAACATGTATCAGGATAATCAACACATCAAGGAGTTAGGACAATCAGCAAGATAACAATGGAACTATAATCAGAGGCATCACATAGAATCATAAAAGAAGTAGATAACTAGAAGCCAGATCAAAGAATCAAAGAATCAACACATGCATCAAATAGATGAAAACGCAAAGACCCAATCACAAGCTACCATTTTGGTCTTCGCAAAGACCTCAGGCGAGGCTGCCCTCTTGGCACCACCTGGTGACATTCCCAAACTAGGGTCACGGGTTGCCTCAGCTAACCACTTTACCGGTAAAGAACATCGCTACGGGTAGCAAATCCGCTGATATTCGTGAAGTACAACGGTGCGGGCGAATCATATGCAAATGCTCAAGCTCACGGTCCACTGACCGGGTAATCGGCAATAAGCCGGGAAAATCCCCACTGGGATGCAAGGGCAAAAACCAACTGAATCTCAACACTCATGCAGGAACACTCAGCAATAAATGTCACTCATATGCAAGATCAAGGCAAATATCTCTCAACAGAAGCTCACAGATAAACTCAACTCAACCACGCCAAACCAACCAAATGATACAAAGCTTAAACACATATTTTTAAGAAAATTGTTTTGAAAAGTCCAAACCTCGAAGAGCATTGCCCTTGTCCTATCAAACAAGAACAGACTCAGGCGACACTACGAAGCTTGGATTTAAGGTCCAACCTCGCAGAGCAGTGCCTTTGTCCTATCAAACAAGAACAGACTCCGGCGACCCTACGAAGCGGGGTTAAAACCTCAGTTAAATAAATCTATGTGCTCAGAGATGTATCATTTGATCAGCAGAACAAACAGGCTCACTAATCAACCATGAAAATGTCCGAGTAAAAGTATAAATGCTAGAGGTGCTATGGACAATCATGTAAGGCAAAATAGAACAGATAACAGGCTAGAATCAGGCAGATAGCAGATATAATATAATCAAAGAAAGGCAGGCTCAAAGTAATCAGATTACGCTATCAATCAATAGGGGTCCAACCAGTATCGCACCCCAGAGGGCCGAACTGATAAAACCCGGACCGAAGATAACCCACCTGTCAATGCGCAGGCAATTAATCTGTAATTCTCTAAATGCTCAACTCCAGGTGCAACTGAATCAACCTGGATCAAAAAATCACCAATCAGGGATCAATTCAGTCCCGCTAACTCTAACCTAACCCAGATCAATTTGAAACCCTCTTAGTTATTTTAATTGTCACCCGGATACCGTTAAATCGACGATTTTGCCGATTCTCGAACTGTTATCCGATTTCCGCTCAACGAAAACCGACGGATTCCCAACGAAAAGCTAGGAAATTATTTAAACATTTACTAACCAGTACACATTGTCTATTTTGCATTTGAACCCTTAAAGTTTTCAGAAATTACATTTTAGTGCCATTTGAGCACTGTTTTCGCTCGTTCTTTCAACTGGAAAACAATTTTGACGACCGTCACTTCCAGCAGGTGACATTTTTCATGCTGAACACCGTGCTCACTAATTTGCAGCAGCACGGAACCCGAGGCAAACTTCGGGCCATAAAAACCCTCTCTAACATAGCCCAAATGAATTTTTGTTTCTCCGGGACTTAAACACTGTTTCTAACGCGAGCATCGCGTTCAGTGACCCCAAATTAGCTAGGAATGCACTGTCGCGACTTCGCAACAGCCCGGAACCATGTATTTTAATTAAACATTTCTCTAAAAGGTTGATTCAACTACATCTTTTAATTTAAACTTCAAACAAGAACATTTTGTATATCAAAGTTGGTCTGGGCACAGCCAGGACCATCAGTGCTCACCCTGGTTGACAGGCCCAGGTGGGCTGGTTCAAGCAGAACCAAGGTCAAGCTTACCACCCTAATTCACAATGCACCAAACTTCAATCCACACAAAATCACTTTGATTTGAAGTGAGCACTAAGGCTCAGGGGATACGTTTGAGCATCTTTTATATTCACTATTTTGTCAAATTCAGTTTCAAAGTTTCATTGTGGCATTTTTCACAAACAGGTGGTGTGCACTATTTGTATACAAGTACATAACCAATTCCCGAAGCTCATCTCTGCAAAGGGAGCACCAAGAGGCTATATAACCTTGAATGGAACTTCTTCTCCAGGTTGAAGGAACCTTTCCCTGCAACCTGGGCCCTTGCCAGCCTCGGATAAGCCGAAGCTAGAGGTTGAAGATGACTCAATACACTTGAAATTCGTGACTACTCACTCCAGGGCATTCGAGGCTCAACAACTTGATTAATTGGATGCTAAATACCATAAATACTCACACCCGGACCCGTGCCCGGCGACAGGACACGGCGGGGCTACGCGGCGGGGAGCAAAGCTTGGTTTGGAGCTTCACCCGTTAATGGCGGATTTTGATGCTAGAAGCATATGAAGCTCTCTAACTTGCATGGATAGACTCCTTGTGGTCCAGCAAGCTTCCCGACCAACTCTCCCCGGCCGGGAGATGGCCTGAGCACCGGTCGCGGCCGTAACTTGGTGCAAATTCGAACCCAACTCGGCCAGCAGCCTTCCTCGGCTTGCATGGGAGCCATGCAACAGCATGGTTGGGATCCTCTTGGTCCCAAAAGGATTCTGGGCAGGTGGCCGGCGTCGGAGAGGCCCGCCGGCGCCGGAGCAACAAGCTCGGCCGAGTGCAACAAAAAGCCCGAACTAGGGCATAAAACTGCCATTAATTGGTTCAACCATACTCCACCAAATTTGGTGGAGTTGGTCCTCTCCTCCTACAGTCCAAGCACCTAAATTTTGGGCCGTTTTGGTGCAAGGGGTGCTGAGTTCCCTCGAGGCGGAGGAAAACTAGGTTTCCGGCGACCCCATGCCCCCGTCGGCCATGCGCTGTGCATGGGGGCTCGGGTCTCGGCCAGTAGCATCCTAAGGACCTAATAGGTCCACTGTTAAAGGCCCCGGGCTCAAACATTCAAAGGTTAGTGAGCCTTACCTTTGCCGGACACGAGGAAGATAGGAAGTAGCCGGATCTCACCCTCCCTCCTTCGCGCGGCTTCGGCAAGCTCCAGCAAGTCCTTCAACACCGAGGACACCACAGGAACACCCCAGCCCTTCCTGGAAGATCTTTGATCCAAGGTTTTCCTTCCCTCACTCTCTCTCGGGTTGCATATAATGGTGGGTGCTCCTTCGTCTCCCCCAACGCTCGAGGCTGAGTCTGGGAGTTATATAGAGGAGGACGCCTTCAATCCCCAGTAACCCCCCGTGCAAGTGCTCAAGAAATTCAACAGCCACCCTCCAATTAATGCATTGATTCCTTGTAAAATGCCTTTGGGTTCGGTTCACACTTAACCCTAGCATCCGAGGCTTTATCTGGAGTTGCCAAAATGCACCCAAGCACCCTGTGGTATGCAGCCCTATGCACTTAGGCACATAAACATGAAGTTTTTATTACAATTTAATCCATTTTGAGCACTCTTCACGCATTTCGAGATATATAATCCGATCGCCGTTTTGCGAAACAGACTTCGCCAACGACGTCCGGCTCGTCGAGACCTGTTGTAGTAGCGTATTTACTTAGTTTGTTCGACGCATCGGATTAAAAGTTGTTCATAAAGTTCGACTCAATATAGCGCGTGGCACGCACTTCGATGCACCCCGGGTCGCCAAACGCGGAAATCCGACAGTGCCATTGCGCTCAGAACGTCGAAATTAGCTAAGATCCATTACTCATACTCCTATGTTAAAATTCTAGATAGTGGTGCGACCATTCATGATCACAAGGGGTTAAAAATTCAAAGGTTACTATTCACTTAGTCCGCGGGGCCCACTTTTTGATTTCTGATTTCTGGAAGATCCGACCGTCGGATCGAAAAACATATGATATGAACTTCTATGTGTCGACGAGACGATCGCAATGGTGATCTCAGATTTCCAGATCAGACCCCGATCAAAAGTCAATATTTCTGGGCCCATATTGACCCACTATCTCTCCACTTTTGCCAAAAATTAATAATTTAACATCTTTAAAAGCAAATAGAGGTTTTATAATTCTGTATTACTACAATCTTAATGGCAAAAATGATCCTTCACGGACTACTATACACGATTGCAAGACATCGTAAACTCATGTGCTAATCTGGGAGAGAAGATTCCAGAATTAAAATTGTAAGAAAAATCTTAAGAACTCTTCCTGAACGATTTCGCCCAAAGGTTACTGCCATTGAAACTATTAAACACCCGGACGAAATACGTGTAGAAGAATTAGTTGGTTCATTACAAACTTATGAAATGACATTTACTACTAACAATTCTTCTGGAAAGGCATCCACTTCTAAGTCTTCAGGTTATGCGTTGAAAACAACTAAGGAAGAAGACGCGGATACATCCTCCTCAGACGATGACGAGAACCTTTCTATGGAGGAATTTGAGAAGCAGCTCGCTCTCTTGACAAGGAAGTTTCGCCGCAACTTTCGAAGGGGTAATTCAAGCAAATCTCCATCCTTCGGAAAGTCGAACAAAGGCAAGGGTACTTCAGGTTACAAGTCAAGAAAGCAAGAGAACTTCTCAAAGGATAAGAAAAGTTCAGAAGGACAACTACAATGCTTCAAATGTCGAGGCTACGGCCACATTGCAACGGAATGTCCTAACAAGTATCCGGCAAAGAAGAAGGCGATGCAAGTCGTCACTTGGGATGACAACTCAACGTCAAATGAGTCGTCTTCGAGTGATGAAGAAAAGAGCTCCACCGCATTCCACGCGTCCGTATCTTCACCCTTCATGTGCTTTATGGCAAGTACATCTGAGTCGTTGTCCAACTCCACTGTTGAAAAGAATGCAACGGACAACGAATCGGATGATTCGGAAGGTGAAGATTTTGCTCTAGCCTACCACAGACTTTTGAGGGACTCAAAGAAAGTGGCTAAGCAAAACAAGAGTTTGAGAGGGAGAGTGCATGATCTCGAAGAAGAAGCAAAAAGAGCGACTTCTCTCTCAAACGCTCTTGAAGTGGAAAGGGAAAACCTGATAAAGGCAAATGCTTCCCTTCAAGAGTCCAATGAGCAACTTGAGAAGGAACATACAAATCTGGTGGATAACGCGAATCACTTCTCAAAGCTCTACAACGAGGCTCGACAGGATAACCTGGAAATGACAAAGACCATTTTCCAACTCAAGAATGACTTACAGCGATTCTCTTCAGGAAGGAGTAAGTTGGATAGACTTCTTGGTCTTGGTCAATCAAATAGGTTCGGCCTCGGATACACTCAAACTGGAAACAGTCCAAGTTCGAGTGAGACAGTTTTTGTGCCTCAGTCGGTATCTCCTCCTCCGACACCGGAATTCAAGACAAACAACGACAACAAACCTACTTCATCCTCTTTGGGATCGTCAAGATCTAAGGTATGTTTTCGTTGTGGTGTTTCAGGGCACATAAGAAGATATTGCAAGACGGGAGTCGAACGCTCATCTCAAGGACCTCTTGCAACAACTACCAAAATGGCTCCTCCCCGAAAATCAAAGCAAAACTTTTCAAATGAAAAGAGATTTGGTAGTTCATCGCGCAAGACGATTACATCAAGGAACAACAATCGCTATAACAAGACGCCTTCACCTAGGCATATAACTTCTCGACCATTACCGACGCACTCCAAAAGGGTTTGGGTGCGCAAAGGTGAAATTTTCCCTTGTCTTGTTTCCAATGTTTCCTTGCATGCATATGATAGTTCGTCTTGGTATCTGGATAGCGGGTGTTCCCGTCACATGACCGGTGACAAAATAGTTTTCAAAATCTTGAGAAAATCTCCGGAGGACACGTTGTTTTCGGAGACGGTCGATCTTCCAAAATTGTTGGAAAAGGGACGGTAGCTATTCCAGATGGCCCGATTTTGAAAAACGTCTTATTTGTTGATGGCCTTAAGACTAACCTCATAAGCATAAGTCAACTTTGCGACAATGGTTTTTCAGTTAACTTTTCATCTGTTGAATGCGTTGTAACTGATAAGGACCATGTCTTCTTTTCTAAAAGGGGTTAGATCTGAAAACAATTGTTATGTTGTTCCTAATAAATTTTCTGAAAATTGTAACTTAGCTGCTTTGAATAATGAAACTCTTTGGCATGAAAGGCTAGGTCACTTAAATTTTAAGGAACTTACTAGAATTTCAAACAAGGACGTGGTCAAGGGGGTTCCAAAGCTTTTATTTAAACAAAACGTTGTGTGTGGTGGTTGCCAAAAGGGGAAAACAGTCTAGGACTGCACACAAGAACTTGAACCACGTTGGTACAAAACGGCCCTTGGAACTTTTGCACATGGACTTAATGGGGCCGACCCGTCAACCATCTTTGGGAGGTAAATGGTACATTTTTTTATTGGTTGATGATTTCTCTCGGTTTTCTTGGGTAGCATTTTTAAAAGAGAAAGCTGATACGTTTGACTCTTTTCATGAGATTTGCCATCGTATTATGATTGAAAAGAATGAAAAGATCATTCGTGTTAGAAGTGATAGAGGTGGAGAATTCATAAATTCAAAATTCATTGATTTTTGCACTTCAAATGGAATTAAACATGAATTCTCGGCACCCTATACACCTCAGCAGAATGGTGTTGTTGAGCGCAAGAACAGGGTTGTTCAAGAGATGGCGCGTGTGATGCTTCATAGCCGGAATTTACCGCTACATTTTTGGGCTGAAGCTGTGAACACCGCTGTCTATGTCATTAATAGAGTTTACTTGCGCCCAGGAACTTTAAATACACCATATGAGCTGTGGTTTAGTAGAAAACCCAATATCAAATATTTTCGTGTCTTCGGGAGTCGATGTTACATTTTACGTGACCGTGAAAATCTTGGAAAGTTCGACTCTCGAAGTGATGAAGGGATCTTTTTGGGTTATTCTACGAATAGCAGAGCATATCGAGTATTTAACATTGAATCTAAGACGATCGTAGAATCTATAAATGTTAAAGTAGATGAAGCTTTTTCACTTTGAAACTGGAAAATCTACCCTCGATATCTCTCTAGATGATGATTCTCCTGCTAGTGCATCTTCTCATAATAATACTTCCAATATTAATGATGCATCTAATGGTTCTTCTAGTTTATCTGATGTGCAGGCATCATCTCATATATCTCCGAGTACTCCGTTTCAACAAACGTTACGAATCTCCAAGGATCATCCGGAATCGAATATTATTGGAGATCCACAAGAAGGAGTCAGAACTCGGAGTGCAGTTGGTTTGTGGATTCGCTTGCTACGTATCTTTAATCGAACCAAAGAACATAGATGAAGCTCTTCAGGATGACTACTGGATTAAAGCAATGCAGGAAGAGCTCCATCAATTTGAGCGAAACAAAGTCTGGGAATTAACGAAGCCTCCAAAGCAACACAATGTGATAGGTACCAAATGGATCTTCAAGAACAAGAAAAATGAGGATGGTACTATCATCAGGAACAAGGCACGATTAGTTGCTCAAGGCTCTCTCAAGTAGAAGGTATAGACTTTGATGAAACATTCGCCCCTGTAGCTAGACTCGAGTCCATTCGTATACTATTTGCTATGCTTGTCATTTTCAAATCAAATTATTTCAAATGGACGTTAAGAGCGCATTTCTAAATGGGTTTTTAAATGAGGAAGTTTTATGTGGCTCAACCGAAAGGTTTTGTAGATCATAAACAACCTAACCATGTTTTTCGTTTGAAAAAG
>CM055072.1:11134534-11182570 GCA_029204045.2 Tillandsia leiboldiana
GGGATCAGGGTCACCACATTGGCCATCTTCTTTGATTCGTAAGAAGTTGTTGATATGCCTCCACGAGTTCTCTCTTCGTCCGCTCCCCCTCACTTGAGACTCCTCCGCCGGATGTTATGTTTCATCAAATCAAGGGTAGTAGTCAGTAACTAGATGATAGACAAAATTGAAAGAGGGAATTTGAGAGGCATGAGGCAACAACTTTTCCTCTTTACTTTGAGGTCGATTCATTTGAGTAGAATCATCCCCAAGTTTTTGCTTGCAAAGCCTTCTTTTTATGAATGTTTCGGAGAAGGACAATCATTGAAATATGGTCGTAGCCTTTGCATCTATACATTGGATTTCCCCTTCGATTCATCTTTTTCTTTAGAAGGTTTTGCAGAGCTTTTGAGGTTAGAGGATTTTAGAACCGATGCTCCTTTAGATGGTTTTGAGGATGAAGATCCATCGGTTCGATTCTTCCAAAACTTCCGACGAATTTCTTTGTGATCCGCGCCAATTGTTCTTCAAACTCGGCAAAAGAGATTTCATCGTCGGAACCGATTCACCATCTTCTTCCTTGTTGATTTGAATGCATGCATGTAGGCTTAGAGAAGACTTGGAAGAATTTGATTAGTAGGAAAAGTCATCTCATAAGTTTGTAAAGCACCTACTAATTCATCTACTCTCATCTCATCCGGATGACTAACGGTTTCAATGGCGGTTGTGATAACCGCGGTTTTATCTTACCTTTCCGGCTTCCTATTATTTTATTGAACCGTTCTGCTGACAATAGGGGTCGAGGGTAACTTTTCCTTGTTTTCTGGACAGATGATCGGGGCTCGCGGTATTTTGGTTAATAAGCTCGCGAAACGGAGACCGGCGGTGCGATCGGTTTTGGATTCCGACCCCCGGATCTCCCAGAATAATTTCGGAAGTTGGTACCGCATCCCAGGTGACATACACAATACCGGGGGCAGACCGAACTCTGGTCCGCAATCAGATCGATTCTGGTCGATCAGTTGAGTATGGGATTTAAACACCCCTTTTCCCAGTCGCTCGAGTGGTTAATCTTAATTTGGGGTCCAAAATCCACTACGCCCAACCGACTAAATAGTCGGCCTTGGGAATTAGGTTTTCTTTATACCTCCCCTCCCACACCTTGGCGTACGCATATCCGAGCGTGGACGAGGAGCGGTTCCCCAAAACCCTCGCCTTTTCCATCGGCCGGCGTGGAAGAGAAGAGATTGATCGCCTCCCCGCAAAGATCCGACAAACGCTACAAGGACGATCCCTCTCCTTCGCCCGGTACCGACGAAAACAAGGTGAGCATGCTTTCATTTTCTTTCCTTGTCATTTCTCTTACGAACGAGGGGGGGGGGGGGGGGGGGGGGGGGGGGGGCTTTCTTGATTCGTCGGAGAGGGAAGGAGAGGGGCGAGCCACCGCGCATGCGGGGGCACCGCGCGGGGCACCCGCGCATGCGGGGGCGCCGCGCGGGCAGCCCGCGCATGCGGGGGGCCGCGCTGGGCACCGCATGCGGCGCCGCGCGGGGGCCCGCCCGCGCATGCGGGGGCGCCGCGCGGGGCACCCGCATGCGGGGGCGCGCGGGGCAGCCCGCGCATGCGGGGGCGCCGCGCAGGGCACCCGCATGCGGGGCGCCGCGGGCCGCCTGCGCATGCGGGGGCACCGCGCGGGGCCCGCCCGCGCATGCGGGGGCGCCGCGCGGGGCACCCGCATGCGGGGCGCCGCGCGGGGAGCCCGCATGGGGGCGCCGCGCGGGCAGCCCGCGCATGCGGGGACGCCGCGCGGGCAGCCCGCGTATGCGGGGGCGCCGCGCGGGGCACCCGCATGCGGGGCGCCGCGCGGGGCAGCCCGCGCATGCGGGGGCCCGCACGGGGCAGCCCGCGCATGCGGGGGCACGCGCGGGCAGCCCGCGCATGCGGGGCCCCGCGCGGGGCAGCCCGTGCACGCGAGGGCACCGCGCGGGGCCTCCGCGCATACGGGGGCGCCGCGCGGCAGCACGGCAGCGCGGGGGGTTTGGTCGCTGCCGTCAGAGGCCGGTTGGCGTTGGGGCCTTCCTTTACTTCGCGTTTAAAAGTTCTTGATCTCCCCGCCCGGGGATCCCGTTTTGCAGCTTCGGGGAGCGCGCCGGACACGGGGAGCCGAGCGTGGTTTTCTACTAGCGACAGGTGGGTTGAATGTGTTAATTAGCATCAATTTCCGACGACCGTTTATTCTAGATATTACATGTGATCGTTTCACTTTACCTGCCGCCTATTATCGTATCTTAGATGCTACATGTAATCGCCGCACTTTAGTAGTTAGGTGTTATGCTCCTGATGTTACATGTTGTTGCTTTATCTTCGATTATACTTGTTAGTAGAGTAGCTTGATTACACATGTTATTATCTTACCCTTGTTCATGCATTGTGGCTACTGTGCTCGAGGCTGCAACACGCGCACCCGCGGTTTGGCCACCGCGAAGGGTGCGCTTTTTCTGGAAAAGTGGTCTATGACCCGTGTATACCCACGAGGTGACGTAGTGGGGCCCTTATTAGTTGTGGGGTTTGAGGCGCCGAGGTGCGAGCGTTGCGACCCGTCGGTTTAGTTGTCCGACGTGGTCGAGTTTCTGCAGGTACGGTATGGGCCGTCGGTTTAGTTGTCCGACGTGGCCGGGTATTACAGGATACAGGTGTACAGGTTACCTCTCCACCTTGAGAGGGTGGTTGCTCCGGTTGTCTTCACGGTTTTTTTATTATATTTCCTGCTCTACTATTTCTACGTCACTAACTTCCCACTTCGTGACAGGGTTCGTCGGGGGAGAGAGGTTGGCGGCGGTGAGGACGGGACAGGAGCAGCTGGGTCGCTGGGGACCCTGGACTGTATTTGTTCTTTCATTCTTGCATTTCATTTACATTGTAGTTATGTGAGAGGTTCTCGATACCCTCGTGGGGTCGGCGTGGATGTCGGTATGGGTTGCATTTAGTTACCCTCTTATACGTTACTCTTCCTTTTATTTCTGTTGGCCATTTGAAAATGAAAAAAGCAAAAGCCAAGAAAAGATTGCGAAAACCATTTTTAAAATCTAAGTGTCGTGTGGGCACTGGTTTCAAAACCCTGTGGCTTTATGGATTGCGAAAGGGATTTCAAAACTTGGGTGTCGGGTGGGCACCGTTTCCAAACCTTGTGGATTTATGCTGATTTCGAAAACTCCGCTTTCAAACGTAAGCGCCGGGTAGGCGCTCTTTTAAAACTGTGGATTTATCCTTTCCAATTGATCGGCCATACGCTTTAAACAGATTAGAATGCTGGTTGTATGTTAATAATTGTTGTGATTGAATGGTTGTGTATGTTTGGAACATGTACTGATCGCCACGTCGTGCATACAGGGGAGACTCTGTCCGTTTACAGAGTGATCCTGTATGTGTGGCGGGTCTGGGCATGCGCGGGGAAGAGGGTTCTCTTTTACAAAAAAAAAATTAGTACGTCAAATGTTCGACTTTTGTGAATCGTTTCCGCTAAAACAAACCCCCCGGGGCGTGACAGATTAACCTTTGCCCTAAACCGTTCCAGAAGAGTCGAAGTTCTTTCTCACAATTTTCGACTCCGGGATATTTTCTCCTATTAGCGCAAGTATGATTACATCTTGAAGTCTAGTGTAATAACTGTAAACAATTCATGCTCTTCCATAGGAATAGAGTCAAATTGACTTGTAAGCATCTGGAGCTTTTGGTTTTTACTAGATTAGTACCCTCATGTGACTTTTGAGAATATCCAAATTTTCTTCGCGTTTACATGCGGAAATCATGGGCCGGAGACCCAGAGCAGACGCGACGACGTCGACGGCCGCGGAGAACCAACTCCTGCGCAGCAATTGTGGGAGATGGCGGGGAATCTGGCCAACCTCACCGAGCACGTGCGTCAGTTGACGCAACAGCAGCAGGCCGCGACGGTGACGGTCGCCCCGGTTTCCCCACAGGGGCCGACAGCACCGGCCGCGGCGCCACCGACAGTGCCACCGCCGGCGGCGGCGACGGGACCGGCGCCGGGGACAGCCAGCAGGGTTACTCTGGAGGAGACTGTAGTCACACCTGCCCCTACCGTGGTTGCCGCCGCCGTGAGGGAGGGGACGGTTGCGATGACCGAACGGTATCGGGTGCGGGCCAACCTGAAAGACTTCAAGAAATACGACCCACCCACGTTCGAAGGGGATACGACCGACCCATGGGTCGTCGAGAAATGGGTGGGGTCGATGGAGAAACTTTTCGAAGACCTACTCATGGAGGATGACGAGCGGGTTCCCCTAGCCGTCCACTACTTGGAGGGGAACGCCCGCTTGTGGTGGAAGACGGTACGCCCCGATCCTGCTAAGGGTACCGCGCTTCCGTCCTGGACAACCTTCAAACAGGAGCTGTTCGGGGCCTTCTTCACCAACAGTGTCAAGAAGAAGCTGGAGGACGACCTGAACCACATCCAGCAGGGGAACCGGACGGTCATGGAGTATCAGCGGGAGTTCGTCCGGCTAGCAAACTGCGTCCCATTCGTCATAAGGGACGAGGCTCACAAGGCGCAACTCTTTGTGGATGGCTTGCGGAGTAATATCTTCGAGGTGGTGCAAGCAGCCGAACTGCACACCTTCCAGAAAGTGGTTGATAGAGCCACTACGGTGGAGCGGGTTTTGCGGTCACCCGCGCCAGAAGGGAGAACTCGACGCGGCTAGAGGACCGGAAGCGGCAACAGCAGAACTCGGGGGGAGGCTCTTGGAGTGGGGGCGGAGCCCCCAAACGGTGGAGACCGCAGGCGGGGTCCCGGAGCGCGCCAGCAGGAGGGCCGAGGCCGGGGAATAGGCCGTGCGTCATATGCGGGGGAGGGCACATTCCGGGAGTGCCCCCAAAGAGGCGACCACTGCTTCAGGTGCGGCAAACGGGGGCACTTCCGCCGCAACTGCCCCTTAGGCGGGGGATCTGCGTCCTCTGCAGCTTCTACGCCCACGCCACAGCCCTCAGGGCGGGGGAAAGCTCCTATGGCGTCGACGTCTAGACCCCCTGCACCACGGCGCGAGGAGGACAGGCAGCCACAACCAGGCGGGAGAGTCTTCTCAATGACCCGCCAAGAGGCAGATCCGCCGGAGGACGCACTTGCAGGTACTACTTCCGTTTCAAATTCCCATGCTAGAACTCTTTTCGACACCGGAGCAACACACTCTTTCATTTCCCGTGACTTCGTGTTTCTGTATGGTCTCGAGGAGACACCCCTCCAAAATTTCTTGACGGTGCAAACGGCGGGAGGGACCTTGGAGGCGGTCAGCGTGGTGACCGCCTGCCTGATTAAGCTAGGGCGGCTGGCATGTCCTTGGGATTTGGTGGTAATCCCCCTGAAGGAGTACGACGTGGTGCTGGGCATGAACTGGCTCACGAGGTACCAGGCGCTCATCGATTGCGACAAGCGACAGCTGCGTTTACAAGAACCGGGTTTTCCCTGAGCATGTGTACATGATGGGCAGAGCAGCTAATCTCCTATCCCGGCGATTATTTCATCAGTGGCACGGGCCAGAAGACTGGTGGAGGGTGGTATCCGTGGACTATTTAGCATCGTGGATTTGGCCACCCGACCCCCGATGACGGCTGCCGATATCCCAGTGGTGAGGGACTTCCCGACGTTTTTCCCACGGAACTGCCTGGGTGCCCCCTGAACGGGAGGTGGGTTCCCTATCGAACTACTATCGGCACGCAGCCCTATTACGAAGGCGCTTTACACCGAATGGCCTTCGCAGAGCTAAAGGAGCTTAAAGCACAACTGGAAGGACCTCACTGGCTAAGGGGTTCATAAGACCGAGTGTGTCACCCTGGGCGCCCCTGGTACTCTTTGTGCAGAAGAAAGACGGAAGACCTACGTCTTTGCATCGATTACAGAGGAATAAACAAAGTCACAGTGAAGAATAAGTACCCCCTGTCTAGAATAGACGACCTCTTCGACCAGCTGAGAGGGGCGACGGTCTTCTCCAAAATCGATTTGCAATCGGGCTACCACCAACTCCGGGTTCGGGACGAGGACATCCCGAAGACCGCTTTCCGGACCCGGTATGGCCACTACGAGTTCACGGTCATGCCCTTCGGACTCACGAACGCCCCCGCAGTCTCATGGACATGATGAACCGGCTCTTCAGACCCTTCCTGGATCGGTTCGTGGTGGTTTTCATCGACGACATCCTGATTTACTCCACTACCGACCGGGAGCACGAGGACCATCTGCGAACGATCCTCCAAACTCTCAGAGAGCAGGAGCTGTTCGCTAAACTCAAGAAGTGTGAGTTCTGGCTGCGCGAAGTCGGTTTCCTAGGACATGTGATCTCGGCACAGGGAATTGCCGTGGACCCCAAGAAGGTGGAATCAGTGGTCGACTGGCAGCCGCCGACGACGGTGACAGAGGTCCGCAGTTTCCTAGGTTAGCAGGATATTACAGGCGGTTCGTAGAGGGTTTCGCGAAGATGCTACCCCCCTTAAATCGGTTAACCAGAAAAGGGGAGAAGTTCATATGGACGGCCAAATGCCAGGAGAGCTTTGAGGAACTCAAGAGGAGGTTAACCAGGGCACCGATACTTGTGCTGCCGACACCCGGAGAGGATTATGAAGTGTACTGCGACGCATCGAGGATCGGTCTGGGTGGTGTCCTGATGCAACAGGGGAAAGTGATTGCATACGCGTCCAGGCAACTGAAGGATTACGAAAAGAACTACCCGATACCACGACTTAGAACTGGCCGCAGTAGTCTTCGTTTTAAAACTGTGGAGGCACTATCTCTTCGGAGTCCACTGTAACGTCTTCTCGGATCATCAAAGTCTTAAGTACATCTTTACCCAAAAAGAATTAAACTTGCAGCAGAGACGATGGCTAGAGCTGTTGAAAGATTACGACTTGACGATTCAATACCATCCGGGAAGGCAAACGTGGTGGCCGATGCATTGAGCAGGAAAGGGCATCAGGAAGGGGCGTCTGGGAGCGCGATAATGGAGCAGAACCACTTGATCGCGGAGTTCGCACGAATGCAGATGGAGGTGGTGCCAGCAGGCACGGTTATGCGACTCCTATCCTTGGTGGTCAGGCCGGCATTACTTGAGAAGATCCAGGAGGGACAGCAGACCGACCCACATTTACAGTGCATACGAGACAAGATTCCCCTGGACCAAGAGAGTGAGTTTGCAGTGGAGAGCGACGGCACCCTACGGTTCCGCGGACGTATCTGCGTGCCGGAGTCGTCGGAGTTAAAGGAGGAAATCTTGACAGAGGCTCACCGGGCCCCTTATGCGGCACATCCAGGGGCACGAAGATGTACAGGGACCTCAAGCAGACCTACTGGTGGCCCAACATGAAGGGGGACGTCACCCGACACGTAGCTCACTGCCTAGTGTGCCAACAGGATAAAGGCCGAAGCACCAGCGACCAGCAGGGAAGCTACAGCCGCTACCCTGTGCCGGAGTGGAAGTGGGATCAGATCACCATGGACTTTGTCACGGGTTTTCCGCGCTCTCAGCAGGTGTCACGACGCGATTTGGGTCGTAGTCGACCGGTTGACCAAGTCAGCACACTTTCTGCCAATCCATACGACCTGGACCCGAGAACGGTTAGCTCAAGCTTACATTAGCGAGATCGTGAGACTACATGGAGTGCCGGCATCGATCACCTCGGACAGAGACACGCGCTTGTCTCGAAGTTTTGGCAGAGCCTTCAGCAGGCCTTGGGGACCAAACTACAGTTCAGCACAGCCTTCCACCCACAGACGGACGGACAGTCGGAGCGCGTGATACAAAACCCTCGAAGACCTACTTCGCGCCTGTGTGCTAGATTGGGGAATCGGATGGTCACGCTATGTGATGATCCGGACTCCCGCAGGAACTGTGCAACATTAAACAGTGACTGCGGAGAGCTTATATAGTGCAACGGAGCTTGTAGAATCAAAATTGGACATTTAATATAGATCTGCGCGGAAAATCGGAGCAATGGAATTTTTCCGGGAGCTTTCGGCAAAATTTCGGATGAGAATTTGGCGAAATGGACGTCGTATTTTGGACTCAGCGCGCGAAAACGATCGAAACGGTATATTTACTTTATTTTTTGACACTTCGGTACTGTTCACGCCGGAACAGTAACTCCGGCCGCCGGAATTACTGTTCCGGCGACCGGCGAGCGGCGGCGGGCGGCGGCGCACGGCGGCGGGCAGCGGCGCAGCGGCGGCACAGCGACAGAGGGCGGCGGCGCAGGCGCGGGCGGGGGCTCGGGTGCGCGGTCCATGGGCTGGCGTGCACCGGGAGCACCGAACCCTGCATCTGCCACGTGGCAGCTTCCCATTGGCTGGCTGGCTTCTAGAAGCCCACGGGGACTGTGACACGTGGCAAGATCCTATTGGCCGACAACTTCCGGAAGACCCGGAGCGTGGACCGGCCATGTGCACCACGTGGCCACGTTGCGATTTTTCATTGGGCTTGCACAGGCTGTTTGCTGTTTTGTGGACACGTGGCGCTTTCTGGTTGGCCCATTTCGGTGTTTCCTGTTCGGATCCGGATCCCGTGTGGGAATATTCCCTTTGGCCCACTATATAAGAGGTCCCCCACCCCCTCTCTTTGCACCTCGGTTTTCGAGCCCTTAGAGAGAGAATCCGAATTTGAGCTCTATAGGAAAGTTCTTTCTCTCTCTCTCCTCTCTCTCTTCAAAATTCCAGAATTTCTGGAGTTACAGATAGTGAGATATCTGCGACATGGCGCACTGCGACGGTTCTCTTTTTCGGCCCATTTCCCGTCGCAGTTCCGTCGGAAATTCCCTGAGTGCTAACCAGGAGGAATTTTTGGACGATTTTCATGACAGCGCGTTCCTAAGAGGTAAGGCTTCGATTTCCGTGTTGATCACTTTGCTCCATTTCGTACTTTTGGCACGTTTCCCGAGGTCTCTTTGACCCCCCTTTTTGTTGTGGAAATTTCTGGGCAGTGTCAACTTCTCCGATTTTTATCTTGGTGTAGGAGCATCAGATCAAGGTGTTTAAAGAGTCGATTTTGATCTACTCTTCGCGAGGAATGCAACCGTAATTTTTCTGGATTTTTCTGAGCACTATACAGAGGTGAAAAACTCCTCTCTTTTCGTGCTATTTGAAAAACAGCAAAAGCTGTATTTTTATGAATAATATAGTTACACCCTGTGCAATGTGTGTTGCTGTAGGGCACCATTTTCAGCAGACAGCAGTTCTAGGGGACTGTGGACAGCCAGGAGACTTTCTGGGTGTGATTTGAGCTGTTCGAGGTGGGCGGTTGTTGCTTACCTCATTTTTGACAAGCTCACTGGGATTACTGGAACTCCCCTAAAATTTAATATGACAATTGATGAGAACCACTGGGACAACCTAATATGATAATTGATAAGAACCATTGGGACAAACTAACAGGACAACTAACAGGACAATTGATGAGAACTATTGGGACGAAACTAATGTGACAATTGACAAGAACCGCTGGGACGAACTCTCCTAAAATTTAATATAACCCCACAGATGATATGATGACTTATATTGGGACACTGTGATTAAGACAAAGGCTATAATCTCGCATGCAAATGACTTTTATTCAGTAAATCAATCTTTTTAAATCTTTGACACTATTTTACAACTTTTAAAATAAAGACAGTTGCATGCATGCCCGGACATCAGGTAGGGCCACTATTTATTGCTACACTATCATATTAAGACTTGACATGTTTTATTGCTCTCTTTTGCTTTCAGTTGCTTGTCGCTCGAGTATGAGCAGGGGTTTGGGATAGTATAGCCAAGGTTATGTTAGATTATAAACTTGTGGGGTGTTGCGGTGACCGCGGACTGTAGGCGGTCGGCCGGATGTTTATCCTTGCATCAGAATGGGGTTGAGTCTGGTCTATTTTAGGCATCAGCAGGGGATCGGGCTTTTCTCTAGTGGATGGTTTTTCCCACTCATTGAGTACTATGGCATCAGATCAGGGTTTCTTAGTGGATGGCTTTTCCCACTTTGATCATAGTCATGATCCAGTCCTGCTGTTTACGACACTTATGATACTTATTACTGAGGTACTTTTACTCGTGTGGGTCGCTCCCCTCGAGTGCCACTCCGGAGTGTGTTACAGGCAGGCTTGAGTCCTTGAGACTCTCATTCCCTATCGGTGTTATGCATTGGCCAGCATACCCGATTTGGCAGGCAAGGCGCAGCAGGCAGTACCAGTTTTACTGGTGGCATAAGATTGGGTTTATTCAGGCAGGCATGTTAGATACTGATGCATACATACAGTCATTCCTTTTGGCACTGCATTTAGAGGCATGCTAGTGGTGGTTTCCCCTTTATTCAGCAGTTCTGCTTACAGCTTTACCACTTTTTCCTTTCTGGCCTCTAGTAATCCTAGTGGGTGCATCAGAGTTGAGGTTTTGCCCACAAGGGGAGGCTACTGGTTTATCTGGTAGTTCTCACCCCCATTATTCTTTTCTGTTTCTTTCTTCTTCTTTATTTTGCAGAGTCGTCTGCGGGAGCTGCTAGGCTATCAGCGGCTGATAAAGGTAAGGGGATCGTTGAGTAGATAGATCTCCTATGAGACCGAGAGTGGATTTTAGACAGATGTTATACTCTTTACTCAGACTGTGGTATTTCTTCTTTCTTTGAGTCTGGCACTGGCCAGCTGGCTGTATTATTTTGGTGAGCTGTGAGATTATTGTACTTATTACAGCTTTATTTGTAGTTCCAGTCTGAGATACTATGTGGTTCTTCTACTTCAGCTCTGTATTATGCTCTTTTATTATTCATATTATATCGGAGCAGGTTACCAGCGCTTCGTGTACTCGGGAAATCCCGTGTGCACGGCGGATCTGTTGGCAAGCCCGGGTTCCGGGGCGTGACACGCTACCTACCTCTCGTGGAATTCGCCTACAACAACAGCTACCAGGCCAGCATCCAGATGGCGCCCTACGAAGCCTTATATGGAAGGCGCTGCCGATCCCCGATTTGTTGGGACGATCTGGGAGAACGGAAGTTCTTGGGACCCGATCTAGTGGAGGAAACGGAGGAGAAGGTACGCCTTATCAGACAGCGCCTGCTGACCGCCCAGAGTCGCCAGAAGAGCTACGCGGACCAAAGGCGCCGCGACCTGGAATTCCAAGTGGGAGAGCATGTTTTCTTGCGGGTCTCACCGTCCAGAGGAGTCAAGCGGTTCGGGCTAAAAAGGAAACTGAGCCCACGGTTTGTAGGGCCCTTCGAGATTTTGGAACGCATCGGCCCAGTGGCGTACCGCCTTGCCCTACCACCGAACCTCGACCGAGTCCACGACGTCTTCCACGTTTCGATGCTCCGTAAATACCTCTCCGATCCATCACATATCCTGGATGTCGCTATACTCGACCTTAAAGAGGACCTAAGCTTCGAGGAAACCCCCGTGAGAATCCTAGCAAGGGAAAGCAAATCACAGCGAAATCGAACCATCCCCTACGTGAAGGTACTCTGGAGCAACCACGAGGAGCGAGAAGCAACCTGGGAGCTAGAATCTAAAATGAGGGAGAACTACCCGAACCTGTTCACCACCTTCCGGGTTTGAGTTTCGAGGACGAAACTCATTTTTAGAGGTGAGTGGTGTGATAACCGCGGTTTTATCTTACCTTTTCGGGCTTCCTATTAATTTTATTGAACCGTTCTGCTGACAATAGGGGTCCGAGGGTAACATTTCCTTGTTTTCTGGCCAGATAATCGGGGCTCGCGGGTATTTTTGGTTAATAAAGCTCGCGAAACGGAGACCGGCGGTGCGATCGGTTTTGGATTCCGACCCCCGGATCTCCCAGAATAAATTCCGGAAGTTGGTACCGCAGCCCAGGTGACATACACAATTACCGGGGGCAGACCAAACTCTGGTCCGCAATCAGATCGATTATGGTCGATCAGTTGAGGTATGGGATTTAAACACCCCTTTTCCCAGTCGCTCGAGTGGTTAATCTTAATTTGGGGTCCAAAATCCACTACGCCCAAACGACTAAATAGTCGGCCTTGGGAATTAGGTTTTCTTTATACCTCCCCTCCCCTCACCTTGGCGTACGATATCCGAGCGTGGACGAGGAGCGGTTCCCCAAAACCCTCGCCCTTTCCATCGGCCGGCGTGGAAGAGAAGAGATTGATCGCCTCCCCGCAAAGATCCGACAAATGCTACAAGGACGATCCCTCTCCTTCGCCCGGTACCGACGAAAACAAGGTGAGCCATGCTTTCATTTTTCTTTCCTTGTCATTTCTCGTTACGAACGAGGGGGAGGGGGGCTTTCTTGATTCGTCGGAGAGGGAAGGAGAGGGGCGAGCCACCGCGCATGCGGGGGGCACCGCGCGGGGCAGCCCGCGCATGCGGGGGCGCCGCGCGGGGCACCCGCATGCGGGGCGCCGCGCGGGGCAGCCCGCGCATGCGGGGGCACCGCGCGGGGCCGCCCGCGCATGCGGGGGCGCCGCGCGGGGCACCCGCATGCGGGGCGCCGCGCGGGGCAGCCCGCGCATGCGGGGGCGCCGCGCGGGGCACCCGCATGCGGGGCGCCGCGCGGGGCACCCGCATGCGGGGCGCCGCGCGGGGCAGCCCGCGCATGCGGGGGCGCCGCGGGGGCCGCCCGCGCATGCGGGGGCGCCGCGCGGGGCTCCCGCATGCGGGGCGCCGCGCGGGGCACCCGCATGCGGGGCGCCGCGCGGGGCAGCCCGCGCATGCGGGGACGCCGCGCGGGCAGCCCGCGCATGCGGGGGCGCCGCGCGGGGCACCCGCATGCGGGGCGCCGCGCGGGGCAGCCCGCGCATGCGGGGGCACCGCGCGGGCAGCCCGCGCATGCGGGGCCCCGCGCGGGGCCGCCCGCTCATACGGGGGCGCCGCGCGGGCAGCACGGCAGCGCGGGGGGTTTGGTCGCTGCCGTCAGAGGCCGGTTGGCGTTGGGGCCTTCCTTTACTTCGCGTTTAAAAGTTCTTGATCTCCCCGCCCGGGGATCCCGTTTTTGCAGCTTCGGGGAGCGCGCCGGGACACGGGGAGCCGAGCGTGGTTTTCTACTAGCGACAGGTGGGTTGAATGTGTTAATTAGCATCAATTTCCGACGACCGTTTATTCTAGATATTACATGTGATCGTTTCACTTTACCTGCCGCCTATTATCGTATCTTAGATGCTACATGTAATCGCCGCACTTTAGTAGTTAGGTGTATTATGCTCCTGATGTTACATGTTGTTGCTTTATCTTCGATTATACTTGTTAGTAGAGTACCTTGATTACACATGTTATTATCTTACCCTTGTTCATGCATTGTGGCTACTGTGCTCGAGGCTGCAACACGCGCACCCACGGTTTGGCCACCGCGAAGGGTGCGCTTTTCCGGAAAAGTGGTCTATGACCCGTGTATACCCACGAGGTGACGTAGTGGGGCCCCTTATTAGTTGTGGGGTTTGAGGCGCCGAGGTGCGAGCGTTGCGACCCGTCGGTTTAGTTGTCCGACGTGGTCGAGTTTCTGCAGGTACGGTATGGGCCGTCGGTTTAGTTGTCCGACGTGGCCGGGTATTACAGGATACAGGTGTACAGGTTACCTCTCCACCTTGAGAGGGTGGTTGCTCCGGTTGTCTTCACGGTTTGTTTTATTATATTTTCCTGCTCTACTATTTCTACGTCACTAACTTCCCACTTCGTGACAGGGTTTGGTCGGGGGGAGAGGTTGGCGGCGGTGAGGACGGGACAGGAGCAGCTGGGTCGCTGGGGACCCTGGATTGTATTTGTTCTTTCATTCTTGCATTTCATTTACATTGTGGTTATGTGAGAGGTTCTCGATACCCTCGTGGGGTCGGCGTGGATGTCGGTATGGGTTGCATTTAGTTACCCTCTTATACGTTACTCTTCCTTTTATTTCTGTTGGCCATTTGAAAATGAAAAAAAGCAAAAGCCAAAGAAAAGATTGCAAAAACCATTTTTAAAATCTAAGTGTCGTGTGGGCACTGGTTTCAAAACCCTGTGGCTTTATGGATTGCGAAAGGGATTTCAAAACTTGGGTGTCGGGTGGGCACCGTTTCCAAAACCTTGTGGATTTATGCTGATTTCGAAACTCGCTTTCAAACGTAAGCGCCGGGTAGGCGCTCTTTTAAAAACTGTGGATTTATCCTTTCCAAATTGATCGGCCATACGCTTTAAACAGATTAGAATGCTGGTTGTATGTTAATAATTGTTGTGATTGAATGGTTGTGTATGTTTGGAACATGTACTGATCGCCACGCCGTGCATATACAGGGGAGACTCTGTCCGTTTACAGAGTGATCCTGTATGTGTGGCGGGTCTGGGCATGCGCCGGGGAAGAGGGGTTCTCTTTTACAAAAAAAAAAATTAGTACGTCAAATGTTCGACTTTTGTGAATCGTTTCCGCTAAAACAAACCCCGCGGGGCGTGACAGCGGTAACCTTTGCCCTAAACCGTTCCAGAAGAGTCCGAAGTATCTTTCTCACAATTTTCGACTCCGGAATATTTTCTCCTAAATTAGCACAAGTATTGATTACATCTTGAAGTCTAGTGTAATAATCTGTAAACAATTCATGCTCTTCCATATGAATAGAGTCAAATTGACTTGTAAGCATCTGGAGCTTTTGAATTTTTACTAGATTAGTACCCTCATGTGTAATTTTGAGAATATCCTAAATTTTCTTCGCGGTTTCACATGCGGAAATTCGTGTGAACTCAGTCGAGGAAAGAGAATTAAATAAAGCGTTCATACCTTTCCCATTGTAAGAAGATCTTTCGAATTCCTCTTTGTACCATCTAGAGCGAGGTTTTGGGGTCGTAGAATTTCCTACTTCCTCAACAGGATGCACCCAACCGTATTCCACAGATTGCCATACCCGCTCATCAATTGCGATGAGAAAAGCTCTCATCCGCACTTTCCAATAAGCATAATTAGTCCCATCAAAAAGAGGAGGTCTATAAATATTACCACTTTCACCCGACATGATAGATAAACCTAAAACCCGCTCTGATACCACTTGTTGGGTTTTTATATATTTAAGGATCCACAAGGATCTAAATAGGTACTATCAAACAACTAGAGGGGGGGGTGAATAGGTGTAATACTTATAAAACCAATCTCAGTGCAAAATAAAAACCAATGCGGAAAATAAAAATAGCACACCGAGATATACGTGGAAACTCCAATCCAGGAGAAAAACCACGGGACCAACACGCAATAACAATCCACTAAGAATAGAAGAATAACAAGGTGATTACCGACTCCACGGACTCAAACCCCTCCTTCAACTTCTTCGGACCTTGCGCTCACCGATTGCACATCCACTGCACACGTTCGAATCCACGAACGCCACTCGAATCCACGAGCACACGTTTCGAATCCACGAAACGCCTTCAACACATCGAATCCATGATGCTATGTCGAATCCACGACGCAAACTTGATAAAAGCATCGATGGTGATCCTTTGCTTAGATTATCATTGAGGAACCGTAGAAGGAATATCTAAGCAAAGACTAGATCAATTCGACAAAAGATAGATCTTGGAAGAACCGTCGAATTGACCTAAAAGAGGCTATAAAGAAGAACAATAAAAACCTAGCCTCTAGGGTTGCTCTCAAGTGTTTTATAAATTAATCCGTAGTTCTTGAGAAACCCTAAGTGTCTATTTATAGATTAGAAACCTTTGGAAAGAGATAAGCATTAAAAACTGACTTAACAGAATTTTTCCCGCACGACAGTCCGGACTGGTTCAGGACTGTCGTCTCTTTTCAGCAATTCCTGAAAAAACAAGGTTCGGGGTCCGGACCGTGGATTTCAGTCCGGACTGGAATTTTGATCCGTACTGGTTCAGGACTGTCGTCTTTTTTTCAGCAATTTTCCTGAAAAAACAGTTCGGGGTCCGGACTAGAATTCTGATCTGGACTGGTTCAGGACTGGAATTCTGATCCGGACTCTGAACATCCAATTTTTCCAGTTTTTTATTTTTAAGCAATGAAAACTTATCCAAGTGTTTCTAAACTACACAAATGTATTCGGATCACCAAAATTATTTAGTTAAACGCACCTGATCAATCCGAAGCCATTTTCCTTGAGATTGATGTATATGATCCACAATTCTTCAACTTCAATCTTCAAGACTCAAAACACTGAGTGTCAACTTGAGCTCTTGTTGAATCTTCTCTGAGTCTTTGATTGCTGATTGACAATTTGATCACTTCAAGACTCCGACTCAACTCACGAAATATGCCAACACAAAAAGGCGTAACAATCTCCCCCTTTGGCAATTTCGTGACAAAACCCAAAAATACATAAAACGCTCAAGTCACTCATCTTAAACCAAAAAATCGAAACTCAATGTCATCACCAAAACATTGATTTTCTTTGCGTGAAGGATCCAATAAACAAAAATTACATTTGAACCAGTCTTAGAACAAACTCTATGACTTAGGACTTGGAGTCTTAAAGTGATGTAGATCCTGCAAAACAAAACTCCAAACAAAATCAAAAGTCAGTCGTTAGAAATTAAATGTAAATCCTACATTTGTTTCGTCCTTTTGGTTCTTTTTGTTTTTCGGCCTCCTTTTTCATCATCTCTTTTCTTTATCTCCCCCTATCTTGAGCATCTCTGTTCTCCCCCTATTTCTGTTCTCCCCCTTTTTGTTACAAATTATCAAACAGTGAATATAGGCAAAAAGAAATCACTAACAGCATTAGTTCATAGATAAAGAGAGATAAAAGCTCAATTCCGGTATATAACAAAAACGCAGATTTCGTACCGGTACTCGAAGACAAAAATCACAAAAATTCTTGAAACAAATCCAAATTTTTAAATCTTTCAAATTACCGATTTGTATTCCATCTAGAAAACAATTTAAGTGCTTGAAAATAATATGAGATCACATAGATGTCATTCAATCCAATTAATTTTACAAAAATTAAAAAGATTTACTCCGAAATCATGAAAACAAAGATAAAACATTATAAACCGTTTTTCATATTATATACGTCAAACACAAGTCATCAAAAATAATCTAGAGATCCAAACTCTATCAAGATGTAACGGATTTACAAAGATGACTTACAGAGATTTCCAAATGACATCAATTTTGAATTTTACCCTTCTAAATTGAGATATGCACTAAAATACCTAAGGGTGGCTCTTTGAGCATCTTTGAACTATCCCACCTTATACCAACCAGGAGATTGTTCAAAATAAGAACTTTGAATTTAAATCTCCGAATGCTTCAACTAAACAAAATTTCATAAATATTTTTCAAGCATCAAAACATGTGGTAGCTTCACACACAGACCGGACGACCGGGGTGGCAGCTCTTTCCAAACATGTGGTGGTAGTTTTCACACTCCTTTCGGATGTAACTCTTTCCACATCTTTTGCAATTCATTTTATTACCCTTGTAAGAAAATACAATCTCTTATGTGAAAGAATTAAATCCCAAATTTTAGTCTATCGGTTGTCTCATGTTTATCACAATGAATTCACACAACCGAGATAGATTAAACATCTAAAGATCACACATGATTACTAAAATTTGATGAATATAATTATCAAAAACTTTTATAATGAAGTATCTTCAAGAATTATGATTATAGAGTAAAGTTGATAATTCATATAAAATTAAATTGGAGTGATTGAAAGTGAAAACCCTTTTTATTCAATGCACTTGTTCGTTAAAAAAAAAAAAACCTTTTGTTCAAAAAACAAAACATAAAAACGAAGAGCATTGAAAACGTGTAATGCAGAGATTTAGAAAAATATGAAAGGAAAACCAATCAAAGCATTACATACAGTCATAAGCTAATTAGAACTTAAGACAAGGAAAGATATCACCTTTCCGAATCCAAAATCGTCGAATTTTGGGTTGTCTTGATTCATTGTGGTTGGGAGATGATAGCTTTGACTGTTGATCCACCTTAGGTCTTTGCCTCGCAGTGATCCACTTGAATGATTGATGTTGTGGCTCGGACCTTTGGTGGGTTGAGTGAACTCCTTTGTCTTGATGTGTCTTTTGATTCCATTGAGTTCGCTCCGTAGATGAAGTTGCCGAAGAATTCCTCTTTCTCTTTTTCGGGCACGACTTCATCAAGTGTCCTTCAAGTCCACATTCGTGACAAGTTCTTCCTTTCAATTTAATTGTGGAACTTGAAGCCTTCACAGTTTGGTTCTTTTTAAATCCCAAACCAACCTTGCTTGTTTGACCTAATCCGGACATACAATCAAGTTTCTTCGAACCGGTTGAAAGCCTTTGTATGTCGGATTTAAGTTGATGAACTTGCTTGGTCAAAGTTTGGTTGGTGACATGAATTTCCTCAAACTATTTTTCTAGAAAATCAATCTTGTTAATGTGGGAATTAACGATCGTTTCCGATTGATTTATCTTTTCTTGGATGATTTTATTATTATCCAATAAAAGCTCTCGTTCCTCCTCGAGATCATGAAGTTTGATCTTTAAAGCATGATTCTCGTTTTGAATCTCAAGTCGTTGCTTCCTCAACTTCTTAATATGCTTGGCCATCTTCTTTGATTCCGTAAGAAGTTGTTGATATGCCTCAACGAGTTCTTCTTCATCCGACTCCCCCTCACTTGATGACTCTCCGCCGGATGTTGATGTTTCATGCAAAATCAAATGAGTAGAGTCAGTAACTAAAGATGATAAGAAAAAATTGGAAGAGGGAATTTGAGAGGCATGAAAGGCAATAACTTTTTCCTCTTTACTTGAGGTCGATTCATTTGAAGTAGAATCATCCCAAGTTTTCGCTTGCAAAGCCTTCTTTTTATATGATTTCAGAGAAGGACAATCCGTTGAAATATGGCCGTAGCCTTTGCATCTATAACATTGGATTTCCCCTTCGAATTCATCTTTTTCTTTAGAAGGTTTTGCAGAGCTTTTGAGGTTAGAGGATTTAGAACCCGATGATCCTTTAGATGGTTTTGAGGATGAAGATCCATCGGTTCGATTCTTCCAAAACTTCCGACGAAATTTTTTTGTGATCCGCACCAATTGTTCTTCAAACTCGGCAAAAGAGATTTCACCGTCGGAACTCGATTCACCATCTTCTTCCTTTGTTGATTTGAATGCAATGCATGTAGGCTTAGAAGAAGACTTGGAAGAAATTTGATTAGTAGGAAAAGTCATCTCATAAGTTTGCAAAGCACCTACTAATTCCTCTACTCTCATCTCATCCGGATGACTAACGGTTTCAATGGCGGTAACCTTTGCCCTAAACCGTTCCGGAAGAGTCCGAAGTATCTTTCTTACAATTTTTGACTCCGGGATATTTTCTCCTAAATTAGCACAAGTATTGATTACATCTTGAAGTCTAGTGTAATAATCTGCAAATAATTCATGCTCTTCCATATGAATAGAGTCAAATTGACTTGTAAGCATCTGGAGCTTTTGAATTTTTACTAGATTAGTACCCTCATGTGTAATTTTGAGAATATCCCAAATTTCCTTCGCGGTTTCACACGCAGAAATTCGTGTGAACTCAGTTGAGGAAAGAGAATTAAATAAAGCGTTCATACCTTTCCCATTGTAAGAAGATCTTTCGAATTCCTCTTTGGACCATCTAGAGCGAGGTTTTGGGGTCGTAGAATTTCCTACTTCCTCAACAGGATGCACCCAACCGTATTCCACGGATTGCCATACCCGCTCATCAATTGCGATGAGAAAAGCTCTCATCCGCACTTTCCAATAAGCATAATTAGTCCCATCAAAAAGATGAGGTCTATAAATATTACCACTTTCACCCGACATGATAGATAAACCTAAAACCCGCTCTGATACCACTTGTTGGGTATTTATATATTTAAGGATCCACAAGGATCTAAATAGGTACTATCAAACAACTAGAGGGGGGGGGTGAATAGGTGTAATACTTATAAAACCAATCTCAGTGCAAAATAAAAACCAATGCGGAAAATAAAAATAGCACACCGAGATATACGTGGAAACTCCAATCCAGGAGAAAAACCACGGGACCAACACGCAATAACAATCCACTAAGAATAGAAGAATAACAAGGTGATTACCGACTCCACGGACTCAAACCCCTCCTTCAACTTCTTCGGACCTTGCGCTCACCGATTGCACGTCCACTGCACACGTTCGAATCCACGAACGCCACTCGAATCCACGAGCACACGTTTCGAATCCACGAAACGCCTTCAACACATCGAATCCACGATGCTACGTCGAATCCACGACGCAAACTTGATAAAAGCATCGATGGTGATCCTTTGCTTAGATTATCATTGAGGAACCGTAGAAGGAATCTCTAAGCAAAGACTAGATCAATTCGACAAAAGATAGATCTTGGAAGAACCGTCGAATTGACCTAAAAGAGGCTATAAAGAAGAACAATAAAAACCTAGCCTCTAGGGTTGCTCTCAAGTGTTTTATAAATTAATCCGTAGTTCTTGAGAAACCCTAAGTGTCTATTTATATATTAGAAACCTTTGGAAAGAGATAAGCATCAAAAACTGACTTAACAGAATTTTTCCCGCAGGACGGTCCGGACTGGTTCAGGACTGTCGTCTCTTTTCAGCAATTCCTGAAAAAACAAGGTTCGGGGTCCGAACCGTGGATTTCAGTCCGGACTGGAATTCTGATCCGGACTGGTTCAGGACTGTCGTCTTTTTTTCAGCAATTTTCCTGAAAAAATAGTTCGGGGTCCGGACTGGAATTCTGATCCGGACTGGTTCAGGACTGGAATTCTGATCCGGACTCTGAACATCCAATTTGTCCAGTTTTTGATTTTTAAGCAATGAAAACTTCTCCAAGTGTTTCTAAACTACACAAATGTATTCGGATCACCAAAATTATTTAGTTAAACGCACCTGATCAATCCGAATCCATTTTCCTTGAGATTGATGTATATGATCCACAATTCTTCAACTTCAATCTTCAAGACTCAAAACACTGAGTGTCAACTTGAGCTCTTGTTGAATCTTCTCTGAGTCTTTGATTGCTGATTGACAATTTGATCACTTCAAGACTCCGACTCAACTCACGAAATATGCCAACACAAAAAGCCGTAACATCCTCCATCACCCGGCGCGAAGCACCAAAATCCAGAACTCGCCTATGGCGGCAGATCCCTATCCAAAGGAACTGTAGCGCCACGCTCCATACACAACGCCTACACCATCGAGGTGCCAATAATCCGTAACGGAGGGACCAACTAAACTGAAAGGTATCCTGGCGCAATCCACTCCCAGTCACACATATCCTATGCGCCTCGTCCCTCGAAACCTGGAGCGCGCAGTTCAACAACTGCATAAACTCCCTAGCACAGGGAGGCTCTCAGATAGTCTCTCCATCACCACCAACCCCAATCCTGCCTACAAAGGCTCCAACTCAAACCTATGAATCGGGATGGTTCAGACTGCAGGGACTGACTCCATCGATCAATGATGTCCCAAAGCTCATCTACTATCCACTATCCACCCTGCCTCGGTGCCTCGGCACTACTCGTCGGCACAGAGGGGGCTGCTCGCTCCATCGGTGCCACTGGTACAACTGAGGATGCCACTGCATAGGAAGAAGGTGCTGGAGGACAATCAAGCGGTACTACAACTGGCTGTGCTCTCTGCTCCAACAAGCGCATCAAACGTTCCATGGCCTCCTCCTGGCATCGGACAGCCTCCGACATCTGTGCCATCTAAATCCATAACTCCTAGGTCTCGCTCTACTCTGATAGCTCTACCTCCCGATGCTCGGGTTACTCATCAGAAGCGGGATGTGCCCTCTTCACTACACGACGTCTCAGGGGCATCGAAGTCCACTGCACAATAACAAACATCAGGACACAACAACCAAACGACCCAATCCATTCAATAACAATCCACTAAGAATAGGAGAATAAACATGACAATCACTCATCCCGTCTCTTGGGAGAGGTACAAAACTCAATCAGGACTCTCGCTAAAAGTCACGACTTTCACGTAGTCATCCTAATGTCCAACCACAAGCCTAGGGTTTCTAAGTCCACCATGACCTACAACCTAGGCTCTGATACCACTCTAATCTGTCACGCCCTGGCGTCGAAACTGCGACCCGGGCTCGCCAACAGATCCGCTGCCCATACGGGAAGCCCCGTATAGACGAAGTGACTATCCTGCAAAAGATCAACTACAGTAAACAGATATCAGAGTTAAAAATAAAATAATCTGCTGTAAAAAATAAAATCAACCACTGTACAACTAGAAATAACACAATATCCATCTCACAAATACGATCATAAACAAAGTCCTCTGATACAAAACTCAACAGGGAGGTATCTCCAATAAATACATCAGTGTACAGGCTCTCAATACATAAAATATCCTCACTATATCAGTCTCTCAAAAGAGGAAAAATAACTAATCTACTGAAGATCTCCTCTGAAGGGGTACCGCTACTCTCCAACGACGGGTAGGGATCTAGCACGCGACTCCCTCGCCTCGGTCAGAAGGATCAGCAACAGGAGCAACAAGAACAGGAGTAGAAGTCCCTAGGGAAAAGACACCACGACGGGTGTGAGAACTACATCCCACAGTAGTTCTCAGTGGGTGCCGCCAACAAGCCCGACGGTCTGCCCACTAAATCTACTAGAGGCATAAAGTAACAAAGTGGTACTGAAAGAAAAGAGCTGGAAAAGAATGACTCTACAGCTACTATGCCTCTATCTAGATGCTCAAAAAGTGGAACAGATGGAAACATGATGCATCTACTGACTCTCAAGTATAATCACCCAATCTACACTGACTGCCGCATAGGGTCCAGTCAAACCTGCGCCCACCTACTGCCGCACATCCTCAACAGGACGGGTCTACCGTAGGGTGTCCGTGACTGCCAAAACTGGCCCAGCCAGAGGGACTGCGTCGACAAGTCGCGATAGCAAGTAACAGCCCCAACTCCGGAGTGGCACTCGAGGGGCGCGACCCCACCGAGGAAAGTATCCGCGCATCTCTGTCGAGCTCAATATGGTTCATGTGTCACGCCCCGGGGATTCAAATGCGCGGAAGAAGGGCCACCGATGCTCTCTAATTCAGTGTGATGAATTTTTTTTTTTTTGAAACCATTACTCCCCGGTGCGCGCCCAGACCCGCCGCATATACAAATTCACTCTGCAAACGGGCAGAGTCTCCTTTGTATATGCACGGCGTCTCAACTACAAAGTGCATCACAAAGTACATCACATACAACCTTTAACCACATTAGTTGGAGTCTCGAACACATACAACCATTCATAGCGCATAAATCATTGTTTTCCACTAATGATAAAGAGCCCGTCGTTTTGAAAGGATAAAACCACAGGGTTTTGAAAGCGGTGTCCACCCAACACCAAGATTTTACAAAACCAGTTTCGAAACCACATAAATCCACAGAATTTGAAAACGGCGCCCACACGACGCCAAGTTTTATAAAGCCATTTTCGAAATCACATAAATCCACAGAGTTTGAAAACAGTGCCCACCCGACACCCATATTTTTAATACGGTTTTCGCAACAGTTTTCTTGTTTCTTGGTTGTAGTTTGAAAACGGCCAAGTAAAGAACTAAAAGCGATATTTATCCAAAGAGTTATATCAATAGCCCAACATCCACATCGACCCCACGGGGGTATCGCAATCCACAACTAACTAACATGAATAATAAAGTAACAAGGGAAAGAGTCAACTATATCTGCAGTCACTCAGAGTCAGCAGAACATCGCTCAAGCGGCCTCACCAGCGCCCTAGCACTCGCCCCTGGACGAACCTGTCACGGAGTGGGAAGTCAGTGACTAGAAATAACATAGTAAGCAAAAAGGGCTAAAAGCATCGCAAACCAAGGTAACCGGAGCAACCGTCCTCCTCAAGGTACAATCACTGGTGACAGAACCCTATACCAAGCCAACTCGGGCACCTTCCCCGTCAACCACACTGAGCACCTGCCTCGGTGTCCCCCGCCGAGCACCTGCCTCGGCATCACCGCTCACACCCCCCACCCACGAGGACCCCCATTACGTCAACATCACATGGGGTACACGGGTCAACGTACCACTTTTCCGGAAAAGCACACCCTTGCGGTGGCCAAACCGCCGGTGTGCGTGTAGCAAAACAAGAGCCTCATATTCAACAGTAAATAAAAACGGTGCAACAAGGTTAGTTAAATAGTTAGACGATCCACATAATAGTCACCTTTGCCCCAAACATGTTATTTCTAACGATATATGCCAACCCCCGAAATCCCCGGAGAAGTACCCACCTCGTGCGTGTCGTCCGTCGCTCGACCCGTCCGTGACCGTGCGCCGGTCACCTACAATGTCCCGCACTCCTGAAGGAACAAGGGTATGTCAAGACTAAGAGATCCAAACACCGACACCGACTCTAGGCCGAAAACAGCCGACCGCTGCGATCCCCGGACTCCGCGCGGCGGAGTTCCCCGCACGGCACCGACCCGTGCGGCGCGCACTCCGCCTGCGGCCAGCCCTGCGCGGTCCCAACCCGACACGGTGACGGCGGCCCCGCGCGACCCCAGCCCGCGGGGGTGCGCTGCCCGCGGGTGTGGGCGACCCCGCGCGGCACCAGCCCGCGCGGGCGCCCCCCTGCGGGCAGCCCCGCGCGGCCATGAGTCGCGCGGGCGCGCTTCCCGCGGGTGCGGGTGACCCCGCGCGGCACCATCCCGCGCGGGCGCCCCACCTGCGGGCGACCCCACGCGGCCACGAGCCGTGCGGGCGCGCTGCCCGCGGGTGCGGGCGACCCCGCGCGGCACCAGCCCGCGCGGGCGCCCCACCTGCGGGCGGCCCCGCGCGGCCATGAACCACGCGGCGCGCTGCCGCGGGTGCGGGCGACCCCGCGCGGCCATGAGCTGCGCGGGCGCGCTGCCCGCGGGTGCGGGCGACCCCGCGCGGCACCAGCCCGCGCGGGCGCCCCACCTGCGGGCGGCCCCGCGCGGCCACGAGCCGCGCGGGCGCACTGCCCGCGGGTGCGGCGGCCCCGCGGCGGCAGTATCCGCCTCATCCATGGCGGCGGCGGCGCGGTGATCCCCGATCACAAGACCAAACACCAAACCAAAATGTAAAAGAAAACATACGCGATCAAGAACGCCCCAAAAACTCACCTTGATTCGCAAGGGGAGAATGAGGAAGAGGGATCGCCCACCACGCCCGATCGCTCCACCCACGGCCAAGTCCTTGCCTTTCTCTTGGATACCCCCGATGGATTGCCGCGCCGAAATCTTGGAGCGGAAACGGAAGTGGGAAAGGGTTCCTCTTTCTCTCCTCACTCGACGTCCAAATCACTTAGGGTTGGGGATATTTCCTGATCGCCCTCCCCTTTTTGGTCGCCCCCTCTGGCCTAACGCAATCAAGGAAACGAGCGGTCGAAAGGTAATTCCCCAGATCACAACTCAGCCCGACAGAGATTAAAAAACAAGGGGTCCGGATTACCTCGATAACCGTGCAGATCGCCAGCACGGATTTCAGAGCGTCCGAAAGGATCGCAAACTTCACAAATTAATTCTGGGAGTTCCCGGGGTCGGAATTCGAATCCGATCACGCCACCGTTCTCCGTTTCGCGAGCTCTAGCACCTAAAAATACCCGTGAGCCCCGACGGTCAGTCCAGAAAACACGAACAATAAAACCCTCTGCCGGACCGCCACAAGTGAAATAAAACAAAAAAACCAAAAATAAAGGTCAGGTCTTACATCATGCAGGCTATAGTCCAATCCACGATCAACGAGATCGACTAACAACACCAACTCTCACCCACAGGCTGGAAAACCACACAGCCGGGACCACCGTCCACCCGACGGCTCCCACAACAGAACAACAAACCCACAGATATCTCAGGAAGGACCGACACCATAAGGATTCGGAAATACCGATAGGTCGGTGCCTAGAACCCTATCAAACAAGAACAGACTCCAGGCTCCGCCTATTGAAGTTCCCGACCCCCTTACAGTTCGGGAACACGACAACCTCTGCACAACATGCGGAAGACACCAACCAGGGCCCGAAAGTCCCGGGAGACCAACACCTACAACCCTATCAAACAAGAACAGATTCCAGGCTCGGCCCCCGTGGCTTTCGTCCCGAAAAAGGAACGGCCCCTAGAACCTAGACCACTCGAATCATCTCGAGTGGGAAAGTTTACAGGAAAAAGGTGACATTTGTTACTGAAAACCATTTTCACTCGACCCACGCAGGGTGAGGACTAAAAGTAGTTCCTTTTTTTTTGAAAAACTATCTTGATTTGAGGAGAAACCCCTTTTTAATGATTTTTAGTTCTTTTAGGAAAAACAGTTAGAAAACAAGTATTTATACCCAAACCCCGAAGGGCTAATGCCTTTGTCCAATCAAACAAGAACAGACTCCAGCGGCCCTTCGATGCTTGGAAGAAAAACATTGGTAGACTAAAATCATGTGTATGTCAAAAAGGTTCTGGGTTCTAGGTCCTGCTAACACTGGTACACAACTGCCACTAACACATTGGCGACAACACAAACAGGAAAACAAGGTATCCCGAGACCACCGTTTACCCAAACGGCTCCCACCAAAGATAAAAGACCAACAACATCTTCCAGACTCTACTCTGCTCCCAAGCACGAGTGTAACATGCATCCCACACTAAAAGGAAGTCCCGACCACTCGGCCCACTACCCGGGCAAGGATAACACTATGCCCAGGAATAAGGTACAATGTGTGGATGTCTAGAATATAAATAACCCTAGCCCAAGTGAGGGTTTTCTACTGGTCTGGTTACACATGCAACATATGACGGGGGTGCTAGGTCAAGTTCCAAGATAACACTAACTTAACAGATGGTAGGGAGCAAAAGATCATAAGATCGACAGATAATACTAGGAATATCAATTCCTACATTCTAGCATGCTACACAAGAAATTCACTATCATGCATAGTCCTACTATAGCAGATTTAATGTCCAGTCCATCAATCTTGGAGACAAGGCCACCCACCTGAAGATGCTAACTGTCCAAGGTCCAACAGCTGGAAGTACCCGGAAATCATTAACTCCATTAATCCTCAACTCCAACGGGTCCAGAAATACTCACAAACACCCCTGGGTACAACAATAAGGTCCAGAGTTACACTTTATTCCAAAATATCCAAGTAAACACAAACAACTGTAAACAGTCCCGAAGATGTGCAATTTTCACCTATAGAACGGACTCAGAAAAATCCAACAAAAATACTGTCGCAATCTTCGCGTCGAGACCTTCGAAACGGGTACCTGCACGTCCAATTCCGAGCCCCGTAGGCCGAGTTAGAAATTCCACAACGCTGGGTGCACAAAACCTCACAACATACACAACTGTAATACTCTGCACAGTAAAGGGGGAAGAATATACCTTCGGGCAAGTCTCAAAAAAATCCCGAAAAAATACGACAATAATCCTTGTGACGTGTAGATGTAAAAAGTGTATAGGCACGTCCCGATCCGATGCCCGAGTGCGGAGATATCGCCAAAGAAGCGAGCCGCTGTCCAAGTCTCAAACACAGGAAAGAGGGTCACAGAAAGCTAGGAAAAACTCCTCGAAAAGCACGAAACGAGGGGAAGAAGGAAATATCAAGATCGTAGCTCTGTCTGTTGCTGTTCCAATGGCGCAAGAATTTCCTGAAAAGGTGGTCGGAGTAGGCCGGGGGAGCTCGCGCACCGAAATACGACGAAAGGGAACACCGGCGAAGAAGCGTCGCGACGCGCCGAAGAAAATGGAAACCTCAAAGTGAGTGCCACCAAAAATCCCGGGAATCCACAGATGGAAGCAGCTCAGGAAGAGAAAGAAGTTTGCTGATGGTTGCACCGCGAGAATCCAAGCAGGGAAAGAGTTCTCGGAACAAGAACAGGGCCTATTTATAGGCTGGGAAAATAATTGGATTAATACCCAATATATCCCATGTTTCGGGCGCCCGAATCTTTCGGGCGCCCGAATCTTTCGGGCGCCCGAATCTTTCGGGCGCCAAAAACCGGGTGCACAACACCAGCCAATCAGCGCCCGGAACGTCACGAGTGTGCCACGTCAGCGCGAAACAGCGGACAGCAAAAGCCGGCCGCTAGCCTTGCGCCGCGTGGCCCCACCCGGAAGCCGACACGTGGCCGCCCACGCGCGGGAACAGCGCGTCAACGCGCCCACGTGCGCGCCTGCGCCCGCCGCCTGCGCCTCTGCACGCACGCATCCCGAGGCGCTCCACAGCCTACTCCGTGGACCGAGCGTGCTACACCGCACCAACCACACGCCGCCACGTGTCACCCTCCGGTCCACCGTACACCCGCGCCTTTCCCGTGGACCGCGCCTCCTGCTCCAGCCAATCGGGAGCCGCCACGTGGCCCGCGCCCGGGTGCACGCTCCCGCTGTGGACCGAGCGGCTGCGCCTCAGCCGGCCGCCGCGCTCCGCCGCCCGCCGCCGCCGCCGCCGCCTCTCCGGCCGCCGGAACAGTACACCCACACCTCGAAATCCGTGTTTTCACGTCCGGGCCCCGAAAAACACAAGTAAATAGTCCATCTTAACCGTTTTCGCGCGCTGAATCCAAATTCGAAGTCCGTTTTGCCCAATTCCACTTCTAAAATTTCCCAAAGGCTTCCGATGATGCAAAGTTACTCCCAATTTACACCATAAATTCATTTCTTGGGCCCGACACGCGTACAAACACTCCCAAAGGCCACTAATCCATCAGTAAACTCTCAAGTAGGGATTCGGGTCCTCACAACGAGCATATTTTGACTCCCTATACGAATGAGTGCCAATGTGCTTTAAACTCATTCATGGCAAGTGGAGAGGGTTCCACGCATAAGTTGACCGTCCACGAAATGGCTCTAAAGGATCCCAAGCAACTGCCGAGTAGGGAGGGTTCCACGCATAAGTCGACTCTCTACGAAGCACTTTCTATGAAACCTAAATCATAATGAGATTAGTGTGACCGGTTGCGGTCAGGTTAGATGTAACCTTGAGTAGCGATGTAGTGGCCGAGTGGTATAGGGTATGTTATAGTAGCATGTTGGCATATATGCATGGATTAGTAGTATAGGTTTTTTGTACCGCATACCAGTGTAGTTTTACTACTTTTCCTATTTATTTTGCTACTAATGGTTCCATTGGACTAAGAGATGTAGAGCATGTTTATCGGTAGATGAATCCACTGGGAACTATTTGTAATTCTCACACTTCGTGATTTATATCTTTTGCAGATTCAGGTACAACCGGCGAGGCTCATGATAGGAGCAAGAGCCCAGTTAAGTAGCGGACCTAGAGGGTCTAGCGCTTTTACCTTTTGAGTATAGAGTGAACATATATTTTTGGTGAGAAAAGAGAAAAGAAAAATTGTAATCAAATTTGTATTTAATGTTCACTCTTGTACTTTACATTTCAGGTTTACTTGGTATTTTATATTTAAAGTTGAAATTAGTAGCTATTCACACTCTGGTATTCTTGGTTATCACATTGTAGTTCTTTTGATTGTATTGTTCCTTTCCTCTCGGGTATAGGAAAGATCATGTTCGATTGGTGGGTCTGTTAGCACAACGAACTGACCAAATTGACGGTCTCGAGGTGTGACACTCACAAAGTGTAGAACTCCCCTGATGCATTCACAAGAATTTCATTTATCATCGACAGCTCCATGATCCATAATTCGAA
Source organism: Tillandsia leiboldiana (assembly GCA_029204045.2). Lineage (NCBI taxonomy): Eukaryota > Viridiplantae > Streptophyta > Magnoliopsida > Poales > Bromeliaceae > Tillandsia > Tillandsia leiboldiana. Next base: position 11,164,156 of record CM055072.1, read on the forward strand.
GCCTTAATTGCACAATTGGTCCCTAACTTTTACTAGTTTTGCATTTCGGCCCCTAAACTTTTGTTTCTGTTATTTGATCTCTAACCTTTATATCTTTGTTACAGTTAGGCCTCAACCATCCCAATTTAATGAAATAGACCATCTCAACTCTAATAAAGTACAATTTGCTTATATAGACTATCGTTATGGTTCGATAGCACCTATTAATCTCAGTACTGACATTTTTTAATTTCTGGAAGAGCTTTATAACACGTGAATTTTGAAAAGGTGTTAGATACTGAAAAAGAGAACGTTTGGCATCATGTACAAGATAGAGACAGTTGTAGGTGTGGAGAACAATACTGAGGATGGCAAGATTGGGGTTGATGTGATGAGCACACATATGGAAGAAAAGTTTAGGGATCAAAGTGTAAAAAAGATAGGAAAATATTTCTTGTACATCCGAAATCGGATGTACATTTTACATCTCATCTATTATAGGATGAAGTGAATTTTACTGGTCACTTCGAAGTGACTAGTAAAAAAAATTTTATTCCAGAATAGATAGGATGTATATCGTACACCTGATTTCGAATGTGCGGATAGCATTGCTAAAAAAAGATAAGGTTATGGACCAATGGTGCAATTAACCCAAAAGGTTAATTCAAGAAGAAAAAAAGGATTGGACACTAAAATGAAAAATGGGGTACAGGTTGAGGACAACTATGCAATTAACCCAGATAAAATCCCATATTTTCTGCAAAACTTGTAATTCAAATCTATCTTGAATAAACTCTGCCTTAACAACTATGCAAAGAAGTAACAATCATTACAAACATTTCTTGTTACTTTCATTGGTTATATAAAATTTACAAATTTTTAAATCGAGATAAAATTGTTTAAATTACATTCTATAGTCTTCTTAGAAATGGTTAAATACACCAAAGCTATCTGAACTTTTGCCCATTTACAGATAGGCATAAGAACACTAAAATTTTACATTTAACATCTAAATTTTCCAATTTTTATAATTAACCATCTATTTTTTTCATTCATCAATTTTGAAGTTACTATTAATGGCCAAATGGTCAAAGAGACTTTTGGATGTCAAAAATTACTTTTACTAGTAAAATTGACGATAAGTATTATATTTTATTTGTAATTATTATGATAAAAACTGAAAAATCTAGTTTGTTAGATGTGAAAATACCAAAAAAGAAACAAGAAAGAGAGAAAAAAAATAAAGTATACAATATTTACGTGGTTCGGTCATTGACCTACGTCCACCGGCGAAGACAGAGCGGAACACTTTCATTATAATCAAATCTCACAAAACTCTAATCCCAAAATACATTCATACTCCTTTTCATCCGCCGCACCAAATCAATGGAATAAGGGTACATTTATAATAGTGGCTAAATCCTAATACAATTAGAAATACGAATCCACTAAGATTAGAAATCATTTTAATAAGATTAGGCATAATCTAAACTTATCTTAATTGAATAAGTAAAACAGAATAGAATTAGAAAATCTTCTAATTTTAGAAAATCTTCCAAACATATCTAACAGTAATAACTAAATATTAAAAATTAAATTTTTCACTGCAAGATTAAATTTTTGATGGCAAAAGATCTCTTTTTTTTCTTTTTTTTTTTTTTTATGTTGCCTGAGTGAGTCTTAATTTCTTGACCATTTGGTTAATGTCAGTAACTTCAAAACTAACAGAATACAAATAGTTTGAGAGTTTGGATGGCAAATATAAAATTTTTAAAGTCTATACAATTATTTGCAAAGAGGCAAAAGTTCAGGTGATTCTGCTGCATTTAATTAACTCCTTGAGAAACACATATTCAGAGTACTATTTCTCCTCACTCTCCTCTCCTCTCCAAACAGGGAGGATGCCCTGAGCAGCCAATCTCTTCTCCACCCAGAAAACAACATGCCTTGCTGTGATCCTTTTCTCATCAATGAGGAAGGGCTCAACAGTGCTTGGCCCTGAGCCATACGAGCATAGTGAGAAGCCCTTTGGACCTGCAAAAGTGCTTTTGAACTTACATTATTACCCTTTTAATGAACATTGGAAAAAGCCAAGAAATCTGACAACTAATATTAAAAAGGGGCATCATGTTTGATCTGGAATATGTTTAAATATATTTTAAAGTTCTCAGAAAAAGAAGTGGCTAAGTGTTAACGGTCACTAAAATGCAACCTATGATATTTTTTAGCAACTTAATTAATTAGGTTAATTGCATACGGTTTTTTATAAATATATCGAATAGCAGATATATTTCTACAAAGTTTAACTTTTCATATTTATTCCTTCAAAATTCCAACGTTATTCATATATATATCCTTACCGTTATTCATATATATCCTTACCGTCTATCTCTGTTAGAAAAATTTAGTTAATTTTGATTAGTTAGTAAGGTAAATTTATTTTTTTACCCTTCTAGATATTTCTGCAGTATTTTTTGAAGAAACATTTTTGAAAGAGCAAAACTGTGATTTCACATATAATCTGTTAAAAAATAAACAGTGAACTAACGATAATAAACCGGAGAGATATATATAAATAACTTTGGACTTTTGAAGGAATAAATATAAAAAGTTAAATTTTATAAGAATATATCTGCTATTCGATATGTCTATATGGAGCCGTATGCAATTAACCCTAATTAATTTAGGCATCTTGGCCCACTTTCATTTCAGAGTAAGGCATAGGTTGAGGTTTACAGGTTTTTGGAAGGAGCAATGCTACATGTACACCCCGAAGGGGTGTACATCATACACCTCCACCATTTTAATGGTGGCGATATTTTTTACGGGTCACATCAAGTGACCCATCATCACACCCCCACCCTTAGATGGGTGGGGTGTATGATGTACACCCCGAAAGGGGTGTACACATAGCATTTTCCTTTTGGAAGACTCTGAGCCCACCACTAGAGAGAGAGAGAGAGAGAGAGAGAGAGAGAGAGAGAGAGAGAGAGAGAGGATGTCAGTTAATTACCTGTGAGGACTCCAGTAGGAAAGAAAGCCCAGAAGTAGTAAGGGATGTTGTTCTTTAGTAAAGAGCCCTCCAACTGTAATTCAATTAAACATCCATGAAATTAGAAGGGTTACATAACTATGCTGTTTAGCATTTCCTACAAGGGAGAGATGCTCAAAATAGGCACCTTTGGCTACACATAAAAGCTTAAGCTCTGAAAGTATCAATGTTAAGTTATTCCGTAGGATAAATTACACTTTAGGTTGTCATGACATTTTGGTTTTAAAATTTTAATTTATTATAATTTTTTGTTTGAATTTTTTAAATTATTAAAATCAAGTTCTACAATCTAATTTAATTGGTTAAATATTGATAAATTGCATGTTGATACAGAAGTAATATAACATCTTAAATTGTTATATTATTAATTATGATACTTCTACATCAATTATTTGTTAACTTTTAGCCAATATTATTGCAACAAATTAGAGTTTGAGATCAAAATGTTGCCTTCCTCACAGCTTGAGAACCACACGTGTAATTTACCCTAATATTTATGAAATTTGTTGGAAAATTCGGTACTCGTCCTACTACCAGATTCCGTGAATCCGTAACCCGTTTCGATACCGCAATTCGCTCCGGTACCGTCTAGAGTTGGGATTCCGCAGCGGAAACGTCAAATTGAATTTTTTTTACCAAAAACCCGTCCCCTCTACAAAATTAGAACCAACATAACCACAAAGAGAAGAAAAATCAAAATAGAAAATATGCGGGTGAAATAAGATTCATTAACCAAGAGAAGAATTACACCGACTCATTTTCTGCAATAGAGTAGCTTCAACCCGAGCCATCACCCTGAATCTCTCTCACCCTTCTCTCATCTTCTATAAACCTAGAAGATTATGAATGTGGCTGAATTCTAGCCCCCATCACCTCCTTGGGTGTTACCACCACCGTGGTATTCTCCTTGGATGTTACCACCACCGTGGATATGAATACCACTATATGAGTGTGGCTAAATCCTAGCCCCCACCACCTTTATGGGTATTACCATCACCGTGGGTATATCCACCGTCTCTATGGGTGAGACCACGTTAACACCATCTTAAAATAATAGCACATATGCTATATTTATAGCTTACATAAAAAACTAAATAAAATTTTATTCTAATTAATATTTAAATCTTAACAAACTTATCTCTTTAAGATTTAAATATTAATCTTAATCCAACTAGAATTCAACTACAAATCAAATCAAATCCTAACAAAATTAAATATTAAAAATATCCTTCTTTGATAACGTAATTGTTCGGAAAATAAACAGTTATTTCACATTATTTATCATCATATTTTAGCAGAATATCATGTATATGAGTTTTATCAGACTCCTAACTTTATTTTAGACATAAGGATGACTATTAAATATAAATATTAAAAATAATATATATTTTAGAATAGCTTAATTTTTTTGAGAACAAACGATTGCTTCACATTATTTAACAATCTTTACTCAAAATTTTAATACAACTTGAACATTCAATTACATGGTCTAAATTCTTACAACAATAATATAATCAAGAGCAGATGAGTATTTTCAGCCTTATTGAAAATTGCAATCAGAATTTTTCAAAACATTATAATTTACAACATAAATAATTAATTTATTTTAATCAACCATTACAGCTCAAAATTCTGTCTGGTTTAGGGTAAATGTGATATGTAATTTTCAAGTGACAGTAAAAAATGGAAAACTAAAGCAGGTTCAATTATGTATCAAACACCCAAACTGTAAAAGAATGTCAAACTGCATGTCACCTAAATTAACTTCTGGTTAGATTCTATATCAATACTTCAACTTTAAATTTCGATGATGTTGGAAAGTTTGCCGAATACTTTTGTCTTCACGTCAAAGTGATGTGCTGACGGCCATTAGATAACATGATGAAAAGTCTGGCTGGGTGGGTTCTTTTTTTATGGTAAAAATAAGTAATAAGGTGCCCACTTTATATATATATATATATATATTTAAATAAAAATGTATATAATTTATTTGAATTATAGATTATTTTGAATTGATTGTTCTATATTTTAAAATTTTAATTTTACTATCAAATCTTTCAGTTTGGTTTGAGACAGTTAATGACACTTTGATTTCAAAATTTAAATATGTTGTTTAACTTTAGAAATTTGATTAGTACACTCTGTGCAATTCTCGCAACTATATATAAATTTAATAAAGTAATAATTAGCTAAAATTTTGAAGTCAAAGTATTGTGACATACTCAAATCAAATAACCGAAAGATTGAATAGTAAAATCAAAATTTTGAAAAGATTGAATAGTCAATTCAGAATGATCAAATAATTGAAATAAATCCTATACGTTTTCATGTTTCGACGCTCCGGAAGTATGTTTCTAATCCATCTCATATGGTGGGCTTTGCCTCGTTGGAACTACACGAGGACTTGAGCTTTGAGGAGCATCCGGTGAAGATTTTGGCTCGTGAGGTGAAGAAACTTCGGAATCACGAGATACCTTATGTGAAGGTACTTTGGAGCAATCACGAGGATCACGAGACTACTTGGGAGCTGGAGAGCGCGCTTCGGGAGCGTTTCCCTCATCTCTTTCAGCCGAAGACTTGAGGTACTTGACTTATAGTTTCACGAAACCTCTTTTTAGGCGGGGTGAATGTAGTACACTGAACTTTAGCAAATTGCGAAGTTCTAGTGTGTGAATGATTGAATGATACCCTTCGGATGTTTTAGTAAGCTTTCGGAAGGTTTTAGAAGGTCTCCGGAGAGTTGGAGCCCTAGTTCCCATCCCTTGTATTTCTAAGGTGGAATTTGAGCTCAAAAGAGGTTGGGAATACTTCTTTTCCTTTTCTCTCTTGTGGATTTTTGTGTGAATTGAATAGTGTTTGGCACAATTGAAAAGACATTGATGGGATATTGATGGGACTTTGGCACTATTGAAAAGACATTGATGGGACATTGATGGGACTTTGGCACTATTGTGTGACACTCCTGGAATTTGGATTAGTCTTATATATAAATAATATAATAAGACTAAATCTCTTAACCCGGCTATAGTATTTTGGGTAGTAGTAAGACCCAAGAGGTTAAGAGAGTTAAGCGTGCTAAAGCTAGAATAGTTCTAAGATGGGTGACCCCCTGGGAAGTTGGGGCGTCACAGTTGGTATCAGAGACATTCTCCAGCCGAAAATGTGAGATGAGTCTCGGCTGAGCTAGGGTTATATAGCGGGTAGAGCGAGGCTCCCCGGCTAATGACCGTTGTGGGTAGAGTGCAGCTCCCCACTATGTCGGCTAAGGCTAGCGAGACGAGTCTTACATCGCCTGGTGCTTGTGAGTGTCTTTGAGCCTGACGAGGATGTTAGGGCTTAAAGGGGGAAAGAATGTGATACCCCTCGAATTTAGATTAGTCATATATATAAATGATATAATAGGACTAAATCTCTTAACCCGGCTATAATATTTTGGGTGGTAGCAAGACCCAAGGGGTTAAGAGAGTTAAGCGTGCTAGAGCTAGAGTAGTTCTAGGATGGGTGACCTCCTGGGAAGTTGGGGCGTCACATTACACCTATTTTGATAGGTTGTACTTGAGATGACTACTTTTGTATGATAGTGGTTATCTAACCTTCTCTTTCATGCATAGTTTGTTGGGTTATATGTAATACGGATCTAAATAGGGGAAAAAACACCTAGAGGGGGGTGAATAGGTGTAAACGTATAAACACTCAAAAAATCGTTGCGATAAAACCCAATGCGAAAATAAAAATAATACGCAAGATTTTTACGTGGAAAACTCCATCACCGGAGTAAAAAACTACGGGACCGATAACACGGCAGAAATCCACTAGAATTAAAACACGTACAAGGTGATTTACCGTACACACTTACGACTCAACCTTTTCCATACGCTCCTAGAGGATCTTCTCCGCTCGCTCCGCGACGCTTCACGAATCCACGATCTGCGCCCAACGCCGAATCCACGGCGTCCAACGTCGAATCCACGACGTCCGACCGAATCCACGGTCTTCACCCAATAGCACCCTTCGAATCCACGAACGTGCCTCGCTCCGAATCCACGAGAGCGGTTGAACCTTGAATCCACAAGGACACGCGAATCCACGCGCCGATTTTTGGGGTAAATCATTGTTTTGGGTGGTGATGATCCGCCGAATACTTAGATCAAAGATAGATCGGAAATACCATCTAAGTATTCATTAGTTTGATTCAACTCGAGATGTGAGTATGAAAACCTAGAATCAAACTAATCAATATAGATGAAGAAACATAGAGTATTCTCTAATGATTTCCTTTCTTCTCTATATGTGGATCTATAGCCGTATAAAATGGTATATGAAAATGACGGCTATAGACTCTGTGGATCCACCTAGAAAAAGAGTCATAGGGTGTATTTATAGGTTAGAAACCCTAGGAAGGAGATAAGAATCAAAAACCTAACATTTCTGGAAATTTTACGGACGGCGATCCGGATCGGACTAGCTAGGATCCGGATCGTCGTAACGAGACAGCCAGTTCCAGAAAAACAAAGGTTCGGGATCCGGATCGAAGTGCACGATCCGGATCGTTCATACAGTTTACCAAACATCAACGTTCGGGATCCGGATTGCGAAGCATGATCCGGATCGTTCAAGGAAAATGGTAAACTCACTGTTCGGGATCCGGATCAAGAGACTACGATCCGGATTGAACTGATGTATGAATGAACCACCTTCGGGATCCGGATCGAACAACCTGATCCGGATCCTGAACATGTCCCAAGTCCAGTTTTTGATTTTTATGCAATGAAAGATTCTTCCAAGTGTTTCTACACTACAAGAAGTATTCGGATCACACAAAATATTTAGTTAAACATACCTGATCCTTTTGAATTCTTCTTTCTTGAGATTGAGTTAAATGATCCAACTTTCTTCACCTTCAATCTTCAAGACTTGAGACTTTCACGAAACTACGCCAACTCAAATTCCGTAACAATCTCCCCCTTTGGCGGTTTCGTGACAAAACATAGATCCACTAAAGAAAATTCAAAAAGATATTTTTGTTGCTATCACCATACAACAAAAATTTACAATGGAGATCCAAAAATTTAAAAACATGAGATAAACTCCTAAAACAGACTCTAGACTTAGACATCTGTACTCTCTGCACAAAGAAATCATTCTTGACAAAAAGAGATCGTTAGATACCTCAAGAATATTTAGCATATAAAACCTAGTACAGAGATCGAGTTTATCTAATCATCATGACATTTGAGAACTCAGATATGTAAGAGAATCATAGTCAAAAACCAACATATCTTCTATGCATTCAAAAACCAAATGTCAAAATGTTAGTCCAACATCAACTTGTTAGTCATATTACATGCCCAAATAGTTAGTCGAATAGTTAGTCGAGACATGCAAACAATCACAAGATGAAAACCAAAGTTGAAGTTGAGATCATACTTACCTTGATGTATACAAAATCTTCATCATCAAGATTTTCACAAACATTGTTCGAGTTCCCTTACCTAGATGTTCATTCACATCATCATTGTACCTTGATATTTCATCATTCAATTTCATCATTGTTGTTCAAAGTTCTCTCTAACTCTCTCCCCCTTTTTGTCACAAAACAAAGCCAAAATGTAGTTAAGACTACGAAATGTTAGGAGAGTGAAAAAGTTCCAATAAAACGTAAAACCTGAGAACTAAGCTAAAAGTAAGTATAAGACTAAATCCTAAAATCAAAATCCTGCACAAAAAGAGGAAAAGGAAGGTGCAGTTCAGTCGGAGGAGTCGGAGCTGGTACAACTGAGCTTGCTCAAAATCCCTTTAAGCATTGTCGAAATAGTTGAGCACTTCTTCTTGATCTTCTTGTGTTTAGAGGAAAGTTGCTGAAGTTCCTTCGACATTCTTTCTTGTTCAGCAGACAGTCTTTGTTGTTCCTGTCGAAGCGATTTCAACACATCAGCGTCTGTAGCCTGTCTCTTCGAGTGTGATGGATGCTGTGTAGATGCAGATGGGGCATCCGGTCCCGTAACCCATGGAGATTCAGTTTGTAGAATTCCAGAGAGTGAGCGAGCTCTGGTGAGAGGCCCACTAGGCTGACTTTCACTCCATTGGACAGTCTTCCGTCTCGTATATTGTTTGGTTGTTGAGGCAGATTTCATTAATCTTTTTCCTTTGGTAAATTTCCTGTTTTACTCATCAATCTTCCGTTGAACATCTTTGAAAAATTTGTCCCATTCTTCATCATCATAGTCTGAGCTGTCTTCCTCTGCGTCTTTCGTCTTGTTTTGAGTTGAATCATCTGGTTCCCTTTTAACAGATGTACTTGTGTGCATCATTGAAACCAGGAGAAGGATTAACCAAGAGAGTGCCATTTATCAAAGTGCTTGAGTTAAGAAGGTGTCCTGTGAAAACCAACTCAAGAACACAAAAATTCTTAGTTTTCAAAAATTGAAAAAATTGTATCCAAAGAATCATTATCATGTAGAGAGACTAAGAATCAAATTAGTTTTGCAAACGGACTTTTAAAAATAGATCAATTGCATGATTTTCGAAAATCCTTATTATATGCCCTAAAACCAAAATTTTAGAAATCGAAGCCTAAAAATCCGTTAATCAGGAGAATACCTAGCATATAATCAAAACTAATCTACCCAGAGTTCTTATTTCAAAAGAAATTTGATCAAAAACCATCCACAAACAAAGTTGATCCAAGAAATTCATCACGTTTGAGGAGGAAAAGAGAAAAAACGGTGAAAAACCGAGATTTTGATCAATAAAACTTACTTGGAGTTGAAGAACCTGAGTTTGAAAGCTTCCAGGAAGGATGAAATCTAGAGAGAGAGGCTCTGGAAACTTCGGAACAAAAGATTGGAGTAAAGAAATCAAAAACCCCTTTCGTTCCTTATAAAACCTAGCCGCGATCCGGATCAGTTCATAACTGCGATCCGGATCGGCTACCCGCAGTGAGAAACTGCGTTCGGGATCCGGATCGGCAGATACAATCCGGATCGTCAGCCCGCAGAAGAATTCCTGCGTTCGGGATCCGGATCATTTACCCCGATCCGGATCGGCCCCAACTTTTTCTTTAGAAAATTTCAGAGAAATTCAGGAAAATCCAGAAAAAGATTGTAAGCACAAATGTGTATCAACTTTAAACAAAAATCATCGTTTCATACAACAAGAATTAGATTATGCCAAATCTATCAATAATATCCAAAAATGAAACGAAAATTTACAAAAATTAAATCCCTTAAAGTTGAACACCTTCAATCACATCTAACTTGATCTTATGAGTAATGCCTTTATCAAATCATCAATTCAGTAAAGAAAATGAAATACAAAGATCAATAGATGTTTGAAATCCCAAATATAGTAGATAATATATCTAGACAATCTGTTGAAGAGAGTGGCTCTTTGAGCATCTTTCATTAAAAACCCACCTTATACCAACCTTGAAATTTGACAGAGTCAAGTATTTCAACATGCATTTTACTTAATCAAAAATTTGAACAACCATGCTTGGTATACATGTGGTAGCTGCACACAATACTCGGACGACCGAGGTGGTAGCTCTTTCCTCCATGTGGTGGTAGTTTTCACACTCCTCATTGGGATGTAACTCTTTCCACATCTTTTGAGCATTTTACCTTTTCTAAGACTCCCCCTCAATTGGCTATCAATTATTTAAGATATAAAGTATTCAACCAAATATTGATCTCGATTTCATACTCGACTAAGCAGTCAAATAAGATAATGACTATACCAAGAGATCATAGAGAGAGAAATTGACTTTGATCACTTTAGAAGATGATTTAATTAACATAAATGATCATTGCAACAGTGAAATATTATGATGGCAAAAGCATAATAAATTTCTAAATGTGCGAAAAGATGCAATTAAAGTCAATTATGATCTATGCTCAATTAATGTCCTATGTACAAACATAGATAATGAACAAAACAAAAACAAATACAAAACCTATCCTAAGCAAAGATTTCAAAAAGAAGGTTACTTCAAAGAAAGCATGCCAATTGCTTTTCGTAAATGAATAAAACGTTTTTGATCCAAAGGTTTTGTTAGAATGTCAGCTAATTGATCCTCAGTTGAAATATATGAAAGTTGAAGAGTATTTGATTCAACTAGCTCTCTAAGAAAATGATATCTAAGTTCAATATGTTTTGTTCTAGAGTACAACACAGGGTTTTTAGAAATGTTAATAGCACTAGTGTTGTCACAAAGTATTGTTACCGAAGATGCTGAAATGCGGAAGTCGCTCAGTACGCTTTTCATCCAAATGAGTTGAGTTGAGCAACTTCCAGCTGAAATGTATTCCGCTTCGGCAGTCGAGAGTGCTATGCAATTCTGCTTTTTACTGTGCCATGCAACAAGGCAATGGCCAAGATAGAAGCATGCACCACTCGTGCTTTTCCGATCATCCACTGATCCTGCCCAATCGGCATCTGAGTATCCAACAATATCCAAACTTGTTCCCATAGGATACCAAATTCCGAAATTAATTGATCCTTTGATATACCGGATGATCCTTTTCACCGCTTTCAGGTGAACCTCCTTTGGTGCTGATTGATATCTCGCGCAAATCCCAACACCAAAAGATATATCCGGGCGACTAGCCGTGAGGTAAAGTAGACTTCCAATCATACTTCGATACAATTTCTCGTCTACATTCTCACTATGTGATTCACTTCCAAGTCCTTTGTGGCTAGTTCCCATTGGAGTCGGAAAATCTTTACAATTTTCTAGATCAAACTTTTTGACCAACTCCATTGCATACTTGGATTGACTCAAGTGAATACCTTCATCATTTTGTTTAATTTGCAATCCAAGAAAATAAGTCAATTCGCCCATCATGGACATCTCAAATTCGCTTTCCATGGTCTCCGCGAATTTAGAAGCATCATTATCTCTTGTTGCGCCAAATACTATGTCATCGACATATATTTGTGCTACAATGAAATTGTTTTGATAATGCTTCACAAAGAGAGTCCTATCAGCTCCCCCTCGAGTATAGCCCTTCTCCAAAAGGTGCTTTGTTAACCTTTCGTACCATACTCGCGGTGCTTGTTTCAGACCGTAAAGAGCCTTTTTCAAACGAAAAACATGGTTAGGTTGTTTATGATCTACAAAACCTTTCGGTTGAGCCACATAAACTTCCTCATTTAAAAACCCATTTAGAAATGCGCTCTTAACGTCCATTTGAAATAATTTGATTTTAAAATGACAAGCAATAGCAAACAGCATACGAATGGACTCGAGTCTAGCTACAGGGGCGAATGTTTCGTCAAAGTCTATACCTTCTACTTGAGAGTAGCCTTGAGCAACTAATCGTGCCTTGTTCCTGATGATAGTACCATCCTCATTTTTCTTGTTTTTGAAGATCCATTTGGTACCTATCACATTGTGTTGCTTTGGAGGCTTCGTTAATTCCCAGACTTTGTTTCGTTCAAATTGATGGAGCTCTTCCTGCATTACTTTAATCCAGTAGTCATCCTGAAGAGCTTCATCTATGTTCTTTGGTTCGATTAAAGATACGTAGCAAGCGAATCCACAAACCAACTGCCTCCGAGTTCTGACTCCTTCTTGTGGATCTCCAATAATATTCGATTCCGGATGATCCTTGGAGATTCGTAACGTTTGTTGAAGCGGAGTACTCGGAGATATATGAGATGATTCCTGCACATCAGATAAACTAGAAGAACCATTAGATGCATCATTAATATTGGAAGTATTATTATGAGAAGATGCACTAGCAGGAGAATCATCATCTAGAGAGATATCGAGGGTAGATTTTCCAGTTTCAAAGTGAAAAGCTTCATCTACTTTAACATTTATAGATTCTACGATCGTCTTAGATTCAATGTTAAATACTCGATATGCTCTGCTATTCGTAGAATAACCCAGAAAGATCCCTTCATCACTTCGAGAGTCGAACTTTCCAAGATTTTCACGGTCACGTAAAATGTAACATCGACTCCCGAAGACACGAAAATATTTGATATTGGGTTTTCTACTAAACCACAGCTCATATGGTGTATTTAAAGTTCCTGGGCGCAAGTAGACTCTATTAATGACATAGACAGCGGTGTTAACAGCTTCAGCCCAAAAATGTAGCGGCAAATTCCGGCTATGAAGCATCACACGCGCCATCTCTTGAACAACCCTGTTCTTGCGCTCAACAACACCATTCTGCTGAGGTGTATAGGGTGCCGAGAATTCATGTTTGATTCCATTTGAAGTGCAAAAATCAATAAATTTTGAATTTATGAATTCTCCACCTCTATCACTTCTAACACGAATGATCTTTTCATTCTTTTCAATCATAATACGATGGCAAATCTCATGAAAAGAGTCAAACGTATCAGCTTTCTCTTTCAAAAATGCTACCCATGAAAACCGAGAGAAATCATCAACCAATAAAAAGATGTACCATTTACCTCCCAAAGATGGTTGACGGGTCGGCCAAAAGAAAAAGAAGAAAAGAAAGTAGTATACATAAACTACACAAGATTTAATCGAAGAACGATTAAAAACAAGGAGGAGTTTCACCTTTGCATACCCAAACCTTTTGAGTTTTGGAGTATGTTGGCAATGGTTGAGAAGTTTTCCTTGATGAAGACGTCTTGCAAGATTGGTTTTTTTTCTTTTGTCATCGTCTTGTTTGAAGTACTACCAATGTCCTTTTCTTTAGGAAAATCCTTCTTTGAGTTCCATGGAGTGAACTTGTTGGTAGCAGTTGCAAGATGTGGTTGATTTGATCTTTGAGCTCCAATCTTGCAATTTCTTCCAATGTGCCCTGCAGAATTACAACGAAACATACCTTTGTGCTTGACGATTCTGAAGAGGATGAAGTAGGTTTGTTGTCGTTAGTTGTCATGATTTCCGGTGTCGGAGAAGGAGATACCGACTGAGGCACAAAGACTGTCCCAACCGAACTAAAATTGTCTTCAGTTCGATTGTATCCGAGGCCGAACTTGTTTGTTTGACCAAGACCAAGAAGTTTATCCAACTTACTCCTTCCTAAGGAAAATTGCTGTAAGTCATCCTTGAGTTGGCAAATGGTCTCTGTCATTTCCAATTTTTCCCGTCGGGCCTCGCCGTAGAGCTTCAAGAGATAGTTTGCTTTGTTCATCATATCTATATAGTTCTTCTCGAGTTGCTCATTGGACTCTTGAAGGGAAACATTTTCTTTTATCAGTTTATCCCTTTCCACTTCAAGATCGGTCGAGAGAGAAGTTACCCTTTTACTTCTTCTTCGAGATCCTGCAATCTCCCTCTCAACCCTTGTTTTGCTTAGCCGGTTTCTTTAAATCCCGTAAAGATCTGTGATAGGCTAGAGCAAATTCTTCACCTTCCGAATCATCCAATTCGTTGTCCGTTGCATTCTTTTCAACAGTGGAGTTGGACAACGACTCAGATGTATTTGCCATAAAGCACATGAAGGGTGAAGATACGGACGCGTGGAATGCGGTGGAGCTCTTTTCTTCATCACTCGAAGACGACTCATTTGACGTTGAGTTGTCATCCCAAGTGACGACTTGCATCGCCTTCTTCTTTGCCGGATACTTGTTAGGACATTCCGTTGCAATGTGGCCGTAGCCTCGACATTTGAAGCATTGTAGTTGTCCTTTTGAGCTTTTCTTATCCTTTGAGAAGTTCTCTTGCTTTCTTGACTTGTAACCTGAAGTACCCTTGCCTTTGTTCGACTTTCCGAAGGATGAAGATTTGCTTGAATTACCCCTTCGAAAGTTGCGGCGAAACTTCCTTGTCAAAAGAGCGAGCTGCTTCTCAAATTCCTCCATAGAAAGGTTCTCGTCATCGTCTGAGGAGGATGTATCCGTGTCTTCTTCCTTAGTTGTTTTCAACGCATAACCTGAAGACTTAGAAGTGGATGCCTTTCCAGAAGAATTGTTAGCAGTAAATGTCATTTCATAAGTTTGTAATGAACCAACTAATTCTTCTACACGTATTTCGTCCGGGTGTTTAATAGTTTCAATGGCAGTAACCTTTGGGCGAAATCGTTCAGGAAGAGTTCTTAAGATTTTTCTTACAATCTTAAATTCTGGAATCTTCTCTCCCAGATTAGCACATGAGTTTACGATGTCTTGCAATCGTGTATAGTAGTCCGTGAAAGATTCATTTTCTACCATTAAGATAGAGTCAAACTTGCTCGTAAGCATTTGCAGTTTCTGAATCTTCACGAGGTTAGTTCCCTCATGTGTAACCTGAAGAACATCCCAGATTTCTTTCGCAGTCTCACATGCCGAGACGCGAGAGAATTCAGTTTGAGATAAGGCATTAAAAATAGCATTAATTCCCTTGCCATTGTAAGAAGATGAATCTAACTCTTCCTTGGTCCATTTCGACCTAGGTTTTAAGGTGCGAATATCACCATTAAATTCAGTTGGATTAGACCATCCTAATTCAATTGATTGCCACACCCGTTCGTCGATGGAAATTAAAAGGCTTTCATCCGTACTTTCCAGTACGCATAATTAGTTCCATCGAAGAATGGGGGTCGGTTGATGTTTCCACCTTCAACCATTGTTTACAACCCTATTCCCGCTCTGATACCACTTGTTGGGTTATATGTAATACGGATCTAAATAGGGTGAAAAAACACCTAGAGGGGGGTGAATAGGTGTAAACGTATAAACACTCAAAAAATCGTTGCGATAAAACCCAATGCGGAAATAAAAATAATACGCAAGATTTTTACGTGGAAAACTCCATCACCGGAGTAAAAAACCACGGGACCGATAACACGGCAGAAATCCACTAGAATTAAAACACGTACAAGGTGATTTACCGTACACCACTTACGACTCAACCTTTTCCATACGCTCCTAGAGGATCTTCTCCGCTCGCTCCGCGACGCTTCACGAATCCACGATCTGCGCCCAACGCCGAATCCACGGCGTCCAACGTCGAATCCACGACGTCCGACCGAATCCACGGTCTTCACCCCAATAGCACCCTTCGAATCCACGAACGTGCCTCGCTCCGAATCCACGAGAGCGGTTGAACCTTGAATCCACAAGGACACGCGAATCCACGCGCCGATTTTTGGGGTAAATCGTTGTTTTGGGTGGTGATGATCCGCCGAATACTTAGATCAAAGATAGATCGGAAATACCATCTAAGTATTCATTAGTTTGATTCAACTCGAGATGTGAGTATGAAAACCTAGAATCAAACTAATCAATATAGATGAAGAAACATAGAGTATTCTCTAATGATTTCCTTTCTTCTCTATATGTGGATCTATAGCCGTATAAAATGGTATATGAAAAATGACGGCTATAGACTCTGTGGATCCACCTAGAAAAAGAGTCATAGGGTGTATTTATAGGTTAGAAACCCTAGGAAGGAGATAAGAATCAAAACCTAACATTTCTGGAAATTTTACGGACGGCGATCCGGATCGGATAGCTGGATCCGGATCGTCGTAACGAGTCAGCCAATTCCAGAAAAACGAAGGTTCGGGATCCGGATCGAAGTGCACGATCCGGATCGTTCATACAGTTCACCAAACATCAACGTTCGGGATCCGGATTGCGAAGCATGATCCGGATCGTTCAAGGAAGATGGTAAACTCACTGTTCGGGATCCGGATCAAGAGACTACGATCCGGATTGAACTGATGTATGAACGAACCACCTTCGGGATCCGGATCGAACAACCTGATCCGGATCCTGAACATGTCCCAAGTCCAGTTTTTGATTTTTATGCAATGAAAGATTCTTCCAAGTGTTTCTACACTACAAGAAGTATTCGGATCACACAAAATCTTTAGTTAAACATACCTGATCCTTTTGAATTCTTCTTTCTTGAGATTGAGTTAAATGATCCAACTTTCTTCACCTTCAATCTTCAAGACTTGAGACTTTCACGAAACTACGCCAACTCAAATTCCGTAACATAGTTTAGTTGTGTTGTACTCTAATTACTAGTAGGATGGTATCTTGCTTTCTTTCTGCTTCATTGTGTAGCGAGCCCTGTGGGTACCGGGAGGTACTTGTGCACACGGCGGGTTTGTGCACGTGCGGGTAGGTTTCCGCTGGGGCCGGGGCGTGACACGTTGTATTTTTTTTTTAGAAATAAATTCAGCTATAAATATGAAATAATTGGGTTTCAAACTTGAGATCTTGGATTTCTGCAAAGAATGTGACGAATGCTTGTAATAGCTAGTTACTTTATATTTATTTAGTTTTTTTTTCGCAATTCATGTATGAATTATATTATGATTTGAACTCATTGAATTGTACAGATTGTGATGTCTTGGACAGGCAGAAAAATTTGTCGGTTCGGCGGATCGTATGTGTATCCGAACCGACCAAAGTGACTATCTTAGAACGTAACAATATCCATTCTTAAGCTCTTAGCCAATTGCATGTCATAGGTATACACTACAGAAAAATTATAATATAGCGATACTTTAAGTATTTTAAAATCTGAAAAATGCCGTTGATAAACATACCGATATTTTTTATTAGTGTCGCGATATGTGCAATCGCTAGGATATATAGCGACATATTCTTATAATGTGTTCCAAAAATGTGTCCCTATAATCTAATTTTGAATATAAATAAAATATAGATAGAAAACTCATACAAAAGTGTTATAAAAAATATATCTCTATAACTTAATTTTATTACACTGATAGTCGAGTATTGCTACTAATTGATTGGTCCATGAACAAATTTAAAGGTTTTCAAACTTCTGTTAGTGAGATGTTACTGGGCCAAAGTTATACTGGGCCTGAACCTTTTTTTTTTTTCTCTTTTCACAATTTAGCAACAGGTTATACCTCCCAGCAGATCAAACTTTACCACAAGATTTCACAATGGAAACAAAGAGTAACAAACAAAACAATAAGGAACTAGTATTCAGGTAAAAATGTATTAAATTGTCTGAACTTTAGTCCTTCTGATTTAACTACTTGATATTTAAAATTTTAATTTTGGTACTCAATTTTTTATTTATTTAATTTAAGTCATCCGGTGGTTCTTCGTCGTAGAACTTAGGCTCATTACTTTCATGAAATTGTATAGCGGAATTACGTGAAATATACTATTTAAAATTGTAAATATAACAATGTATTCAAATTTGAAATATAACAGTATTTAATGACTCAAATAAAAACAATAAAAGTAAAAGCGTAATAAACTTACTTGAAATATGGACCATTTTGAATCGTCTATTCATCTTTCAAAATTTTGATTTTAATATCTACATTTCAATTTATTAATTTTGAAGTCAAAGTGCCATTGGCCCGACTCAAACAAAACAAATTAAAAAGTTGGCTAGTAAAATTAAAATTTTGAAAGATAGATAGCCAATTCAGATAGGTCTATAGTTTAGGCATAGTTCTATATATTTTTAGAATCAAT
>CM055072.1:11182670-11219128 GCA_029204045.2 Tillandsia leiboldiana
CTCCCCACTATGTCGGCTAGGCATAGCGAGACGAGTCTTACTCAGCCTGGTGCTTGTGAGTGTCGTTGAGCCTGACGAGGATGTTAGGGCTTAAAAGGGGAAGAATGTGATACCCCTCGAATTTAGATTAGTCATATATAGAAATGATATAATAGGACTAAATCTCTTAACCCGGCTATAATATTTGGGGTGGTAGCAAGACCCAGGGGGTTAAGAGAGTTAAGGCGTGCTAGAGCTAGAGTAGTTCTAGGATGGGTGCCTCCTGGGAGTTGGGGCGTCACATTACACCTATTTTGATAGGTTTGTCTTGAGATGACTACTTTTGTATGATAGTGTTTATCTAACCTTCTCTTTCATGCATAGTTTGTTGGGTTATATGTAATACGATCTAAATAGGGGAAAAACACACCTAGAGGGGGGTGAATAGGTGTAAACGTATAAACCTCAAAAATCGTTGCGATAAAACCCAATGCGAAAATAAAAATAATACGCAAGATTTTTACGTGGAAAACTCCATCACCGGAGTAAAAACACGGGACCGATAACACGGCAGAAATCCACTAGAATTAAACACGTACAAGGTGATTTACCGTACACACTTACGACTCAACCTTTTCCATACCTCCTAGAGGATCTTCTCCGCTCGCTCCGCGACGCTTCTCGAATCCACGATCTGCGCCCAACGCCGAATCCACGGCGTCCAACGTCGAATCCACGACGTCCGACCGAATCCACGGTCTTCACCCAATAGCACCCTTCGAATCCACGAACGTGCCTCGCTCCGAATCCACGAGAGCGGTTGAACCTTGAATCCACAAGGACACGCGAATCCACGCGCCGATTTTTGGGTAAATCGTTGTTTTGGGTGGTGATGATCCGCCGAATACTTAGATCAAAGATAGATCGGAAATACCATCTAAGTATTCATTAGTTTGATTCAACTCGAGATGTGAGTATGAAAACCTAGAATCAAACTAATCAATATAGATGAAACATAGAGTATTCTCTAATGATTTCCTTTCTTCTCTATATGTGGATCTATAGCCGTATAAATGATATATGAAAATGACGGCTATAGACTCTGTGGATCCCCTAGAAAAAGAGTCATAGGGTGTATTATAGGTTAGAAACCCTAGGAAGGAGATAAGAATCAAAAACCTAACATTTCTGGAAATTTTACGGACGGCGATCCGGATCGGACTAGCTGGATCCGGATCGTCGTAACGAGACAGCCAGTTCCAGAAAAAACAAAGGTTCGGGATCCGGATCGAAGTGCACGATCCGGATCGTCATACAGTTTACCAAACATCAACGTTCGGGATCCGGATTGCGAAGCATGATCGGATCGTTCAAGGAAAATGGTAAACTCACTGTTCGGGATCCGGATCAAGAGACTACGATCCGGATTTGAACTGATGTATGAATGAACCACCTTCGGGATCCGGATCGAACAACCTGATCCGGATCTGAACATGTCCCAAGTCCAGGTTTTTGATTTTTAGGCAATGAAAGATTCTTCCAAGTGTTTCTACACTTACAAGAAGTATTCGGATCACACAAAATATTTAGTTAAACATACCTGATCCTTTTGAATTCTTCGTTTCTTGAGATTGAGTTAAATGATCCAACTTTCTTCACCTTCAATCTTCAAGACTTGAGACTTTCACGAAACTACGCCAACTCAAATTCCGTAACAATCTCCCCCTTTGGCGGTTTCGTGACAAAACATAGATCCACTAAAGAAAATTCAAAAAGATAGTTTTGTTGCTATCACCATACAACAAAAATTACCATGGAGATCCAAAAATTTAAAAACATGAGATAAACTCCCTAAAACAGACTCTAGACTTAGACATCTGTACTCTCTGCACAAAGAATCATTCTTGACAAAAAGAGATCGGTTAGATACCTCAAGATATTTAGCATATAAAACCTAGTACAGAGATCGAGTTTATCTAATCATCATGACATTTGAGAACTCAGATATGTAAGAGAATCATAGTCAAAAACCCAACATATCTTCATATGCATTCAAAAACCAAATGTCAAAATGTTAGTCCAACATCAACTTGTTAGTCATATTACATGCCCAAAATAGTTAGTCGAATAGTTAGTCGAGACATGCAAACAATCACAAGATGAAAACCAAAGGTTGAAGTTGAGATACATACTTACCTTGATGTATACAAAAATCTTCATCATCAAGATTTTCACAAACATTGTTCGAGTTCCCTTACCTAGATGTTCATTCACATCATCATTGTACCTTGATATTTCATCATTCAATTTCATCATTGTTGTTCAAAGTTCTCTCTAACTCTCTCCCCCTTTTGTCACAAAGACAAAGCCAAAATGTAGTTAAGACTACGAAATGTTAGGAGAGTGAAAAAGTTCCAATAAAACGTAAAACCTGAGAACTAAGCTAAAAGTAAGTATAAGACTAAATCCTAAAATCAAAATCCTGCACAAAAAGAGGAAAAGGAAGTGCAGTTCAGTCGGAGGAGTCGGAGCTGGTACAACTGAGCTTGCTCAAAATCCCTTAAGCATTGTCGAAATAGTTGAGCACTTTCTTCTTGATCTTCTTGTGTTTAGAGGAAAGTTGCTGAAGTTCCTTCGACATTCTTTCTTGTTCAGCAGACAGTCTTTGTTGTTCCTGTCGAAGCGATTTTCAACACATCAGCGTCTGTAGCCTGTCTCTTCGAGTGTGATGGATGCTGTGTAGATGCAGATGGGGCATCCGGTCCCGTAACCCATGGAGATTCAGTTTGTAGAATTCCAGAGAGTGAGCGAGCTCTGGTGAGAGGCCCACTAGGCTGACTTTCAATCCATTGGACAGTCTTCCGTCTCGTATATTGTTTGGTTGTTGAGGCAGATTTCATTAATCTTTTTCCTTGGTAAATTTCCTGTTTACTCATCAATCTTCCGTTGAACATCTTTGAAAAATTTGTCCCATTCTTCATCATCATAGTCTGAGCTGTCTTCCTCTGCGTCTTTCGTCTTGTTTTGAGTTGAATCATCTGGTTCCCTTTTAACAGATGTACTTGTGTGCATCATTGAAACCAGGAGAAGGATTAACCAAGAGAGTGCCATTTATCAAAGTGCTTGAGTTAAGAAGGTGTCCTGTGAAACCAACTCAAGAACACAAAAATTCTTAGTTTTCAAAATTGAAAAAATTGTATCCAAAGAATCATTATCATGTAGAGAGACTAAGAATCAAATTAGTTTTGCAAACGGACTTTTAAAAATAGATCAATTGCATGATTTTCGAAAATCCTTATTATATGCCCTAAAACCAAAATTTTAGAAATCGAAGCCTAAAAATCCGTTAATCAGGAGAATACCTAGCATATAATCAAAACTAATCTACCCAGAGTTCTTATTTCAAAAGAAATTTGATCAAAAACCATCCACAAACAAAGTTGATCCAAGAAATTCATCACGTTTGAGGAGGAAAAGAGAAAAACGGTGAAAAACCGAGATTTTGATCAATAAAACTTACTTGGAGTTGAAGAACCTGAGTTTGAAAGCTTCCAGGAAGGATGAAATCTAGAGAGAGAGGCTCTGGAAACTTCGGAACAAAAGATTGGAGTAAAGAAATCAAAAACCCCTTTCGTTCCTTATAAAACCTAGCCGCGATCCGGATCAGTTCATAACTGCGATCCGGATCGGCTACCCGCAGTGAGAAACTGCGTTCGGGATCCGGATCGGCAGATACAATCCGGATCGTCAGCCCGCAGAAGAATTCCTGCGTTCGGGATCCGGATCATTTACCCCGATCCGGATCGGCCCCAACTTTTTCTTTAGAAAATTTCAGAGAAATTCAGGAAAATCCAGAAAAAGATTGTAAGCACAATGTGTATCAACTTTAAACAAAAATCATCGTTTCATACAACAAGAATTAGATTATGCCAAATCTATCAATAATATCCAAAAATGAAACGAAAATTTACAAAAATTAAATCCCTTAAAGTTGAACACCTTCAATCACATCTAACTTGATCTTATGAGTAATGCCTTTATCAAATCATCAATTCAGTAAAGAAAATGAAATACAAAAGATCAATAGATGTTGAAATCCCAAATATAGTAGATAATATATCTAGACAATCTGTTGAAGAGAGTGGCTCTTTGAGCATCTTTCATTAAAAACCCACCTTATACCAACCTTGAAATTTGACAGAGTCAAGTATTTCAACATGCATTTTACTTAATCAAAAATTTGAACAACCATGCTTGGTATACATGTGGTAGCTGCACACAATACTCGGACGACCGAGGTGGTAGCTCTTTCCTCCATGTGGTGGTAGTTTTCACACTCCTCATTGGGATGTAACTCTTTCCACATCTTTTGAGCATTTTACCTTTTCTAAGACTCCCCCTCAATTGGCTATCAATTATTTAAGATATAAGTATTCAACCAAATATTGATCTCGATTTCATACTCGACTAAGCAGTCAAATAAGATAATGACTATACCAAGAGATCATAGAGAGAGAAATTGACTTTGATCACTTTAGAAGATGATTTAATTAACATAAATGATCATTGCAACAGTGAAATATTATGATGGCAAAAGCATAATAAATTTCTAAATGTGCGAAAAGATGCAATTAAAGTCAATTATGATCTATGCTCAATTAATGTCCTATGTACAAACATAGATAATGAACAAAACAAAAACAAATACAAAACCTATCCTAAGCAAAGATTTCAAAAAGAAGGTTACTTCAAAGAAAGCATGCCAATTGCTTTTCGTAAATGAATAAAACGTTTTTGATCCAAAGGTTTTGTTAGAATGTCAGCTAATTGATCCTCAGTTGAAATATATGAAAGTTGAAGAGTATTTGATTCAACTAGCTCTCTAAGAAAATGATATCTAAGTTCAATATGTTTTGTTCTAGAGTACAACACAGGGTTTTTAGAAATGTTAATAGCACTAGTGTTGTCACAAAGTATTGTTACCGAAGATGCTGAAATGCGGAAGTCGCTCAGTACGCTTTTCATCCAAATGAGTTGAGTTGAGCAACTTCCAGCTGAAATGTATTCCGCTTCGGCAGTCGAGAGTGCTATGCAATTCTGCTTTTTACTGTGCCATGCAACAAGGCAATGGCCAAGATAGAAGCATGCACCACTCGTGCTTTTCCGATCATCCACTGATCCTGCCCAATCGGCATCTGAGTATCCAACAATATCCAAACTTGTTCCCATAGGATACCAAATTCCGAAATTAATTGATCCTTTGATATACCGGATGATCCTTTTCACCGCTTTCAGGTGAACCTCCTTTGGTGCTGATTGATATCTCGCGCAAATCCCAACACCAAAAGATATATCCGGGCGACTAGCCGTGAGGTAAAGTAGACTTCCAATCATACTTCGATACAATTTCTCGTCTACATTCTCACTATGTGATTCACTTCCAAGTCCTTTGTGGCTAGTTCCCATTGGAGTCGGAAAATCTTTACAATTTTCTAGATCAAACTTTTTGACCAACTCCATTGCATACTTGGATTGACTCAAGTGAATACCTTCATCATTTTGTTTAATTTGCAATCCAAGAAAATAAGTCAATTCGCCCATCATGGACATCTCAAATTCGCTTTCCATGGTCTCCGCGAATTTAGAAGCATCATTATCTCTTGTTGCGCCAAATACTATGTCATCGACATATATTTGTGCTACAATGAAATTGTTTTGATAATGCTTCACAAAGAGGAGTCCTATCAGCTCCCCCTCGAGTATAGCCCTTCTCCAAAAGGTGCTTTGTTAACCTTTCGTACCATACTCGCGGTGCTTGTTTCAGACCGTAAAGAGCCTTTTTCAAACGAAAAACATGGTTAGGTTGTTTATGATCTACAAAACCTTTCGGTTGAGCCACATAAACTTCCTCATTTAAAAACCCATTTAGAAATGCGCTCTTAACGTCCATTTGAAATAATTTGATTTTAAAATGACAAGCAATAGCAAACAGCATACGAATGGACTCGAGTCTAGCTACAGGGGCGAATGTTTCGTCAAAGTCTATACCTTCTACTTGAGAGTAGCCTTGAGCAACTAATCGTGCCTTGTTCCTGATGATAGTACCATCCTCATTTTTCTTGTTTTTGAAGATCCATTTGGTACCTATCACATTGTGTTGCTTTGGAGGCTTCGTTAATTCCCAGACTTTGTTTCGTTCAAATTGATGGAGCTCTTCCTGCATTACTTTAATCCAGTAGTCATCCTGAAGAGCTTCATCTATGTTCTTTGGTTCGATTAAAGATACGTAGCAAGCGAATCCACAAACCAACTGCCTCCGAGTTCTGACTCCTTCTTGTGGATCTCCAATAATATTCGATTCCGGATGATCCTTGGAGATTCGTAACGTTTGTTGAAGCGGAGTACTCGGAGATATATGAGATGATTCCTGCACATCAGATAAACTAGAAGAACCATTAGATGCATCATTAATATTGGAAGTATTATTATGAGAAGATGCACTAGCAGGAGAATCATCATCTAGAGAGATATCGAGGGTAGATTTTCCAGTTTCAAAGTGAAAAGCTTCATCTACTTTAACATTTATAGATTCTACGATCGTCTTAGATTCAATGTTAAATACTCGATATGCTCTGCTATTCGTAGAATAACCCAGAAAGATCCCTTCATCACTTCGAGAGTCGAACTTTCCAAGATTTTCACGGTCACGTAAAATGTAACATCGACTCCCGAAGACACGAAAATATTTGATATTGGGTTTTCTACTAAACCACAGCTCATATGGTGTATTTAAAGTTCCTGGGCGCAAGTAGACTCTATTAATGACATAGACAGCGGTGTTAACAGCTTCAGCCCAAAAATGTAGCGGCAAATTCCGGCTATGAAGCATCACACGCGCCATCTCTTGAACAACCCTGTTCTTGCGCTCAACAACACCATTCTGCTGAGGTGTATAGGGTGCCGAGAATTCATGTTTGATTCCATTTGAAGTGCAAAAATCAATAAATTTTGAATTTATGAATTCTCCACCTCTATCACTTCTAACACGAATGATCTTTTCATTCTTTTCAATCATAATACGATGGCAAATCTCATGAAAAGAGTCAAACGTATCAGCTTTCTCTTTCAAAAATGCTACCCATGAAAACCGAGAGAAATCATCAACCAATAAAAAGATGTACCATTTACCTCCCAAAGATGGTTGACGGGTCGGCCAAAAGAAAAAGAAGAAAAGAAAGTAGTATACATAAACTACACAAGATTTAATCGAAGAACGATTAAAAACAAGGAGGAGTTTCACCTTTGCATACCCAAACCTTTTGAGTTTTGGAGTATGTTGGCAATGGTTGAGAAGTTTTCCTTGATGAAGACGTCTTGCAAGATTGGTTTTTTTCTTTTGTCATCGTCTTGTTTGAAGTACTACCAATGTCCTTTTCTTTAGGAAAATCCTTCTTTGAGTTCCATGGAGTGAACTTGTTGGTAGCAGTTGCAAGATGTGGTTGATTTGATCTTTGAGCTCCAATCTTGCAATTTCTTCCAATGTGCCCTGCAGAATTACAACGAAAACATACCTTTGTGCTTGACGATTCTGAAGAGGATGAAGTAGGTTTGTTGTCGTTAGTTGTCATGATTTCCGGTGTCGGAGAAGGAGATACCGACTGAGGCACAAAGACTGTCCCAACCGAACTAAAATTGTCTTCAGTTCGATTGTATCCGAGGCCGAACTTGTTTGTTTGACCAAGACCAAGAAGTTTATCCAACTTACTCCTTCCTAAGGAAAATTGCTGTAAGTCATCCTTGAGTTGGCAAATGGTCTCTGTCATTTCCAATTTTTCCCGTCGGGCCTCGCCGTAGAGCTTCAAGAGATAGTTTGCTTTGTTCATCATATCTATATAGTTCTTCTCGAGTTGCTCATTGGACTCTTGAAGGGAAACATTTTCTTTTATCAGTTTATCCCTTTCCACTTCAAGATCGGTCGAGAGAGAAGTTACCCTTTTTACTTCTTCTTCGAGATCCTGCAATCTCCCTCTCAACCCCTTGTTTTGCTTAGCCGGTTTCTTTAAATCCCGTAAAGATCTGTGATAGGCTAGAGCAAATTCTTCACCTTCCGAATCATCCAATTCGTTGTCCGTTGCATTCTTTTCAACAGTGGAGTTGGACAACGACTCAGATGTATTTGCCATAAAGCACATGAAGGGTGAAGATACGGACGCGTGGAATGCGGTGGAGCTCTTTTCTTCATCACTCGAAGACGACTCATTTGACGTTGAGGTTGTCATCCCAAGTGACGACTTGCATCGCCTTCTTCTTTGCCGGATACTTGTTAGGACATTCCGTTGCAATGTGGCCGTAGCCTCGACATTTGAAGCATTGTAGTTGTCCTTTTGAGCTTTTCTTATCCTTTGAGAAGTTCTCTTGCTTTCTTGACTTGTAACCTGAAGTACCCTTGCCTTTGTTCGACTTTCCGAAGGATGAAGATTTGCTTGAATTACCCCTTCGAAAGTTGCGGCGAAACTTCCTTGTCAAAAGAGCGAGCTGCTTCTCAAATTCCTCCATAGAAAGGTTCTCGTCATCGTCTGAGGAGGATGTATCCGTGTCTTCTTCCTTAGTTGTTTTCAACGCATAACCTGAAGACTTAGAAGTGGATGCCTTTCCAGAAGAATTGTTAGCAGTAAATGTCATTTCATAAGTTTGTAATGAACCAACTAATTCTTCTACACGTATTTCGTCCGGGTGTTTAATAGTTTCAATGGCAGTAACCTTTGGGCGAAATCGTTCAGGAAGAGTTCTTAAGATTTTTCTTACAATCTTAAATTCTGGAATCTTCTCTCCCAGATTAGCACATGAGTTTACGATGTCTTGCAATCGTGTATAGTAGTCCGTGAAAGATTCATTTTCTACCATTAAGATAGAGTCAAACTTGCTCGTAAGCATTTGCAGTTTCTGAATCTTCACGAGGTTAGTTCCCTCATGTGTAACCTGAAGAACATCCCAGATTTCTTTCGCAGTCTCACATGCCGAGACGCGAGAGAATTCAGTTTGAGATAAGGCATTAAAAATAGCATTAATTCCCTTGCCATTGTAAGAAGATGAATCTAACTCTTCCTTGGTCCATTTCGACCTAGGTTTTAAGGTGCGAATATCACCATTAAATTCAGTTGGATTAGACCATCCTAATTCAATTGATTGCCACACCCGTTCGTCGATGGAAATTAAAAAGGCTTTCATCCGTACTTTCCAGTACGCATAATTAGTTCCATCGAAGAATGGGGGTCGGTTGATGTTTCCACCTTCAACCATTGTTTACAACCCTATTCCCGCTCTGATACCACTTGTTGGGTTATATGTAATACGGATCTAAATAGGGGAAAAAACACCTAGAGGGGGGTGAATAGGTGTAAACGTATAAACACTCAAAAAATCGTTGCGATAAAACCCAATGCGGAAATAAAAATAATACGCAAGATTTTTACGTGGAAAACTCCATCACCGGAGTAAAAAACCACGGGACCGATAACACGGCAGAAATCCACTAGAATTAAAACACGTACAAGGTGATTTACCGTACACACTTACGACTCAACCTTTTCCATACGCTCCTAGAGGATCTTCTCCGCTCGCTCCGCGACGCTTCACGAATCCACGATCTGCGCCCAACGCCGAATCCACGGCGTCCAACGTCGAATCCACGACGTCCGACCGAATCCACGGTCTTCACCCAATAGCACCCTTCGAATCCACGAACGTGCCTCGCTCCGAATCCACGAGAGCGGTTGAACCTTGAATCCACAAGGACACGCGAATCCACGCGCCGATTTTTGGGGTAAATCGTTGTTTTGGGTGGTGATGATCCGCCGAATACTTAGATCAAAGATAGATCGGAAATACCATCTAAGTATTCATTAGTTTGATTCAACTCGAGATGTGAGTATGAAAACCTAGAATCAAACTAATCAATATAGATGAAGAAACATAGAGTATTCTCTAATGATTTCCTTTCTTCTCTATATGTGGATCTATAGCCGTATAAAATGGTATATGAAAATGACGGCTATAGACTCTGTGGATCCACCTAGAAAAAGAGTCATAGGGTGTATTTATAGGTTAGAAACCCTAGGAAGGAGATAAGAATCAAAAACCTAACATTTCTGGAAATTTTACGGACGGCGATCCGGATCGGACTAGCTAGGATCCGGATCGTCGTAACGAGACAGCCAGTTCCAGAAAAACAAAGGTTCGGGATCCGGATCGAAGTGCACGATCCGGATCGTTCATACAGTTTACCAAACATCAACGTTCGGGATCCGGATTGCGAAGCATGATCCGGATCGTTCAAGGAAAATGGTAAACTCACTGTTCGGGATCCGGATCAAGAGACTACGATCCGGATTGAACTGATGTATGAACGAACCACCTTCGGGATCCGGATCGAACAACCTGATCCGGATCCTGAACATGTCCCAAGTCCAGTTTTTGATTTTTATGCAATGAAAGATTCTTCCAAGTGTTTCTACACTACAAGAAGTATTCGGATCACACAAAATATTTAGTTAAACATACCTGATCCTTTTGAATTCTTCTTTCTTGAGATTGAGTTAAATGATCCAACTTTCTTCACCTTCAATCTTCAAGACTTGAGACTTTCACGAAACTACGCCAACTCAAATTCCGTAACATAGTTTAGTTGTGTTGTACTCTAATTACTAGTAGGATGCGTATCTTGCTTTCTTTCTGCTTCATTGTTGTAGACGCCCTGTGTGTACCGGGAGGTACCTTGTGCACACGGCGGGTTTGTGCACGTGCCGGGTAGGTTTCCGCTGGGGCCCGGGGCGTGACACGTTTGTATTTTTTTTTTAGAAATAAATTCAGCTATAAATATGAAATAATTGGGTTTCAAACTTGAGATCTTGGATTTCTGCAAAGAATGTGACGAATGCTTGTAATAGCTAGTTACTTTATATTTTATTTAGTTTTTTTTCGCAATTCATGTATGAATTATATTTATGATTTGAACTCATTGAATTGTACAGATTGTGATGTCTTGGACAGGCAGAAAAAATTCTGTCGGTTCGGCGGATCGTATGTGTATCCGAACCGACCAAAGTGACTATCTTAGAACGTAACAATATCAATTCTTAAGCTCTTAGCCAATTGCATGTCATAGGTATACACTACAGAAAAATTATAATATAGCGATACTTTTAAGTATTTTTAAAATCTGAAAAAATGCCGTTGATAAACATACCGATATTTTTTATTAGTGTCGCGATATGTGCAATCGCTAGGATATATAGCGACATATTCTTATAATGTGTTCCAAAAATGTGTCCCTATAATCTAATTTTGAATATAAATAAAATATAGATAGAAAACTCATACAAAAGTGTTATAAAAATATATCTCTATAACTTAATTTTATTACACTGATAGTCGAGTAATTGCTACTAATTGATTGGTCCATGAACAAATTTTAAAGGTTTTCAAACTTCTGTTAGTGAGATGTTACTGGGCCAAAGTTATACTGGGCCTGAAACCTTTTTTTTTTTTTTTTCTCTTTTCACAATTTAGCAACAGGTTATACCTCCCAGCAGATCAAACTTTACCACAAGATTTCACAATGGAAACAAAGAGTAACAAACAAAACAATAAGGAACTAGTATTCAGGTAAAAATGTATTAAACTTGTCTGAACTTTAGTCCTTTCTGATTTAACTACTTGATATTTAAAATTTTTAATTTTGGTACTCAATTTTTTATTTATTTAATTTAAGTCATCCGGTGGTTCTTTCGTCGTAGAACTTAGGCTCATTACTTTCATGAAATTGTATAGCAGGAATTACGTGAAATATACTATTTAAAATTGTAAAATATAACAATGTATTCAAATTTTGAAATATAACAGTCATTTAATGACTCAAATAAAAACAATAAAAGTAAAAGCGTAATAAACTTACTTGAAATATGGACCATTTTGAATCGTCTATTCAATCTTTCAAAATTTTGATTTGACTATCCTACATTTCAATTTATTTAATTTTTGAAGTCAAAGTGCCATTGACCGACTCAAACTAAACAAATTAAAAAGTTGGATAGTAAAATTAAAATTTTGAAAGATTAGATAGCCAATTCAGATAGGTCTATAGTTTAGGCAAGTTCTATATATTTTTAGAATCAATGAAATAGTAGCAAAATTAAAACTTTTCTAGATTAGATAGTTGAATCAAATTGAGTCATAGTTTAGATAAGTTGCATACTTTATTACCTATACTATTCTTCTTTGTTTTTTGAGAGAACCTATACTATTCTTTTTAATAATGGCTAATTGATATAAAGCTTATAGTAATCTTTTGAACTGCTATTGTTCTCTAAAACTTCAACCTATTATAGAACGGTGCCTTAAACTCTAGACGTTTTAATAGGTTTAAGATGTGAACTTGAATTAGACGAGAGTAAATTAAATAATATAAAAAATCTGACAAAAATGGAATTCGAAGTCAGAATTTCCTATTCTATTATGATACTATCTATAAAACCCTATTAATTTCCGTCCTTTATTGCCACGTGTTATGCTTATTTTAATATGTAGGATCTATCTATTAGTTGATTCTACTTCTTTTTTTTTTTTCTTTTGTTGAATTGGGTTTCTTTTTTCTTTCTAACCGTTCTTTGTTTCAACCAGAATCTGCTTCAATCCAACGCCGCACCGTCTCGATCCCGATTGTTGTTTTTCTCCACCGCTTCGAACCCGTCCCACCTCTTCGATCCCGTCTATGACCCATTCTATTTGCTCCGCACATTGCTTAAACCCTAAACCCTAATATTTTACTTAACTAAGAGACTTCAAAGCATTTGCCAATAATTAGAAGAAAATTAAAGTATGTACTCAACTAAATGTCAAAATTTCAAAATTATAGATATTATTCTCCATCTATAAGTGACCCCATCACAGAATTAATCAACCTCAACATCCTTATATGGTGAAACCCACATTATTCGAGGTTATAACTTCTAGAAACTAGCAATCAAAACTACACCAAAAAAAAAAAGAAAAAAAAGAAAAAAGAAAAAAAAGGGTGGAATTATAAATATCGTGCCACTAATCAATTTTGAATGTATTGAATATGAAAGTCTTATGAAATTTAAATTCAGAAATAAAGTTTTAGACTCCACACATTTTAACAAATTCAAAATGTGGACTTAAATTAATTCTAATACAATATTAAATTATATGAGAGCCTGACAGGACTCGAACTCACGAGGGCTTGACAGGACTTCAACTCAAAAATTCTTATTTTTCTGATCTCTAGTTTACTCCAGAAAGGTATATTTAATATTTATATTCAACAATAATATGGTTCAAAATTCATACTGTAGAAAATTTACGGAGACCCCCTGAATTAAGACCCTCCAACATTATTCTTTCCTTATGTACTAACCTATCAACGATGTTCAAAATTTTCAACCAAAACTACATTCCGAGCATACTCATTTATTAAATTTAATAAAACTTCTAATTCAATTCATAAAGATTACTTTAATTAAAAACAACCAACAGTTGAGGGGTATCAATTAGGGAAAAAAAAAAAAAAAAAAAGGGGTTCAAGGCTCAATTTTGAAACAAAGAAACTAAACAAAATTATATATATAACTAACCCTGTTATCCTGAAATGAGAGCTCAACTTGTGACACATCCTCTTGGGCCTCAAGAGTGGATCTTAATGCAGGAATCACTTCCTCTTCCATAAGCTCAGGAAGTGCTTTTGCAGGTGCCTTTTTCGGCTTCTCCGGTGCCACCGCTTTTGCTGCCTGAGTCGCCGCCTTCGACTCCGCCTCTCCTCCCTCCTTATCAGTCACTGCAGCGAAAATTTCATAAACACATTACTACCATGATCACATTTAATTTCAACAAGCTTTAGAATAAATTAATTACATGACAGAACACACACACACACAAAAGATGTAGTTACAAGTGGCAGCAGAAGATTCTTAAAAATCATAAACTTAGAACTGCCATGATCACATTTTCAACAAAATTTTATTGTTAGCAACGAGCGCACAAACCAAACAAAATCAATTCGTGATCATAATATAAAAATAAATCTAAAAATATACGACAGAGAAATAATACACAGATTTACGTGAAAAATTTTTTGCAAGAAAAAAACCACGGACGAAAGAAGAGAATTTCACTATGTCGGAACAAAGGGGAATACAGAATGTTTTTGATAATCGTACAAATCGCTCGATCTCGCTAGGACAAGAAAAGAAGAATACTAATCTTAATGGGTTTAACTTATCGGATCCGATCCGTACCGCTGGAGCGGAGCCCCCCGCACACCCGAGCCCTCCGCTTCCACCATTGACATCGATTTTTCTTTTTTCAAAAAATTATCAAATTTGTCGTCGCACCTTCGGCGTTTCTGATTTCAAAGTCACATCTAACATTTATAAATTTTAGAATAAATTAATTGCATGAGAGAACAAAAACAGAAGGATGTAATTATTACTAGTGATAGTAGTAGACTCCTATCATTTTAATGCAAAAATCATCAACTTATTATTACCATAATCACATTTTCAACAAAATTTTAAATAAACTACTTGAGAGAAGTAAAAAAAAAAGAATATATAATAAATTACCAGTTGCAGTAGAGGACTCTTGCATTGCCGAAGAGACGACGACGCAACGGCGCGAAAATCGGCACTTTTTTGCTTCAAATTGGCGGTGGCCGATCGCGGGGGAATTCGAAAAGAATGGCGGAATCTTCCTCCTTAGATGATGGCTTGTTAGAGGGCTAAATGTGTTGAGAGATTGAGAAGCCATTGAGAAAAGAAAAAAAATAAAGAAGAAGAAGAAGTTTGCCAAACAGTACTTTAACTTGATTTTTTTTTTTTTTTTTTGAAGGAATTTATTTGGAATTTTGAATCAAATAAGATTGTTTTATTTTTCTTTTTTTTTCTTTTTTTTTTTTTAAGTCAGAGGAAGAGGAATGAAGAGAGAGAAAGGATGGGAATGGTGGAGTGAGATTGGGTTTTGGTTTGAGCTCATTTTGTTGGAAGGAGAAGAGTGGTGGGAAATGTTGTTGAGAGGGGGGGGGGGGGGGGAGAGAATTTTGTTTTAGTAGATTCTATCCACTAGTTATTTGAATGGTCCAACACACTCTACAGTTCTTGTTTATGTATGGGTGTTGGGGTGTTGGTGTGTGAGCTCACTTTCTCCTTTGCCTCTCACAAGTTAAAATTTATTTTGCTTTTTTTTTTTTTTAGAAAAACATTTTTGATACATTTAAAAATAGGTGTATGATATACACCACACTTATTCAAGAGTGAGGTGAATTTTATCTAAATGACAGGTGAAGTTTTATCTTCTGAATGGATGGGGTGTATATCGTACATCCATGTACGGATAGTATTATTTTTTTTTTTAATAAATTTTTTGGTAAAATTATATGAATAGTCTTGTGGTACTCAATATTGCCAGTCGGTACCCATCCAAGCTTTTTTAGGGGTAATTTCAAACATACACATCAAAAGCAAAAGAGACACTTTGGTGGATACCTATTTAAAATTTAAAATTTAAAATTATCACTTTTATTTTTGTTAAAATACAAAAAAACTGCTATGTAAATACTCATTTTTTTATTTTTTTATTTTTAATTTTTAAAAATTTATATTTTATTCTCATAAAATTTTAAAAATATTTTTAGAGATTTAAGATATTAATGGAGAGAACAAAATGACTAAATTGTTCATACAAAATATAAATAAAATTTTAATATGTATTTTTTTTTTATTTTTAAGAAAATTTTTGGTATAAATTATAAGAAATAAGAGAAATATTTTGGTACTTTCTTTAATAAATAATAAAAATATTCTTAACCGTTGATCGACAAGGAATAAAAAAGTAATTTTACTTATTATCAGGTTAACAGTTAACTTTATAAAAAGGGTATTTTCGTAATTAAACATCAAAAAATAAAAAAAATATTAATTAAAATACCTTCTACTAATTTAGTCATTAATTTTAAAAAATTTAGAATTACAATTTAGGTATTAATTTAAAAAGTTTAATTTAAAAAATTTTAAAATTATAATTTAGGCATTAATTTAAAGAGATTTAGAATTACAATTTAGTCATTAATTTAAAAAGTTTTAGAATTACAATTTAGGCATTAATTTAAAAAATTTTAGAATTATAATTTATGCATTAATTTAAAGAGTTTAAATTGAAAAATTTTAGAATTAAAATTTAGGCATTAATTTATAGAGTTTAAATTAAAAAATTTTACAATTACAATTTAGGCATTAATTTAAAAAGTTTTAGAATTATAATTTAGGCATTAATTTAAAAAGTTTAATTTAAAGAGTTTTAGAATGACAATTTAGGCATTAATTTAAAGAGTTTAATTTAAAAAATTTTAGGATTATAATTTAAACATTAATTTTAAGAGTTTAATTTAAAGAATTTTAGAATTACAATTTACGCATTAATTTTAAAAGTTTAAATTAAAAATTTTTAGAATTACAATTTAGGCATTAATTTAAAAAGTTTAGAATTACAATTTAGGCATTAATGTAAAGAGTTTTACGATGACAATTTAGGCATTAATTTAAAAAGTTTAATTTAAAAAATTTTAGAATTACAATTTAGGCATTAATTTAAAGAGTTTTAGAATTAAAATTTAGTCATTAATTTAAAGAGTTTAATTTAAAAAAAATTAGAATTACAATTTAGACATTAATTTAAAGAGTTTTAGAATTACAATTTAAACATTAATTTAGAAAGTTTTAGAATTACAATTTAGGCATTAATTTAAAGAGATTTAGAATTACAATTTAGGCATTAATTTAAAGAGATTTATAATACAATTTAGGCATTAATTTAAAGAGTTTAATTTTAAAAAAAAATAGAATTACAATTTATGCATTAATTTAAAGAGTGTAATTTAAAAAAATTTAGAATTACAATTTAGGCATTAATGTAAAGATTTTAAATTAAAAAATTTTAAAATTACAATTTAGACATTAATTTAAAGAGTTTTAGTATTAGAATTTAGACATTAATTTAAAAAGCTTAATTTAAAGAGTTTTAGAATGATAATTTAGGCATTAATTTAAAGAGTTTAATTTAAAAAAATTTAAAATTATAATTTAGGCATTAATTTAAAGAGTTTAATTAAAAAAATTTTAGAATTACAATTTACGCATTAATTTAAAGAGTTTAAATTAAAAAATTTTAGAATTACAATTTAGGCATTAATTTAAAGAGTTTTAGAATTAAAATTTAGTCATTAATTTAAAGAGTTTAATTTAAAAAAAAATTAGAATTGCAATTTAGACATTAATTTAAAGAGTTTTAGAATTACAATTTAAACATTAATTTAGAAAGTTTTAGAATTACAATTTAGGCATTAATTTAAAGAGATTTAGAATTACAATTTAGGCATTAATTTAAAAAGATTTAGAATACAATTTAGGCATTAATTTAAAGAGTTTAATTTTTAAAAAAAATTAGAATTACAATTTATGCCTTAATTTAAAGAGTGTAATTTAAAAAAATTTAGAATTACAATTTAGGCATTAATGTAAAGATTTTAAATTAAAAAATTTTAAAATTACAATTTAGACATTAATTTAAAGAGTTTTAGTATTACAATTTAGACATTAATTTAAAAAGCTTAATTTAAAGAGTTTTAGAATGATAATTTAGGCATTAATTTAAAGAGTTTAATTTAAAAAATTTTAAAATTATAATTTAGGCATTAATTTAAAGAGTTTAATTAAAAAAATTTTAGAATTACAATTTACGCATTAATTTAAAGAGTTTAAATTAAAAAATTTTAGAATTACAATTTAGGCATTAATTTAAAAAGTTTTAGAATTACAATTTAGGCATTAATTTAAAGAGTTTTAGAATTAAAATTTAGTCATTAATTTAAAGAGTTTAATTTTAAAATTTTTAGAATTGCAATTTAGGCATTAATTTAAAGAGTTTTAGAATTACAATTTAGACATTAATTTAAAAAGTTTTAGAATTACAATTTGGCCATTAATTTAAAGAGTTTAATTTAAAGAGATTTAGAATTACAATTTAGGCATTAATGTAAGGAGTTTAATTTAAAAATTTTAGAATTACAATTTAGGCATTAATTTAAAAAGTTTTAAAATTATAATTTAGGCATTAATTTAAAGAGTTTAATTTGTTTAAAAAATTTTAAAGTTTATTTAATTTAAATATTAATTTTGTATTATAATTTTAAAAAATTTCAATGTGCTTAAATATTTGATTTAATAGAAATATATGGTATAATTAAAATTTATTTTTAGAATAGAATTGTATCACCTAAGTTAAATCAAATTTAACTAGTAAAATTTGATCTTTTAAAATAATGAGATTATATATTATAATTTAAAATATAAATTGATAATGAAAATTAATAGTTTCCTAAATTCTAATTTCTAAAAATAATTTTCTAAAATTAAAATTATTTACAATATATTAAATAAAGATAATTAAAATATTACCATTTAAGACCATAATAAAATTGAAATATTTAAAATTTATAATCTTTACAAAAATAAAAATTCTCACTAAATTCAAATTTTTAAAATTTATAATATTTACAAAAATAAAAATTCTCAAAATAGAGATAAAATTACTTAATTACTCTTAAAGCAAAAGACTAAAATAATTCTATTTTGGGTACCTGGTAACCGGTACATCTCTCAAAGTGACATGCTATTCGAGGTCACAAACTTAAAAATAATTAAATCTGAGCCGTTGAACAGATATGGATGGACGGTAACTAAAAAAAAAAAGGTATACGGAATAGTGGCAGAATCTTGACTGAGAGAGCTAAATGCCTAAATGTATCAACTTTAAATTTTGAGAAAATAAAATATGATGTTTTAAAAATTACGAAGGAAAGGAAAAAACAAAATATATTTGTTAATTTTTTTCTATATTTTAGTCTCTTATTTTGAGCATTTCGTTGATTATGAGTTTTGGACTAATTTGCCTCTAGTTATATACCTAATTCATGATTATGAATAATCGTGTGGTATTATGTGAGGGTAATAAAGTTATTTCTCATCCAAAACTGACATGGGTTTTGTATATGGTTTTGATTTATGAACTTCTTTCTTGTTTGCCTAAGGTTTTTTTAAAAAATTTAATTTCATATGGGTTTCATGTTGATCTTAGTTAACAATTAATTAAAACTGAATATCTATTACACTTTTTCGTGAATTTATTTTTTATTTTGTCTAAATTAGTTTGATTTTTTAAATTTACTCTTTATATTAGCTTCAATTTAGTAAATATTCACTACATTTATTATGTTAACATGTAAAGTGAATATTTATTAAAGCATAGCTTATATATTTTTAAAAGTATAAATCAATTTATACTTGTAATTTTTTATCATTGAATTTGTATTGAAATTTGTGCTATTGTAAATTCAACTATATAGAGAGAAAGAAAAAATAAAAACACAAATCTCAATACAAATTCAATAATAAAAAATTCACGAATATGGATGGACTTATACTTTTAAAAACATATAAGCTCTACTCTATTTATTATGTTAACATGTAAAAGATCTTTTAAGTTAAGGTAAAAATGTGGGAAATTACTTGAACTATGGACTATTTTGAATTATTTATTTAAATTTTTAAAATTTTAACTTTATTATTTTATTTTTTAATTTACTTGATTTGAGTCGTCAATGATACATTGACTTCAAAATTTAAATAAATTATTTATTTTAATAAATATATAGTTGTGAGAATTATATTAAGTATACAAATTAAATCTGTAAACATAACAATGCATTTAAATTTAAAAGTCAAAGTTCAGTTGACTAACTATAATCAAACAAATTAAAAGATTTGATAGTAAAATTAAAATTTTGAAAAGCTAAATAACTAAATCAAAATGATTTTATACGTTTTTATCTTAAGTTAATTAAAAAAGTACATATAATAGTTGATAGATAAGATGAAATATGTTGCACTTTAGCCTTAAATGCTTAAATAACATTAGAAGTGGCCTAGGAACTTTGATGTTTTTAGAAACAAAATTTTATTTTTATAGTATTTTTTACTTTATAATTAAATTATTTTAAAATTATCAATTTTTAATGACTAATGTGATCTGCTTGTTTATTAATGGTATAGAAAAATTTAAATTTATTAAAGTTTGGATAATTTTTTTTAAAAATTATTTAGACAAAGATAAACTTACTTGATTTTGAATTTAAAAATTGTATCTTTAATATTTTTCAGGTAATTCAATTTTCATCGTTGATTTTGAAATTACTTTGACCCTATTTGAACCCAAAGTAAATAATGTTTGAAATATATAAAATTTTATTTTCCGACACTTTAAACATGGTAAATTATATATAATAACATTGATCATCATTTTACTGAATTACAAAAAAAGTATTAACATTTGGAGCGGATAATATTGATATCTCAAAATGGGCTCTAGCCCATTTACTGAATTACAAAGTGATGGCCCAGTTTGATGGGCCAATGCTCCTAGATTTTTTTTTTTTTTTTTTTTTTTTTTTTTGTGGCAAAAAATTTACCGGGGATCAAATCTTCGTAAAGGGGTAAGGTTCAGAAGAGGAACAAACCTTTTAGTCAATTGGAGTTGAAATTGAAAGGCTCTGAGACAATATATGGTTTAGTTATGTAAATTTTTGTTCTTTTAAATAAAGTGTGGATGTGTTTTACATGACAGTGTAACCATTATTTTAGCCGTACTTGCTTAGTTCAGTATAAGTCTGGTTTTGATTTTCAGAACACTCCTTGTCTGGCTTTTCAAATCTGTTTGATTTTGATTTTCTAAACATTCCAACGACAATTTGACTTTCCAAAAGTAGATTTAGAAATTATTTTTAGGAATATTTTAGTGCAGATCTTCTCTCTATATATACTAATAATCATACAACGCTGTTAAAAATATAATAGTTATAACTACATATATCTATCTTTTTTGGTTGGATAAAGTAGAAAGTGTTGCAACTATAAATAAGTACAGTTAATTATTTGGTTGCATGCAATTAAGAACCGTATTTATAAATTTTATTAGTTTATGTAGGTGGTGGTGAAATTACCTCCAACAAAGAAAAAATAACATTAGGTAGGTTAATTTGTCTTTTGTTTAAAATTTCTCTCTTGGGCTATCAGTAATTAAAACCATGGCCAATATAGACAAAGTTCTAACTGTAGCAACCCAATAATACAATCGACTACTGCACATGTTATTATTGTACTTATAACATAATAACAATGATAAGTAACCAAACTAATATGAAGTCCCAGTAATCCTACTCACACACTTCAATTGTGATATATGATATACACTCCACTCATTCAAAAATAGAGGTTTGTCACTAGTCACATTTATGTGACTAATAAAATTCACTCAATTTTAAAATGAATGAGATATAAAATATACACTCCATTTGAAATATACAAGTATATTGTCCTGTTCTATGCGGTAATTAAAATAGGCTAAATAGTGACTGAATTTGCCAAAATTGTAATTTACTTTTAATTTTTTATTATTTATTTTTCATAGATTACTTTCTAAACCTTTCAAATTCTGCAAAATATCAGTCAACATTGATTCTTGTTTAAGAATTCAAAATCGAAAGAGAAGAGGATTAAGTGTTAGAAATTCAACTTGAGTCGGCCAACTGTAAAAATATGCTAATATGAAAATATAAATAGCTTGTCTATAAGTATGTGTTTTTTTTTTTTTTTTTTTTAAAAAAAAAAAAAAAAAAACTTGCTTATTGTGTTTGGATATAATACTTATGTCTATTTCAGCTAGGGATGTCAACAGCTCGGATTCAGGGCGAATTTTTAAAAATTCAAATCCGAATCCGACTACCAAATCCGAAACCTGAATTTAAACCCAAATTCGACGGATTTTAAAAATTCATATCCAAATCCAAATCCGAATCCGACCAAAAATTTAAAATTCGAATCCGAAAATTCAAATCCAAAACAATTATTTTTCTTTTTCTCTTTAC
This sequence comes from Tillandsia leiboldiana, assembly GCA_029204045.2. Taxonomy (NCBI): domain Eukaryota; kingdom Viridiplantae; phylum Streptophyta; class Magnoliopsida; order Poales; family Bromeliaceae; genus Tillandsia; species Tillandsia leiboldiana. The sequence goes on from CM055072.1 coordinate 11,204,698, forward strand.
AATATTTCAAAACATATTACTTTAAATCTAAATTTTTAAAATATAAATTTAAATATAATATCAAATATTTATATACACATATATTATATAATGTAAAATTATTTCGGGTTTGGGTTCTGATCGGGTTTGGGTTCTGATCGGGTTCGGTCAAAATTTATATCCAAATTCAAATCCAAATCCGTCGAATTTTCATTTTTTATATCCGTATCCGAACTCATATCCGTTTAACATCGAATAAATCCATTCCGTTCGAATTCAGATTCCGACAAAATTTCGGATATCGGTTTGGTTTTTCGAAATAATTGTACTGGCCCTTTTTCTGTGGGCTTGGGCTAATTTCTATCCTCCAAAGCCCATGGTTTTGGGCTTATCACCATTTTTAATTTACTTCTTAATTTGCTTATAAATTAATTGTTGTAGTTTAATGAACCTAGTTAGGGCTCTTGGTGTTTGGGATCAAGTTACTTATTCACATGTGATGCATATGATTGGTGCTTCTCAAAATAACCAACATTTGCTTTCTGAGACATATTCTATAACACTCACATGATATAATAATTAATGGAATATAAAACATGGATAAGCTAAAGATTATTTAAATTTTAAAATTTAAGTAACATGATATTTAAATTGTTATTCTAATAGTATGTTGATCAAAAGCTTAGATAGACAGAAAATGATATATTAAATACTTAATTTACAACTAATCGTCATTTTTTATGCAGTTAGTTATTGGTAGTTCGTGGAGCCCACCATGTCTCAAACCATGGATTAAATAGATAATGAATAACATATAAATTATTAATGGTATGCTAATAGGCTTTTTCTCCATGTAGATAAACAAATTATATAGACATTTAATGAGCACATTAATTAGTGAAAGGTCTTTTATTATTATTATTATTATTATTACAAAGACTTATTCTCACAATCACATGATATGCTTAAAGAATGATTGATCATTTTAATTATAGTTCTAATCTTATATTAATCAAGAGTTTAAACTGATACAGAATGCCGAATAATTTATTATAACTAAATGTCTTCTTCTTCGACAGTTATCGACGGTTTTGTGGAGCTCACTATCTCTGAGACCACATGATCTAGATCATGGATAGCTTAAATTATTGATAATGTTTTAATTAATTAGGGATTGCAGTGTATGGGGACAAACAAAGCATTTTAGGCTTTGATTATGTATTTTTATAAATTAGATTTTGTCTCTTCCCTTAATAATACTAAACTATTAAATTAATACTAGTAATAAAAGAATTGAGATAAAGTCATTTCATAAGCAACGCAAATCTGTTTACAAAAAGTGGGTCTGATTTTTATGAGTAATACTACTCATACACTCTATTTTAGAGCGTATGATATGCATTTTATCTATCCAAGAATAAAATTTTTTTTACTGGTTATTTTGAATGAATGAAATGTAAAATAAATATATAAAAAATATTTTTTGATTTTTATTCATCGCCCACCCACCTCTTTATTGAGCACTAGCTACCGCACCATCTTTAATTCCTTTGGATAATTTAATGCCATATCTTGATTTGTACCATATAGTACTATTAGTCAAATCAAAATTATACACGTAATAATTAAAATTTATAAAATAATTATTTGTCTCAAAAAGTTCATCACATATGGATTGGATTTGAGATTTTTGGATTAGCACAAGATGTTGACTTCAAGTATTAGAAAAAGGATGACGTAATAATTTTACTTAAAATTTAAGCACATCTTATAGCTCTAGGGGGTTTGCTTAGTATAATTTATATGATTCATACACTAAACACCATTAAAGTGAGCGGTGAGCTTGAATTTTGTACTAGAGAAATTATCAAATAACTTAATTAATTAAACCAAATAAATTAAACAATTATGTATAAAAATAAAAAGTTTTAAAGATTGCGTATTCGGAGCAAAATGGATTATAGTTCAGTTATTTCAATACATTTTTACCGTAATATTTTAAAATGCATTTTAAGTTACACATATAGCATTATTGATTTTAAAATGACCCACCTGTTGATTGATTTACTCCACATATTGTTTCTTTTGATCATTTACAACTTTATTACTCCCAAAGGAGAGAGAGAGAGAGCCTTGAAACCAAAGCCACTTGCAACCACCAAGTTGATATACATTTTGTCTTTAGAGAGAGAAAAAATATTTTGTTTGATTTTTTTAATTATTGGTGGGGTGAGAATTAAAGTATAATAAAAAATATCTCATTTTGATTCTATACATAATATCATATTTTATATATTTTATTTAGTTAATTATAATATTTATTTTATAAACATACAAAAATTATATATATATATATATATATATATATATATATATATATATATATATATATATATATATATATATATATATATATATTTCTATATTTTATTGTCGTAATTTTTTTTTTTGCCTAATAGTATAAATACATCTTAATTAATACTAAAAAGAGCCTTCATGTTGGGAAAGAGAGAGAAAGAGAGAGAGAGAGAGAGAGGGTTTTGAGGATTGAAACCAAAGCCACCAACAAACAGAGAGAGAGAGAGAGATCTAGAGAGATCGAGAGAGAGAGAGAGAGAGGGTTTTGAGCATTGAAACCAAAGCCACTAAAAAACAGAGAGTGAGAGAGAGAGAGAGAGAGAGAGAGAGAGAGAGAGAGAGAGAGTTTTGAGCATTGAAACAAAGCCACTAATTAACAAACAACAAGTGGGTTGTACTCTTTTTTGGGGGTGTTCATTAATGGGGCCATGTTCCTGATTCGGTTCCCCATCATTTTATCTTCACTCCTTTTGATCCTTTTGCTGCACAAAAGCAACAAAAAGCAAAAAGGTAAGATTCCAATCCAAAACACCAAACATGCTTAACATGCTTTTCATCCTTCTATGTCAAGAGTGATAATAATTAAATTTTAATATATATTTTTACCATTAGATATAAATGTGGTTGTACATTTTCACTGTCGAATAGTTTCACATCTATTAAAATATATATATATATATATATATATATATATATATATATATATATATATATATATAAACGATAAAATTTATCAAAACTATGAACCATATTGTGTCGGCTATTTAACATTTTAAAATTTTAATTGTATTATTTAATTTTTTAATTTATTTGATTTGATTCACTCAATGATATTTTGACTTTAAAATTTGAATGCATTATTTATTTTTACACATTTAGTTAGTACATTTTATTGCAACTATAAGTGTTGGGGCCGAAATGCGCCGCTGACCGTTGACCTGGCTCGGTTCGCGATCGGCCTCCGAATTGACCTTCTGGGTGCGATACGCTGCGTGCTAAACGATCGGGTGTCACGCCCCGGGGGTTCGAATCGCGCGGAAGAGGAGCCACCGATGCCCCTGATTCAGCCATATATTTTTTTTTTGTAAAACATTACTCCCCGGCGCGTGCACAGACCCGCCGCATACACAAATTCGCTCTGCAAATGAGCAGAGGCCCCTTTGTATATGCACGGCGTCTCAACTACAAAGTGTCTCACAAGGCGTAGTACATACAATCTCTAACCACATCAGTTGGGGTCTCGTACACATACAACCAAACAATTCACATGACATTCTGGCATTCACTTAGAGCATAGAGGCCGGTGTTTTGAAAGGATAAATAATCACAAGGTTTTGAAAGCGGCATCCACACGATGCCCTCGTTTGTGAAAACAGTTCGCAAACACATAAATCCCACAAGGTTTATAAAGCTCGGTGCCCACACGACACCCACGTTTTAAAAATAGTTTTCGCAAACGGTTTTCTTTGTTTTTTCATCGTTCAAAACGGCCAAGTAAGAGAGAACGTAGTATTCATTCAATTATTCAAAAAGGAAGGAAAGAAAAGGGCAACATCCACTTCGACCCCACGGGGGTGTCGCAATCCACAACTAGCTACCATGAATAATAAAGGAAAAGGGAAAGAAGAGTCACTGTAACCGAAGTCATCCAAAAATCAGATCAGCACCCTAACGTCCTCACCGGCGCCCTAGCATTCGCCCCTGGACGAACCTGTCACGGAGTGGGAAGTCAGTGACTAGAAATAAACATAATGAGCAAGAACTATAATAAAACAAACCACTGTAACCAGAGCAACTGTCACCCCCCCTCCCATATATCGTCAACAATGATCACAACCTGCACCAAACATAAACCGGGCACCCTCCCCGGACACCGCACCGGGCCCCTACCCCGGTGCCCCTCCCCTTTCTGCCGAGCACCTGCCTCGGCCGCCGAGCACCAACCCCGGCGTCACCGCTCACACCCTCCACCCATGAGGGCCCCCATCCCTAACGCCACCTCCGCGTGGGGTACACGGGTCAACGTACCACTTTTCCGGAAAAGCACACCCTTGCGGTGGCCAAACCGCTGGTGTGCGTGTAGTAAAACTTGAGCCTCAGATGATAAAGCGAATAGAATGAGATTCGGGGTCAGCGTTGCTCATAAGGACAACCAGAAGGGTGAACACCTTTGCTCATGAGGAAATCTTAAGGAGGAAAACACCGTTGCTCAGTGAGAGCAACTTGAAGAGGAACACACCTTCGCTCACGAAGAGCATCTTAGAGAGAAACCCACCTTTGCTCACGAGGAGCAACTTAGAGAGAAACCCACCTTTGCTCACGAGGAGCAACTTAGAGAGAAGCACCTTTGCTCATGTCCGCCCTTACCCAATTAACCTCGGCGAATTTACCCACCTTTTGCGTGCGTCGTCCGGCGTTCGGTACGTCCGTGATCGTGCGCCCGTCGCCAACAATGTCCTGCACTCCTGAAGGAATAAGGGCAAGTCAAGACTAAGGATCCGACACTCACACCGACTCCCACCCATGTGCGGCGGAGTTTCCCGCCCGGCACTGGCCCGTGCGGCGCACACTCCGCCCGGGCACAGCATCGCGTGGCCCCAGCCGCGCGGGCGCCCCTCCTGCGGCGGCCCCCGCGCGGCCAAGCGCCGCGCGAGTGCGTTGCCCGTGGTGCGGGGCGACCCCGCGCGGCACCAGCCCGCGCGGGCGCCCCACCTGCGGGCGGCCCCGCACGGCCAAGCGCCGCGCGGGTGCCTCGCCCGCGGTGCGGGGGCGACCCCGCGCGGCACCAGCCCGCGCGGGCGCCCCACCTGCGGGCGGCCCCGCGCGGCCAAGCGCCGCGCGGGTGCCTCGCCCGCGGTGCGGGGGGCGACCCCGCGCGGCACCAGTCCGCGCGGGCGCCCCACCTGCGGGCGGCCCCGCGCGGCCAAGCGCCGCGCGGGTGCCTCGCCCGCGGTGCGGGGGCGACCCCGCGCGGCACCAGCCCGCGCGGGCGCCCCACCTGCGGGCGGCCCCGCGCGGCCAAGCGCCGCGCGGGTGCCTCGCCCGCGGCGCGGGGGGCGACCCCGCGCGGCACCAGCCCGCGCGGGCGCCCCACCTGCGGGCGGCCCCCGCGCGGCCAAGCGCCGCGCGGGTGTCTCGCCCGCGGTGCGGGGGCGACCCCGCGCGGCACCAGCCCGCGCGGGCGCCCCACCTGCGGGCGGCCCCGCGCGGCCAAGCGCCGCGCGGGTTGCCTCGCCCGCGGCGCGGGGGCGACCCCGCGCGGCACCAGCCCGCGCGGGCGCCCCACCTGCGGGCGGCCCCGCGCGGCCAAGCGCCGCGCGGGTGCCTCGCCCGCGGTGCGGGGGCGACCCCGCGCGGCGCCAGTCCGCGCGGGCGCCCCACCTGCGGGCGGCCCCGCGCGGCCAAGCGCCGCGCGGGTGCCTTGCCCGCGGTGCGGGGGCGACCCCAAGCGGCACAGCCCGCGCGGGCGCCCCACCTGACGGCGGCCCCGCTGCGGCCAAGCGCCGCGCGGGTGCCTCGCCCGCGGTGCGGGGGCGACCCCGCGCGGCACCAGCCCGCGCGGGCGCCCCACCTGCGGGCGGCCCCGCGGCGCCAAGCGCCGCGCGGGTGGCCTCGCCCGCGGTGCGGGGGCGACCCCGCGCGGCACCAGCCCGCGCGGGCGCCCCACCTGCGGGCGGCCCCGCGCGGCCAAGCGCCGCGCGGGTGCCTCGCCCGCGGTGCGGGGCGGCCCCGCGCGGCACCAAGCGCGCGCGGGCGCCCCACCTGCGGGCGGCCCCGCGCGTCCAAGCGCCGCGCGGGTGCCTCGCCCGCGGTGCGGGGCGGCCCTGCGCGGCACCAAGCGCCGCGCGGCGCCCCGCCCGCGGCCGGTCCGGCGGCGGCGGCGGCGGTGTTCCCCGTGAAGACTCTACACAACAAAACTAATAAAAACTCACCTTTGATCCGCCGAAAAGAGAGGAAGAGGATCGTCCTAACGTTGCCCGTTGATCCCGCGAGCAAGAACCTCCGTCCTTTCCTCGAAAGCCCCGCCGTCGGTCGTACAAGAGCGAAAAAGGGTTGGGTCCCCGTTTTGTTCTCCTCTTTTTCCCTCTCGTGGTGTCTCTTAAAGAGAAACCCTAGCCGTCCTTCCTCTCTCTTTTCCTCTCGTGATGACTCTTAAAGGGAAACCCTAGCCGCCGAACGAAGTGACCTAGGAGGGAACACCTAAAACCCTAGGTTCCTCAAAGGGTAGAGAATAATTAATTAATAGGGGCAGATCCAGCGGCTATAATTACCTCGAGAAACGTGCCGATCGTCCGCACGGATTCCGGGGCGCCTAAGTGGGGTCCGAACTTCGGAAAATTATTCCGGGTGAACCGGGAGTCGGAATCTGAAACCGATCGCGCCCCCGTTCTCCATTTCGCGAGCCCTTCGGCCTAAAAATGTCCGCGAGCCCGACGGATTCTCGGGAAAAAACACCAAAAATTGTCCCTCAGTCGGGCAGTCGAAGAAAAAGGGGTAACGGGGAGGGTCACGGAAAAGTCAGGTCTACATCACTCACTAATAAAAACAAGTTTCGTCCCCGAAACTTAACTCCCGCCTGCGGCGAAGGGGGTCCGGGTAGCACCCCTTCACCCTCGATTCGGGTTCTCAAGTTGTCTCACGTTCTTCCCTATTGCTCCAAAACGCCTTCACGTAGGGAAATGTCCGACTTCGTAGCTTTTCAGTCCTCCCGCGCTAGGGTCCGCACCGGCTCTTCTCGTAGTTCACGTTTCCTTTGAACTTGATTTGCGGAGTCGTCAATCACTCGCGACGGGTTGGGGGATACTTTCGAGGCATGAAAGCGCGGACGCGACCAGAACTCGGTCGTGATTCGGTGGTAGGGCGAGGCGATGGGCCACGGGGCCGTCGCACTCCGGGATCCCAAAAGTCCCACGTACTATGGCACTACCTAGCCTCTCAACCCGACCCGCTTCGCCCCTGATCGTTCCAACAAATCGGGGGGGGGGGGGGGGGGGGGGGGTTGCAGCGCCTACCGTACGATGCTTTGTACGGTGTCATCCGGGTGCTTGTCTGGTAATCGACGTCGTAGACGAACTCGACGAGGGGTAGGTAGCGTGACCATCCGCCCATTCAAAACCAGGATGCATGCTCGGAGTATGTCCTCGAGGATCTGGATCGCCCGTTCGGATTGCCCATCCATCTGAGGTGATAGGCCGGGCCGAAGTGTAGCTTGGCCCGCAGTAGTAGGTGTCGGCGTCCCGTGTAGCCCGCAACTCATCGATGTACACTTGGTCAGTCGGTCTCGTGTCCAGGTCGTAATCCTTCAATAGTCCTAACCACCGTCTTCGCCGTAGGTTCGGCCCCTTCTGGGTGGAGAGGCGCTTAAGGCTTTGGTGGTCCGTGGGTGCGTTACCGTGGGCCCCGAAGGGTTAGTACCTCAACAGTCTCAGAACGAGGACGACTGCGGTACACCCCAGGTCGTGTGTCGGTTAGTTCTACATGTAGTCCTTGAGTTGCCCTGTCGCATAGGCCACGACTCCTCCTTGCTGCCTTAGTACTTCCTCCAGTCCAATTCGCGATGCAGTGCAGCATACTTCGAAGTCTTTCCCGGGCGTTGGTACGGCGAGCACGGGCGCCCCTTGTTAATCGCTTTTTAGGCCCTTCACAGCTTTCCTTAGCATTGGGCCGTCCAAAAGAACTTGGCTCCCGTCCGGGCCGAGCGGTTCAAGGGAGTGCCCGCTCTTACAGGGCTTCATCTAATTTCGGGCAGTCAACGCGCAGCTGCAAGCTCCTCCCCTGTTCCCGCGCCGGTAGAACGGCCATGCACCCAGCCGGTGCCTTCCGCTCCTTACTTTTTGCTACTAAGGCATGGTCCCCAAGTGGGATAAAACAAAAGAGTGCGTGCCTAAGTAGATCGAGGCCAAAACCGGTTGGTTTTTGCATGGGAGAAAAGAAGGGATCTTCGGAAAGAGAAGGGAGTATCTGCGGACTACGCCAACGGCGGATTCCCGCAGTCCCTCTTAAAGGCGTTCGCCCCTCCCCAAAAGATCCGAGGGAAAAACGGACAGAAAAACAACGAAGCTATTACTAACGACGGGACATAGCCGAAACCCATAACAGATGAAGAAAGGATGGTATAACTCAGGTTCGACGGATGTCCCCAACTAAAAAGAAGTAGTTCAAGTATTACCTGTCGTCACTCGGTTCGGGACGTTGCTCCGTCTGCTGGGGCGGCTGGGGTAGCCCTCCCGCAACCCCTGGGCCAGCGTCGCACTGCGTGGTTGGGCAGGGTCCTGGTATCGTACGAGTCCGCCGACGGCGAGCCGTCGGGTCGGTCCTTCTGTGGGTTGGGAGCCGCGGTATCCTCTCGTCCCTCCCGTTGTGGCGTTGCGGCGGGTAGCGGCCTGCTCTCGCGGACATGAAGCGCGGGTGTGATCTGATTTGCCGCAACCATTGCAGTGGGAGTACCTCCAGAGGCAGTTCGTCACTCGATGCGCCTTTCCGCAGATGACGCAGGGCCCTTGTGGCGACTCCGGGGTCCCTGTTGGTACCCGCCCACCCTTCCTTGCATTTTCCAGGTGTTGGTTCGCCCGGTACCTTGGTTTGGGGCTCCCCTGCAAGGCGGGGGGTGGCGGCTTTCTCTGCTTCGACAGGTCCCGGCGCCGGGGGCACTAGTGACGCCTGGCTTCTGGGGGCACGTGTAACGCGTGTGACCCGGTCTACCACACCGGAAACAGTGACCATCCCGCCAGGGGCAGCCCAATCATTCGATGTGCGCCGCCACAAATGACGCACGGCTTCGATGGGCCGGGCCCCTCCTTCTTCACCGTCCAGACTCCGGTTCTACCTTCGGACGTTTGGTCGCGCGGCTCGCCAGATAGGGGTCCTCCGCCGGGTCAGGGTAGGGGCACCCTTGCCGGGCGTACTCTTGCTCCGCACGCATGGCCAAATTAACTGCATCGTGATAGGTGGGAAATCCCGCCGGTGGCATCCCGCGAGGGGTACCGTCCCATGGGCCGTGCTGGAAGTGGTCAAACGCTCTCAAGGTCCCGCGTCAGCATGCACAGACGCTCCGTGAGAGTCAGTAGCTGTCCTGCCACATCGCGCAGTTGGTTGCGCAGCAAGCGGTTCGCTCCGGCTGCGGTGTCCATTTCCGTCGGTCGTCGCTCACTGTGTTGGGACTGCTATTGTATCTGCGTACATAATGAAAGCATACCGATCATCACAAACATAGAGACATAACTGACAAGGCAACCCGGCTCCTAAGGGTTCTACTAAATCTCTACCCTCCCCCACGTACACTCGTGTCCTATTTATTATCCCGTGTTCACTTTATTACTCAGCAGCCAGAGTATCGCGCCCGTGGATGTTAGGCCCCGACTGTTGTGTTAGAGTTTACCGCTCTGATACCATCTTAATCTGTCACGCCCCGGGGGTTCGAATCGCGCGGAAGAGGAGCCACCGATGCCCCTGATTCAGCCATATATTTTTTTTTGTAAAACATTACTCCCCGGCGCGTGCACAGACCCGCCGCATACACAAATTCGCTCTGCAAATGAGCAGAGGCCCCTTTGTATATGCACGGCGTCTCAACTACAAAGTGTCTCACAAGGCGTAGTACATACAATCTCTAACCACATCAGTTGGGGACTCGTACACATACAACCAAACAATTCACATGACATTCTGGCATTCACTTAGAGCATAGAGGCCGGTGTTTTGAAAGGATAAATAATCACAAGGTTTTGAAAGCGGCATCCACACGATGCCCTCGTTTGTGAAACAGTTCGCAAACACATAAATCCCACAAGGTTTATAAAGCTCGGTGCCCACACGACACCCACGTTTTAAAAATAGTTTTCGCAAACGGTTTTCTTTGTTTTTCATCGTTCAAAACGGCCAAGTAAGAGAGAACGTAGTATTCATTCAATTATTCAAAAAGGAAGGAAAGAAAAGGGCAACATCCACTTCGACCCCACGGGGGTGTCGCAATCCCAACTAGCTACCATGAATAATAAAGGAAAAGGGGAAAGAAGAGTCACTGTAACCGAAGTCATCCAAAAATCAGATCAGCACCCTAACGTCCTCACGGCCCTAGCATTCGCCCCTGGACGAAACCTGTCACGGAGTGGGAAGTCAGTGACTAGAAATAAAATAATGAGCAAGAAACTATAATAAAACAAACCACTGTAAACAGAGCAACTGTCACCCCCCCTCCCATATATCGTCAACATGATCACATACCGCACCAAACATAAACCGGGCGACCCTCCACCGGACACCGCACCGGGACCCTACCCCGGTTGCCCCTCCCCTTTCTGCCGAGCACCTGCCTCGGCGGCCGAGCACCAACCCCGGCGTCACCGCTCACCACCCCCCCCATGAGGGCCCCCATCCCTAACGCCACTCCGCGTGGGGTACACGGGTCAACGTAACCACTTTTCCGGAAAAGCACACCCTTGCGGTGGCCAAACCGCTGGTGTGCGGTAGTAAAACTGAGCCTCAGATGATAAAGCGAATAGAATGAGATTCGGGGTCAGCGTTGCTCATAAGGACAACCAGAAGGGTGAACACCTTTGCTCATGAGGAAATCTTAAGGAGGAAAAACACGTTGCTCAGTGAGAGCAACTTGAAGAGGAACACACCTTCGCTCACGAAGAGCATCTTAGAGAGAAACCCACCTTTGCTCACGAGGAGCAACTTAGAGAGAAACCCACCTTTGCTCACGAGGAGCAACTTAGAGAGAAGCACCTTTGCTCATGTCCGCCCTTACCCAATTAACCTCGGCGAATTTACCCACCTTTTGCGTGTGCGTCGTCCGGCGTTCGGTACGTCCGTGATCGTGCGCCCGTCGCCAACAATGTCCTGCACTCCTGAAGGAATAAGGGCAAGTCAAGACTAAGGATCCGACACTCACACCGACTCCCACCCATGTGCGGCGGAGTTTCCCGCCCGGCACTGGCCCGTGCGGCGCACACTCCGCCCGGGCACAGCATCGCGTGGCCCCAGCCCGCGCGGGGCGCCCCTCCTGCGGCGGCCCGCGCGGCCAAGCGCCGCGCGAGTGCGTTGCGTGGTGCCGTGGTGCGGGGCGACCCGCGCGGCACCAGCCCGCGCGGGCGCCCCACCTGCGGGCGGCCCCGCACGGCCAAGCGCCGCGCGGGTGCCTCGCCCGCGGTGCGGGGGGCGACCCGCGCGCGGCACCAGCCCGCGCGGGGCACCCACCTGCGGGCGGCCCGCGCGGCCAAGCGCCGCGCGGGTGCCTCGCCCGCGGGCGGGGGCGACCCCGGCGGGCACCGCACCAGTCCGCGCGGGGCGCCCACCTGCGGGCGGCCCCCCGCGCGGCCAAGCGCCGCGCGGGTGCCTCGCCGCGGTGCGGGGGCGACCCCGCGCGGCACCAGCCCGCGCGGGCGCCCCACCTGCGGGCGGCCCCGCGCGGCCAAGCGCCGCGCGGGTGCCTCGCCGCGGTGCGGGGGGGCGACCCCCGCGCGGCACCAGCCCGCGCGGGCGCCCCACCTGCGGGCGGCCCCGCGCGGCCAAGCGCCGCGCGGGTGTCTCGCCCGCGGTGCGGGGGCGACCCCGGGCGGCACCAGCCCGCGCGGGCGCCCCACCCGGGCGGCCCGCGCGGCCAAGCGCCGCGCGGGTGCCTCGCCCGCGTGCGCGGGGGCGACCCCGCGCGGCACCAGCCGCGCGCGGGCGCCCCACCTGCGGGGGCCCCGCGCGGCCAAGCGCCGCGCGGGTGCCTCGCCCGCGGTGCGGGGGCGACCCCGCGCGGCGGCAGTCCCGCGGGCGGGCGCCCCACCTGCGGGCGGCCCCGCGCGGCCAAGCGCCGCGCGGGTGCCTGCCCGCGGTGCGGGGGCGACCCCAAGCCGGCACCAGCCCGCGCGGGCGCCCCCAACTGCGGGCGGCCCCGCGCGGCCAAGCGCGCGCGGGTGCCGCCCGCGGTGCGGGGGCGACCCGCGCGGCACCAGCCCGCGCGGGGCGCCCACCTGCGGGCGGCCCCGCGCGGCCAAGCGCCGCGCGGGTGCCTCGCCCGCGGTGCGGGGGGCGACCCGCGCGGCACCAGCCGCGCGGGCGCCCCACCTGCGGGCGGCCCCGCGCGGCCAAGCGCCGCGCGGGTGCCTCGCCCGCGGTGCGGGGCGGCCCCGCGCGGCACCAGCGCGCGCGCGGGCGCCCCTGCGGGCGGCCCCGCGCGGCCAAGCGCCGCGCGGGTGCCTCGCCCGCGGTGCGGGGCGGCCCCCGCGCGGCACCAAGCGCCGCGCGGCGCCCCGCCCGCGGCCGGTCCGGCGGCGGCGGCGGCGGTGTTCCCCGTGAAGACTCTACACAAAAAAACTAATAAAAACTCACTTTGATCCGCCGGAAAAGAGAGAAGAGGATCGTCCTAACGTTGCCCGGTTGATCCGCGCGAGCAAGAACCTCCGTCCTTTCCTCGAAAGCCCCGCCGTCGGTCGTACAAGAGCGAAAAAAGGGTTGGGTCCCCGTTTTGTTCTCCTCTTTTTCCCTCTCGTGGTGTCTCTTAAAGAGAAAACCCTAGCCGTCCTTCCCTCTCTCTTTTTTCCTCTCGTGATGACTCTTAAAGGGAAACCTAGCCGCCGAACGAAGGGACTAGGAGGGAACACCTAAAAACCTAGGTTCCTCAAAGGGTAAGAGAATAATTAATTAATAGGGGCAGATCCAGCGGCTATATTACCTCGAGAAACGTGCCGATCGTCCGCACGGATTCCGGGGCGCCTAAGTGGGGGTCCGAACTTCGGAATTATTCCGGGTGAACCGGGAGTCGGAATCTGAAAACCGATCGCGCCCCCGTTCTCCATTTCGCGAGCCCTTCGGCCTAAAAAAGTCGCCGCGAGCCCCGACGGATCTCGGGGAAAAAAACACCAAAAATTGTCCCTCAGTCGGGCAGTCGAAGAAAAAGGGGTAACGGGGAGGGTCACGGAAAAGTCAGGTCTTACATCAGGCCGAGAAGGGATCTGCTAGGTTGGGTTTTTCTAAATCAAACTCTCGCAGAGTTCGGCCTAGAGGAGAGCGAACTGGGATTGGAGATAGGAATTAATACGGTCGAAAGCCGATTGAAAGTTGTATTGCCAAAGGATGGTTACAGGAGAACGATTACAATTAGAACTACTCGTAGGAAAGCGTAAGGAAAGTTGTAAATGCGGGTATGAAAAGCTAGCTAGGAAAGCGATAAGAAAAGCTGTAAATGCAGCAGTATGAAAAGCTAGCTAGGGGAAGCGATAAGGAAAGTTGTACATTTAGTTTAAAGCGGTAAGGAAAGCTGTAAATTTAGTCTAGAAAAGATGTAGATGCAAGTATTGAAGGTATTGAATAGCAGGGTGGTCTGGTTACGAGATTGTAGGGCGCTATAATTTTTTTCGTTTAATCTTAGGCGTTATACTTATTATTCTCGATCCTTATCCTCATCGGCTTATAAAGCCGAATGACGATTATTTATCTTATCCGCTTATAATGACCGATTATTTATCTCAATTCTTGTCCTCAATCTTAACCGATTATTTATTCGGTTCTTATCCTCAATCTTAACCGATTATTTATCACGATTTATCCTCGACCAGCTTATGAAGCCGATGACCGATCCTCAATCGACTTATAAACCTGATGACTGATTATTTATCTTGGTCTTTTATTCTCAATCTTAACCGATATTTATTTCAGTTCTTATCCTCAATCGGGTGTGAAGCCGATGACTGATCCTCAATCGGCTTATAAACCCAATAACCTATTATTTATCTCGGCCCCTTCCTCAATTTTAATCGATTATTTCAAATCAGTTGACTTGTTGACAGATTTTCACACCACTTATCACCTTGATTTGGTTCAACCGGTTCGGTCATATCGACCGTACACTTGCCATGTGGCGATTTTTTTGATTTAAACAGTAAGTAATTAGTTTAAATGCTGAAGCCTAAGTATTGTTGACCGACTCAAATTAAATAAATTGAAAGATTTGGTTGTTGACCTATTCAAATCAAAATTCTTATATCTTCCGGCGGTCATGAACTCTATGTCATTGAGCCGGACAAGAATGTCAAAAAGCCTAGAATGGAAGAATATGGGACCCCCGATAGTGATAGTTGACATCTGAGTAAAATGGAAAAGA
>CM055072.1:11219228-11307260 GCA_029204045.2 Tillandsia leiboldiana
TTAACATTTTAAAATTTTATTGTATTATTTAATTTTTAATTTATTTGATTTGATCTCACTCAATGATATTTTGACTTTAAAATTTGAATGCATTATTTATTTTTACACATTTAGTTAGTAACATTTTATTGCAACTATAAGTGTTGGGGCCGAAAGCGCCGCGACCGTTGACATGGCTCGGTTCGCGATGACGGCTCCGAATGACTTCTGGGGTGCGATACGCGCCGGCTCTAAACGCTCGGGTGTCACGCCACGGGGTTCGGAAATCGCGCGGAAGAGGAGCCAACGATCCCCTGATTCAAGCCATATATTTGTTTTTTGTAAAACATTACTCACCGGCGCGTGCACAGACCCGCGCATACACAAATTCGCTTGCAAATGAGCAGAGTGGCCCCGTTTGTATATGCACGGGTCTCAAACTACAAAGTGTCTCACAAGGGTAGTACATACAACTCTTAACCACATCAGTTGGGGTCTCGACACATACAACCAAAACATATCACATGACATTCTGGCATTCACATAGAGCATAGAGGACGGTGTTTTGAAAGATAAATAATCACAAGGTTTTGAAGCGGCATCCACACGATGCCCTCGTTTGTGAAAACAGTTCGCAAACACATAAATCCCACAAGGTTTATAAAGCTCGGTGCCCACACGACACCCACGTTTTAAAAATAGTTTTCGCAAACGGTTTCTTTGTTTCATCGTTCAAAACGGCCAAGTAAGAGAGAACGTAGTTATTCATTCAATTATTCAAAAAAGGAAGGAAAGAAAAGGGCAACATCCACTTCGACCCCACGGGGTGTCGCAATCCACAACTAGCTACCATGAATAATAAAGGAAAAGGGAAAGAAGAGTCACTGTTCGAAGTCATCAAAAATCAGATCAGCACCCTAACGTCCTCACCGGCGCCCTCGCCCTCGACCCTGGACGAACCTGTCACGGAGTGGGAAGTCAGTGACTAGAAATAAACATAATGAGCAAGAACTATAAAACTATAATAAAACAAAACCACTGTAACCAGAGCAATGTCACCCCCCTCCCATATACCGTCAACAATGATCACAACCTGCACCAAACATAAACCGGGCACCCTCCCCGGACACCGCACCGGGCACCTACCCCGGGTGCCCCTCCCCTTTCTGCCGGCACCTGCCTCGGCGCCGAGCACCAACACCGGCGTCACCGCCACACCCTCACCCATGAGGGCCCCCATCCCTAACGCCACCTCCGCGTGGGGTACACGGGTCAACGTACCACTTTTCCGGAAAAGCACACCCTTGCGGTGGCCAAACGCGCTGCGTGTGTGTGTTGTAGTAAAACTTGAGCCTCAGATGATAAAGCGAATAGAATAAGATTCGGGGTCAGCGTTGCTCATAAGGACAACCAGAAGGGTGAACACCTTTGCTCATGAGGAAATCTTAAGGAGGAAAACACCGTTGCTCAGTGAGAGCAACTTGAAGAGGAACACACCTTCGCTCACGAAGAGCATTTAGAGAGAAACCCACCTTTGCTCACGAGGAGCAACTTAGAGAGAAACCCACCTTTGCGCACGAGGAGCAACTTAGAGAGACACACCTTTGCTCATGTCCGCCCTTACCCAATTAACCTCGGCGAATTTACCCACCTTTTGCCGTGCGTCGTCCGGCGTCGGTACGTCCGTGATCGTGCGCCCGTCGCCAACAATGTCCTGCACTCCTGAAGGAATAAGGGCAAGTCAAGACTAAGGATCCGACACTCACACCGACTCCCACCCATGTGCGGCGGAGTTCCCGCCGGCACTGGGCCGTGCGGCGCACACTCGCCCCGGGCACAGCATCGCGTGGCCCCGGGCCCGCGAGGGGGCGCCTCCTGCGGCGGCCCGCGCGGCCAAGCGCCGCGCGAGTGCGTTGCCCGTGGCGGGGGCACCCGCGCGGCCACCAGCCCGCGCGGGCGCCCCACCTGCGGGCGGCCCCGCACGGCCAAGCGCCGCGCGGTGCCTGCCGCGGTGGGGGGCGACACCGCGCGGCCCAGCCCGCGCGGGAGCCCCACTGCGGGCGGCCCCGCGGGCCAAGCGCCGCGCGGGTGCCGCCCGCGGTGCGGGGGCGACCCCGCGCGGCACCAGCCGCGCGGGCGCCCCATGCGGGCGGCCCCGCGGACAAGCGCCGCTCGGGTGCATCGCCGCGGTGCGGGGGCGACCCCGCGCGGCACCAGCCGCGCGGGCGCCCCACTGCGGGCGGCACCGCGCGGCCAAGCGCCGCGCGGGTGCCTCGCCCCGGCGCGGGGGGGGACCCCGCGCGGCACAGCCGCGCGGGCGCCCCACCTGCGGGCGGCGACCGCGCGGCCAAGCGCCGCGCGGGTGCCTCGCCCGCGGTGCGGGGGCGACCCGCGCGGCACCAGCCGCGCGGGGCGCACCACCTGCGGGCGGCCCCCGCGCGGCCGCAGCGCGGGTGCCTCGCCCGCGGCGCGTGGGGGGCGACCCCGCGCGGCACCGCCCGCGCGGGCGCCCCACCTGCGGGCGGCCCCGCGCGGCCAAGCGCCGCGCGGGTGCCTCGCCCGCGGTGCGGGGGCGACCCCGCGCGGCGCCAGTCCGCGCGGGCGCCCCACTGCGGGCGGCCCCGCGCGGCCAAGCGCCGCGCGGGGCCTTGCCCGCGGTGCGGGGGCGACCCCGCGCGGCACAGCCCGCGCGGGCGCCCCACCTGCGGCGGCCCCCGCGCGGCCAAGCGCCGCGCGGGTGCCTCGCCCGCGGTGCGGGGCGCACCCGCGCGGCACCAGCCGCGCGGGCGCCCCACCTGCGGGCGGCCCCCGCGCGGCCAAGCGCCGCGCGGGTGCCTCGCCCGCGGTGCGGGGGCGACCCCGCGCGGCACCAGCCCGCGCGGGCGCCCCACCTGCGGGCGGCCCCGCGCGGCCAAGCGCCGCGCGGGTGCCTCGCCCGCGGTGCGGGGCGGCCCCGCGCGGCACCAAGCGCGCGCGGGCGCCCCACCTGCGGGCGGCCCCGCGCGGCCAAGCGCCGCGCGGGTGCCTCGCCCGCGGTGCGGGGCGGCCTGCGCGGCACCAAGCGCCGCGCGGCGCCCCGCCCGCGGCCGGTCCGCTGCGGCGGCGGCGCGGTGTTCCCCGTGAAGACTCTACACAACACAAACATAAAAAACTCACCTTGACTCCGCCGGAAAAGAGAGGAAGAGGATCGTCCTACGTTGCCCGGTTGATCCCGCGAAGCAAGAACCTCCGTCCTTTCCTCGAAAGCCCCGCCGTCGGTCGTACAAGAGCGAAAAAGGGTTGGGTCCCCGTTTTGTTTCTCCTCTTTTTCCCTCTCGTGGTGTCTCTTAAAGAGAAACCCTAGCCGTCCTTCCCTCTCTCTTTTCCCTCTCGTGATGACTCTTAAAGGGAAACCCTAGCCGCCGAACGAAGTGACCTAGGAGGGAACACCTAAAACCCTAGGTTCCTCAAAGGGTAAGAGAATAATTAATTAATAGGGGCAGATCCAGCGGCTATAATTACCTCGAGAAACGTGCCGATCGTCCGCACGGATTCCGGGGCGCCTAAGTGGGGTCCGAACTTCGGAAAATTATTCCGGGTGAACCGGGAGTCGGAATCTGAAACCGATCGCGCCCCGTTCTCCATTTCGCGAGCCCTTCGGCCTAAAAATGTCCTCGAGCCCCGACGGATTCTCGGGAAAAACACCAAAAATTGTCCCTCAGTCGGGCAGTCGAAGAAAAAGGGGTAACGGGGAGGGTCACGGAAAAGTCAGTCTTACATCACTCACTAATAAAAACAAGTTTCGTCCCCGAAAACTTAACTCCCGCCTGCGGCGAAGGGGGTCCGGGTAGCACCCCTTCACCCTCGATTCGGGTTCTCAAGTTGTCTCACGTTCTTCCCTATTGCTCCAAAACGCCTTCACGTAGGGAAATGTCCGACTTCGTAGCTTTTCAGTCCTCCCGCGCTAGGGTCCGCACCGGCTCTTCCTCGTAGTTCACGTTTCCTTTGAACTTGATTTGCGGAGTCGTCAATCACTCGCGACGGGTTGGGGGATACTTTCGAGGCATGAAAGCGCGGACGCGACCAGAACTCGGTCGTGATTCGGTGGTAGGGCGAGGCGATGGGCCACGGGGCCGTCGCACTCCGGGATCCCAAAAAGTCCCACGTACTATGGCACTACTAGCCTCTCAACCCGACCCGCTTCGCCCCTGATCGTTCCAACAAATCGGGGGGGGGGGGGGGGGGGGGGGGGTTGCAGCGCCTACCGTACGATGCTTTGTACGGTGTCATCCGGGTGCTTGTCTGGTAATCGACGTCGTAGACGAACTCGACGAGGGGTAGGTAGCGTGACCATCCGCCCATTCAAAACCAGGATGCATGCTCGGAGTATGTCCTCGAGGATCTGGATCGCCCGTTCGGATTGCCCATCCATCTGAGGTGATAGGCCGGGCCGAAGTGTAGCTTGGCCCGCAGTAGTAGGTGTCGGCGTCCCGTGTAGCCCCGCAACTCATCGATGTACACTTGGTCAGTCGGTCTCGTGTCCAGGTCGTAATCCTTCAATAGTCCTAACCACCGTCTTCGCCGTAGGTTCGGCCCCTTCTGGGTGGAGAGGCGCTTAAGGCTTTGGTGGTCCGTGGGTGCGTTACCGTGGGCCCCGAAGGGTTAGTACCTCAACAGTCTCAGAACGAGGACGACTGCGGTACACCCCAGGTCGTGTGTCGGTTAGTTCTACATGTAGTCCTTGAGTTGCCCTGTCGCATAGGCCACGACTCCTCCTTGCTGCCTTAGTACTTCCTCCAGTCCAATTCGCGATGCAGTGCAGCATACTTCGAAGTCTTTCCCGGGCGTTGGTACGGCGAGCACGGGCGCCCTTGTTAATCGCTTTTTAGGCCCTTCACAGCTTTCCTTAGCATTGGGCCGTCCAAAAGAACTTGGCTCCCTTCCGGGCCGAGCGGTTCAAGGGAGTGCACGCTCTTACAGGGCTTCATCTAATTTCGGGCAGTCAACGCGCAGCTGCAAGCTCCTCCCCTGTTCCCGCGCCGGTAGAACGGCCATGCACCCAGCCGGTGCCTTCCGCTCCTTACTTTTTGCTACTAAGTGCATGGTCCCCAAGTGGGATAAAACAAAAGAGTGCGTGCCTAAGTAGATCGAGGCCAAAACCGGTTGGTTTTGCATGGGAGAAAAGAAGGGATCTTCGGAAAGAGAAGGGAGTATCTGCGGACTACGCCAACGGCGGATTCCCGCAGTCCCTCTTAAAGGCGTTCGCCCCTCCCCAAAAGATCCGAGGGAAAAACGGACAGAAAAACAACGAAGCTATTACTAACGACGGGACATAGCCGAAACCCATAACAGATGAAGAAAGGATGGTATAACTCAGGTTCGACGGATGTCCCCAACTAAAAAGAAGTAGTTCAAGTATTACCTGTCGTCACTCGGTTCGGGACGTTGCTCCGTCTGCTGGGGCGGCTGGGGTAGCCCTCCCGCAACCCCTGGGCCAGCGTCGCACTGCGTGGTTGGGCAGGGTCCTG
This sequence comes from Tillandsia leiboldiana, assembly GCA_029204045.2. Lineage (NCBI taxonomy): Eukaryota > Viridiplantae > Streptophyta > Magnoliopsida > Poales > Bromeliaceae > Tillandsia > Tillandsia leiboldiana. Next base: position 11,224,715 of record CM055072.1, read on the forward strand.
GTATCGTACGAGTCCGCCGACGGCGAGCCGTCGGGTCGGTCCTTCTGTGGGTTGGGAGCCGCGGTATCCTCTCGTCCCTCCCGTTGTGGCGTTGCGGCGGTAGCGGCCTGCTCTCGCGGACATGAAGCGCGGGTGTGATCTGATTTGCCGCAACCATTGCAGTGGGAGTACCTCCAGAGGCAGTTCGTCACTCGATGCGCCTTTCCGCAGATGACGCAGGGCCCTTGTGGCGACTCCGGGGGTCCCTGTTGGTACCCGCCCACCCTTCCTTGCATTTTCCAGGTGTTGGTTCGCCCGGTACCTTGGTTTGGGGCTCCCCTGCAAGGCGGGGGTGGCGGCTTTCTCTGCTTCGACAGGTCCCGGCGCCGGGGGCCTAGTGACGCCTGGCTTCTGGGGGCACGTGTAACGCGTGTGACCCGGTCTACCACACCGGAAACAGTGACCATCCCGCCAGGGGCAGCCCATCATTCGATGTGCGCCGCCACAAATGACGCACGGCTTCGATGGGCCGGGCCCCTCCTTCTTCACCGGTCCAGACTCCGGTTCTACCTTCGGACGTTTGGTCGCGCGGCTCGCCAGATAGGGGTCCTCCGCCGGGTCAGGGTAGGGGCACCCTTGCCGGGCGTACTCTTGCTCCGCACGCATGGCCAAATTAACTGCATCGTGATAGGTGGGAAATCCCGCCGGTGGCATCCCGCGAGGGGTACCGTCCCATGGGCCGTGCTGGAAGTGGTCAACGCTCTCAAGGTCCCGCGTCAGCATGCACAGACGCTCCGTGAGAGTCAGTAGCTGTCCTGCCACATCGCGCAGTTGGTTGCGCAGCAAGCGGTTCGCTCCGGCTGCGGTGTCCATTTCCGTCGGTCGTCGCTCACTGTGTTGGACTGCTATTGTATCTGCGTACATAATGAAAGCATACCGATCATCACAAACATAGAGACATAACTGACAAGGCAACCCGGCTCCTAAAGGGTTCTACTAAATCTCTACCCTCCCCCACGTACACTCGTGTCCTATTTATTTATCCCGTGTTCACTTTATTACTCAGCAGCCAGAGTATCGCGCCCGTGGATGTTAGGCCCCGACTGTTGTGTTAGAGTTTACCGCTCTGATACCATCTTAATCTGTCACGCCCCGGGGGTTCGAATCGCGCGGAAGAGGAGCCACCGATGCCCCTGATTCAGCCATATATTTTTTTTTTGTAAAACATTACTCCCCGGCGCGTGCACAGACCCGCCGCATACACAAATTCGCTCTGCAAATGAGCAGAGGCCCCTTTGTATATGCACGGCGTCTCAACTACAAAGTGTCTCACAAGGCGTAGTACATACAATCTCTAACCACATCAGTTGGGGACTCGTACACATACAACCAAACAATTCACATGACATTCTGGCATTCACTTAGAGCATAGAGGCCGGTGTTTTGAAAGGATAAATAATCACAAGGTTTTGAAAGCGGCATCCACACGATGCCCTCGTTTGTGAAAACAGTTCGCAAACACATAAATCCCACAAGGTTTATAAAGCTCGGTGCCCACACGACACCCACGTTTTAAAATAGTTTTCGCAAACGGTTTTCTTTGTTTTTCATCGTTCAAAACGGCCAAGTAAGAGAGAACGTAGTATTCATTCAATTATTCAAAAAGGAAGGAAAGAAAAGGGCAACATCCACTTCGACCCCACGGGGGTGTCGCAATCCACAACTAGCTACCATGAATAATAAAGGAAAAGGGAAAGAAGAGTCACTGTAACCGAAGTCATCCAAAAATCAGATCAGCACCCTAACGTCCTCACCGGCGCCCTAGCATTCGCCCCTGGACGAACCTGTCACGGAGTGGGAAGTCAGTGACTAGAAATAAACATAATGAGCAAGAAACTATAATAAAACAAACCACTGTAACCAGAGCAACTGTCACCCCCCTCCCATATATCGTCAACAATGATCACAACCTGCACCAAACATAAACCGGGCACCCTCCCCGGACACCGCACCGGGCCCCTACCCCGGTGCCCCTCCCCTTTCTGCCGAGCACCTGCCTCGGCCGCCGAGCACCAACCCCGGCGTCACCGCTCACACCCTCCACCCATGAGGGCCCCCATCCCTAACGCCACCTCCGCGTGGGGTACACGGGTCAACGTACCACTTTTCCGGAAAAGCACACCCTTGCGGTGGCCAAACCGCTGGTGTGCGTGTAGTAAAACTTGAGCCTCAGATGATAAAGCGAATAGAATGAGATTCGGGGTCAGCGTTGCTCATAAGGACAACCAGAAGGGTGAACACCTTTGCTCATGAGGAAATCTTAAGGAGGAAAACACCGTTGCTCAGTGAGAGCAACTTGAAGAGGAACACACCTTCGCTCACGAAGAGCATCTTAGAGAGAAACCCACCTTTGCTCACGAGGAGCAACTTAGAGAGAAACCCACCTTTGCTCACGAGGAGCAACTTAGAGAGAAGCACCTTTGCTCATGTCCGCCCTTACCCAATTAACCTCGGCGAATTTACCCACCTTTTGCGTGCGTCGTCCGGCGTTCGGTACGTCCGTGATCGTGCGCCCGTCGCCAACAATGTCCTGCACTCCTGAAGGAATAAGGGCAAGTCAAGACTAAGGATCCGACACTCACACCGACTCCCACCCATGTGCGGCGGAGTTTCCCGCCCGGCACTGGCCCGTGCGGCGCACACTCCGCCCGGGCACAGCATCGCGTGGCCCCAGCCCGCGCGGGCGCCCCTCCTGCGGCGGCCCCGCGCGGCCAAGCGCCGCGCGAGTGCGTTGCCCGTGGTGCGGGGCGACCCCGCGCGGCACCAGCCCGCGCGGGCGCCCCACCTGCGGGCGGCCCCGCACGGCCAAGCGCCGCGCGGGTGCCTCGCCCGCGGTGCGGGGGCGACCCCGCGCGGCACCAGCCCGCGCGGGCGCCCCACCTGCGGGCGGCCCCGCGCGGCCAAGCGCCGCGCGGGTGCCTCGCCCGCGGTGCGGGGGCGACCCCGCGCGGCACCAGTCCGCGCGGGCGCCCCACCTGCGGGCGGCCCCGCGCGGCCAAGCGCCGCGCGGGTGCCTCGCCCGCGGTGCGGGGGCGACCCCGCGCGGCACCAGCCCGCGCGGGCGCCCCACCTGCGGGCGGCCCCGCGCGGCCAAGCGCCGCGCGGGTGCCTCGCCCGCGGCGCGGGGGCGACCCCGCGCGGCACCAGCCCGCGCGGGCGCCCCACCTGCGGGCGGCCCCGCGCGGCCAAGCGCCGCGCGGGTGTCTCGCCCGCGGTGCGGGGGCGACCCCGCGCGGCACCAGCCCGCGCGGGCGCCCCACCTGCGGGCGGCCCCGCGCGGCCAAGCGCCGCGCGGGTGCCTCGCCCGCGGCGCGGGGGCGACCCCGCGCGGCACCAGCCCGCGCGGGCGCCCCACCTGCGGGCGGCCCCGCGCGGCCAAGCGCCGCGCGGGTGCCTCGCCCGCGGTGCGGGGGCGACCCCGCGCGGCGCCAGTCCGCGCGGGCGCCCCACCTGCGGGCGGCCCCGCGCGGCCAAGCGCCGCGCGGGTGCCTTGCCCGCGGTGCGGGGGCGACCCCAAGCGGCACCAGCCCGCGCGGGCGCCCCACCTGCGGGCGGCCCCGCGCGGCCAAGCGCCGCGCGGGTGCCTCGCCCGCGGTGCGGGGGCGACCCCGCGCGGCACCAGCCCGCGCGGGCGCCCCACCTGCGGGCGGCCCCGCGCGGCCAAGCGCCGCGCGGGTGCCTCGCCCGCGGTGCGGGGGCGACCCCGCGCGGCACCAGCCCGCGCGGGCGCCCCACCTGCGGGCGGCCCCGCGCGGCCAAGCGCCGCGCGGGTGCCTCGCCCGCGGTGCGGGGCGGCCCCGCGCGGCACCAAGCGCGCGCGGGCGCCCCACCTGCGGGCGGCCCCGCGCGGCCAAGCGCCGCGCGGGTGCCTCGCCCGCGGTGCGGGGCGGCCCCGCGCGGCACCAAGCGCCGCGCGGCGCCCCGCCCGCGGCCGGTCCGGCGGCGGCGGCGGCGGTGTTCCCCGTGAAGACTCTACACAACAAAACTAATAAAAACTCACCTTTGATCCGCCGGAAAAGAGAGGAAGAGGATCGTCCTAACGTTGCCCGGTTGATCCCGCGAGCAAGAACCTCCGTCCTTTCCTCGAAAGCCCCGCCGTCGGTCGTACAAGAGCGAAAAAGGGTTGGGTCCCCGTTTTGTTCTCCTCTTTTTCCCTCTCGTGGTGTCTCTTAAAGAGAAACCCTAGCCGTCCTTCCCTCTCTCTTTTTCCCTCTCGTGATGACTCTTAAAGGGAAACCCTAGCCGCCGAACGAAGGGACCTAGGAGGGAACACCTAAAACCCTAGGTTCCTCAAAGGGTAAGAGAATAATTAATTAATAGGGGCAGATCCAGCGGCTATAATTACCTCGAGAAACGTGCCGATCGTCCGCACGGATTCCGGGGCGCCTAAGTGGGGTCCGAACTTCGGAAAATTATTCCGGGTGAACCGGGAGTCGGAATCTGAAACCGATCGCGCCCCCGTTCTCCATTTCGCGAGCCCTTCGGCCTAAAAATGTCCGCGAGCCCCGACGGATTCTCGGGAAAAACACCAAAAATTGTCCCTCAGTCGGGCAGTCGAAGAAAAAGGGGTAACGGGGAGGGTCACGGAAAAGTCAGGTCTTACATCAGGCCGAGAAGGGATCTGCTAGGTTGGGTTTTTCTAAATCAAACTCTCGCAGAGTTCGGCCTAGAGGAGCGGAACTGGGATTTGGAGATAGGAATTAATACGGTCGAAAGCCGATTGAAAGTTGTATTGCTCAAAGGATGGTTACAGGAGAACGATTACAATTAGAACTACTCGTAGGAAAGCTGTAAGGAAAGTTGTAAATGCGGGTATGAAAAGCTAGCTAGGAAAGCGATAAGAAAAGCTGTAAATGCAGGTATGAAAAGCTAGCTAGGAAAGCGATAAGGAAAGTTGTACATTTAGTTTAAAGCGGTAAGGAAAGCTGTAAATTTAGTCTAGAAAAGATGTAGATGCAAGTATTGAAGGTATTGAATAGCAGGGTGGTCACTGGTTTACGAGATTGTAGGGCGCCTATAATTTTTTTCGTTTAATCTTAGGCGTTATTTACTTATTATTCTCGATCCTTATCCTCAATCGGCTTATAAAGCCGATGACCGATTATTTATCTTATCCGCTTATAATGACCGATTATTTATCTCAATTCTTGTCCTCAATCTTAACCGATTATTTATTCGGTTCTTATCCTCAATCTTAACCGATTATTTATCACGATTTTTATCCTCGACCAGCTTATGAAGCCGATGACCGATCCTCAATCGACTTATAAACCTGATGACTGATTATTTATCTTGGTCTTTATTCTCAATCTTAACCGATTATTTATTTCAGTTCTTATCCTCAATCGGGTTGTGAAGCCGATGACTGATCCTCAATCGGCTTATAAACCCAATAACCTATTATTTATCTCGGTCCCCTTCCTCAATTTTAATCGATTATTTCAAATCAGTTGACTTGTTGACAGATTTTCACACCACTTATCACCTTTGATTTGGTTCAACCGGTTCGGTCATATCGACCGTACCACTTGCCATGTGGCGATTTTTTTGATTTCAACAGTAAGTAATTAGTTTAAATGCTGAAGCCTAAGTATTGTTGACCGACTCAAATTAAATAAATTGAAAGATTTGGTTGTTGACCTATTCAAATCAAAATTCTTATATCTTCCGGCGGTCATGAACTCTATGTCATTGAGCCGGACAAGAATGTCAAAAAGCCTAGAATGGAAGAATATGTGACCCCCGATAGTGATAGTCTGACATCTGAGTAAAATGGAAAAGAGTGAAAAGGTTTATTTCTAAAACTTAGTTGTTTTATATTTTCATTTAAATTTATTTTTTTAAAAAATAATGACGTAGTTAGCATGTTATATTTTTCCAACAATTTACTTATGGTAGGAGATTTTTATTAGTTCTCTATGAATATTACAAATAACACCACTCTTATTGTCAAAAAAGTTTTCACATTTGGTGCTCTTGTCCGAAGATGTTAGAGAGATCTGAACCAATTTGATGGAACATATATATATCTAGGGACACCCATAGTATAAAGAATGAACTTGTAATTTTACCGGCTATTTGGTGGGCGATTTGACTCTAGAGGAATAACTTGATCTTTTGAGATTTGTGTAGAGACTTGAGGTGGATGATTTTGGATACGCAGTCAGTCCTGGGTGCGAGCTTCGTGCTAAATTGGTTTTTCCAATCATGGTTTTTTGGTTTTTGATTTTTTTTTCTTCTATTTTTTCTCCTTTCTTCACTTTTCTCTCTTTTTTCTCTCTCTCTATCTCTTTATTATCGCTCGTGTTAAGATCGTACTGTCTTTCTTTATATAGTATAATTCATCTTCTTAATAAATAAAATAGGTACGTAACTAATTGCTATTTTTTTCTCATAAAACACACCTCTCTATACTTGAATTACATCAACTAACTAGAAAGACATCCTATGCAGTATTTTACTGAACTGTTACAGAATATGTAAATAAAAATAGCATTACTCATTTCCTTTATTCCTTCCCAGGGTAATGTTGTTAGCTGAAAGCAACTTATACTATGTACACATTATCTATATCTATCTATATCTATATCTATCTATACATATATTATTTGATAGTTTGGGTGGGCTCTCTTAATAGGCCATGTTGCCATTAAATCTAAAAAAGTTTGGATGCACCCGTTATACCGTAAACCAAGTTTAAAATATATATTTAAAATAAATTTTTATAGTATAATAAATTATTTAAATATTTCATATTATATATATTATATTATATTTTACTTTACAATATTAATGATCAAATATTTTATTAATTATCTAATATTATATGTGGTGTATAGAATATTGGTATTCATCAGGTGCATCCAAAAATTCCTTCACAGTTTGGCTTTTTATAAAAGCCCCGTTGCACAATCCAAGCCTAAAAAAATTTGCATGCATCCGTTGTACAGTAAACCAAGTTTAAAATATATATCTAAAATAAAATTTTATAGTGCAATAAATTATTTAAATATTTTATATTATATATATTATATCATATTTTATTTTATAATATTAATTATCAAATATTTTATTAATTATCTAATATTATATGTGGTGTATAGAATATTGGTATGTATCATGTGCAAGCAAAAATTCCTTCTATCTTTTAAAATTATGAGTGAATCATATTCAACATTCTCTACACAAGTATATATATTTGTATATACACCACATGCCTAAAATCCTTTAATAGAAATTTTAAAATTAATTCATCAAATATAACTTAAATTATTAAATTTTGTATATCATATATTTTTAATTAAAATTTGATATTAGAATTATTTAATATAAATTGTGGTGTATGAAGTATTAATATACATTAAGTGTATATAATAGTTTCTTTTCTTAAATTTGAATTAAATTTTCCAACTTTAACTTTTTTAAAAATTATTAAATTATTATTTTTTTTTATAAAATAACTATCAAAAACTAAAAATTTGATTGAATTTTAAAATAAAATTATTAATATAATTTAACTTTAAAAATTAAGAAAATATTAATAAAAATATGTATATAAGACTACTTTATAGTTTTTTTTAATATTTCTTTAATTATAATTTTTTAATTTTAAATTTTAATTATCTTAAATATTATTTACCCGCAGCGTAGCGCGGTCCTAATATTCATAAACTCATGATAAAATTCAATCAATAAATAATTAAATTTAATAATTTTTTTTTTTTTTGCTAATATTAAATGTTACTATGTTAATAACACCACCAATTTGTGTATGCCTATGGCGTGAATTAAATAATCCACTAGCTAACTTCACCGAACACACCAACCCTTAATTAAATTTTTAGTGTCATATTCAATATACATCCTTACTCTTCCTTACAGGAAATTGCTTTGCCCACATAAAAATCTGTAATTTTTTACTTGTGCTGATGTGACATTTTCTCATTCTCCATATCAACATTAGGGGTGGCAATCTAGTTCTCACTAAGCTAGCTCATATTTGGCTCGAAATGTATTCGAGATCGTGTTAGGATTTGATTAGATTTATAGTTGAATTTTAGTTAGATTAAGATTAATATTTAAATATGTTCGAGATAAGTTTGTTAAAATTTAAATATTAATTAGAATAAAAATCTATTTAGATTAGAAATTGGATAATTTTTTATGTAAGTTATAAATATAATATAGGTGCTATTACTTGACAGTGGTGTTAATATAGTAATTCCATAGAGGTGGTGGGGAATAGGATTTAGCAAAACCTATATATTGGTGGTCACACTCATGAAGGTGGTGGGGGTTAGGTTTAGCCACACCCCACTATAACAAAATTAGGCTATAGCTACACTTTTAAGTGTTTCTAAAATCTAAAAAAAGTGTCGCTGACAAAAATACCGACACTTATTGTAAGTGTTGCTATATGTGCCGTCGCTAGGGTGTATAGCGACACATTTTTGTAATGTGTCTCAAAAATGTGTCCCTATAACCTAGTTTTGGATATAGATGGAATATAGATAGGACACTTATACAAAAGTGTCACAAACATGTATCCATATAACCTAATTTTGTTGTAGTGCCCATATGGCATGGCCAAGATGTCTATGATTTTGGATGTACGTATGGGTACGTTCAAAGAGAGAAGTCTTCTAGGTTTATAGAAGACGAGAGAAGGGTGTAAGAGATTCAGGAGGAGGGCTCGGGTTGAAGCTACTCTATTGCAGAAGAGGAGTCGGTATAATTCATCTTTTGGTTAATGAATCTTATTTCATCCGCATATTTTCTGTTTTGATTTTTCTTCTTTTTGTGGTTGTGTTGGTTCCAGTTATGTTGAGGGGACGGATTTATGGTAACCCGATTTGGCGCTTTCGTTGCGGAATCCCAACACTAGGCGATACCGACGTGGATTGCGGTACTAGAGCGGGTTGTGGATTCACAGAATCTGGTACCGAGGCGAGTACCGGATTCCCCAACAGATCGTTCGCTTGTTTAACAAATGAATTGAATTTTTTAGCTCGAAATCTTAACGAGCCAAACATGAATTGAGGTTAGCTCGCTTGTCTTCGACCCGATATATATATATATATATATATATATATATATATATATATATATATATATATATATATATATATATATATATATATATATATATATATATATATATATATATATATATATATATAAAGAGAGAGAGAGAGAGAGAGAGAGAGAGAGAGAGTTAAGCAGGAATGCTATCAATAGCAAATAGGTTCCGTTGCCACCTATTTATTTTTGATGATGGAGCTTCCAAATCGACGATCGACACCGTTGAACTTTTGAAAGTATGGAGGCCTCCATACTTGTAAGTTGTTTTCGATAATGGGACATTCGATTTGACGATCAGTTTTGGTTGACATGATCTACAGTGTTGGAACTATCTAGAAACCAAGTTCCGTTAGCCCATGTTTGGATCGAAATGAGCTCGAGATCGATCATTCATTTGATAAACGAACATGAGCTGGGGTCAGCTCGTTCGTGCTCGTCTCTCTCTCTCTCTCTCTCTCTCTCTCTCTCTCTCTCTCTCTCTCTCTCTATATATATATATATATATATATATATATATATGCGCGCGCACACACGCACGCAAACACACACACTACTATACTATCAATAACACTAGAGCCCTGATACTATAGTCTCATTTTCGATTTTAGGGTGTTCAAATCAACGAGCTACTGTCACGCCCCGGCGTCAAAACTGCGACCCGGGCTCGCCAACAGATCCGCCGCCCATACGGGAAGCCCCGTATAGACGAAGCGACTAACCTGCAAAAGATCAACTATACTATACAGATATCAGAGCTGAAAGAAAACTGCTGGAAATGAAAATATATACAACTCAAAACCTCCCCAAAACATAAGTCTCTCGAACTGTAAAATAAAATACAACTCTATACCTCACTACAAAGGTCTCTCAACATGAACTCTCAAAAGTAAAGGGGTACATCTACTCTTTGGACGACGACGACAGGTAGGGATCTATCTCGCGACTCCCTTACCTCGATCAGCCGGATCAGCAACTGGAGCAGCAGGAACAGGAGTAGAAGTCCCTGTGGGAAAAGACACCACGATGGGTGTGAGAACTACGTCCCAAGTAGTTCTCAGTGGGTGCCGCCAACAAGCCCGACGGTCTGCCCACTAAGTCTACTAGAGGCATATAGTAACAATATAAAACTGAAATGGAAGGGCTGGAAAAGTAACTCTACAGCTACTATGCCTCTATCTAGATGCTAAAAAAGTGGAACAGATGGAAACATGATGCATCGACTAACTCACATAGTATACTCATCCAATCTATACTGACTGCCGCATAGGGTCCAGTCAAACCTGCGCCCACCTACTGCCGCACATCCTCAACAGGATGGGTCTACCGTAGGGTGTCCGTGACTGCCAAAACTGGCTCAGCCAAAGGGGCTGCGTCGACAAGTCGCGATAGCAAGTAACAGGCCCAACTCCGGAGTGGCACTCGAGGGGCGCGACCCCACCGAGGAAAGTATCCGCGTATCTCAGTCGAGCTCAATATGGCTGCTATAGTCCAAACCACGATCACAAGATCGACAAACAACACCAACACTCACTCACAGGCTGGAAAACCACACAGCCGGGGCCACCGTCCGCCAGATGGCGCCCACAACAAAACACTAAACTCACAGGAAAGACCGACACCATAAAGGTTCGAAAACCCGATAGGCCGGTGCTTAGAACCCTATCAAACAAGAACAGACTCTAGGCTCCGCCTATCGAAGTTCCCGACCCCCATATAGTTCGGGAACACAACAACCTCGGTACAACACGCAGAAGACACCAACCAGGGCCCGAATGTTTCGGGAGACCTACACCTACAACCCTATCAAACAAGAACAGGTTCCAGGCTCGGCCCTTGTGGCTTCCGTCCCGACAAAGGAATGGCCCCTAGAACCCAGACCACTCGAATCCTTTCGAGTGGGGAGATTTACAGGAAAAAGGTGACATTTGTTATTGAAAACTATTTTCACTCAACCCACATAGGGTGAGGATTAAAAGTAGTACCCTTTTTGAAAAGCTATTTCGTTTTGAGAAAAAATCTATTTTTTTATGATTTTTAGTTCTTTTTAGAGAAACAGTTAGAAAACAAGTGTTTTACCCAAACCTCGAAGGGCTGATGCCTTTGTCCAATCAAACAAGAACAGACTCCAGCGGCCCTTCGATGCTTGGAAGAAAACATTGGTAGACTAAAATCATGTGTATGTTGAAAAGGGTTCTGGGTTCTAGGTCCGGCTAACACTAGTAAACTACTGCCACTAACACAGTGGCGACAACCCAAACAGGGGAAAACAAGACCACCCGGGACCACCGTTTACCCTAAACGGTTCCTGGTACAGACAAGCGACCCACTACAACTACCAGACTCCACTCTGCTCCCAAGCACGAGTGCAAATACATCCCACACTAAAAAGAAGTCTCGACCGCTCGGCCCACTACCCGGGCGAGGATAACACTAAGTCCAGGAATGAAACATAATGTGTGGATGTCTAAACATAAATAACCCTAGCCCAAATGAGGGTTTTCTACTGGTCTGGTTACACATGCAACATATGACGGGGGTGCTAGGTCAGGTTCCAAGATAACAAATATTTAATAGGTGGTAGGAAGCAGAAGAGATCATACGATCATCAGATAAATACAAAGAATATTAACATTCAAATTCTAGCATGCTACCAAGTCCAATCACTATCATGCATGATTCTATATCAATAGAATTAGTGCACAGTCCATAGATCCTGAAAGCAAAGCCACCCACCTGAAGGTGCTAACTGTCCGGAGTCGTACAGCTGAGAATACCCAGAAACAGATATCTCTACTCACCCACCAAGCCAACAGTACAGTAGTAGTGCTCAATACATCCTGGGTACAAGACACAATCCAAAATTACACTTTATTCCACAAAAATTCCAAGTTCAAAAATCTGTGGTGAACAGTCCCTTTAATGTGAAAATTTCATCTATAAAACAATCTCTAAAAATTCTAATAAAAATATGATGGCGATTCTCGCGAAGAGTAGATGTCGATAGAGTCCTGAAACGTCGAAATCCGATGTCCGGATGTGAAGATAAAAATCTGACAAGTGGGTGCTGTCCAAACAGTCCATCAGCCGCAAAGGGGGTTAAAAAACGTACCCAAAACCCCAATAAAAACTCAAATCCAGAAAAAGTGTCCAACACGAAATTTGTAGATATACCTCCCGTGAAACCTCTGCCGCAGAAATTGTCCAAAAATATCGTCGGGGTAGCTCTGTAGACCTCTTATACTGAAGTGCGACGAAAATGGGCCTCCAACAGGAAATTGTCGCTCCGCACCACGATGCAGAAGTCGTCATCGTCGCGGCCTCCAAAAATTCTGAGCTTCCACCGAAAGATGCACAAGAGAAAGAGGATGAACTTTTGTGAAGGGCACCAGGGCAGAAGCACTCGGGAAAAGCTTCTAAAGTGAGGTCCAAGAAGCCTATTTATAGGCCTTTCCCGGAAAAGCCCAAAAAAAGGCAAGTAATGGACTTTCGGCCCCAACTTTCGGGCGCCCGAAACTTTCGGGCGGCTACAGTGTTGGGCCAGCCCAACACTGTTCACGCCCGAAACCACGAGGTGCTGCCACGTGGCCCGCCGAACAGCAAACAGCTGTGCGGGCCACTCACCGGCTGCCACGTATCCACCCACCGCACAGAAAGGCGGTTGGCGCCCGCCAATGAGCGGGTGCCACGTGTCCAGCCGGTTGACCCGCCGACCGGTCGCCGCACGCGCCGGTCGCGCGACGTGGCTCCCACATGCGCACGCAGCCCGAGGCGCCGGCCACGCCTCCCGTGCACCGCGCCTGCTGCGCCCGCGAATGAGAGGGTGACACGTGTCACCTGCACCCGGTCCACGCATCTCACTTGAAATTCCGTGGACCGCGCTGCGTGCACCGACCAACCGGAGGCTGCCACGTGTCCCCCGCCTTGGTCCATGCACCGCCGCGCTCACCCGGTAGACCGCGCGCCTTGAGCCCGCCAATCAGGCGGTGCCACGTGTCCGTGCGGCGGGTCTGTGCACCCAGCCGCGCTACTCTGTGGACCAAGTGCTGCGGACCGGCCAATAACAGGCCGCCACGTGGCAGCCGGCGGTCCACGGCCCCTCCCATGCACCGAAATTCAGCGAAAACTTCCGGGAGTCCGTTTTTGGGCATCCGGACTCAGAATCAAACAAGCAAATAGCCGTTTTCAAGCGTTTTCCCGCGCTGAATCCAAATCCAACCTCTGTTTGGCCCAAAACTATTTCAAAAATTCGGCAAATGCAGCCGAAGGCCAATCCAGCTGTGGATATCACACAGGGTCCATCTGTGGCATCCCTTTGATGCACTATGGACCAGACACACCAACACTAGGTGTTCTACACCACGGTTCATGGGAGAAACTACACGGGGATCGGGGTCACCACAGCTACACCGTTAAATATGATTTAAGATATATGAAGTTCTTAAGAATTAAATTTTATTTTATTTCGACATCGTTTACTTAGTAAGTAAATCATATTAAAATAAACGGTGAAAATTGAACAATCTTTAAAATTTGAGAATAAGACTTTTGAATTCAAGATCAAAGATGCTGACCTTAATCTAGATAGTTTAAAATATTTTCTATCAAAATTTAAATAAACTTAAATTCTTTTTCACCGTTAAACTACAAACTCGTCATAGTAGTCTTTGAAAATTGAGAATTTTTAAATGGTTTGATGATAAAGTAAATTATGTTGAAAAAATATAAAATTTTATTTCTAAAAACTTCTAATATTTTAGATTAGTTTTAATGGTGTGGATTCTTGATTTGAATATTCTAAGGTTGAAAATGAGACTCTAGCACAGAAGCTCCGTTACTAGAGATATTATAGGAGCCTTACTCTCGCACACACTCTCTGTCACGCCCCGGGGTCGAAACTGCGACCCGGGCTCGCCAACAGATCTGCCACCCAGACGGGAAGCCCCGCATAGACGAAGCGTCCAACCTACAAAAGATAATACTACCGCTATACAGATATCAGAGTGGGAAATAAACAGCTGTAAAATAACATCCAAACCACTGTACAACTGGAATAAAGTACAAGATCCATCTCCCATATGTAAATGATACAATATATGATCCACATGAATAGTACAATAAAAGATCCTCCTATACAACATCTATGAATCCAAAAAGCGAGATAACTAAAACAATAAATACAACAGCGTACAGTAAATCCCATAATCCGGGATGGTGCGTCTATCTCACCAAAATATACTACACTGGTAGGGATCTATCTCGCGACTCCCTGTCTTCGGTCTGTTAAGCCAGCTAGAGCAGGGACGGAAGGGGTATGCCTCTGCAAAATTGTGATGATCCGGATCTCCGTGATGGATTTGCAGGATGAGCAGTGGCTTCTGGAGGCATATGTTGTGTGATAGAGTTGGTTGTGCACGAATCGGATTCCAGATTTGAAATCGACGCGAAAATCGGATCAAGTTTGCTTTTTCGGGGACTTTCGGTAAATTTTAGGATTGGAATTTGTTAAGGATTTTGTTTTGGCGTATTTCGTGAAGTGGTATAAATCTTGAAGATTGAAGATGAATAATTGTGGATCAATTACATCAATCTCAAGAAAAATAGATTCAGAATGATCAGGTACGTTTAACTAAATAATTTTGGTGATCCGAATACATTTGTGTAGTTTAGAAACACTTGGAATATGTTTTGATGCATAAAAATAAAAAATTGGACTTTTTGGAAGTTCAGGATCCGGATCAGCCACGTCCAGTCCGGACCCCGAACATGGTTTGGTTAATGCAATTTTTCCAGTCCGGACCACCCCTGTTTCAGGTCGGACCCCGAACCTTAAATTCTGCAAAAAATGCATGAACAGTCCGGACCTCCCCTGTTTCAGTCCGGACCCCGAACTGCATTTTTCAGAAAATCTTCTGAAAAAAGACGACAGTCCGGATCAGACGTAATCCAGTCCGGACCGCCGTGCGGGAAAAATTCTGTTTTGGAAGTTTTTGATGCTTATCTCTTTCCAAGGGTCTCTAATCTATAAATAGACTTTTTATTCATCGTAAAAAGTGATTTTTGATTTCTTGAAAAAGATTTTCTTTTAAGAAAAAGAAAAATCCACAAATATAGAGAAGAAAGGAAAACACGATTAAATTCATGTTTCTTCATCTATATTGTTCAATTTGATTCTAGGGTTTCAAAACTCCTATTTCTTGTAGAATCAAATTGAAGAATACTTAGATGGTATTTCTTGTCTATCATTGATCTAAGTATTCGGAGAATCACCACCAATAATCAAAACAACGATTTTTCCAAAAATCGATGCGAGGATTCGAGTGGCTTGTGGATTCAAGGTGCTACCGCTCTCGTGGATTCGGAGCGAGGCGCGTTCGTGTGATCGAGACGTGCCGCATTGGTGAAGACCGTGGATTCGGTTGGACATCGTGGATTCGGCGTTGAACGTCGTGGATTCGGCGTTGGGACGCAAATTGTGGATTCGAGGAGCGTTTGGAGCGAGCGGAGAAGATCAACTAGGAGCGTATGACAAAGGTTGAGTCGTAGGGTTACGGTAAATCACCTTGTACGTGTTTAATCTTAGTGGATTTCGCCGTGTTATCAGTCCTGTGGTTTTTTACTCCTGTGATGGAGTTTTCCACGTAAATCTTGCGTACTTTATTTATTTTCCTCATTGGGTTATTTTTTTACGCAACGATTTGGTGTGTTTATTATTTTCACCTATTCACCCCCCCTCTAGGTGGTTTTTTCCTTATTCAGATCCATATAATTCATAACCCACAGAATTTAGCGAAACGGACATCAGATTTGGACTCAGCGCGGGAAAACGATGAAAATGGACTATTTACTTGCATTTTTCAGACACCAGAACACTGTTTTACTGTTCACAGGCAGTTACTGTAGCTCGGGCAGCAGCCGGCGGCGGTGGGCAGCGCCGGAGCGCGGCGGCGCGGCGGGGGGCAGGCGCGGCCGCGGGCAGGCGCGGAGAGGCCACGGGCAGCGCGGGTGTGATGACCCGAATATTCGCAGAGCTTTTGTAGTGTGATCAACGACTTCTGGAGACTTATTCGGTGTGATGGAGGTGCATGTGCTCAAATCGGACCTCAGGATTGGACCCAGCGCGTAATTTGGATTAAGATTACCTATCCGGATGCCTTCGATAAATTTTAGAAGTGAAATTTGGCAAAACGAACATGGGATTTGGACTCAGTGCGCAAAAACTATGAAAATGGACTACTTGTATTTTTCGGAGCCCGGATGCCAAAACATGAATTTCGAGGCACTTTGTTACTGTTCCAGTAACCGGGGCAGCGCCGGCGGTGGAGCGCGGCGGCACGGGTGCGGGCAGGCGCGTGCGCGGCGGCGGGAAGGCTGGTCCACGGACTTGGGCGTGCACCGGGACCAACGGACTTCGGCTTGAACACGTGGCGCGCGGGGAGTGCCCGGTCAACGCACGCGTGACAGCGCGCGGGCGCGGCGCACCGTGGACCCCGCCAGGCCACGTGTCGCTCGCTCATTGGCGGGCGCAGCGACCCGGCTGGGCCGCCGTGAACCGCGGCCCATGGTTCCTGCCGTGAACCGCGCTGCCACATGGCGCGCCGCGATTGGCCGGCGCTTGTGCGCCGGGCGCGTGGGGCGCGGATTGGACACGTGGCGCTTCGCGGTTGATTCGGGCGCGCACAGTAGCGTGTCGGGGCCGGATTCGGGCGCCCGAATCCGGCGCCCGAATCCGGATCTTTTTTTTTTTGTTGGGCTGGGCTATAAATAGCCCATTTCTTCTGTCTTTGGGCTTTTTCCCGAGCTCCTCTTGGATTGAGGCCTTAAGGAAGGTTGTTCCTCACCTTGTCCTCTACTTCTTGTTGGATTCCCAGAATTTTTGGAGGCCGCGGCATCGGCGTTTTCTGCGACGCGGCGCACTTCGACGCTCCTTCGATTGTGGCTTCTACCGTCGCATTTCAGTGCGCGAGGCCCCCTGAGCTACCCCAATGGAAATTTGAGCCAATTTTTGTGGCAGCACGTTCACGAGAGGTACGCCTTCGATTTCCGTGCTGATCACTTTGCTTTGTTTCGAGTTTTTGGTGGTGTTCCTGAGGTACCTTTTGACCCCTTGTACTGCTGCGATGTTTGGGACAATGGTGGAGTATTGTTGGGATTTCTCGGCCTACGGGCATTGAATCAGGGCATGTGAGGGCTCGATCGGCATCTACGCTTCGAGAGGAACGCGACCGTATTTTTATCAGATTTTTTAAAGGATTCTTCAAAGGTGATATTTAAGCTTCTTCGTGACTGATTTCCGCAGATTTGCGAGTTGTGGATTGATTGGCTTATCGCGATGTTCTATTTGTATCTTGGCCTACAGGTGTCGGAACGAGAAGTATAAATACTCGATTTGCACCTACTCGTCGCAAGGATCGTAGCCGTAATTTTTTTAGATTTTTCGGAGGACTGCACGCTGTTACGGCTTTTGTGTTGGCATATTTCGTGAGTTGAGTCGGAGTCTTGAAGTGATCAAATTGTCAATCAGCAATCAAAGACTCAGAGAAGATTCAACAAGAGCTCAAGTTGACACTCAGTGTTTTGAGTCTTGAAGATTGAAGATGAAGAATTGTGGATCAATTACATCAATCTCAAGGAAAATGGATTCGGAATGATCAGGTACGTTTAACTAAATAATTTTGGTGATCCGAATACATTTGAGTAGTTTAGAAACACTTGGATAAGTTTTCATTGCATAAAAGTCAAAAACTGTTTTTTTCAGGAAATCCGTTCAGGACTGGAAATTCTGTTCAGGACTGTTTTGTTAATCCAGTCCGGACCGTGGATTCCAGTCCGGACCCCGAACCTTGTTTTTTCAGGATTTGCTGAAAAAAGACGGCAGTCCTGAACCAGTCCGGACCGTCGTGCGGGAAAAATTCTGTTAAGTCAGTTTTTGATGCTTATCTCTTTCCAAAGGTTTCTAATCTATAAATAGACACTTAGGGTTTCTCAAGAACTACCGATTAATTAATAAAACACTTGAGAGCAACCCTAGAGGCTAGGTTTTTATCGTTCTTCTTTATAGCCTCTTTTAGCTCAATTCGACGGTTCTTCCAAGATCTATCTTTCGTCGAAATGATCTAGTCTTTGCTTAGAAATTCCTTCTACGGTTCTTCAATGATAATCTAAGCAAAGGATCACCATCGAAGCTTTTAACAAGTTTGCGTCGTGGATTCGACGTAGCATCGTGGATTCGATGTGTTGAAGGCGTTTCGTGGATTCGAAACGTGTGCTCGTGGATTCGAGTGGCGTTCGTGGATTCGAACGTGTGTAGTGGACGTGCAATCGGTGGAGCGCAAGGTCCGAAGAAGTTGAAGGAGGGGTTGAGTCCGTGGAGTCGGTAATCACCTTGTTATTCTTCTTTTCTTAGTGGATTGTTATTGCGTGTTGGTCCCGTGGTTTTTCTCCTGGATTGGAGTTTCCACGTAAATCTCGGTGTGCTATTTTTATTTTCCGCATTGGTTTTTATTTTGCACTGAGATTGGTTTTATAAGTATTACACCTATTCACCCCCCCTCTAGTTGTTTGATAGTACCTATTTAGATCCTTGTGGATCGTTAATATATAAAAACCTACACACGCAGGTGAAAAATCCCCTTTTCTCTGCTGGTTTGTAAAAACAGCAAGTGCTGTTTTTGGGATGTGTTTGTGGTGTCGTTTGATTGTTGGCTGTGATGTTGGTTGGAGCAGAGGCTTGTACGACCGAGTACCGAGGGTGCGGTTTCGGCGGATTTTGATAGCGTGGCTTCGCACTTCACCAACTTCGGCTTTGCCTACGGAAAGCGTTTCAGGAAGGTTGCTTCGTCTCAAGAACCGGTGGACAGTTCTCTAATTCTATTTGATAGAATGCATGCATGTTTATGTACCCATATATGGTTGAGGGGTAAGCTTAGGAATGGTAATTGTATAAGGAATTGCAAGATAAATATTCATGTTATGACTTATAGGAACTTGCAAGATTTAAATATCCATGATGATGGCTTACCTAAGGGAATATTGCTCTTTTGATTGATAGCATGCATAATTAATGTACAACCAATAGAATTGTGATGTAAGCATGATAATGGCTTAGATCATGTGAATTGACATACTATAGTAGTGATATATTAGCATGCCATGTTAACACATAGTCTTTTATGAGATTTGATTACTCGATGGGGTAGGATGATATATCTATGTGCGGGTATCACTCTGATGATTTACGATGGACCATGGATTATGGACAGGTGTAGTTGACTAGTGATTTTGGCATGTGATTATACCTTTGTGGAGCTACTATTTGTTATACTCCCTTTTATCTTTCTTGAGGACAATTGCATGTTTGTATGGACATCTAGATAGGCCATCTTTTATCGCTACACTATCATGTTGGGACTTGACTTAGTAGAAACCATCTTTACTTCTTTTCTCCTTTTTAGTCAGACATGTGTTTCATGTTGCTCGGGTTCGAGCAGGGGTTTGGGATAGTGTAGTCGAGACTTTGTGTCTGGGACAGGTTGGATTTGTTTGTGGGTTGTGGGGTGTTACGGCAACCACGGATATTAGGCAGTTGACCGGATGTTGGTTGTTGTACTAGATTGTGGATTGTGGGGTGTTGCGGCAACCGCGAACATTGGGCGGTTGACTGGATGTTTACTTGTGCATCGATTGGGGATCGGATCTCTCTAGTGGATAGAGTTTCCCACTTATTGTGTACTTTTGCATCAGATTGGGATCGGGTTCCTTTAGTGGATGGATTTTTTCCACTTTGATCAGAGTCATGATCCAGTCCTGCTATTTTGAGATACTAGACAGAGATACTTGACATGGGTTACTTATTTACTCTAGCGGGTCGCTCCCCTCGAGTGCCACTCCGGAGTAGGCGATTTACACATCGGCCAGTGAGTGCCAGACAGTGAGTGTCGGTCAGTGAGTACCGATTTGTGAGCAGATACTTGAGACAGTTTGAGCAGGCAGTGCTAGTTTTTACTGGTCCATTGATTGGGTTTATTCAGGCAGATACTTTTGTTGTTGCACTCGTGCCTAGGGGCCGAGTGGAGTCTACTAGCTGTGATTAGACCAGTGCTAGTGTTGTTGGGAGCCGTTTGGGTTGACGGTGGTCCCGTGTCGTTGAGAGTACTTCGACCGTTGTGCGAGATGCTTGAGGATCTTGAATCTATCCGTTCTGAGTGAGAGAGCGTGGATTTGGACTATAGCCTGCATGTGCTATTATTCGATAGCGAGTTAGTCCGATTGGACACCCTATGTTGATATACTAGGGAGGCGCAGGCTTGACTGGACCAGATGTGGCAGTCAGTTCGATTGGGTCGATTGAGTACCTCGTGTGTGAGGGTTTGCATATTTTCTATCGGTGTTTCCCATTGAGCATTTAGATAGAGGCATGTAGCTGTTGAGCATCTTCAGCTTTTCTTTCAGTCTTTACTGCATCGTTATCTTATGCCTCTAGTAGACTTAGTGGGCAGACCGTCGGGCTTGGTGGCGGTACCCACTGAGAACTACCTGTTGGTGTAGTTCTCACACCCGTTGGGGGTTCTCCCCCTCTTTTTTCTTTCCTCCTATTTGTTTTGTAGAGTCATTTGCGGGTGTTGCAGATTTTGCTGTTGCTGTTCGAGGCGAGGGAGTCGCGGGCTAGATCCTTATCTGTCTTTGGAGAGTAGCTGTACCCCCACATTGGAGCTTTGTAGTACAGTTAGTAGACTAGTTTTATTTCCACTTTTGAGAGACTATTGTATTGTGAGGATCTGACTTGTACTGACGGTCTGTACACTGATGTATTATTTCAGCTTACCTCTATGTTGAGTTTTGGGTTATTGTATCAGAGGATTTTGTATATGATTATATTTGGGAGAAGGATATTGTATCATTATTTCCAATTATACAGATGGTTGGATTTTAGTTTTACAGTAGTTTTCTTTATAGCTCTGATATCTGTTTAGCAGTAGTACCTTTTTCTTGCAGGTTGGACGCTTCGCCTATGCTGGGTTTTGTATAGGCGGCGGATCTGTTGGCGAGCCCGAGTCGCAGTTTCGACCCCGGGGCGTGACAGCGGGCAGGCGCGGTGCGCGGGCAGGCCGGTCCACGGCCCATGGCGCGTGCACCAGGACCACTGAGATTTGGATTTGCTACGTGGCATCACGCGATTGGTTGGACGGCGTCAACGGCGGGGCGGCGCCACGTGGCAGCTCGTGATTGGCCGACAAGATCCGGAAGACCCGGCGTGTAGACCGGGAGCGTGGACCACGTGAACCACGTGGGGACACGTGGCACTTTCCCATTGGCGGGCGCAAGCCGCCCACGTGCGCGAGGCGTGCGGAGCACCGGGCGGTGGGACATGTGGCGCGATCAGAAACTTTCGGGCGCCCGACGTGGACACCCCGGATGGCCGCCACTTGGATTCGGGCGCGAACTGTGGATTTCAGGCGCCCGAATCCACCCCCTTAACCCGAATTTCTAGTCTTCATGTGTTTTGGCTATAAATAGCCATCTTGGGGCTAGCTTTTGGAGGCTTTCTGAGATCCGATCTTCTAGCCGTTTTCGACAGTGAGTTTCTACTTCAAGTCTTCTTCAATCTTTGGGGTTTTGGAGAATTTTTGGTGATTGTCTGATATTTTTCCCTGCCTGATCTCGAGAGTCGCGACGTTCTTCGACATCGGTTTTTTTCGTCGACTATTCGTCGGAGAGCTCCCCTAAGCTTATCTTTTGGAGTTTTTTTGCCAATCACTCGGCCTACTACACGGGCGAGGAAAACACTATGTCCAGGGATAGAGTATAATGTGTGGATGTCTAAAGCATAAATAAACCTAGCCCAAGTTGGAGTTTTCTACTAGTCTGGTTGAAACATGCAACATATGACAGGGTGCTAGGTCAAAGTTCCAATAATAGTGTTTAGTTCATCTTGAACATAAATAGGGAACTCTATCAGACATGATCTCAATATCAACCAAAATAAACATCATCTCTTTCCCTAACATGCTTCCTAACACATCTCACAATCATGCATGCTTGCTATTCCATAGAATTAGAGAACCGTCCACCGGTTTTGGAGACGAAGCAACCCACCTGGAACGCACAATCCACAACAGTAATAGCCTCCTCACTGCCCGACTCTCTGCAAGATACCCAAATCTGCGAACCACTGCAAAAAGTATCGCATTTAACATCAACGGTAGCAGCTTCAAAAACAACACTTGCTGTTTTGCAAAAATAGCACATAAAATGAGGGATTTCACCTCTGCACAGTCCTCAGAAAAATTCAGAAAAATCACCGTTGCGTTCCTCGCGAAGTGAAGATACGAATTAAGTATTTATATTCCTCAATCCGATACTCATAGGCTGAGAAATCCATAAATACTCCGCCGCTGTCCAAAAATTGTCGCAGAAAATGGGAGTTTAAAGAAGCTCCAGAAAACCCAGTAAAACCTCGAAACAGGCAGAAGTGGTAAATACAAGAGATGTATCCTTACCTGTCGTGAAGAAAATGCCGCAAGAATCACTCAAAAAGTCCCTCGAAGTAGCCCAGGGGAGTCCGCGGACTGAAATACGACAGAAAAGAACACCGGAAGAAGAACGTCGCAGTGCGCCGAATCGCAGAAATTGCCAATGTCGAGATCTCCAAAAATCATCAAATCTCTGTGGGAAATAGAGAACAAGAGAGAGAAACCACGACCAAAAAGGGCTCAGCTCGGGGTTGCTCTAAAAAAATGAAAAGGGAGAGAGAGAGGTATTTATAGAGGCTAAAGGGGGGGGGGGATCACCCCTTTGGGGTGCGTTTTCGGGCGCTCGAAACATTCGGGCCCCGAAAAACTCACCCCGGCCTCCTCTCCACGCAGCGCCAGGATCAGCCCGGGCTCGACGCGTGTCCCGAACACGGGAGAGCGGCGCCTGGCCGATCGGGTGCTGACGCGTGTCCTGACAATGGGGCGAGGCGGGCAGGTGGGTTTGGCTATAAATAGCCATCTTGGGGCTGGCTTTTGGAGGCTTTCTGAGATCCGATCTTCAAGCTGTTTTCGATAGTGAGTTTTTACTTCAAGTCTTCTTCAATCTTTGGGGTTTTGGAGAATTTTTGGTGATCGTTTGATATTTTTTCCTGCCTGATCTCGAGAGTCGCGACGTTCTTCGACATCGGTTTTTTCCGTCGACTCTTTGTCGGAGAGCTCCCCTGAGCTTATCTTTTGGATTTTTTCACCGATTTTTACGGTAGCATTTCCACGATAGGTAGGCCTTCGACTTTGATATTCATTGCTTTGCTCCGTTTTGAGTTTTTATGGGAGTTCGTGCAGCAACTTTAGACCCCATTTTCCTGCGACATTTTTCTGGACAGGGCTGAGGTAATCTTGTAATTTCTCGGCCTACGGGAGGTGGATTTTGGTGTTTAAGGACTCGATCTCTATCTACGCTTCGCGAGGATTGTAACCATATATTTTTTTGGAATTTTTGGAGGGCATCTTACAGGAGGTAATTTCCTGTTTTGTTGATAGATGTGTAATAAAATTATTGTTTTGAGTGATTTGAGCTTACCACGATGTTCGGCTTATATCTCAGCGACCGGGTGGAATTTTCTGTTGATTTTTCATGCGTTGGAATCGTGGGAACCTGAGGATCGCACCCGTTAAATTTCAGCTCTTTTGGACTCAGGATTAACGCGCACAACCGGTGGGTTGGAATTCTTCCAAACTTTATGGAATGCCTTCTAATTCTTTTGAAAGCATGTTTAGCATGCCTAGTTTAGCTGTTTTCTTTATAGTCGATAAAATCTGATAGCTGTCTAGAACATTTCTGAATGACAGACCTGAACCCCAACTATCATCAGTATGATCTTGAGACTTTTTGACACTAGATTGCATGATTGGTTGACATCTGGACTGCATCTGAACTGTTTTAAAAATCGTTGAACCCGTTTTAATGAAAAACTGGCTTTAAAAATAGTTTTTAAACATTGAGATCACCCAGAGGGGTTGGATAGGTTCAGGATGCATGTACCCTCATACCTGGGGGCCGAGGGGATTTTTATAACTCAGTGGATGAGTCGTTCTAGTGCATTGGGGGTTTGAGTGCATTACCAGATTGAGTCGTGGAGGATTCTCCGACCTGATTATGGGTTAGTTGGCATTCGAGTTTCCGATCTGTTTGATCGTGGATCATAGCCTGCAGACGCCGCTTATTGAGCCAGATGAGACACGCTTATTCCTCGGTGGGGTCGCGCCCCTCGAGAGCCGCTCCGGATGCGATGATGATGATGATGTGCCTGATGATGCTGCTTTGCGTGATATTATGATAGTCCGATTGGACACCCTAGTTGATACACTAGGGGCCCTAGTTGATACACTAGGGGGCGCAGGTTTGACTGGACTAGATTTGGCAGTCAGAGAGATTGGGTTGATGTGAGCACCTCGTGAGCGAGTGGATGCATAGCATGTTCATAGTTGAGTATTTTCTTCTGAGCATGATACTTGAGGCATAGTATCTGTAGCTTTCATATCAGCTTTCATATTTCAGATTACCTATCTTATTGCCTCCAGTAGACTTAGTGGGCATATCGTGGATGTTGGTGACGGTACCCACTGAGAACTACGTGTTGGTGTAGTTCTCACACCCGCTGTGGTGACAGGTTTTCCTGAGGTAGCTGTTCCGGCACCGGTTCTGGCGGAGGCAGCAGATCGAGGTAAGGGCGTGGCCGAGTAGCTCCTTACCAGTTTTATTTTAAGAGTCAAAGGTAGATGTACCCTGTCTGAGAGATTTATTTATGTACTGGACAGTTTGAGAGGTTTGATGTATCATGTATTATTTATTAGTCTGGGAGATGACTTTGTATTTTGGATGTGTTTCCTCAGATGTTCAGTGTTGGGATTCTATAGCTACTTATTTTATTTTACAGCTCTGATACATGTTTAGCTATAGATCTGTTTTGCAGGTTAGACGTTTCGTCTGTGCGGAGATTTCCGTGCAGGTGGCGGATCTGTTGGCGAGCTCGGGTCGCAGTTCCGACCCCGGGGCGTGACAAAAACTGTCACCGACAGAGGGTGTGAGAACTACATCTTACAGAAGTATTCAGTGGGTACCGTCTCGAAGACCAACGGTCTGCACACTATGTCTACTAGAGGCATAAGATAACAAAATACTAAAATGAAAGGATAAGCTGGAAAGAAATCTACAGCTATCATGCCTCTATCTACCATGCTCAATTAGAAAAATAGATGATGATATGCAACCACTCAAACACGAGGTGCTTAATCGACCTAATCGTAATCACTGCTCAAAAGGGTCCAGTCAAACTTGCGCCCATCTACTACCACACATCCACCCTAGAACAGAATTTACGTAGGGCGTCCCACACGGACGGCATGACAAGTCGTAATAGCAAAGTAACAGGCCCAGCTCCAGAGCGGCAGTCATATCCATGATAAATCAGATCAACAACGACCAACTCACAATACTAACCCACTGGCTAGAGGTACTCAACAGCCGGGACCGTCGTCAACCCAAACGGCTCCCAAAAAGTAATCCAACTCAACATACTAAAACTCAATGGCTGGAGATACTCTACAGTTGTCGGTTATGGGATCCAAGGATCTAAATAGGGGAAAAACTACCTAGAGAGGGGGGGGGGGTTGAATAGGTGTAAACAATAAAACTCAGAAATCTTTGCGCAAAACTCCATCCACTAGAGAAATTCGATCCCCAATCTGATACACAAGTAGACATCCGGTCAACCGCCCAATGTTCGCGGTCGCCGCAATACCCCACAAATCCACAACCTAGTACAATAGCCAACATCCGGTCAACCGCCAAATATCCGCAGTCGCCGCTATATCCCACAATCCACAATCTGGTGGGACAAATCCCGACTCTATAAGCCCGGCTACACTATCCTACAACCCTGCTCAAACCCGAGCAATATACCACATGTGCCTCGATAAAAGGGAAAAAGGCGCCAACATGGTTTCTCCTAAGTCAAATCCCAATGATAGTGTAGCAGTAGAAGATGGCCTATCTAGATGTCCATACAAGCATGCAAGTGTCCTCATGATGATAAAAGAAAAACAGATATCATTGTTCTCACATTGATTAAAGCATGTTATTCCAGGATAATAATAAATCTCATAATAACACAAAGTACTAACATAGTACATGTCCAATCTATACCTTCATGCATGTTATCCACAATGTACTAATTAGCATTCAACAACGGGGATCACTCTAATATTCCTAGTGAGTAAGTCAAAATGTGAGGTTCACAACAATCACCCACCTCGAAATGTGCAAACCACAACTGTATGAGACTCCTTGTTGTCCATGATCCTCTATCCCCGCAAACCTCCAGATGCGAGAACTACTGCAAAACAGATCGCACACGGCAAAAATGAGCATCTCTAAAACAGTACTTGCTGTTTTGCAAAATAGCACGGAAAATGAAAAAATTCACCTCTGTACAGTCCTCCGAAAAATCAGAAAAAATTACCGTTGCGATCCTCACATCGCGTAGATGCGAATCGAGTACTCGCATGTCCCGTTCCGACACATGTAGGCCAAGATATAAATAAAACACCGCTGCGAGCCAAAAACTTCCACAATCAATAATCTGTAACTTTGAATCCAGAAAAAGTGGAATTATCACCTTTGAAACAATCTCCAAAAATTCCAGAAAATTCACGATGGCGTTCCTCGCGTTGAGTAGATATAAAACGAGTACTCACACTCCTCGTTCCGATGCTCGTGGGCCGAGAAATCCCACAATCACTCTAATGCTTCCAAAATCTCGCCGCAGAAAATGGGGTCACAAGATGGTCCGAAAGACCCAAGAAAAGCTCGGAACGGAGGGAAACTGTAAATACAAGAATCGAAGCCCAGGGGAGTCCACAGACCGAAACGCGACGAAAAAGTCCACCAAGGAAGGAGCGTCGCAGTGCGCCGAATCGCAGTAGACGTCGAAGTAGCGTCCTCCAAAAATCCTGGAACTCCACCAGATAGTGTAGAACAAATGGGTGAACAACTTCTCTGTAGAACTCTCCTTGTGAAACGACCCAGAAAATCCACAAAAGAAGGCCTAAGGGGCCTATTTATAGGCCCAGCCCGAAAAGGGAATTCGGGTTAGGGTTTCAGGCGCATGAAATATTCGGGTGCCAAAATCAGCGCCCAACAGCCCACTAAGGACTGCCCGGATTCACCAGCATCTGACATGTGTCCCCCGAACACGGGACAACGCTGCAAGCGCGCCAGGGCGGCGACGCGTGACCTGCCCCTGGTCAAACGGGTAGGTGGTGCCCGCCAATGGAAGGGCGCCACGTGGCCTGCCCGCGCGACCCGCCAGCCGCGCCCACATACGCCTCGCCGGCCGAGCTGGCTGCCCCCCACATGTGCACGCATCTCGAGGCACCCGCGCGCGCCTCCGTGGACCTCCCGCGTGATCCCGCCAATCAACGGCTGCCACGTGTCCCCGCGCCCGGTCTATGCACTCGCGCGTGGGCGTAATGCGCGCCGGCCACTCCTTGGGCGCCACGTGTCCCCTCGCCGGGACCATGTGCCACCCCGTGCCGCTCCGTGGACCGCGCAACTTGAACCGGCCAATAATAGGCCGCCACGTGGCACCCGGCCGGTCTACGGCCTGCCCCATGCACCCGAATCCATAAAAAACTTCGCGGTGTCCGTTTTTGGGCATCCGGACTTAGAAAAATTCAAGCAAATAGCCATTTTCAAGCGTTTTTCCTCACTGAATAAAAAACCGACCTCAGATCAGCCTAAAACCTCTTCTAAAATTCAGCAAAAGCAGCCGAGAGACAGGCTTGATCCTGGAACCTTACTAAGTCCTTCAAACACATCCACTTGATGCGTTACGGGCCCGACACACCAATAGCAGGTGTTTCACATCGTGAATTCACGGGGAAAAGCTACATGGGGATTTGGGGCTCTACATCCTCCCCCCCCCCTAAAAAGAAGTTTCATCCACGAAACTAAGAAAACAAAACAAACGTACCTCAGCCAGAAGCCTCGAACAAGAAAGGATAGGTATCTCTCATCACCGTCTCTAGCTCCCAAGTGGCCTCACGCTCCTCGTGATTGCTCCACAAAGTCTTCACATATGGTATCGCCTGGTTGCGCAATTTTCTCACCTCGCGAGCCAGAATTCGCAACGGGCGCTCCTCGTATCCAAGTTCCTCCCCGATCTCCAGTGGAGTGAAGTCAATCACGTGCGAAGGATCAAACACATACCTCCTCAAAGTAGAGACGTGGAATACATCATGAACTCCAGCAAGGCGCGGTGGTAGAGCAACTCGGTAAGCAACAGGGCCTACTCTCTCAAGTTCCTCAAAGGGTCCAATAAAATGGGGACTAAGCTTCCCACACAAACTTAACCAATCCTAAGTGTCGGTACCACCCTCCTCCAAAATCCAGGACACACGCTCTCAACTTGTCCTTGAGGGTTTGTACGGTGCGCTCAGACTGTCCATCGGTCTGTGGGTGGAATGCTGTACTAAATCGGAGCTGCGTCTCCAAGGCTGTCTGTAGACTCCTTCAGAAATCGAGACAAACCTTGGGTCTCTATCTGATACAATCGAGGCGGGTACACCAAGCAACCTCACCACCTCAGCTAGGTACAACTGCGCCAGTCGCTCCAAAGGCCCGGCAGCTCCCGCAGATGACTCTACAAAACAAGGGGAAAGAAAAGATAACAAGAATTGGGGTAAGAACTACTATAAACCAGTGCCTCCCCCTAGTGGGTAAAGTCTCAAACTCTGATGTGCCCACTAGGTCTACCAGAGGCGAAAGGGAAAGAAAGGCGGCAAGTTAAGAACATAACTGCTGATAAAAGAACTACCGCTACTATGCCTCTATATGTTGTGCCTGAAAGAGTAACTATATGAATGCATCAGTAAATGTGCCTGCCTAATAAACCCAATCTAACTACCTGGAAAAACTTGCACTACCTGCTCTGCTGTCGAACTCAAGAACTCAGTAGCGAAATCTGCACACATGGCTCGAATCCGCGGGATCGGCACACATGGCTCGCATCCCAATATAAGTATCAGACCGGCACATATGGCTCGGTCATAGGCCTACCTCCGGAGTGGCACTCGAGGGGAGCGACCCACACGAGTAAAGTACCTCTGTCACAAGTATCATGATATAGCAGGACTGCATCACGACTATGATCGAAGTGGGAAACCCATCCGCTAAAGAAAACCCGATCCCCCAATCTGATGCAATAATACTCAAAAAGTGGGAAACACCATCCACTAGAGGAATTCGATCCCCAATCTGATACACAAGTAGACATCTGGTCAACCGCCCAATGTTTGCGGTTGCCGCAATACCCCACAAATCCACAACCTAGTATAATAGCCAACATCCGGTCAACCGCCAAATATCCGCAGACGCCGCAATATCCCACAATCCACAATCTGGTGGGACAAATCCCGACTCTATAAGCCCGGCTACACTATCCTACAACCCTGCTCAAACCCGAGCAATATACCACATGTGCCTCGATAAAAGGAGAAAAGGCGCCAACATGGTTTCTCCTAAGTCAAATCCTAATGATAGTGTAGCAGTAGAAGATGGCCTATCTAGATATCCATACAAGCATGCAAGTGTCCTCATGATGATAGAAGAAAAACAGATATCATTGTTCTCACATTGATTAAAGCATGTTATTCCAGGATAATAATAAATCTCATAATAACACAAAGTTGTTAAGGAATTTGTTTTGGCATATTTCGTGAAAGTGATTAAGTCTTGAAGATTGAAGATGAAGAAGTTTGGATCATATACCTCAATCTCAAGAAAGAAGAATTCAAAAGGATCAGGTACGTTTAACTAAACATTTTTGGTGATCCGAATACTTCTTATAGTGTAGAAACACTTGGATGAATTTTTAATTGCATAAAAATCAAAAACTGGACATGGTATATGTTCAAGATCCGGAACAGGGGACTACAGTCCGGACCCTGAATCTTGGGTAGTTCATGCGCAATTCAGTCCGGAACACACCTGGTTCTGTTCCGGACCCCGAACGTGGGTTTTGCTGAAAATGTATGAACAGTCCGGACCGTGGCATTTCGTTCCGGACCCCGAACGTGTGTTTTTCTAAAAATAGTCTGTTTAGCTATGACAGTCCGGACCGCAGTAATCCAGTCCGGACCTTCGTCCTGAAAAATTCCAGATAAGGTTAGTTTTTGATTCTTATCCTCTTCCAATGGTTTCTAACCTATAAATAAACCCTACGATTCATTTTTTAGGGTAATCCAAAATACGGTCGAAAAAGAGAAATCCACATATAGAGAAGAAAGGAAATAACTAGATTTAATTCTATGTTTCTTCATCTATATTAATTAATTTGATTCTAGGTTTTCATACTCAGATTTTGAGTAGAATCAAATTAATGAATACTTAGATGGTATTTCCGATCTATCTTTGATCTAAGTATTCGGCGGATCATCACCACCCAAAAACAACGATTTTCCCAAAATCGGCGCGTGGATTCGCGTGGCCTTGTGGATTCAAGGTGCTACCGCTCTCGTGGATTCGGAGCGAGGTACGTTCGTGGATTCGAGACGTGCTACTGGGTGAAGACCGTGGATTCGGTCAGACGTTGTGGACTCGACGTTGGAAGCCGTGGATTCGGCGTTGGATGCTAATCGTGGATTCGAGACGCATTGCGGAGCGAGCGGACAAGATCAACTAGGAGCGTATGGAAAAAGGTTGAGTCGTCTGTGAGTGCGTTATATCACCTTTGTACGTGTTATAATTCTAGTGGATTTCACCATGTTATCGGTCCCGTGGTTTTTTACTCCTGGTTTTGGAGTTTTCCACGTAAAAATCTTGCGTGTTATTTCATTTTCGCATTGGGTTTTTATTACGCAAAGATTTTTGAGTGTTTATCGTTTACACCTATTCACCCCCCCCTCTAGGTGGTTTTTCCCCTATTTAGATCCTTATTACAGTATAACCCAACAATTGGTATCAGAGCGGGAATAGGGTTGTAAACAATGGCTGAAGGTGGAAACATCAACAGACCCCCTTTCTTCGATGGAACAAATTATGCCTACTGGAAAGTACGGATGAAAGCATTTTTAATTTCCATCGACGAACGGGTGTGGCAATCTATCGAGTTAGGATGGTCAAATCCAACTGAAGTTATTGTTGATGTTCACACCATCAAACCTAGGTCGAAATGGACCAAGGAAGAGATTGACTCATCTTCTCACAATGGCAAAGGAATTAACGCCTTATTTAATGCTTTGTCTCAAACTGAATTCTCTCGCATCTCAGCATGTGAGACTGCGAAAGAAATCTGGGATTTTCTTCAAGTTACACATGAGGGAACTAACCTTGTGAAGATTCAAAAGCTGCAAATGCTTACGAGCAAGTTTGACTCTATTTTCATGGCAGAAAATGAATCTTTCACAGATTACTATACACGATTGCAAGATATCGTAAACACATGTGCTAACTTGGGAGAGAAAATTTCAGAATTTAAAGTTGTAAGAAAGATTTTAAGGACTCTTCCTGAAAGATTTCGTCCCAAGGTTACGGCCATTGAAACTATTAAACGCCCGGACGAAATCCGTGTAGAAGAATTAGTTGGTTCATTACAAACATATGAAATGACATTTCCTACTAACTATTCTTCGGGAAAGGCATCCTCTTCTAAGTCTTCAGGTTATGCGTTGAAAACAACGAAAGAAGAAGACGCGGATTCATCCTCCTCAGACGATGACGAGAACCTATCTATGGAGGACTTTGAGAAGCAACTTGCTCTCTTGACAAGAAATTTCGCCGAAACTTTCGAAGGGGTAATTCAGGTAAAACTTCATCCTTCGTAAAGTCGAAGAAAGGCAAAGGTTTTTCAAACCACAAGTCAAGAAAACAAGAGAGTTTTTCAAAGGATAAGAAAAGCTCAGAGGGACAAGTCCAATGCTTCAAGTGCCGAGGATACGGCCACATCTCAACGGAGTGTCCCAATAAGAATCCGTCGAAGAAGAAAGCGATGCAAGCCGTCACTTGGGATGACACCTCATCATCAAATCAGTCATCTTCAAGTGATGAAGAAAATAACGCAATGGCGTTCCACGCGTCCACATCTTCACCCTTCATGTGCTTAATGGCAAGTACGTCCGATTCATTGTCCAACTCCTCCCAAGTTGAAAAGAATGCAACGGACGATGAATCGAGTAACTCTGAAGGTGAAGATTTTGCTCTTGCCTATCATAAACTTTTGAGGGATTCAAAGAAACTGGCAAAGCAAAACAAGGGGTTGAGAGGGAGATTGCAGGATCTCGAAGAAGAAGTAAAAAGGGTAACTTCTCTCTCAACTGGTCTTGAAGTAGAAAGGGATAACCTGATAAAAGTAAATGTTTCACTTCAAGATAAAAATGAGCATTTCGAGAAGGAACATGTAAAAATGGTTGATAAAGCTGGTTACTTCTTGAAGCTCTACTCCGAGGCTCGACAAGAAAAAATGGAAATGACGAAGACCATTTTCCAACTTAAAGATGATTTAAAGAGATTTTCTTCTGGAAGGAGCAAGTTGGATAAGATGCTTGGTCTTGGTCAAACAAACCGTTTCGGCCTTGGATACAATCGAACTGAAGATAATTCTAGTTCGGTTGGGACAGTTTTTGTGCCCCAGTCGGTATCTCCTCCTTCGACGACGGAATTCACTACAATTAATGACAACAACCTTACCTCACCTACTTCGGGATCGTCAAGTACAAAGGTATGTTTTCGTTGTGGTTATGCAGGGCACATAAGAAGAAATTGCAAGATTGGAGCGAAAAGATCACATCAAGCACCTCTTGCAACTACTACCAATGAGTTCACTCCCCGGAAATCAAAGAAGGATTTTTCAAAAGAAAAGAACATTAGTAGTACATCAAACAAGACGACGACGTCAAGGAAAAGCGATGAATCAATCAAGATGCTTTCACCTAGGAGAATAACTTCACATTCATTGCCGACGCAGTCCAAAAAGGTTTGGGTGCGCAAAGGTGAAATCTTCCCTTGTCCTGTTGTTCATACTTCTTTGCATGCTTATGACAACTCGTCTTGGTATCTGGATAGTGGATGTTCCCGTCACATGACCGGTGAAAAAAACAGTTTTCAAACTTTAGAGAAAATCTCCGGAGGACATGTTGTTTTCAGAGACGGTCGTTCTTCTAAAATTATTGGAAAAGGAACAATCGCTATTCCAGAAGGCCTGGTTTTGAACAATGTCTTATTTGTTGAAGGCCTAAAGACTAACCTCATTAGTATAAGTCAACTTTGTGACAATGGTTTCTTAGTTAAATTTTCTTCTGTAGAATGTATTGTAACTGATAAGGACCATGCATTCTTTTTGAAAGGGGTTAGATCAGAAAATAATTGCTATGTTGTTTCAAATAAAATTTCTGAAAAATGTAACCTAGTTTCTTTAGATAATGAAACTCTTTGGCATGAAAGACTAGGTCACATAAATTTTAAAGAACTAGCAAGGATTTCAAATAAAGACGTGGTTAAGGGGGTTCCTAAACTTTCCTTTAAAGATAACATTGTGTGTGGAGGTTGTCTAAAGGGAAAACAATCAAGGGTTGCACACAAGAACTTGAACCACGTTGGTACCAATCGGCCCTTAGAATTACTACACATGGACTTAATGGGGCCGACTCGTCAACCATCTTTGGGAGGTAAATGGTACATTTTTCTTTTGGTTGATGATTTCTCTAGATATTCATGGGTAACATTTTTAAAAGAGAAAGCGGATACTTTCGATTCTTTTCATGAGGTTTGTCATCGTATTATGATCGAAAGAAATGAAAAGATCGTTCGTGTTCGAAGTGATAGAGGTGGGGAATTCATTAATTCTAAATTCATTGATTTTTGCACTTCCAACGGCATAAAACATGAATTCTCAGCACCCTATACACCTCAGCAGAATGGTGTAGTCGAGCGCAAAAACAGGGTTGTTCAAGAGATGGCGTGTGTGATGCTTCATAGCCAGAATCTCCCGTTACATTTTTGGGCTGAAGCCGTGAACACCGCCGTCTATGTAATTAATCGAGTGTATTTGCGCCCGGGAACTTTAAATACACCATATGAGCTGTGGTTTTGTAGAAAATCGAATATCAAATATTTTCGTATCTTTGGGAGTCGTTGTTATATTTTGCGTGATCGCGAAAATCTTGGTAAATTCGACTCTCAAAGTGACGAAGGAATTTTCATGGGTTATTCTACAAACTGTAGAGCATATCGGGTATTTAACTTGGAATCTAAAACGATGGTAGAATCTATTAATGTTAAAGTAGATGAAGCTTTTCATTTTGCATCTGATAAATCTACCCCTGATATGTCTCTAGATGATGATACTCCTGTAAATGCATCTTCTCATAATAACTCTTTTGATAAAGTTGATGCATCTAATGGTTCTTCTAGTTTATCTGAAATGCAGGAATCATCACATGTACCTCCGAGTACTCCGTTACCTCAAACGCTATGGATCTCCAAGGATACTCCGGAATCAAACATTATTGGAGACCCACAAGAAGGAGTCAGGACTCGGAGACAGTTGGTTTGTGGAGTCGCATGTTACGTCTCCATGATAGAACCAAAGAACATCGATGAAGCTCTTGAGGATGACTACTGGATTGAAGCAATGCTGGAAGAGCTCCATCAGTTCGAACGAAACAAAGTCTGGGAATTAACGAAGCCTCCGAAGCAACACAACGGGATTGGTACTAAATGGATTTTCAAGAATAAGAAAAACGAGGATGGTACCATTGTCAGGAACAAAGCACGCTTAGTTGCTCAAGGCTA
Organism: Tillandsia leiboldiana; assembly: GCA_029204045.2. Taxonomy (NCBI): domain Eukaryota; kingdom Viridiplantae; phylum Streptophyta; class Magnoliopsida; order Poales; family Bromeliaceae; genus Tillandsia; species Tillandsia leiboldiana. The sequence continues at coordinate 11,259,653 of CM055072.1, forward strand.
CTCACAAATAGAAGGAATAGACTTTGATGAAACGTTCGCCCCGGTAGCTAGACTCGAGTCAATTCGTATTTTATTCGCAATTGCTTGTCTTTTTAAAATAAAACTCTTTCAAATGGACGTTAAGAGCGCGTTTTTAATTGGGTTTTTGAACGAGGAAGTTTATGTGGCTCAACCGAAAGGTTTCATAGACCATAAACAACCTAACCATGTTTTTCGTTTGAAAAAGGCTCTTTACGGTCTAAAACAAGCACCGCAAGCGTGGTATGAAAGGTTGACAAAGCACCTGTAAGACCCGGTCTTTCCTTAACCCTTCTGGTCACCCTCTTCTTGTAATGTCCGACCGAGGGCCTCATTTTGGTGTTTTTCCGGACAGACCGTCGGGGCCCGCAGATAATTTTAGGCGGTAGAGCTCGCGGAGCGGAGCGCGCGGGCGCGATCGGTTTCAATTTTCGACTTCCGGTCTGACCAGAATTAATTCTTGAAGTTGGGGTCCCCTTAGGCGTCTCGGGATCCGTGTTGGCAACCCGCACATCTTTTAAGGTAAACCCTAACTTTTTAGTATATATATAGCCGGATGGGAAAGAGTATTAGGGTTTCTTTTGTTTTTGTGGCCGCCTATTTTCTTTTACTTCTTCCCTCGTAGCCGCCGGCAAGGAGTAACCAAGCACTCGGGCGAGGGTGGATAGGTGGAGGCAAGCGGACGATCCCTCTCCTTCCTCCTCTTTCGCACATCGAGGTGAGTCGGGGTGCGTTTTCGTTCGGGTAATCCTGTTCCCTTCGTTTTGTTGGTCATGAGGAGGGAGGAGGGGCGGCGCCGTCGCGCACCGCCGCGCGCGGGGCCGGCCGCGGGTGGGACGCCCGCGCGGGCGGGTGCCGCGCGGGGTCGCCCCACACCGCGGGCAGCGCGCCCGCGCGGCGCTCGGCTGCGCGGGGCCGCCCGCAGGAGGGGCGCCCGCGTGGGCCGGTGCCGCGCGGGGCCGCCCCGCACCGCGGGCAGCGCGCCCGCGCGGCGCTCGGCCGCGCGGGGCCGCCCGCAGGAGGGGCGCCCGCGCGGGCCGGTGCCGCGCGGGGCCGCCCCGCACCGCGGGCACCGCGCCCGCGCGGCGCTCGGCCGCGCAGGGCCGCCCGCAGGAGGGGCGCCCGCGCGGGCTGGTGCCGCGCGGGGCCGCCCCGCACTGCGGGCAGCGCGCCCGCGCGGCGCTCGGCCGCGCGGGGCCGCCCGCAGGAGGGGCGCCAGCGCGGGCTGGTGCCGCGCGGGGCCGCCCCGCACCGCGGGCAGCGCGCCGCGCGGCGCTCGGCCGCGAGGGGCCGCCCGCAGGAGGGGCGCCCGCGCGGGCTGGTGTCGCGCGTGGCCGCCCCGCACCGCGGGCAGCGCGCCCGCGCGGCGCTCGGCCGCACGGGTCCTCCCGCAGGAGGGGTGCCCGCGCGGGCTGGTGCCGCGCCGGGTCGCCCCGCACCACGGGCAACGCACCCGCGCGGCGCTCGGCCGCGCGGGGCCGCCCGTAGGAGGGGCGCCGCGCGGGCCGGTACCGCGCGGGGTCGCCCCGCACCGCGGGAAGCGCGCCCGCGCGGCGCTCGGCCGCGCGGGGCCGCCCGCAGGAGGGGCGCCCACGCGGGCTGCTTCCGCGCGGGGCTGCGCCCAGGCGGAGTGTGCGCCGCACGGGCCGGTGCCGTGCGGGGAACTCCGCCGCACGCTGTTGGGAGTCGATGTAAGTTTTGGACCTCTAAGTTTTGACTTGCCCATGTTCCTTCAGGAGCGCGGGACGCTGTTGGCGACTGGTGCACAGACGCGGACTGGACGAACGCAGGACGACGCACACAAGGTGGGTACATTCCCGATGATTGTGGGAATAGGGATTTACTGTTAGAAATAGCATGTTGGGGCAAGGTGGAATTGTTAGTCTCCTTCTGATTATGCTCTAACCCTGTTATGTTATTATACTTAATATCAATCTGAGGCTCTAGTTTTGCTACACGCACACCAGCGGTTTGGCCATCGCAAGGGTGTGCTTTTCCGGAAAAGTGGTACGTTGACCCGTGTACCCCACGCGAGGGTGGCGTTAGGAATGGGGGCCCCCATGGGTGGGGGGTGTGAGCGGTGATGTCGAGGCAGGTGCTCGGCGGCCGAGGCAGGTGCTCGGCGGTGGACATCGGGAAAGGTGACCGGCTGGCTCAAGTCTACCTCAGCGAGATTGTGAGGCTACATGGGGTGCCGACAACGATTACCTCGGACAGAGACACAAGGTTTGTTTCGAACTTTTGGCAGAGTCTACAACGAGCCTTGGGGACCAAGTTACACTTCAGCTCAGCCTTTCACCCCCAGACGGATGGGCAATCCGAGCGGGTGATTCAGATACTCGAGGACATGCTTCGAGCCTGCGTACTGGATTTGGGAGACGGATGGTCGCGCTACCTACCCCTTGCAGAGTTCGCTTATAACAACAGCTACCAAGCGAGCATCCAGATGGCGCCGTACGAAGCATTGTACGGCAGACGCTGTAGATCCCCGATCTGTTGGGACGATCTGGGGGAGAGAAAGTTTTTGGGGCCGGACCTGGTGGCTGAGACTGAGGAAAAGGTGCGCCTCATCAGGCGACGATTGGCGACCGCCCAGAGCCGGCAGAAGAGCTATGCAGACCAGAGACGTCGCGACTTGGAATTTCAGGTGGGAGAGCACGTGTTGTTGCGGGTGTCGCCGTCAAAGGGGGTAAAGCGGTTTGGGTTGAGAGGCAAGTTGAGCCCGCGGTACGTGGGGCCGTTTGAGATTCTGGAGCGCATCGGCCCGGTAGCCTACCGCCTCGCCCTACCACCGAACCTGGACCGAGTTCATGATGTGTTCCACGTATCCATGCTTCGGAAGTACCTCCCCGATCCATCGTGAGAGCTTGACGTCTCCGCGATTGAGCTCAAAGAGGATTTAAGTTTCGCGGAAGTACCGGTACGGATCCTAGCCCGGGAGGACAAAAAGCTGCGTAGTCGGACAATTCCCTACGTAAAGGTGCTTTGGAGCAATCAGGAAGAGCGTGAGGCAACTTGGGAACCCGAGTCAAAGATGAGGGAGTGCTACCCGGACCTGTTCGCCGCTGGGGAAGTTTAAGTTTCGGGGACGAAACTTGTTTTTCGCGGTAAGTGGTGTAAGACCCGGCCTTTCCTTAACCCTTCTGGTCACCCTCTTCTTGTAATGTCCGACCGAGGGCCTCATTTTGGTGTTTTTCCGGACAGACCGTCGGGGCTCGCAGATAATTTTAGGCGGTAGAGCTCGCGGAGCGGAGCGCGCGGGCGCGATCGGTTTCAATTTCCGACTTCCGGTCTGACCAGAATTAATTCTTGAAGTTGGGGTCCCCATAGGCGTCTCGGGATCCGTGTTGGCAACCCGCACATCTTTTAAGGTAAACCCTAACTTTTTAGTATATATATAGCCGGATGGGAAAGAGTATTAGGGTTTCTTTTGTTTTTGTGGCCGCCTCTTTTCTTTTACTTCTTCCCTCGTAGCCGCCGGCAAGGAGTAACCAAGCACTCGGGCGAGGGTGGACCGGTGGAGGCAAGCGGACGATCCCTCTCCTTCCTCCTCTTTCGCACATCGAGGTGAGTCGGGGTGCGTTTTCGTTCGGGTAATCCTGTTCCCTTCGTTTTGTTGGTCACGAGGAGGGAGGAGGGGCGGCGCCGTCGCGCACCGCCGCGCGCGGGGCCGGCCGCGGGTGGGGCGCCCGCGCGGGCGGGTGCCGCGCGGGGTCGCCCCACACCGCGGGCAGCGCGCCCGCGCGGCGCTCGGCCGCGCGGGGCCGCCCGCAGGAGGGGCGCCCGCGCGGGCCGGTGCCGCGCGGGGCCGCCCCGCACCGCGGGCAGCGCGCCCGCGCGGCGCTCGGCCGCACGGGGCCGCCCGCAGGAGGGACGCCCGCGCGGGCCGGTGCCGGGCGGGGCCGCCCCGCACCGCGGGCAGCGCGCCCGCGCGGCGCTCGGCCCCGCGGGGCCGCCCGCAGGAGGGGCGCCCGCGCGGGCCGGTGCCGCGCGGGGCCGCCCCGCACTGCGGGCAGCGCGCTCGCGCGGTGCTCGGCCGCGCGGGGCCGCCCGCAGGAGGGGCGCCCGCGCGGGCCGGTGCCGCGCGGGGCCGCCCCGCACCGCGGGCAATGCGCCCGCGCGGCGCTCGGCCGCGCGGGTTTGCCCGCAGGAGGGGCGCCCGCGCGGGCCGGTGCCGCGCGGGGCCGCCCTGCACCGCGGGCAGCGCGCCCGCGTGGCGCTCGGCCGCGCGGGGCCGCCCGCAGGAGGGGCGCCCGCGCGGGCCGGTGCCGTGCGGGGCCGCCCCGCACCGCGGGCAGCGCGCCGCGCGGCGCTCGGCCGCGCGGGGCCGCCCGCAGGAGGGGCGCCCGCGCGGGCTGGTGCCGCGCGGGGCCGCCCCGCACCGCGGGTAGCGCGCCGCGCGGCGCTCGGCCGCGCGGGGCCTCCCGCAGGAGGGGCGCCCGCGCGGGCTGGTGCCGCGCGGGTCCGCCCCGCACCGCGGGCAGCGCGCCCGCGCGGGCTGGTGCCGCGCGGGGCCGCCCCGCACCGCGGGCAGCGCGCCCACACGGCGCTCGGCAGCGCGGGGCCTCCAGCAGGAGGGGTGCCCGCGCGGGCTGGTGCCGCGCGGGGTCGCCCCGCACCGCGGGCAACGCGCCCGCGCGGCGCTCGGCCGCGCGCGGCCGCCCGCAGGAGGGGCGCCGCTCGGGCCGGTGCCGCGCGGGGTCGCCCCGCACCGCGGGCAGCGCGCCCGCGCGGCGCTCGGCCGCGCGGGGCCGCCCGCAGGAGGGGCGCCCGCGCGTGCTGGTGCCGCGCGGGGCTGCGCCCAGGCGGAGTGTGCGCCGCACGGGCCGGTGCCGTGCGGGGAACTCCGCCGCACGCTGTTGGGAGTCGATGTAAGTTTCGGACCTCTAAGTCTTGACTTGCCCATGTTCCTTCAGGAGCGCGGGACGCTGTTGGCGGCTGGTGCACAGACGCGGACTGGACGAACGCAGGACGACGCACACAAGGTGGGTACATTCCCGGGGATTGTGGGAATAGGGATTTACTGTTAGAAATAGCATGTTGGGGCAAGGTGGAATTGTTAGTCTCCTTCTGATTTATCACTAACCCTGTTATGTTATTATACTTAATATCAATCTGAGGCTCAAGTTTTGCTACACGCACACCAGCGGTTTGGCCACCGCATGGGTGTGCTTTTTCGAAAAAGTGGTACGTTGACCCGTGTACCCCACGCGAGGGTGGCGTTAGGAATGGGGGCCCCCATGGGTGGGGGGTGTGAGCGGTGATGTCGAGGCAGGTGCTCGGCGGCCGAGGCAGGTGCTCGGCGGTGGACATCGGGAAAGGTGCCCGATGTTGTTTTGATACAGGGTGTGGTTATGGTGGATGATGCATGAGAGGGATGGTTGCTCCGGTTTTGTGGTTTGCCCTATTATTGTTTCTTTTATGCTTATCATGCTATTTCTAGTCACTGATTTCCCACTCCGTGACAGGTTCGTCCAGGGGCGAGTGCTAGGGCGCCGGTGAGGCCGCGAGAGTGCTGTTCTGGCTTTTAGTGACTTCAGATACAGTGACTTTCCTTTCCCTTTTCTTTTATTACTCATGCTAGCTAGTTGTGGATTGCGACACCCCCGTGGGGTCGAAGTGGATGTTGCCTTTTTCCTTTTTGAATAAACGAATGATTGTTGCATTCTTTCTTACTTGGCCGTTTTAAACAATGAAAAGCAAAGAAAACCGGTTGCGAAAACTACTTTTAAAACATGGGTGTCGTGTGGGCACCGGATTTTACAAACCTTGTGGGATTTATGTGTTTGCGAACTGTTTTCACAAAGATCGGCATCGTGTGGATGCCGTTTTCAAAACCTTGTGATTATTTATCCTTTCAAAACATCGGCCTCTATGTTCTAGGTGAATACTAGAATATCATGTGAGTTGTTTGGTTGTATGTGAACGAGACCCCAACTGATGTGGTTAGAGATTGTATGTGCTACACCTTGTGAGACATTTGTAGTTGAGACGCCGTGCATATACAAAGGAGACTCTGCCCGTTTGCAGAGTGAATTTGTATATGCGGCGGGTCTGGACACGCACCGGGGAGCATTGGTTTACAAAAAAAAAAATATATGGCTGAATCAGGAGCATCGGTGGCTCTTCTTCCGCGCGATTCGAGCCCCGGGGCGTGACAGCACCTTTTGGAGAAGGGCTATACTTGAGGGGGAGCAGACCGGACTCTCTTTGTGAAGCATTATCAGGATAACTTTATTGTGGCACAAATCTATGTCGATGACATTGTATTTGGTGCAACTAGAGACAATGATGCTTCTAAATTCGCAGAAACCATGGAAAGCGAATTTGAGATGTCTATGATGGGCGAACTGACATACTTTCTTGGATTGCAAGTGAAACAAAATGATGAAGGGATCCGTTTGTGCCAATCCAAGTATGCAAGGGAGTTGGCGAAGAAATTTGATTTAGAAAACTCTAAAGATTTTGCGACTCCAATGGGAACTAGCAATAAGGGATTAGGAAGTGAATCTCTTAGTGGGAGTGTAGACGAGAAGCTTTATCGTAGCATGATTGGAAGTCTACTCTACCTCACGGCTAGTCGCCCGGACATATCCTTTAGTGTTGGGATCTGCACGAGATATCAATCAGCACCAAAGGAGGTTCACCTGAAAGCGGTGAAAAGGATCATCCGGTACGTCAAAGGAACCGTGAATTTCGGAATTTGGTATCCTCTGGGAACATCTCTTGACATTATAGGATATTCAGATGCCGATTGGGCAGGATCTGTGGATGATCGGAAAAGTACGAGTGGTGCATGTTTTTATCTTGGCCATTGCCTTGTTGCATGGCATAGTAAAAAGCAAAACTGCATTGCACTCTCGACTGCCGAAGCGGAATATATTTCAGCGGGTAGTTGTTCAACCCAACTCATTTGGATGAAAAGCGTGTTGAGCGACTTCCGAATTTCAGCAACTTCGGTAACAATTCTTTGTGACAACACAAGTGCTATAAATATTTCTAAAAACCCTGTGTTGCACTAAAAAACAAAACACATTGAACTTAGATATCATTTTCTAAGAGAGCTAGTTGAGTCAAATATTCTTCAAATTTCCTACATTTCAACAGAAGATCAATTAGCTGACATTTTAACAAAACCTTTGGATCAAAAATGATTTATTCATTTGCGTAAGGCAATAGGAATGCTTTCCTTGGAATAACTTCTTTTTGAAACCATTGCTTAGGTTAGGTTTTGTTTTGTGTTTTTGTTCCTTATCTATGCTTAGACATTGAACATTAATTGAGCATTAGTACTATTGACTTTAATTGCATCCTTTCATATATTTTGAAATTTATCATGCTTTGGATATCATAATAATTCATTTGATGCAATGATCATTTATGTCAATTAAGTCATATTTGTTTTGATCAAAGTCAATTTCTCTCTCAAATGATCTCTTGGTATAGTTTTTATCTTATTTGACAATTGAGTTGAGTATGAAATCGAGATCAATTTTTGGTTGAATAGCTTATTGTCACGCCCCGGGGGTTCGAATCGCGCGGAAGAGGAGCCACCGATGCCCCTAATTCAGCCATATATTTTTTTTGTAAACCACTACTCCCCGGCGCGTGTCCAGACCCGCCGCATATACAAATTCACTCTGCAAACGGGCAGAGTCTCCTTTGTATATGCACGGCGTCTCAACTACAAAGTGTCTCACAAGGCGTAACACATACAGTCTTTAACCACATCAGTTGGGGTCTCGAACACATACAACCAAACAACTCATATGATCTACTAGTAGCACTTAGGACATAGAGGCCGTTGTTTTGAAAGGATAAATAATCACAAGGTTTTGAAAGCGGCACCCACACGATGCCATCGTTTTGGGAAAAACTATTTCAAAGCCACATAAATCCACAGGGTTTGTAAAATCCGGTGCCCACACGACACCCACGTTTTAAAAGTAATTTTCGCAAACGGTTTTCTTTGCTTTTCATTGTTTAAAACGGCCAAGTAAGAAAAGATATAACAATCATTCGTTTATTTGAGAAAGGAAAAGACAACATCCACTTCGACCCCACGGGGGTGCCGCAATCCACAACTAACTAGCATGAGTAATAAAGGAAAAAGGAAGGTAAAAGTCACTGTATCTGAAGACGATCAGTGTCAGAACAGCACTCTCGCGGCCTCACCGATGCCCTAGCACTCGCCCCTGGACGAACCTGTCACGGAGTGGGAAGTCAGTGACTAGAAATAGTATGATAAGCATAAAAGAACCAAAATAGGGCAAACCACAAAAACCGGAGCACCCGTCCCTCTCATATATCGTCAACGATAACCACACCCTGTATCAAAACAACACCGGGCACCTTTCCAGACCAACGCACCGAGCCCCTACCCCGGTGTCCACCGCCGAGCACCTGCCTCGGCTGTCGAGCACCTGCCTCGACATCACCGCTCACACCCCCCACCCATGAGGGCCCCCATTCCTAACGCCACCGTCGCGTGGGGTACACGGGTCAACGTACCACTTTTCCGGAAAAGCACACCCTTGCGGTGGCCAAACCGCCGGTGTGCGTGTAGCAAAACTAGAGGCTCAGATCGATATTAAGTACAATAATATAACAGGGTTAGTGCATAAACAGGAGGAGACTAACAATTCAACCTTGCCCCAACATACTATTTCTATCATTAAATACCTATTCCCACAATCCCCGGGAATGTACCCACCTTGCGCGCGTCGTCCTGCGCTCGACTCGTCCGCGTCCGTGCACCCGTCGCCAACAACGTGCTGCACTCCTGAAGGAACAAGGGCAAGTCAAGACTAAGGGGTCCGAAACTCACACCGACTCCCAACAACGTGCGGTGGAGTTCCCCGCACGGCACCGGCCCGTGCGGCGCACACTCAGCCTGTGCAGAGCCCCGCGCGGCACCAGCCCGCGCGGGTGACCCAACTGCGGGCGGCCCCGCGCGGCCATGCGGCGCGCGGGCGCGCTGCCCACGGTGCGGGGCGACCCCGCGCGGCACCAGCCCACGCGGGCGCCCTCCCCATGCGGGCGGCCCCGCGCGGCCATGCGCCGTGCGGGCGCGCTGCCCGCGGTGCGGGGCGACCCCGCGCGGCACCAGCCCGCGCGGGCGCCCTACCCATGCGGGCGGCCCCGCGCGGCCATGCGCCGCGTGGGCGCGCTGCCCGCGGTGCGGGGCGACCCCGCGCTGCACGAGCCCGCGCGGGCGCCCCTCCTGCGGGCGGCCCCGCGCGGCCAAGCACCGCGCGGGCGCGCTGACCGCGGTGCGGGGCGACCCCGCGCGGCACCAGCCCGCGCGGGCGCCTCTCCTGCCGGCAGCCCCGCGCGGCCAAGCGCCGCGCGGGCGCGCTGCCCGCAGTGCGGGGCGACCCCGCGCGTCACCAGCCCGCGCGGGCGCCCCTCCTGCGGGCGGCCCTGCGCGGCCAAGCGCCGCGCGGGCGCGCTGCCCGCAGTGCGGGGCGACCCTGCGCGGCACCAGCCCGCGCGGGCGCCCCTCCTACGGGCGGCCCCGCGCGGCCAAGCGCCACGCGGGCGCGCTGCCCGCGGTGTGGGGCGACCCCGCGCGGCACCAGCCCGCGCGGGCGCCCCTCCTGCGGGCGGCCCCGCGCGGCCAAGCGCCGCGCCGGCGCACTGCCCGCGGTGCGGGGCGACCCCGCGCGGCACCAGCCCGCGCGGGCGCCCCACCCGCGGCCGGCCCCGCGGCGGTGGTGCGCGCCGGCACCCCCCCTCCCTCCTCGAAACCACAAAACTAAAAAGGGGAAAACGAACAAGAACGCACCCCAACTCACCTTGGTCCGCCGATGGAGAAGAGGGGGAAGGGGATCTTCCACCCGATGCTTGGCCGGTTCCGCTAGCGAGAAGGTCCTTGGTTCGATCGTCCAAAACCCCGCCGCTCCCTTTTTCCCCCGTGCGTCTCCTCTTTGCCGTACTCTAAGAGAGGAGAAAGAAAGAAGGCGGAATAAAAGAAAACCCTAAGTTCAAAATGCCCCAGCCCAAAAGGTTAAAACATTTACCTCGAGATTCGTGCGGATCGCCAGCACGCATCCTGGGGCGCTTACGGAGGGTTCGACCTTCGTAAATTTATTCTGGATGAACCGGGAGTCGGAAATCGAAACCGATCGCGCCTGCGCGCTCCGCTTCGCGAGCTCTACCGCCTAAAATTATCCACGGGCCCCGACGGTCTGTCGGGAAAAACACCAAAATAAGGCCCTCGGTCGGAGTTTAAAAGAAGAGGGGTGTCGAGATGAGTCAAGAAAGGCCGGGTCTTACACCACTCACCGCTAAGAAACAAGTTTCGTCCCCGAAACTTAACCTTCCCCTGCGGCGAAAAGGTCCGGGTAGCACTCCCTCATCTTCGATTCTGGTTCCCAAGTTGCCACACGCTCTTCTTGATTGCTCCAAAGCACCCTCACGTAGGGAATTGTCCGACCTCGCAGCTTTTTGTCCTCTCGGGCTAGGATCCGCACCGGTACTTCCTCGAAGCTTAAGTCCTCTTTAAGCTCAATTGCGGAGACGTCGAGCACTCGCGATGGATCGGGGAGGTACTTCCGAAGCATGGATACGTGGAACACGTCATGAACTCGGTCATGGTTCGGCGGTAGGGCGTGGCGGTAGGCTACCGGGCCGATGCGCTCAAGAATCTCGAACGGCCCCACGTACCGCGGGCTCAACTTGCCTCTCAACCCAAACCGCTTCACCCCTTTTGACGGCGACACCCGCAACAACACGTGCTCTCCCACCTGGAATTCCAAGTCGCGACGTCTCCGGTCTGCATAGCTCTTCTGCCGGCTCTGGGCGGTCGCCAATCGTTGCCTGATGAGGCGCACCTTTTCCTCAGTTTCAACCACCAAGTCCGGCCCCAAAAATTTTCGCTCCCCCAGATCGTCCCAACAGATCGGGGATCTACAGCGTCTGCCGTACACTGCTTCGTACGGCGCCATCTGGATGCTCGCTTGGTAGCTGTTGTTATAAGCGAACTCTGCAAGGGGTAGGTAGCGCGACCATCCGTCTCCCATATCCAGTACGCAAGCTCGGAGCATGTCCTCGAGTATCTGAATCACCCGCTCGGATTGTCCATCCGTCTGGGGGTGAAAAGCTGAGCTGGAGTGTAACTTGGTCCCCAAGGCCCGTTGTAGACTCTGCCAAAAGTTTGAAACGAACCTTGTGTCTCTGTCTGAAGTAATCGATGCTGGCACCCCGTGAAGCCTCACGATCTCGCCGATGTAGACTTGAGCCAGTCGGTCGCGTGTCCAGGTTGTGTGGATCGGGAGGAAATGAGCTGACTTCGTTAGCCGATCCAGAACAACCCAGATAGCATCGTGTCCCTGCTGCGAACGTGGAAATCCGGTGACGAAGTCCATCGTGATTCGCTCCCATTTCCATTCGGGCACAGGTAGAGGTTGCAATTTACCCGCTGGTCGTTGATGCTCGGCCTTCACCTGTTGGCAAATCAAGCAGTGTGCCACGAACAGCGTCACGTCTCTCTTCAATCCTGTGTTGGGTCGTATATAATACGGATCTAAATAGGGGAAGAAACACCTAGAGGGGGGTGAATAGGTGTAAACGTATAAACACTCAAAAATCGTTGCGATAAAAAACCCAATGCGGAAATGAAAATAACTCGCAAGATTTTTACGTGGAAAACTCCATCACCGGAGTAAAAAAACCACGGGACCGATAACACGGCAGAAATCCACTAGAATTAAAACACGTACAAGGTGATTTACCGTACACACTTACGACTCAACCTTTTCCATACGCTCCTAGAGGATCTTCTCCGCTCGCTCCAGACGCTTCTCGAATCCACGATCTGCGCCCAACGCCGAATCCACGGCGTCCAACGTCGAATCCACGACGTCCGACCGAATCCACGGTCTTCACCCAATAGCACCCTTCGAATCCACGAACGTGCCTCGCTCCGAATCCACGAGAGCGAATGAACCTTGAATCCACAAGGACACGCGAATCCACGCGCCGATTTTGGGGTAATCGTTGTTTTTTGGGTGGTGATGATCCGCCGAATACTTAGATCAAAGATAGATCGGAAATACCATCTAAGTATTCATTAGTTTGATTCAACTCAAGATGTGAGTATGAAAACCTAGAATCAAACTAATCAATATAGATGAAGAAACATAGAGTATTCTCTAATGATTTCCTTTCTTCTCTATATGTGGATCTATAGCCGTATAAGATGATATATGAAAATGACGGCTATGTGGATTGACCCTAGAAAGAAAGACATAGGGTCTATTTATAGGTTAGAAACCCTAGGAAGGAGATAAGAATCAAAAACCTGCCATTTCTGGAATTTTACGGACGGCGATCCGGATCGTGATAACTGAGATCCGGATCGTCATAACGAAACAGCCAATTCCAGAAAAACGAAGGTTCGGGATCCGGATCATGTGACTACGATCCGGATCGTTCATACAGTTCACCAAACATCAACGTTCGGGATCCGGATTGCGAAGCAAGATCCGGATCGTTCAAGGTAGATGGTAAACTCAACGTTCGGGATCCGGATCAAGAGACTACGATCCGGATTGCGACGATGTATGAACGAACCACCTTCGGGATCCGGATCGAACAGCCTGATCCGGATCCTGAACATGTCCCAAGTCCAGTTTTTGATTTTTATGCAATGAAAGATTCTTCCAAGTGTTTCTACACTACAAGAAGTATTCGGATCACACAAATTCTTTAGTTAAACATACCTGATCCTTTTGAATTCTTCTTTCTTGAGATTGAGTTAAATGATCCAACTTTCTTCACCTTCAATCTTCAGGACTTGAAACTTTCACGAAACTACACCAACTCAAATTCCGTAACAATCTCCCCCTTTGGCGGTTTCGTGACAAAACACAGATCCACTAAAGAAAATTCAAAAGATATTTTTGTTGCTATCACCATACAACAAAAATTTACAATGGAGATCCAAAATACAATACATGAGTTAAACTCCTAAAACAGACTCTAGACTTAGACATCTGTACTCTCTGCAAAAAGAAATCATTCTTGACAAAAGAAATCGTTAGATACCTCAAGAATTTTGTATCATTCAAAAACCACAAACAGAGATGAAGTTTAAACTCATTTATACTTACCATGACATTTATATTCAGATATGTAAACTGATCATAGTTAAAAAACACCAACATATCTTCTTTGCACGTAAAAACCAAATGTCATGAACATGTTTGTGACAAACTAATACATATATAGATATGTAATTGATCAGAGTTAAGAACCAACATATCTTCTATGCAATCAAAAACCAAGTGTCACAAACTTGTTAGTGAACATCAACTTGTTAGTTATATTACATGCCCAAATAGTTAGCAAATAGTTAGTCGAGGCATGCGTTCATACAGCTGAAAAACCTCAAGTTGAGAATGGAAGTTGGAGTAATACTTACCTTGATATTCATTCAGTTTTCATATCAAACATTGTTCACTTACCTTGATGTTTCATGCAGTCAACATTGTTCAAAGTTCTCTCTAACTCTCTCCCCCTTTTTGTCACAAAACAAAGCCAAAATGTAGTTAAGACTACGAAATGTGAGGAGAGTAAAAAGTTCCAATAAAATGTAAAACCTGAGAACTAAGCTAACGTAAGTATAAAACTAAATCCTAAAATCGTAATCCTGCACAAAAGGAAAGGAAGGTGCAGTTCAGTCGGAGGAGTCTGAGCTGGTACAACTCAGCTTGCTCAAAATCCCTTTAAGCAATGTCGAAATAGTTGAACACTTCTTCTTGATCTTCTTGTGATCAGAGGAAATCTGCTGAAGTTCTTTCGATGTCCTCTCTTGTGCAGCCGAGAGTCTTTGTTGTTCCTGGCGAAGCGATTCCAATACAGCAGTGTCTGTATCCTGTCTTTTCGAGTGTGATGGATGCTGTCTAGAAGCAGATGGTGCATCCAATCCCGTAACCCATGGAGATTCAGTTTGTAGAACCCCAGAGAGTGAGCGAGCTCTAGTAAGAGGCCTACTATGAAAACTTTCACTTCTTAGGACATTCTTTCGTCTTCTATATTGCTTAGTTGTTGATGCAGATTTCATAAGCCTTTTGCCTTTGACAAATTTCCTGTTTTGCTCATCAATCTTCTGTTGAACATCTTTGAAGAATTCATCCCATTCTTCAGTATCGTACTCTGAGCTGTCCTCCCTGCCTTCGGTTGTCTTATCTCCTGTTGAAATATCTGGTTCCTCTTTTTCAGATGTACTCTTGTGCACCATTGTGACTAGTAACAGGATTAACCAAGAGAGTGACAATGATCAAAGTGCTTGAGTTAAGAAGGTGTCCTGTGAAAACCAACTCAAGAACACAAAAATTCTTAGTTTTCAAAAATTGAAAAAATTGTACCCAAACAATCATAATCATGTAGAGAGACTAAGAATCAAATTAGTTTTGCAAAAGGACTTTTAAAAATAGATCAATTGCATGAATTTCGAAAATCCTTATTATATGCCTTAAAACCGAAATTTTAGAAATCGAAGCCTAAAAATCCGTTAATCAGGAGAAAACCTAGCATATAATCAAAACTAAACAACCCAGAGTTCTTATTTCAAAAGAAATTTGATCAAAAACCATCCACAAACAAAATCGATCCAAGAATTTCGTACGTTTGAGGAGGAAAAGAGAAAAAACGGTGAAAAACCGAGATTTTGATCAATAAAACTTACTTGGAACTGAAGAACTTGAGTTAGAAAGCTTCCAAGGAGGATGAAATCTAGAGAGAAGCGCTCTGGAAACTTTTGAACAAAAGATTGGAGTAAAAGAAATCAAAACCCTTTTGTTCTTTATAAAAACCTAGCCGCGATCCGGATCCTCCCGAGCTTGCGATCCGGATCGGCTACCCGCAGTGAAAAAAAAAAAAAAAAAAAAAAAAAAAAAAAAAACTGCGTTCGGGATCCGGATCGGCAGGTCCAATCCGGATCGTCAGCCCGCAGGAGAAAACCTGCGTTCGGGATCCGGATCACCTTGCCCGATCCGGATCGGCCCCAACTTTTTCTTTAGAAAAATTTCAGAGAAATTCAAGAAAAACCAGAAAAAGATTGTAAGCACAAAGGTGTATCAACTTTAAACAAAAAGCATCGTTTCACACAACAAGAATTAGATTATGCCAAATCTATCAGTAATATCCAAAAATGAAACGAAAATTTACAAGAATTAAATCCCTTAAAGTTGAACACCTTCAATTACATCTAACTTGATCTTATGAGTAATGCCTTTATCAAATAATCAATTCGGTAAAGAAAATGAAATACAAAGATCAATAGATGTTTGAAATCCCAAATATGGTAGATAATATTTCTAGACAATCTGTTGAAGAGAGTGGCTCTTTGAGCATCTTTCTTTAAAATCCCACCTTATACCAACCTTGAAATTTGACAGAGTCAAGTATTTCAACATGCATTTTACTTAATCAAAAATTTGAACAACCATGCTTGGTATACATGTGGTAGCTGCACACAATACTCGGACGACCGAGGTGGTAGCTCTTTCCTCCATGTGGTGGTAGTTTTCACACTCCTCATTGGGATGTAACTCTTTCCACATCTTTTGAGCATTTTACATTATCTTTGACTCCCCCTCAATTGGCTATCAATTATTTAAGATATAAAGTATTCAACCAAAAATTGATCTCGATTTCATACTCGACTAAACAGTCAAATAAGATAATGACTATACCAAGAGATCATTGAGAGAGAAATTGACTTTGATCACTTTAGAAGATGATTTAATTAACATAAACGATCATTGCAACAAAGAAATATTATGATGGCAAAAGCATAATAAATTTCTAAATGTGTGAACAGATGCAATTAAAGTCAATTAAGATCTATGCTCAATTACTATCCTATGTATAAACATAGATATTGAATAGAACAAAACAAATACAAAACCTATTTTAAGCAAAGGTTTCAAAAAGAAGTTTATTTCAAAGAAAGCATACCAATTGCTTTTCGCAAATGAATAAAACGTTTTTGATCCAAAGGTTTTGTTAAAAAGTCAGCTAATTGATCTTCAGTTGAAATATATGAAAGTTGAAGAGTATTTGATTCAACTAGCTCTCTAAGAAAATGATATCTAAGTTCAATATGTTTTGTTCTAGAGTGCAACACAGGGTTTTTAGAAATGTTAATTGCACTTGTGTTGTCACAAAGAATTGTTACCGAAGATGCTGAAATGCGGAAGTCACTCAATACGCTTTTCATCCAAATGAGTTGAGTTGAGCAACTTCCAGCTGAAATGTATTCCGCTTCGGCAGTCGAGAGTGCTATGCAATTCTGCTTTTTACTGTGCCATGCAACAAGGCAATGGCCAAGATAGAAGCATGCACCACTCGTGCTTTTCCGATCATCCACTGATCCTGCCCAATCGGCATCTGAGTATCCAACAATGTCCAGACTTGTTCCCATAGGATACCAAATTCCGAAATTAATTGATCCTTTGATGTACCGGATGATCCGTTTCACCGCTTTCAGGTGAACTTCCTTTGGTGCTGATTGATATCTCGCGCAAATCCCAACACTAAAGGATATATCCGGGCGACTAGCCGTGAGGTAAAGTAGACTTCCAATCATACTTCTATACAGTTTCTCGTCTACATTCTCACTAAGTGATTCACTTCCAAGTCCCTTGTGGCTAGTTCCCATTGGAGTTGGAAAATCTTTACAATTTTCTAGATCAAACTTTTTGACCAACTCCAGTGCATACTTGGATTGACTCAAGTGAATACCTTCATCATTTTGTTTAATTTGCAATCCAAGAAAATAAGACAGTTCGCCCATCATGGACATCTCAAATTCGCTTTCCATGGTCTCCGCGAATTTAGAAGCATCATTATCTTTTGTTGCACCAAATACAATGTCATCGACATAGATTTGTGCTACAATGAAATTATTTTGATAATGCTTCACAAAGAGAGTCCTGTCAGCTCCCCCTCGAGTATAGCCCTTCTCCAAAAGGTGCTTTGTTAACCTTTCGTACCATGCTCGCGGTGCTTGTTTCAGACCGTAAAGAGCCTTTTTCAAACGAAAAACATGGTTAGGTTGTTTATGATCTACAAAACCTTTCGGTTGAGCTACATAAACTTCCTCATTTAAAAACCCATTTAGAAATGCGCTCTTGACGTCCATTTGAAATAATTTGATTTTAAAATGACAAGCAATAGCAAACAATATACGAATGGACTCGAGTCTAGCTACAGGGGCGAAAGTTTCGTCAAAGTCTATACCTTCTACTTGAGAGTAGCCTTGAGCAACTAGTCGTGCCTTGTTCCTGATGATAGTACCATCTTCATCTTTCTTGTTCTTGAAGATCCATTTGGTACCTATCACATTATGTTGCTTTGGAGGCTTCGTTAATTCCCAGACTTTGTTTCGCTCAAATTGATGGAGCTCTTCCTGCATTGCTTTAATCCAGTAGTCATCCTGAAGAGCTTCATCTATTGTCTTTGGTTCGATTAAAGATACGTAGCAAGCAAATCCGCAAACCAACTGCCTTCGAGTTCTAACTCCTTCTTGTGGATCTCCAATGATGTTCGATTCCGGATGATCCTTGGAGATTCGTAGCGTTTGTTGAAACGGAGTACTCGGAGGTACACGAGATGATTCCTGCACATCAGATAAACTAGAAGAACCATTAGATGCATCATTAATATTGGAAGTATTATTATGAGAAGATGCACTAGCAGGAGAATCATCATCTAGAGAGATATCGAGGGTAGATTTTTCAGATTCAAAATGAGAAGCTTCATCTACTTTAACATTTATAGATTCTACGATCGTCTTAGATTCAATGTTAAATACTCGATATGCTCTGCTATTCGTAGAATAACCCAAAAAGATCCCTTCATCACTTCGAGAGTCGAACTTTCCAAGATTTTCACGGTCACGTAAGATGTAACATCGACTCCCGAAGATACGAAAGTACTTGATATCCGGTTTTCTACTAAACCACAGCTCATATGGTGTATTCAAGGTTCCTGGGCGCAAATACACTCTGTTAATGACATAGACAGCGGTGTTCACAGCTTCAGCCCAAAAATGTAGCGGTAATTTCCGGCTATGAAGCATCACACGCGCCATCTCTTGAACAACCCTGTTTTTGCGCTCAACAACACCATTCTGCTGAGGTGTATAGGGTGCCGAGAATTCATGTTTAATGCCATTTGAAGTACAAAAGTCAATGAATTTTGAATTTATGAATTCTCCACCCCTATCACTTCTAACACGAATGATCTTTTCATTCTTTTCAATCATAATACGATGGCAAATCTCATGAAAAGAGTCAAACGTATCAGCTTTCTCTCTCAGAAATGCTACCCAAGAAAACCGAGAGAAATCATCAACCAATAAGAAAATATACCATTTACCTCCCAAAGATGGTTGACGAGTTGGTCCCATTAAATCCATGTGCAAAAGTTCCAAAGGCCGTTTTGTACCGATGTGGTTCAAGCTCTTGTGTGCAGTCCTGGACTGTTTTCCCTTTTGACAGCCACCACACACAATGTTTTGTTTAAATAAAAGTTTTGGAATCCCCTTGACCACGTCCTTGTTTGAAATTCTAATAAGTTCCTTAAAATTTAAGTGACCTAGCCTTTCATGCCAAAGAGTTTCATTATTCAAAGCAGCTAAGTTACAATTTTCAGAAAATTTATTAGGAACAACATAACAATTGTTTTCCGATCTAACCCCTTTTAAAAAGAAGACATGGTCCTTATCAGTTACAACGCATTCAACAGATGAAAAGTTAACTGAAAAACCATTGTCGCAAAGTTGACTTATGCTTATGAGGTTAGTCTTAAGGCCATCAACAAATAAGACGTTTTTCAAAATCGGGCCATCTGGAATAGCTACCGTCCCTTTTCCAACAATTTTGGAAGATCGACCGTCTCCGAAAACAACGTGTCCTCCGGAGATTTTCTCAAGATTTTGAAAACTATTTTTGTCACCGGTCATGTGACGGGAACACCCGCTATCCAGATACCAAGACGAGCTATCATATGCATGCAAGGAAATATTGGAAACAAGACAAGGGAAAATTTCACCTTTGCGCACCCAAACCTTTTTGGAATGCGTCTGTAATGGTCGTGAAGTTTTGTGCCTAGGTGAAAGCGTCTTGTTAAAACGATTGTTGCTCCTTGATGAAGTCGTCTTGCGCGGTGAACTACCAAGTCTCTTTTCATTTGAAAAGTTTTGCTTTGATTTCCGGAAAGGAGCCTTTTTGGTAGTTGATGCAAGAGGTGCTTGAGATGAGCGTTCAACTCCCGTCTTGCAATATCTTCTTATGTGCCCTGAAACACCACAACGAAAACATACCTTAGATCTTGACGATCCCAAAGAGGATGAAGTAGGTTTGTTGTCGTTGTTTGTCTTGAATTCCGGTGTCGGAGGAGGAGATACCGACTGAGGCACAAAAACTGTCTCACTCGAACTTGGACTGTTTCCAGTTTGAGTGTATCCGAGGCCGAACCTATTTGATTGACCAAGACCAAGAAGTCTATCCAACTTACTCCTTCCTGAAGAGAATCGCTGTAAGTCATTCTTGAGTTGGAAAATGGTCTTTGTCATTTCCAGGTTATCCTGTCGAGCCTCGTTGTAGAGCTTTGAAAAGTGATTCGCGTTATCCACCAGATTTGTATGTTCCTTTTCAAGTTGCTCATTGGACTCTTGAAGGGAAGCATTTTCTTTTATCAGGTTTTCCCTTTCCACTTCAAGAGCGTTTGAGAGAGAAGTCGCTCTTTTTGCTTCTTCTTCGAGATCATGCAATCTCCCTCTCAAACTCTTGTTTTGCTTAGCCACTTTCTTTGAGTCCCTCAAAAGTCTGTGGTAGGCTAGAGCAAAATCTTCACCTTCCGAATCATCCGATTCGTTGTCCGTTGCGTTCTTTTCAACAGTGGAGTTGGACAACGACTCAGATGTACTTGCCATAAAGCACATGAAGGGTGAAGATACGGACGCATGGAATGCCGTGGAGCTCTTTTCTTCATCACTCGAAGACGACTCATTTGACGTTGAGTTGTCATCCCAAGTGACGACTTGCATCGCCTTCTTCTTTGCCAGATACTTGTTAGGACACTCCGTTGCAATGTGGCCATAGCCTCGACATTTGAAGCATTGCAGTTGTCCTTCTGAACTTTTCTTATCCTTTGAGAAGTTCTCCTGCTTTCTTGACTTGTGACTTGGAGTACCCTTGCCTTTGTTCCACTTTCCGAAGGATGGAGATTTGCTTGAATTACCCCTTCGAAAGTTGCGGCGAAAATTCCTTGTCAAGAGAGCGAGCTGCTTCTCAAATTCCTCCATAGAAAGGTTCTCGTCATCGTCCGAGGAGGATGTATCCGCGTCTTCTTCCTTAGTTGTTTTCAACGCATAACCTGAAGACTTAGAAGTGGATGCTTTTCCAGAAGAATTGTTAGTATTAAAAGTCATTTCATAAGTTTGTAATGAACCAACTAATTCTTCTACACGTATTTCGTCCGGGTGTTTAATAGTTTCAATGGCAGTAACCTTTGGGCGAAATCGTTCAGGAAGAGTTCTTAAGATTTTTCTTACAATCTTAAATTCTGGAATCTTCTCTCCCAGATTAGCACATGAGTTTACGATGTCTTGCAATCGTGTATAGTAGTCCGTGAAAGATTCATTTTCTGCCATCAAGATAGAGTCAAACTTGCTCGTAAGCATCTGCAGTTTCTGAATCTTCACGAGGTTAGTTCCCTCATGTGTAACCTGGAGAACATCCCAGATTTCTTTCGCAGTCTCACATGCCGAGACGCGAGAGAATTCAGTTTGAGATAAGGCATTAAAAATAGCATTAATTCCCTTGCCATTGTAAGAAGATAACTCAAACTCTTCCTTGGTCCATTTCGACCTAGGTTTTAAGGTGTGAACATCAGAGATAAGTTCAGTTGGATTAGTCCATCCTGATTCAATTGAATGCCACACCCTTTCGTCGATGGAAGATAAAAAGGCTTTCATCCGTACTTTCCAGTACGCATAATTTGTTCCATCAAAGAAAGGGGGTCGATTGATGTTTCCACCTTCAACCATTGTTCACAACCCTATTCCCGCTCTGATACCACTTGTTGGGTCGTATATAATACGGATCTAAATAGGGGAAGAAACACCTAGAGGGGGGTGAATAGGTGTAAACGTATAAACACTCAAAAATCGTTGCGATAAAAAACCCAATGCGGAAATGAAAATAACTCGCAAGATTTTTACGTGGAAAACTCCATCACCGGAGTAAAAAAACCACGGGACCGATAACACGGCAGAAATCCACTAGAATTAAAACACGTACAAGGTGATTTACCGTACACACTTACGACTCAACCTTTTCCATACGCTCCTAGAGGATCTTCTCCGCTCGCTCCAGACGCTTCTCGAATCCACGATCTGCGCCCAACGCCGAATCCACGGCGTCCAACGTCGAATCCACGACGTCCGACCGAATCCACGGTCTTCACCCAATAGCACCCTTCGAATCCACGAACGTGCCTCGCTCCGAATCCACGAGAGCGAATGAACCTTGAATCCACAAGGACACGCGAATCCACGCGCCGATTTTGGGGTAATCGTTGTTTTTTGGGTGGTGATGATCCGCCGAATACTTAGATCAAAGATAGATCGGAAATACCATCTAAGTATTCATTAGTTTGATTCAACTCAAGATGTGAGTATGAAAACCTAGAATCAAACTAATCAATATAGATGAAGAAACATAGAGTATTCTCTAATGATTTCCTTTCTTCTCTATATGTGGATCTATAGCCGTATAAGATGATATATGAAAATGACGGCTATGTGGATTGACCCTAGAAAGAAAGACATAGGGTCTATTTATAGGTTAGAAACCCTAGGAAGGAGATAAGAATCAAAAACCTGCCATTTCTGGAATTTTACGGACGGCGATCCGGATCGTGATAACTGAGATCCGGATCGTCATAACGAAACAACCAATTCCAGAAAAATGAAGGTTCGGGATCCGGATCATGTGACTACGATCCGGATCGTTCATACAGTTCACCAAACATCAACGTTCGGGATCCGGATTGCGAAGCAAGATCCGGATCGTTCAAGGTAGATGGTAAACTCAACGTTCGGGATCCGGATCAAGAGACTACGATCCGGATTGCGACGATGTATGAACGAACCACCTTCGGGATCCGGATCGAACAGCCTGATCCGGATCCTGAACATGTCCCAAGTCCAGTTTTTGATTTTTATGCAATGAAAGATTCTTCCAAGTGTTTCTACACTACAAGAAGTATTCGGATCACACAAATTCTTTAGTTAAACATACCTGATCCTTTTGAATTCTTCTTTCTTGAGATTGAGTTAAATGATCCAACTTTCTTCACCTTCAATCTTCAGGACTTGAAACTTTCACGAAACTACGCCAACTCAAATTCCGTAACATCCTGGCCACCAGAAGGTCAGTCTGAGATCCCTGTACATCTTGGTGCCCCCGGGGTGCGCCACGTAGGGGGCGCAGTGTGCTTCAGTCAGGATTTCTTTCTTTAGGTCAGGCAAATCAGGCACGCAAATCCGTCCTCGGAATCGAAGGGTGCCGTCCGTCCCCACCGCGAAGTCTCCCTTCTGCTCCAGTGAGATCTTATCCCGTTCCAGCTGTAGCTGTGGATCCGCACCTTGGTCTTTTCGAATCCTCTCCAATAGAGTCGGCGTGACTGATAAGGACAAAAGTCGCTCGACCGTCCCTGCTGGTACCACCTCCAATCTCAGTCGCGAGAACTCCGCGATCAAGTCATTCTGCTGCGTGATTATGCCCGCCGAAGTCCCTTCTGCTTGTCCCTTCCTGCTTAGGGCATCAGCTACCACATTTGCTTTTCCTGGGTGGTACTGAATGGTTAGGTCGTAATCCTTCAGTAACTCCAACCACCTCCTCTGCCGTAGGTTCAGCTCCTTCTGGGTGAAAAGGTACTTAAGGCTTTGGTGGTCCGAGAACACGTTACAGTGCACACCGTAGAGATAGTGCCTCCACAGTTTCAGAACAAAGACCACCGCGGCAAGCTCCAAGTCGTGGATCGGGTAGTTCTGTTCGTAATCCTTGAGTTGCCTTGAGGCATAGGCTATGACTCTTCCTTGCTGCATCAGTACTCCTCCCAGCTCTATCCGCGATGCATCGCAGTAAACCTCGTAGTCTTCCCCGGGTGTTGGTAAAGCAAGCACAGGCGCTCTTGTTAGCCGCTTCTTAAGTTCTTCGAAGCTTTCTTGGCATTGGGTCGTCCAAATGAACTTTACTCCTTTCCGGGTTAGGCGGTTCAGGGGGGGTTGCAATCTTCGAGAAGCCCTCCACGAAATGTCTATAGTATCCTGCAAGGCCCAGGAAACTGCGCACCTCTGTCACCGTAGTCGGCTGGGGCCAGTCGGTCACCGACTCCACCTTCTTGGGGTCCACTGCGATTCCTGCTGCTGAAATGATATGCCCTAGGAATCCCACCTCGCGAAGCCAAAACTCGCATTTCTTAAGTTTGGCGAACAACTCCTGCTCCCTAAGAGTCTGCAGAACAATTCGTAGGTGCTCCTCGTGCTTCTCATCGGTGGTGGAGTAGATCAGGACGTCGTCGATGAAGACCACTACGAACTGATCCAGGAAGGCCTTGAAAACCCGGTTCATCAATCCTGGGTAAGTGTGCCCATTCTACACTATGACATTGTCTATCTCCCGATTGCTAAAGCGTAATCGAGGCCCCAAAGAAAGGGAAAGAAAGAAAAGAAAAAAAAAAAAGAAGGAACCCCACCCAAATTCTAAGAAGCTATTCAATCAAGTGCATGGTCCCACAGTAAAAGCATAGAAGTATTTACCTATATCTCAATCAAAGCCTATAGACATGAGGGGTTAAGCAGGGGTGGATTGCTCCGGTTCGAGTATTCCTAACTAAAAGAGAAAAGTATAAGTAATACCTGTCATATCCCGTTCTTGGACGTCGCGCCATCCGCCGGAGCGGCTGGGGGAGCCCGCCCACAACCCTTGGGCCAGCGACGTACGGTGCGGAAGGGTAGGGACCTAGTAACGTGCCAATCCGCCATGCGCAGGCCGTCGGGTTGGTCCCTCTGTGGGTCGGGGGCTACAGTCTCCTCTCTTCCTTCCGGCTGTGGTGCTGCGGCTATAGCGGCTAGTTCTAGTGGACAAGAAGCGCGGGTGTGATCCGGTTTGCCGCAACCATTGCAGTGGGAGAACCTCCATAGGCAGTCCGTCACTCGATGCGCTTTTCCGCAGATAACGCAGGGCCCTTGTAGCGGTTCTGGGCTTCCTGTTGGCACTTGCCCGCCCTTCCGTGTTGTCTTCAGGCGTTGGTTCGTCCGGCTGCTTTGTTTGGGGCTCCCTGGCAGGATGGGGGTGGCAGCTTTCTCTATTTCGTCAGGTCGCGGCGCCGGGGGTCTCGTGGTAGCCGGCCCCCGGGGGCACGCGTGACGTGTGTGACCCGGTTTGCCACATCGGAAGCAGTGTTCGTTCCGCCAAGGGCAGCCCATCATCCGATGCGCACCACCAAAAATGATACACGGCTGCGGTGGTTCAGGCCCCTCATTCGTCGTTTGCCCCGATTCCGGTCCTGTCCTCGGGCGTTTAGTTGCCCGGCCCCTCGGGTAGGGGTCTCCCTGCCGAGCCAGTTCTTGCTCAGCGCGCAAAGCCAAGTTGACTTCGTCATGATAGGTGGGAAAACCTACCGGTGGCATCCTGCGAGGGGCATCGTCCCAGGTGCTGCGCTGGGAGTAGTCGACACCCTCAAGCTCCTGCGTCAGCATGCACAAGCGCTCCGTGAGGGTCAGCAGCTGCCCTGCCACGTCGCGCAGCTGGTTGCGCAGTAAGCAGTTCACTTCGGATGCAGTGTTCATTTCCGTCGGCCGTCGCCCACTGAGCCGGGCTGCTATTGTATCTGTGCATACAAAGAAGACTCATCAATCTCAACACGTCTAGGGAACCATTTGATCTGCCTAGGGAATCTGGCACCAAACAAGATTCTACTTAGTTCCCTCCCCACACGCACTCGCGTTCTATTTGTCAATCCCGTGTTCACTTTATTAATCAGTAGTTAGAGTGTTGCGCCCCGTGGATGTTGGGCCCCGACTATTGTGGTTAAAACTTACCTCTCTGATACCATCTTAATCTGTCACGCCCCGGGGGTTCGAATCGCGCGGAAGAGGAGCCACCGATGCCCCTAATTCAGCCATATATTTTTTTTGTAAACCACTACTCCCCGGCGCGTGTCCAGACCCGCCGCATATACAAATTCACTCTGCAAACGGGCAGAGTTTCCTTTGTATATGCACGGCGTCTCAACTACAAAGTGTCTCACAAGGCGTAACACATACAATCTTTAACCACATCAGTTGGGGTCTCGAACACATACAACCAAACAACTCACATGATCTACTAGTAGCACTTAGGACATAGAGGCCGTTGTTTTGAAAGGATAAATAATCACAAGGTTTTGAAAGCGGCACCCACACGATGCCATCGTTTTGGAAAAAACTGTTTCAAAGCCACATAAATCCACAGGGTTTCTAAAATCCGGTGCCCACACGACACCCACGTTTTAAAAGTAATTTTCGCAAACGGTTTTCTTTGCTTTTCATTGTTTAAAACGGCCAAGTAAGAAAAGATATAACAATCATTCGTTTATTTGAGAAAGGAAAAGACAACATCCACTTCGACCCCACGGGGGTGCCGCAATCCACAACTAACTAGCATGAGTAATAAAGGAAAAAGGAAGGTAAAAGTCACTGTATCTGAAGACGATCAGTGTCAGAACAGCACTCTCGCGGCCTCACCGATGCCCTAGCACTCGCCCCTGGACGAACCTGTCACGGAGTGGGAAGTCAGTGACTAGAAATAGTATGATAAGCATAAAAGAACCAAAATAGGGCAAACCACAAAAACCGGAGCACCCGTCCCTCTCATATATCGTCAGCGATAACCACACCCAGTATCAAAACAACACCGGGCACCTTTCCCGACCACCGCACCGAGCCCCTACCCCGGTGTCCACTGCCGAGCACCAGCCTCGGCCGTCGAGCACCTGCCTCGACATCACCGCTCACACCCCCCACCCATGAGGGCCCCCATTCCTAACGCCACCGTCGCGTGGGGTACACGGGTCAACGTACCACTTTTCCGGAAAAGCACACCGTGGCCAAACCGCCGGTGTTCGTGTAGCAAAACTAGAGCCTCAGATCGATATTAAGTACAATAATATAACAGGGTTAGTGCATAAACAGGAGGAGACTAATAATTCAACCTTGCCCCAACATACTATTTCTATCATTAAATACCTATTCCCACAATCCCCGGGAATGTACCCACCTTGTGCGCGTCGTCCTGCGCTCGACTCGTCCGCGTCCGTGCACCAGTCGCCAACAACGTGCTGCACTCCTGAAGGAACAAGGGCAAGTCAAGACTAAGGGGTCCGAAACTCACACCGACTCCCAACAACGTGCGGCGGAGTTCCCCGCACGGCACCGGCCCGTGCGGCACACACTCCGCCTGTGCACAGCCCCGCGCGGCACCAGCCCGCGCGGGCGCCCTCCCCATGCGGGCGGCCCCGCGCGGCCATGCGCCGCGCGAGCGCGCTGCCCGCGGTGCGGGGCGACCCCGCGCGGCACCAGCCCGCGCGGGCGCCCTCCCCATGCGGGCGGCCCCGCGCGGCCATGCGCCGCGCGGGCGCGCTGCCCGCGGTGCGGGGCGACCCCGCGCGGCACCAGCCCGCGCGGGCGCCCCTCCTGCGGGCGGCCCCGCGCGGCCAAGCGCCGCGCGGGCGCACCTCCTGCGGGCGGCCCCGCGCGGCCAAGCGCCGCGCGGGCGCGCTGCCCGCGGTGCGGGGCGACCCCGCGCGGCACCAGCCCGCGCGGGCGCCCCTCCTGCGGGCGGCCCCGCGCGGCCAAGCGCCGCGCGGGCGCGCTGCCCGCGGTGCGGGGCGACCCCGCGAGGCACCAGCCCGCGCGGGCGCCCCTCCTGCGGGCGGCCCAGCGCGGCCAAGCGCCGCGCGGGCGCGCTGCCCGCAGTGCGGGGCGACCCCGCGTGGCACCAGCCCGCGAGGGCGCCCTTCCTGCGGGCGGCCCCGCGCGGCCAAGCGCCGCGCGGGCGCGCTGCCCGCGGTGCGGGGCGACCCCGCGCGGCACCAGCCCGCGCGGGCGCCCCTCCTGCGGGCGGCCCCGCGCGGCCCGCGGTGCGGGGCGACCCCGCGCGGCACCAGCCCGCGCGGGCGCCCCTCCTGCGGGCGGCCCCGCGCGGCCAAGCGCCGCGCGGGCGCACTCCCCGCGGTGCGGGGCGACCCCGCGCGGCACCAGCCCGCTCGGGCGTCCCACCCGCGGCCGGCCCCGCGGCGGTGGTGCGCGCCGGCACCCCCCCTCCCTCCTCGAAACCACAAAATTAAAAGGGGAAAACGAACAAGAATGCACCCCAACTCACCTTGGTCCGCCGATGGAGAAGAGGAGGAAGGGGATCTTCCACCCGATGCTTGGCTTGTTCCGCTAGCGAGAAGGTCCTTGGTTCGATCGTCCAAAACCCCGCCGCTCCCTTTTTCCCCCGTGCGTCTCCTCTTTGCCGTACTCTAAGAGAGGAGAAAGAAAGGAGGCAGAATGAAAGAAAACCCTAAGTTCCAAATGCCCCAGCCCAAAAGGTTAAAACATTTACCTCGAGATTCGTGCGGATCGCTAGCACGCATCCTGGGGCGCTTACGGAGGGTTCGACCTTCGTAAATTTATTCTGGATGAACCGGGAGTCGAAAATCGAAACCGATCGCGCCTGCGCGCTCCGCTTCGCGAGCTCTACCGCCTAAAATTATCCGCGGGCCCCGAGCGGTCTGTCGGGAAAAACACCAAAATAAGGTCCTCGGTCGGACTTTAAAAGAAGAGGGGTGTCGAGATGAGTCAAGAAAGGCCGGGTCTTACACTTATATATTAAATAATTGATAGCCAATTGAGGGGGAGTTCATTTAAGTTGATATGCTCAAAAGATGTGGAAAGAGTTACATCCCAATGAGGAGTGTGAAAACTACCATCACATGGAGGAAAGAGCTACCACCTCGGTCGTCCGAGTACTGTGTGCAGCTACCACATGTATACCAAGCATGGTTTTTCAAGTTGATTAGATAAAATACTTTTTGGAATACTTGACCCTGTCAAATTCCAAGGTTGGTATAAGGTGGGGATTTTATTGAAAGATGCTCATAGAGCCACTCCTTACAATAAATTGACTAGATATATTATCTAACTTATCTGTGATTTCAAACATCTATTGATCTTGGTATTTCATTTTCTTTGCAAGATTAATGATTTGATAAACGCATTACTCATAAGATCATGATAGATGTTATTGAACTTGTTCAACTTTAAGGAATTTAATTTTTATAAATTTCCGTTTCATTATTTGGATATTATTGATAGATTTAGCATAATCTATTTCTCTTGACATGAAATGTTGATTTTACATGCAAAAGTGCTTACAATATTTTTCTGGATTTTTTGGAATTTTTCTGAATTTTTCTGAAGAAAAAGTTGGAGCCGATCCGGACTGGACAATCCGTTCCGGATCCCGAACGCAGAATTTTCTGCGGGTAGCCGTTCCGGACTAGATTCTTGATCCGTTCCGGACCGCGGGTAGGGTTTTATAAGAAACAAAAGGGTTTTGATTTTTTTTTACAACAATCTTTTGTTTCCAAGTCTCCAGAGCTTCTCTCTCTAGAAATCATCCAATTTGGAGCCTTTCCAACTCGAGTTCTTCGAATCAAAGTGAGTTTTTATGATCAAAACTTCAGTTTTTCACAGTTTTTCTCTATTTGCTCAAAACGTGAAGGAAATCTTGTACCTTCTTCGTTAGTGTGAGGACCTGGTTTTCCCCGATGTGATTACTGGTTGACCAGCCGCTTCTGGAGGCCTTTGTGGCGTGTCGGTGGCGTTTGTACACCAATTGGACACTTTTGATGGACTCGGTGTGTTAATTGGATCACGAGAGTAGTCAGATGGCCCCGTCGAATGCTTAGAAATGGTTTCGCGTGCAATGGATATTAAAATCGGACTCGGGGCAAAGTTTGGATAAAGGATCACCTCTCCGGATGCCTTCGGGAATCTTTAGAGTTGGAATTTGGTAAATCGGACTTTAGAAATGGACTCAGCGTGAAAATCGGATCAAGTGGGCTTTCCGGGGGCTTTCGGTAAATTTTCGGATGAGAATTTGGAGAATCGGACACCGTATTTGGATTCAGCGCGCGAAATCGTTGAGATTGGACTATCTACTTGCTTTTTTCGGAGCCCGATTGACGCGCGCGTTTTTCGAGGCATGCACGGATCTCGAGACGTCGCGGCACGAATCCCGAGGTGCGCGTGAATCCCGAGGTGCGCTCGGGTGTACTGCGCGAGGGGGGGAACGTAGACAGGCGCGTTGGGAAAACGCGCCTGGCTGCGCGGGTGATGCGGGGGGCCGCTACGTGGCGTGCCCCCATTCGCGCCAGCGCGGACGCGGGGGGCACGCGTCCGCTCGGTGTCCCGCGCTGGGTGTGGCGCGGTGTCACGCGCTCGTGTGGCGCGTGCCGCGTGGCGGGGGGGTGAGCGCCTGCGCCTGGCGCGCGCACCCCTGTGCGGTGGGCCGCTGGCAACGGGCCCCTTGAGGGTGGTGCACCGTGGACCCGGTCCACCAAGGCCCCCCTCCCCTCTTTCTTTTCTTTTTCTTCCTTTTCCTCCCCGCGCCATTTCTTCTTCCCTTTTTCTTCTTCTCCAACCGAGCGAGAGAGTGTGAGAGAGCGGATTTTGTGGGGTGCGGCGGTGCGCCGTGGACCTCGCGAAGCGCGCGAGGTGTTTCAGGGGGACGGTTGGGCGGCGCGACGCGGTCGAGGTAGGTCCCGCGTGTTATTTTTGCGGTATTTTTGGCACAGTTTTGGAGCATCCTTTTGGACATTGGATTTGGCCCCTTACTCTCGTGTGTATTAGGGACCGTATTTTACTGTGCCGTTTTACTGCGCGGACTGCTGCTGGCGTTTTGGACGCGCCTCGTTTTGCGTGTGGACTCGTAAAGTGTGCACCGTTTTGCGTGCAACTTGTTGTACGAGCGTCGGATCGAGGCGAGCCTATACTTTTTTTCATCTACTCGACGCGAGGATTATCACCGTATTTTCTGGGATTTTTCGGGAATTGCCCGAAGGTATACTTTTCCCGTTCTCCTGTGCAATGTGATACAGATGTGTATGTTGTGGACTTTCGCGCTCACCGCGTTGTGGAATTTGTAACTGAGCCTCCGGGACTCGGATTTTGGCGTGCAGGTACTCGTTTCGAACGGCTCGACGCGACGATCGCGTCCGTATTTTCGGTGGATTTTTCTGAGTCCGTTCTGCAGGTGAAAAGTGCACATCTTTGGGGCTGGTTTCAGCAGTTGGTGTATACTTGGATATTTTAGCATAAAGTGTAACTTTGGACCTTTTGTTGTACCCAGGAGGATTCGCAAGGGTTTCGGAACACTGCTAGGAGCCGAGGTTTGCGCGACATGTACCGTGGATACGAGTGCAGCGGATTGTGCGTGCAAGTGGCCACGCTCTTCACCGACTCCAGGTTTGCCTTGGATTGAGCACTTCAGGTGGGTAAGCTTAATATCAGTAACTGTATAAGGCAATGATTATGTTATGGCAAATATAAGTGCACTTGTGGGGATGTCACCCCTTGATGACTGACAGCAGGCATATTTGATGTACAACCGATATGAGCGAAAGGTAAGCAAAGAATGGCCTACTTGGGTGTGATTGGTATACCATAGCGGGAATACTTTAGCATGCTTTGCTGATATATGTTTCACCCACTTTTATCGTTTCTGAGGACAAAAGCATGCTTGTATGGACATGTAGTTAGGCCATCTTTTACCGCTGCACTACTTTTGGAACTTGACTTAGGAGAAACCATGTCATCCTCTTCTCCTTCTTTGATTAGTCAGGTGGTCTGTGTTGCTCGGGTTCGAGCAGGGGTTCTGGGTAGTGTAGTCGGGACTTGGTGTCTGGGACAGGTTGGATTAGTGTGGGGCTTTGCGGCAACCGCGGATATTGGGCGGTTGACGGGATATTTATTTATGCACCAGATTGGGTATCTGATTTCTTTAGTGGTTGAGCTTTCCCACTTTGATCGGAGTGTGCGACCGTGCCGGTCAGGAGCCGGTCTATTACTTATTTTGGGTACGACCGTGCCGGTCAGGAGACGGTCTATTACTTATTTTGGGTACGACCGTGCCGGTCAGGAGCCGGTCTATTACTTATCTTGGGTGCGACCGTACCGGCCAGTAGTCGGTCTGTCACCTATTTTGGGATGCGACCGTACCAGTCAGTAGTCGGTCAGTATTCCCGCAGTGAGTTCGACAGCGAAGCAGGCAGTACCAGTATTTCTGGCGTCACTAGATTGGGTCTATTACAGATGTTTACTTTACTGTTGCACTCGTGTCAGGGGGACCGAGTGGAGTCTAGTAGCCGTGTTTAGACCAGTGCTAGTGTTGTTGGGAACCGTTTGGGGATCGACGGTTGTTCCAAAGTCTTTATGAGTTGTTGACCGTTGTACGAGACGCAAGGCAGGCATGGCAGGCATAGCAGGTATAGGCAGGCATAGCAGGCTCGGCAGGCATAGCAGGTATAGGCAGGCATAGCAGGTATAGGCAGGCATAGCAGGCACGGCAGGCATAGCAGGTATAGGCAGGCATAGGCAGGCATAGCAGGCTCGGCAGGCATAGCAGGTATAGGCACGCATAGCAGGCACGGCAGGCATAGCAGGTATAGGCAGGCATAGCAGGCATGGCAGGCATAGCAGGCATGGCAGGCATGGCAGGCATGGCAGGCATAGCAGGAAGAGCTAGTGATTACTGGTCTATCGATTGGGTCGATTGTACACTTCTTGTGCTGGTGGTTGCATACCACTCTTTGGTTCTCCCCTTTTGGGCATGTAGATAGAGGCTTGATAGCTGTTGAGAGTCTCCAGCTTCCTTATTTCAGTCTTTATGCCTTTGGTTAGCTTTTGTCTCTTGAGGACTTAGTGGGCAGACCGTCGGGTCTGGCGGTGTTACCTACTGAGAACTCCCTTTTTGGTGTAGTTCTCACACCCTTTCGGGGTTTCCCCCCTTCTTTTTCCTTCCTCTCTTTTGTTTTGCAGAGTCTTAGCGGGTGTTGCTGATTCTGCGGTCGTTGATCGTTTCCGAGGGAGTCGAGAGCTAGATCCCTACCCGTCGTTGGAGAGTAGCGGTACCCCCCCTTCAGAGGAGATCTTCATTAGAATAGTTACTTTATTTCCTCTTTTGAGAGACTGTTGTAGTGAGGATGATATGTATCGTGAGACTGTACACTGTTGTATTTATTGGTGATACCTCCCAGTTGTGTTCAGAGCTTGTATATGAGGATACTGTATTATTATCATCTTTGGGAGACAGACATTATTGTATTATTTCCAGTTGTACAGTGATTGATTTTAGTTTTACAGCAGATTTTATATTTATAGCTCTGATATCTGCTTAGCTGTAGTACTTTTCTTGCAGGTTGGACGCTTCGCCTGTGCGGGTTTGGCATAGGTGGCGGATCTGTTGGCGAGCCCGGGTCGCAGTTTCGACCCCGGGGCGTGACAGTTAGAGATTGGTTTTTGGTCAAATTTCTTTTAAAATAAGAACTCTGAGTAGATTAGTTTTGATTACATGCTAGATATTCTCTTGATTAACGGATTTTTAGGCTTCGATTTCTGAAAATTCGGTTTTAGGGCATATAATAGGAATTTTTGAAAATCATGGGATTGATCTATTTTTAAAATTCTTTTTGCAAAACTAATTGGATTCCTAGTCTCTCTACATGATAATGATTGTTTAGGTACAATTTTTCAAATTTTTGAAAATAACAATTTTTTTTTCGTGTTCTTGAGTTGTTGCTCGCAGGATTCTCCCTTTCACAAGAAATAGCAGAGATGATGTTCACTTGGATAATCGTTCTTCTGACTGCTATGGTTCACACTAGAGCAACGAACAAATTGAAAAGAGCAAAGAAAACTCAACGAAAGGGTGAGTTCGTCCTCGTCAAGGACTCAGAGACGGAATCAGATAAGGAAGATGTGAACTGGGACGAATTGATGGACGACGAAACAACACCTATTAAGTCAAAAGGAAAGTCCCCTGGTTCACCAAATGGAAAGACAACACCTTCTGCTGTGGACAAAGGCAAAGCACCAATGCCTTCATCATCTATCTCGATGAAAAGAAAGAGACTAGCTCGACGGTTAGGACGAGCACGAGGAGTTGAAATTGGCGAACCAATAGCTCCTAATTCTCCACCCCGGGAGGAACAAGTGTCCGTGAATACAGATCGTCTAAGGGCTTTTGAAAATCGAGAATGCATCGGCGAGAGACATGTTAACATTGGTGCTATTCGAGACCATTCCCCGGAGTTTGGTACTTTGATTGAACAAGCCAATCTTCTTCAAGTGTGAAGATTCCCAGAAATGCTTGGATATTGTTTGCATC
This sequence comes from Tillandsia leiboldiana, assembly GCA_029204045.2. Classification (NCBI taxonomy): domain Eukaryota; kingdom Viridiplantae; phylum Streptophyta; class Magnoliopsida; order Poales; family Bromeliaceae; genus Tillandsia; species Tillandsia leiboldiana. Next base: position 11,293,168 of record CM055072.1, read on the forward strand.
GGATAAGGACCTTCTATACAAACGCACGGCACCTTCAAGAAAATGAATACGGTCCAATGCAGTTTTACACGAACGTCCAAGGAACAAGACTTAAAATAACTCCACAACTAATTGGCGAAGTTCTAGGGATGCAAGCTAGCAGGACAGGGATAAACTACTTGAAAGGAAGGAGTTTAACGAACATATTGTGGCAAACTGTTGTGAGGGAAATATGTTTGGAGGGAACTCAATCAACGGGCAAATCTGTCAAGTCTAAAGAACTTCGACTTGAGTACCGATTCCTCAACTTCATCACATGTTACAACATCCTTCCAAACATGCAGACGAAGGTCTTAAGATGGGATCGAATGCTGTTCTTATATCTCTTAGGACATCCGTCAGAGGCAGTGGGGTTAAATATCAATATTTCATACCTCATTTGGAATAGGATGACAAGATACGTTGAGCATCCTCACCCCACGGAAAGACTCCCATTTTCATTGATCATAATGAGGATTTTGAAGAAATTTCAGGTTGATATCAGTTCAACAACTTATCAACACTGTTTAGGTATGATCAATGAATCCACAGTTGTTAAGTCCTTCCATAAGCTGCCTCATGTCACACCAACTCCTCCGCGCGGGACGAAACCCTCCATTGGCACTTTTGCATCACCTTCACGACAAGTACCTATGTCGGATGATGAAGCGTCTGTTACTTCGATTTATAAGGAGCAACAACGTTTATCATTTGAACAGGAGAAGATCACTAAAGAGCAGAAACGAATTTCTGAAGAACTTGAACTCATCACAGCAGCCCAGATCACCTTGGCAAAGAAGTTCACGTCAATGAAAAAGTTGGTGAAGAAGATGTTTTCGAAAATGGGCTGCAGTAGCTCTGAGGATTCTGAGTCCGACAATTGATTTTTTTTGTTTTTTTTTTCTAACTTTGTATTGCAGTTTTTTAGTTTTAGTTCTTACATTTTCTTTAGTTTTTGAACTTGTTAACTCCCTTTATTTTGTAATTTTGGCTACTTTAGTGACAAAAAGGGGGAGAGAGATATGAACAATTGGAACAATGGTTACAATGGTGTATGAGAACTTTGAACTGTGAACTTTGAACTCTGGAAGGTAAGTATCAAAGAAACTTTTGGTTTTGTATTGTGATTGCATGCATGACTCGACTAACTATTTGACTAACAATTTGGGCATGTATTATTACTAACAAGTTGTTTGATTACTAACAAGTTTTTGACATTTGGATTTTATTGCTTAGATGATATGTCTATTTCTGATTATGATCTTAATACATATCTGAGTTCATAAATGTCATGGTGAGTATAAACTCTATCTCTGTTTGGTTTTGAATGCTAAATATTTTTGAGGTATCAAACGATCTCTTTTGTCAAGAATGATTTCTTTTGCAGAGAGTACAGATGTCTAAGTCTAGAGTCTGTTTTAGGAGTTTATCTCGTGTATTCATTTTTATTTGGATCTCAAATGTAAATTTTTGTTGTATGGTGATAACAACAAAAATGCCTTTTTGAATTTTCTTAAGTGGATTTCTGTTTTGTCACGAAGCCGCCAAAGGGGGAGATTGTTAAGGAATTTGTTTTGGCATATTTCGTGAAAGTGATTAAGTTTTGAAGATTGAAGATGAAGAAGTTTGGATCATATACCTCAATCTCAAGAAAGAAGAATTCAAAAGGATCAGGTACGTTTAACTAAACATTTTTGGTGATCCGAATACTTCTTATAGTGTAGAAACACTTGGATGGATTTTTAATTGCATAAAAATCAAAAACTGGACATGGTATATGTTCAGGATCCGGAACAAGGGACTACAGTCCAGACCCCGAACGTTGGGTAGTTCATGTGCAATTCAGTCCGTAACACACCTGGTTCTGTTCCAGTCCCCGAACTTGGGTTTTGCTGAAAATGAATGAACAGTCCAGACCATGGCATTTCGTTTCGGACCCCGAACGTGTGTTTTTTTGGAAATAGTCTGTTTAGCTATAACAGTCCGGACCGCAGTAATCCAGTCCGGACCGTCGTCCTGAAAAATTCCAGATAAGGTTAGTTTTTGATTCTTATCCTCTTCCAATGGTTTCTAACCTAGAAATAAACCCTACGATTCATTTTTTAGGGTAATCCAAAATACGGTCGAAAAAGAGAAATCCACATATAGAGAAGAAAGGAAATAACTAGATTTAATTCTATGTTTATTCATCTATATTAATTAATTTGATTCTAGGTTTTCATACTCAGATTTTGAGTAGAATCAAATTAATGAATACTTAGATGGTATTTCCGATCTATCTTTGATCTAAGTATTCGGCGGATCATCACCACCCAAAAACAACGATTTTCCCAAAATCGGCGCGTGGATTTGCGTGGCCTTATGGATTCAAGGTGCTACCGCTCTCGTGGATTCGGAGCGAGGTACGTTCGTGGATTCGAGACGTGCTACTGGGTGAAGACCGTGGATTCGGTCAGACGTCGTGGACTCGACGTTGGACGCCGTGGATTCGGCGTTGGACGCTAATCGTGGATTCAAGATGCGTTGCGGAGCGAGCGGAGAAGATCAACTAGGTGTTGGGTCGTATATAATACGGATCTAAATAGGGGAAGAAACACCTAGAGGGGGGTGAATAGGTGTAAACGTATAAACACTCCAAAAATCGTTGCGATAAAACCCAATGCGGAAAATAAAATAACACGCAAGATTTTTACGTGGAAAACTCCATCACCGGAGTAAAAAACCACGGGACCGATAACACGGCAGAAATCCACTAGAATTAAAACACGTACAAGGTGATTTACCGTACACACTTACGACTCAACCTTTTCCATACGCTCCTAGAGGATCTTCTCCGCTCGCTCCAGACGCTTCTCGAATCCACGATCTGCGCCCAACGCCGAATCCACGGCGTCCAACGTCGAATCCACGACGTCCGACCGAATCCACGGTCTTCACCCAATAGCACCGTTCGAATCCACGAACGTGCCTCGCTCCGAATCCACGAGAGCGATTGAACCTTGAATCCACAAGGACACGCGAATCCACGCGCCGATTTTTGGGGTAAATCGTTGTTTTTGGGTGGTGATGATCCGCCGAATACTTAGATCAAAGATAGATCGGAAATACCATCTAAGTATTCATTAGTTTGATTCAACTCAAGATGTGAGTATGAAAACCTAGAATCAAACTAATCAATATAGATGAAGAAACATAGAGTATTCTCTAATGATTTCCTTTCTTCTCTATATGTGGATCTATAGCCGTATAAGATGATACAAGAAAATGACGGCTATGTGGATTCACCCTAGAAAAGGAGTCATAGGGTGTATTTATAGGTTAGAAACCCTAGGAAGGAGATAAGAATCAAAAACCTGCCATTTCTGGATTTTTACGGACGGCGATCCGGATCGTGATAACTAGGATCCGGATCGTCATAACAAAACAGCCAATTCCAGAAAAACGAAGGTTCGGGATCCGGATCATGTGACTACGATCCGGATCGTTCATACAGTTCACCAAACATCAACGTTCGGGATCCGGATCAAGAGACTACGATCCGGATTGCGACGATGTATGAACGAACCACCTTCGGGATCCGGATCGAACAACCTGATCCGGATCCTGAACATGTCCCAAGTCCAGTTTTTGATTTTTATGCAATGAAAGATTCTTCCAAGTGTTTCTACACTACAAGAAGTATTCGGATCACACAAATTCTTTAGTTAAACATACCTGATCCTTTTGAATTCTTCTTTCTTGAGATTGAGTTAAATGATTCAACTTTTCTTCACCTTCAATCTTCAAGACTTGAGACTTTCACGAAACTACGCCAACTCAAATTCCGTAACAATCTCCCCCTTTGGCGGTTTCGTGACAAAACATAGATCCACTAAAGAAAATTCAAAAAGATATTTTTGTTGCTATCACCATACAACAAAAATTTACAATGTAGATCCAAAATACAATACATGAGTTAAACTCCTAAAACAGACTCTAGACTTAGACATCTGTACTCTCTGCAAAAAGAAATCATTCTTGACAAAAGAAATCGTTAGATACCTCAAGAATTTTGTATCATTCAAAAACCACAAACAGAGATGAAGTTTAAACTCATTTATACTTACCATGACATTTATATTCAGATATGTAAACAGATCATAGTTAAAAAAACACCAACATATCTTCTTTGCACGTAAAAACCAAATGTCATGAACATGTTTGTGACAAACTTATATATATAGATATGTAATAGATCAGAGTTAAGAAACAACATATCTTCTATGCAATCAAAAACCAAGTGTCACAAACTTGTTAGAGAACATCAACTTGTTAGTTATATTACATGCCCAAATAGTTAGCAAATAGTTAGTCGAGGCATGCATTCAAACAAATGGAAAAAACCAAAAGTTAAAGTTCTACTTACCTTTGTGTTTCAACTTACCTTTGATGTTCCAACACATCATCATGTTCAAGCAATCATTGTTCAAGTTCTCTATAAACTCTCTCCCCCCTTTTGTCACAAAATTAGCCAAAAACACAAAAATTTAAGGAGAGTTAAAGATTTTAAAAATTGTTCCGAAAAATAAGAACTAGAACTAAAAGTAAGTCCTAAAAGCTGAACTAAAGTCTAAAAAGATAAAATCCTGCACAAATCTGCACAAAAATTGTTAAAACACAAATTAGTCATCCGAGTCTGAGTCCTCAGACGCACTATATCCCATCTTAGTGAACATGTTCTTGATCAATTTCCTCATTGAATTTACTTTCTTGGTCAATGTAATTTGGGATGCCGTTATGATCTCGAGTTCTTCAGACATTCGCCTTTGTTCTGATGCTTGTTGAGACGGTGAGGCCGAGGTGCCGACACAAGGTTTCTTTCCAGTGGAATGTGTCGGAGTAACATGTGGTAATTTATGAAGTGACTTCACAATCGTTGACTCATCTATCATCCCCCAACAGTGTTGATAAGATGTCGAGCTTATATCAATGTCAAACTTTTGTAAGATCCTCATGATGATTAACGGAAACGGAAGTCGCTCAGAAGGATGAGGATGCACAATATATCTTGACATTCTATTCCAAATTATGTAGGGGATATTCATGTTCAATCCTACAGCCTCAGAGGGATGACCTAAGAGATATAGGAACAGCAGTCTTTCCCATCTCACGACCTTAGTCTGCATGTTAGGTAGAATGTTGTAACACGTGATGAAATTTAGAAATCGATACTCCAGTCGAAGATGTTTGGATTTTACACTTTTACCATTAGCTGAATTCGTTCCTTCCAAACAAATTTTATCTATCACTGTTTGCCATAAGGCATTCGTCAAACTTTTTCCTTTCAAAAAGTTGACCCCCGATGTGTTAGATTCCATTCCAAGAACTTCGCCAATTAGCTGCGGAGTGATTTTAAGTTTCATCCCTTGGATAATTGTATAGAAATGCATTGATCCATGTTCTCCTTCTTGAAGATGTGTTGCATTCGTGTAAAAGGTCCTTACACGATACAAACAATACCCAAGTAGTTCGGGGAATCGGCAGACTTGGATGAGATTAGCTTGCTCAATCAAGGTTCCAAACTTAGGTGAGTGATTTCGGAGAGCTTCAATGTTGACATGACGTTCACCGATGCATTCACGCCGTTCAAACGCTCGAACGCGATCCATGCTGACGAACACTCCTTCCACGCGAGGCGGGGAGTCAGGAACTATCGGTGTGTTAAAATCAGCGTCTCGTCGTAGTCCAAAGCGTCTAGTTACTCGTTTCCTTTTCACAGAGATGGTTGGTTTAGTCATAGGCGCTTTTCCTTTGTCCATGGGTGCTTTTCCTTTCGAAGCATCGGACGCCTTTTGTTCAGGCAATGATTCATCATCATCTGTCAATGCAGTCCAATCTATCTCGTGACAATCCACCTCTGTATCACTGACCTCGACAAATTCACCTTTTTGTTGTGTTTTCTTAGCTCTCTTTAATTTGTTTGTGGCCCGAGTGTGCACTATTGTGACCAACAAAAGAATGATCCATGAGAATCCCATTGATCCAAGTGCTTTGAGAAGATTTAAATCCTGTGAAGACCAACTCAAGAACACAAAAATTCTTAGTTTTCAAAAATTGAAAAATTATATCCAAAGAATCATTATCATGTAGAGAGACTAAGAATCAAATTAGTTTTGCAAAAGGACTTTTAAAAATAGATCAATTGCATGAATTTCGAAAATCCTTATTATATGCCCTAAAACCGAAATTTTAGAAATCGAAGCCTAAAAATCCGTTAATCAGGAGAAAACCTAGCATATAATCAAAACTAATCAACCCAGAGTTCTTATTTCAAAAGAAATTTGATCAAAAACCATCCACAAACAAAGTTGATCCAAGAAATTCGTGCGTTTGAGGAGGAAAAGAGAAAAACGGTGAAAAACCGAGATTTTGATCAATAAAACTTACTTGGAATTGAAGAACTTTTAGTTTGAAAGCTTCCAAGGAGGATGAAATCTAGAGAGAAGCGCTCTGGAAACTTTTGAACAAAAGATTGGAGTAAAAGAAATCAAAACCCTTTTGTTCTTTATAAAAACCTAGCCGCGATCCGGATCCTCCCGAGCTTGCGATCCGGATCGGCTACCCGCAGTGAGAGAACTGCGTTCGGGATCCGGATCGGCAGGTCCAATCCGGATCGTCAGCCCGCAGGAGAAAACCTGCGTTCGGGATCCGGATCATCTAGCCCGATCCGGATCGGCCCCAACTTTTTCTTTAGAAAAATTTCAGAGAAATTCAAGAAAAACCAGAAAAAGATTGTAAGCACAAATGTGTATCAACTTTAAACAAAAATCATCGTTTCACACAACAAGAATTAGATTATGCTAAATCTATCAGTAACATCCAAAAATGAAACGAAAATTTACAAGAATTAAATCCCTTAAAGTTGAACACCTTCAATCACATCTAACTTGATCTTATGAGTAATGCCTTTATCAAATCATCAATTCGGTAAAGAAAATGAAATACAAAGATCAATAGATGTTTGAAATCCCAAATATGGTAGATAATATTTCTAGACAATCTGTTGAAGAGAGTGGCTCTTTGAGCATCTTTCTTTAAAATCCCACCTTATACCAACCTTGAAATTTGACAGAGTCAAGTATTTCAACATGCATTTTACTTAATCAAAAATTTGAACAACCATGCTTGGTATACATGTGGTAGCTGCACACAAAACTCGGACGACCGAGGTGGTAGCTCTTTCCTCCATGTGGTGGTAGTTTTCACACTCCTCATTGGGATGTAACTCTTTCCACATCTTTTGAGCATTTTACATTATCTTTGACTCCCCCTCAATTGGCTATCAATTATTTAAGATATAAAGTATTCAACCAAAAATTGATCTCGATTTCATACTCGACTAAACAGTCAAATAAGATAATGACTATACCAAGAGATCATTGAGAGAGAAATTGACTTTGATCACTTTAGAAGATGATTTAATTAACATAAATGATCATTGCAACAATGAAATATTATGATGGCAAAAGCATAATAAATTTCTAAATGTGTGAACAGATGCAATTAAAGTCAATTATGATCTATGCTCAATTAATGTCCTATGTACAAACATAGATAAAGAACAAAACAAAAACAAATACAAAACCTATTCTAAGCAAAGATTTCAAAAAGAAGATTATTTCAAGGAAAGCATCCCAATTGCTTTTCGTAAATGAATAAAACGTTTTTGATCCAAAGGTTTTGTTAGAATGTCAGCTAATTGATCTTCAGTTGAAATATATGAAAGTTGAAGAGTATTTGATTCAACTAGCTCTCTAAGAAAATGATATCTAAGTTCAATATGTTTTGTTCTAGAGTGCAACACAGGGTTTTTAGAAATGTTAATTGCACTTGTGTTGTCACAAAGAATTGTTACCGAAGATGCTGAAATGCGGAAGTCACTTAATACGCTTTTCATCCAAATGAGTTGAGTTGAGCAACTTCCAGCTGAAATGTATTCCGCTTCGGCAGTCGAGAGTGCTATGCAATTCTGCTTTTTACTGTGCCATGCAACAAGGCAATGGCCAAGATAGAAGCATGCACCACTCGTGCTTTTCCGATCATCCACTGATCCTGCCCAATCGGCATCTGAGTATCCAACAATGTCCAGACTTGTTCCCATAGGATACCAAATTCCGAAATTAATTGATCCTTTGATGTACCGGATGATCCGTTTCACCGCTTTCAGGTGAACCTCCTTTGGTGCTGATTGATATCTCGCGCAAATCCCAACACTAAAGGATATATCCGGGCGACTAGCCGTGAGGTAAAGTAGACTTCCAATCATACTTCTATACAGTTTCTCGTCTACATTCTCACTATGTGATTCACTTCCAAGTCCCTTGTGGCTAGTTCCCATTGGAGTTGGAAAATCTTTACAATTTTCTAGATCAAACTTTTTGACCAACTCCAGTGCATACTTGGATTGACTCAAGTGGATACCTTCATCATTTTGTTTAATTTGCAATCCAAGGAAATAAGACAGTTCGCCCATCATGGACATCTCAAATTCGCTTTCCATGGTCTCCGCGAATTTAGAAGCATCATTATCTTTTGTTGCACCAAATACAATGTCATCGACATAGATTTGTGCTACAATGAAATTATTTTGATAATGCTTCACAAAGAGAGTCCTGTCAGCTCCCCCTCGAGTATAGCCCTTCTCCAAAAGGTGCTTTGTTAACCTTTCGTACCATGCTCGCGGTGCTTGTTTCAGACCGTAAAGAGCCTTTTTCAAACGAAAAACATGGTTAGGTTGTTTATGATCTACAAAACCTTTCGGTTGAGCTACATAAACTTCCTCATTTAAAAACCCATTTAGAAATGCGCTCTTGACGTCCATTTGAAATAATTTGATTTTAAAATGACAAGCAATAGCAAACAATATACGAATGGACTCGAGTCTAGCTACAGGGGCGAAAGTTTCGTCAAAGTCTATACCTTCTACTTGAGAGTAGCCTTGAGCAACTAGTCGTGCCTTGTTCCTGATGATAGTACCATCTTCATCTTTCTTGTTCTTGAAGATCCATTTGTTACCTATCACATTATGTTGCTTTGGAGGCTTCGTTAATTCCCAGACTTTGTTTCGCTCAAATTGATGGAGCTCTTCCTGCATTGCTTTAATCCAGTAGTCATCCTGAAGAGCTTCATCTATTGTCTTTGGTTCGATTAAAGATACGTAGCAAGCAAATCCGCAAACCAACTGCCTTCGAGTTCTAACTCCTTCTTGTGGATCTCCAATGATGTTCGATTCCGGATGATCCTTGGAGATTCGTAGCGTTTGTTGAAACGGAGTACTCGGAGGTACACGAGATGATTCCTGCACATCAGATAAACTAGAAGAACCATTAGATGCATCATTAATATTGGAAGTATTATTATGAGAAGATGCACTAGCAGGAGAATCATCATCTAGAGAGATATCGAGGGTAGATTTTTCAGATTCAAAATGAGAAGCTCCATCTACTTTAACATTTATAGATTCTACAATCGTCTTAGATTCAATGTTAAATACTCGATATGCTCTGCTATTCGTAGAATAACCCAAAAAGATCCCTTCATCACTTCGAGAGTCGAACTTTCCGAGATTTTCACGGTCACGTAAGATGTAACATCGACTCCCGAAGATACGAAAGTACTTGATATCCGGTTTTCTACTAAACCACAGCTCATATGGTGTATTCAAGGTTCCTGGGCGCAAATACACTCTGTTAATGACATAGACAGCGGTGTTCACAGCTTCAGCCCAAAAATGTAGCGGTAATTTCCGGCTATGAAGCATCACACGCGCCATCTCTTGAACAACCATGTTTTTGCGCTCAACAACACCATTCTGCTGAGGTGTATAGGGTGCCGAGAATTCATGTTTAATGCCATTTGAAGTACAAAAGTCAATGAATTTTGAATTTATGAATTCTCCACCCCTATCACTTCTAACACGAATGATCTTTTCATTCTTTTCAATCATAATACGATGGCAAATCTCATGAAAAGAGTCAAACGTATCAGCTTTCTCTCTCAAAAATGCTACCCATGAAAACCGAGAGAAATCATCAACCAATAAAAAGATGTACCATTTACCTCCCAAAGATGGTTGACGGGTCGGCCCCATTAAGTCCATGTGCAAAAGTTCCAAGGGCCGTTTTGTACCAACGTGGTTCAAGTTCTTGTGTGCAGTCCTAGACTGTTTTCCCTTTTGGCAACCACCACACACAACATTTTGTTTAAATAAAAGCTTTGGAATCCCCTTGACCACGTCCTTGTTTGAAATTCTAGTAAGTTCCTTAAAATTTAAGTGACCTAGCCTTTCATGCCAAAGAGTTTCATTATTCAAAGCGGCTAAGTTACAATTTTCAGAAAATTTATTAGGAACAACATAACAATTGTTTTCAGATCTAACCCCTTTTAGAAAGAAAACATGGTCCTTATCAGTTACAACGCATTCAACCGATGAAAAGTTAACTGAAAAACCATTGTCGCAAAGTTGACTTATGCTTATGAGGTTAGTCTTAAGGCCATCAACAAATAAGACGTTTTTCAAAATCGGGCCATCTGGAATAGCTACCGTCCCTTTTCCAACAATTTTGGAAGATCGACCGTCTCCGAAAACAACGTGTCCTCCGGAGATTTTCTCAAGATTTGAAAACTATTTTTGTCACCGGTCATGTGACGGGAACACCCGCTATCCAGATACCAAGACGAGCTATCATATGCATGCAAGGAAATATTGGAAACAAGACAAGGGAAAATTTCACCTTTGCGCACCCAAACCTTTTGGAATGCGTCTGTAATGGTCGTGAAGTTTTGTGCCTAGGTGAAAGCGTCTTGTTAAAACGATTGTTGCTCCTTGATGAAGTCGTCTTGCGCGGTGAACTACCAAGTCTCTTTTCATTTGAAAGTTTTGCTTTGATTTCCGGAAAGGACCCTTTTTGGTAGTTGATGCAAGAGGTGCTTGAGATGAGCGTTCGACTCCCGTCTTGCAATATCTTCTTATGTGCCCTGAAACACCACAACGAAAACATACCTTAGATCTTGACGATCCCAAAGAGGATGAAGTAGGTTTGTTGTCGTTGTTTGTCTTGAATTCCGGTGTCGGAGGAGGAGATACCGACTGAGGCACAAAAACTGTTCCCACTCAAACTTGGACTGTTTCCAGTTTGAGTGTATCCGAGGCCGAACCTATTTGATTGACCAAGACCAAGAAGTCTATCCAACTTACTTCCTTCCTGAAGAGAATCGCTGTAAGTCATTCTTGAGTTGGAAAATGGTCTTTGTCATTTCCCGGTTATCCTGTCGAGCCTCGTTGTAGAGCTTTGAGAAGTGATTCGCGTTATCCACCAGATTTGTATGTTCCTTCTCAAGTTGCTCATTGGACTCTTGAAGGGAAGCATTTTCTTTTATCAGGTTTTCCCTTTCCACTTCAAGAGCGTTTAAGAGAGAAGGTCGCTCTTTTTGCTTCTTCTTCGAGATCATGCACTCTCCCTCTCAAACTCTTGTTTTGCTTAGCCACTTTCTTTGAGTCCCTCAAAAGTCTGTGGTAGGCTAGAACAAAATCTTCACCTTCCGAATCATCCGATTCATTGTCCATTGCATTCCTTTCAACAGTGGAGTTGGACAATGATTCAGACGTACTTGCCATAAAGCACATGAATGGTGAAGGTGTGGACGCGTGGAATGCCGTGGAGCTTTTTTCTTCATCACTTGAAGACGACTCATTTGACGTTGAGTTGTCATCCCAAGTGACGACTTGCATCGCCTTCTTCTTTGCCGGATACTTGTTAGGACACTCCGTTGCAATGTGGCCGTAGCCTCGACATTTGAAGCATTGCAGTGTCCTTCTGAACTTTTCTTATCCTTTGAGAAGTTCTCCTGCTTTCTTGACTTGTGACTTGGAGTACCCTTGCCTTTGTTCCACTTTCCGAAGGATGGAGATTTGCTGGAATTACCCCTTCGAAAGTTGCGGCGAAAATTCCTTGTCAAGAGAGCGAGCTGCTTCTCAAATTCCTCCATAGAAAGGTTCTCGTCATCGTCCGAGGAGGATGTATCCGCGTCTTCTTCCTTAGTTGTTTTCAACGCATAACCTGAAGACTTAGAAGTGGATGCTTTTCCAGAAGAATTGTTAGTATTAAAAGTCATTTCATAAGTTGTAATGGAACCAACTAATTCTTCTACACGTATTTCGTCCGGGTGTTTAATAGTTTCAATGGCAGTAACCTTTGGGCGAAATCGTTCAGGAAGAGTTCTTAAGATTTTTCTTACAATCTTAATTCTGGAATCTTCTCTCCCAGATTAGCACATGAGTTTACGATGTCTTGCAATCGTGTATAGTAGTCCGTGAAAGATTCATTTTTCTGCCATCAAAATAGAGTCAACTTGCTCGTAAGCATCTGCAGTTTCTGAATCTTCACGAGGTTAGTTCCCTCATGTGTAACCTGGAGAACATCCCAGATTTCTTTCGCAGTCTCACATGCCGAGACGCGAGAGAATTCAGGTTTGAGATAAGGCATTAAAAATAGCATGTAATCCCTTGCCATTGTAAGAAGATAACTCAAACTCTTCCTTGGTCCATTTCGACCTAGTTTTAAGGTGTGAACATCAGAGATAAGTTCAGTTGGATTAGTCCATCCTGCTTCAATTGAATGCCCACCCTTTCGTCGATGGAAGATAAAAAGGCTTTCATCCGTACTTTCCAGTACGCATAATTTGTTCCATCAAAGAAAGGGGGTCGATTGATGTTTCCACCTTCAACCATTGTTCACAACCCTATTCCCGCTCTGATACCACTTGTTGGGTCGTATATAATACGGATCTAAATAGGGGAAGAAACACCTAGAGGGGGGTGAATAGGTGTAACGTATAAACACTCCAAAAATCGTTGCGATAAAACCCAATGCGGAAAATAAAATAACACGCAAGATTTTTACGTGGAAAACTCCATCACCGGAGTAAAAAACCCGGGACCGATAACACGGCAGAAATCCACTAGAATAAAACACGTACAAGGTGATTTACCGTACACACTTACGACTCAACCTTTTCCATACGCCTCCTAGAGGATCTTCTCCGCTCGCTCCAGACGCTTCTCGAATCCACGATCTGCGCCCAACGCCGAATCCACGGCGTCCACGTCGAATCCACGACGTCCGACCGAATCCACGGTCTTCACCCAATAGACACCGTTCGAATCCACGAACGTGCCTCGCTCCGAATCCACGAGAGCGATGAACCTTGAATCCACAAGGACACGCGAATCCACGCTGCCGATTTTTGGGGTAAATCATGTTTTTGGGTGGTGATGATCCGCCGAATACTTAGATCAAGATAGATCGGAAATACCATCTAAGTATTCATTAGTTTGATTCAACTCAAGATGTGAGTATGAAACCTAGAATCAAACTAATCCATATAGATGAAGAAACATAGAGTATTCTCTAATGATTTTCTTTCTTCTCTATATGTGGATCTATAGCCGTATAAGATGATACAAGGAAAATGACGGCTATGTGGATTCACCCTAGAACAGGAGTCCATAGGGTGTATTTATAGGTTAGAAACCCTAGGAAGGAGATAAGAATCAAAACCTGCCATTTCTGGATTTTTACGGCGGCGATCCGGATCGTGATAACTAGGATCCGGATCGTCATAACAAAACAGCCAATTCCAGAAAAACGAAGGTTCAGGATCCGGATCATGTGACTACGATCCGGATCGTTCATACAGTTCACCAAACAGTCAACGTTCGGGATCCGGATCAAGAGACTACGATCCGGATTGCGATGATGTATGAACGAACCACCTTCGGATCCGGATCGAACAACCTGATCCGGATCCTGAACATGTCCCAAGTCCAGTTTTTGATTTTTATGCAATGAAAGATTCTTCCAAGTGTTTCTACACTACAAGAAGTATTCGGATCACACAAATTCTTTAGTTAAACATACCTGATCCTTTTGAATTCTTCTTTCTTGAGATTGAGTTAAATGATTCAACTTTTCTTCACCTTCAATCTTCAAGACTTGAGACTTTCACGAAACTACGCCAACTCAAATTCCGTAACA
>CM055072.1:11307360-11334187 GCA_029204045.2 Tillandsia leiboldiana
TTGATCCTTTGATATGACCGGATGATCCGTTTCACAACCGCTTTCAGGTGACCTCCTTTGGTGCTGATTGATATCTCGCGCAATCCCCAACACCAAAGTTATATCCGGGCGACTAGCCGTGAGGTAAAGTAGACTTCCAATCATACTTCTATACAGTTTCTCGTCTACATTCTCACTATGTGATTCACTTCCAAGTCCCTTGTGGCTAGTTCCCATTGGAGTTGGAAAATCTTACAATTTTCTAGATCAAACTTTTTGACCAACTCCAGTGCATACTTGGATTGACTCAAGTGAATACCTTCATCATTTTGTTTAATTTGCAATCCAAGGAAATAAGACAGTTCGCCCATCATGGACATCTCAAATTCGCTTTCCATGGTCTCCGCGAATTTAGAAGCATCATTATCTTTTGTTGCACCAAATACAATGTCATCGACATAGATTTGTGCTACAATGAAATTATTTTGATAATGCTTACAAAGAGAGTCCTGTCCAGCTCCCCCCTCGAGTATAGCCCTTTCTCCAAAAGGTGCTTTGTTAACCTTTCGTACCATGCTCGCGGTGCTTGTTTCAGACCGGTAAAGAGCCTTTTTCAAACGAAAAACATGGTTAGGTTGTTTATGATCTACAAAACCTTTCGGTTGAGCTACATAAACTTCCTCATTAAAAACCCATTTAGAAATGCGCTCTTGACCGTCCATTTGAAAATAATTTGATTTTAAAATGACAAGCAATAGCAAACAATATACGAATGGACTCGAGTCTAGCTACAGGGGCGAAAGTTTCGTCAAAGTCTATACCTTCTACTTGAGAGTAGCCTTGAGCAACTAGTCGTGCCTTGTTCCTGATGATAGTACCATCTTCATCTTTCTTGTTCTTGAAGATCCATTTGTTACCTATCACATTATGTTTGCTTTGGAGGCTTCGTTAATTCCCAGACTTTGTTTCGCTCAAATTGATGGAGCTCTTCCTGCATTGCTTTAATCCAGTAGTCATCCTGAAGAGCTTCATCTATTGTCTTTGGTTCGATTAAAGATACGTAGCAAGCAAATCCGCAAACCAACTGCCTTCGAGTTCTAACTCCTTCTTGTGGATCTCCAATGATGTTCGATTCCGGATGATCCTTGGAGATTCGTAGCGTTTTGTTGAAACGGAGTACTCGGAGGTACACGAGATGATTTCCTGCACATCAGATAAACTAGAAGAACCATTAGATGCATCATTAATATTGGAAGTATTATTATGAGAAGATGCACTAGCAGGAGAATCATCATCTAGAGAGATATCGAGGGTAGATTTTTCAGATTCAAAATGAGAAGCTCCATCTACTTTAACATTTATAGATTCTACAATCGTCTTAGATTCAATGTTAAATACTCGATATGCTCTGCTATTCGTAGAATAACCCAAAAAGATCCCTTCATCACTTCGAGAGTCGAACTTTCCGAGATTTTCACGGTCACGTAAGATGTAACATCGACTCCCGAAGATACGAAAGTACTTGATATCCGGTTTTCTACTAAACCACAGCTCATATGGTGTATTCAAGGTTCCTGGGCGCAAATACACTCTGTTAATGACATAGACAGCGGTGTTCACAGCTTCAG
Organism: Tillandsia leiboldiana; assembly: GCA_029204045.2. Classification (NCBI taxonomy): domain Eukaryota; kingdom Viridiplantae; phylum Streptophyta; class Magnoliopsida; order Poales; family Bromeliaceae; genus Tillandsia; species Tillandsia leiboldiana. Next base: position 11,308,968 of record CM055072.1, read on the forward strand.
CCCAAAAATGTAGCGGTAATTTTCCGGCTATGAAGCATCACACGCGCCATCTCTTGAACAACCATGTTTTTGCGCTCAACAACACCATTCTGCTGAGGTGTATAGGGTGCCGAGAATTCATGTTTAATGCCATTTGAAGTACAAAAGTCAATGAATTTTGAATTTATGAATTCTCCACCCCTATCACTTCTAACACGAATGATCTTTTCATTCTTTTCAATCATAATACGATGGCAAATCTCATGAAAAGAGTCAACGTATCAGCTTTCTCTCTCAAAAATGCTACCCATGAAAACCGAGAGAAATCATCAACCAATAAAAAGATGTACCATTTACCTCCCAAAGATGGTTGACGGGTCGGCCCCATTAAGTCCATGTGCAAAAGTTCCAAGGGCCGTTTTGTACCAACGTGGTTCAAGTTCTTGTGTGCAGTCCTAGACTGTTTTCCCTTTTGGCAACCACCACACACAACATTTTGTTTAAATAAAAGCTTTGGAATCCCCTTGACCACGTCCTTGTTTGAAATTCTAGTAAGTTCCTTAAAATTTAAGTGACCTAGCCTTTCATGCCAAAGAGTTTCATTATTCAAAGCGGCTAAGTTACAATTTTCAGAAAATTTATTAGGAACAACATAACAATTGTTTTCAGATCTAACCCCTTTTAGAAAGAAACATGGTCCTTATCAGTTACAACGCATTCAACCGATGAAAAGTTAACTGAAAAACCATTGTCGCAAAGTTGACTTATGCTTATGAGGTTAGTCTTAAGGCCATCAACAAATAAGACGTTTTTCAAAATCGGGCCATCTGGAATAGCTACCGTCCCTTTTCCAACAATTTTGGAAGATCGACCGTCTCCGAAAACAACGTGTCCTCCGGAGATTTTCTCAAGATTTTGAAAACTATTTTTGTCACCGGTCATGTGACGGGAACACCCGCTATCCAGATACCAAGACGAGCTATCATATGCATGCAAGGAAATATTGGAAACAAGACAAGGGAAAATTTCACCTTTGCGCACCCAAACCTTTTTGGAATGCGTCTGTAATGGTCGTGAAGTTTTGTGCCTAGGTGAAAGCGTCTTGTTAAAACGATTGTTGCTCCTTGATGAAGTCGTCTTGCGCGGTGAACTACCAAGTCTCTTTTCATTTGAAAAGTTTTGCTTTGATTTCCGGAAAGGACCCTTTTTGGTAGTTGATGCAAGAGGTGCTTGAGATGAGCGTTCGACTCCCGTCTTGCAATATCTTCTTATGTGCCCTGAAACACCACAACGAAAACATACCTTAGATCTTGACGATCCCAAAGAGGATGAAGTAGGTTTGTTGTCGTTGTTTGTCTTGAATTCCGGTGTCGGAGGAGGAGATACCGACTGAGGCACAAAAACTGTCCCACTCAAACTTGGACTGTTTCCAGTTTGAGTGTATCCGAGGCCGAACCTATTTGATTGACCAAGACCAAGAAGTCTATCCAACTTACTCCTTCCTGAAGAGAATCGCTGTAAGTCATTCTTGAGTTGGAAAATGGTCTTTGTCATTTCCAGGTTATCCTGTCGAGCCTCGTTGTAGAGCTTTGAGAAGTGATTCGCGTTATCCACCAGATTTGTATGTTCCTTCTCAAGTTGCTCATTGGACTCTTGAAGGGAAGCATTTTCTTTTATCAGGTTTTCCCTTTCCACTTCAAGAGCGTTTAAGAGAGAAGTCGCTCTTTTTGCTTCTTCTTCGAGATCATGCACTCTCCCTCTCAAACTCTTGTTTTGCTTAGCCACTTTCTTTGAGTCCCTCAAAAGTCTGTGGTAGGCTAGAACAAAATCTTCACCTTCCGAATCATCCGATTCATTGTCCATTGCATTCCTTTCAACAGTGGAGTTGGACAATGATTCAGACGTACTTGCCATAAAGCACATGAATGGTGAAGGTGTGGACGCGTGGAATGCCGTGGAGCTTTTTTCTTCATCACTTGAAGACGACTCATTTGACGTTGAGTTGTCATCCCAAGTGACGACTTGCATCGCCTTCTTCTTTGCCGGATACTTGTTAGGACACTCCGTTGCAATGTGGCCGTAGCCTCGACATTTGAAGCATTGCAGTTGTCCTTCTGAACTTTTCTTATCCTTTGAGAAGTTCTCCTGCTTTCTTGACTTGTGACTTGGAGTACCCTTGCCTTTGTTCCACTTTCCGAAGGATGGAGATTTGCTTGAATTACCCCTTCGAAAGTTGCGGCGAAAATTCCTTGTCAAGAGAGCGAGCTGCTTCTCAAATTCCTCCATAGAAAGGTTCTCGTCATCGTCCGAGGAGGATGTATCCGCGTCTTCTTCCTTAGTTGTTTTCAACGCATAACCTGAAGACTTAGAAGTGGATGCTTTTCCAGAAGAATTGTTAGTATTAAAAGTCATTTCATAAGTTTGTAATGAACCAACTAATTCTTCTACACGTATTTCGTCCGGGTGTTTAATAGTTTCAATGGCAGTAACCTTTGGGCGAAATCGTTCAGGAAGAGTTCTTAAGATTTTTCTTACAATCTTAAATTCTGGAATCTTCTCTCCCAGATTAGCACATGAGTTTACGATGTCTTGCAATCGTGTATAGTAGTCCGTGAAAGATTCATTTTCTGCCATCAAAATAGAGTCAAACTTGCTCGTAAGCATCTGCAGTTTCTGAATCTTCACGAGGTTAGTTCCCTCATGTGTAACCTGGAGAACATCCCAGATTTCTTTCGCAGTCTCACATGCCGAGACGCGAGAGAATTCAGTTTGAGATAAGGCATTAAAAATAGCATTAATTCCCTTGCCATTGTAAGAAGATAACTCAAACTCTTCCTTGGTCCATTTCGACCTAGGTTTTAAGGTGTGAACATCAGAGATAAGTTCAGTTGGATTAGTCCCATCCTGCTTCAATTGAATGCCACACCCTTTCGTCGATGGAAGATAAAAAGGCTTTCATCCGTACTTTCCAGTACGCATAATTTGTTCCATCAAAGAAAGGGGGTCGATTGATGTTTCCACCTTCAACCATTGTTCACAACCCTATTCCCGCTCTGATACCACTTGTTGGGTCGTATATAATACGGATCTAAATAGGGGAAGAAACACCTAGAGGGGGGTGAATAGGTGTAAACGTATAAACACTCCAAAAAATCGTTGCGATAAAACCCAATGCGGAAAATAAAATAACACGCAAGATTTTTACGTGGAAAACTCCATCACCGGAGTAAAAAACCACGGGACCGATAACACGGCAGAAATCCACTAGAATTAAAACACGTACAAGGTGATTTACCGTACACACTTACGACTCAACCTTTTCCATACGCTCCTAGAGGATCTTCTCCGCTCGCTCCAGACGCTTCTCGAATCCACGATCTGCGCCCAACGCCGAATCCACGGCGTCCAACGTCGAATCCACGACGTCCGACCGAATCCACGGTCTTCACCCAATAGCACCGTTCGAATCCACGAACGTGCCTCGCTCCGAATCCACGAGAGCGATTGAACCTTGAATCCACAAGGACACGCGAATCCACGCGCCGATTTTTGGGGTAAATCATTGTTTTTGGGTGGTGATGATCCGCCGAATACTTAGATCAAAGATAGATCGGAAATACCATCTAAGTATTCATTAGTTTGATTCAACTCAAGATGTGAGTATGAAAACCTAGAATCAAACTAATCAATATAGATGAAGAAACATAGAGTATTCTCTAATGATTTTCTTTCTTCTCTATATGTGGATCTATAGCCGTATAAGATGATACAAGAAAATGACGGCTATGTGGATTCACCCTAGAAAAGGAGTCATAGGGTGTATTTATAGGTTAGAAACCCTAGGAAGGAGATAAGAATCAAAAACCTGCCATTTCTGGATTTTTACGGACGGCGATCCGGATCGTGATAACTAGGATCCGGATCGTCATAACAAAACAGCCAATTCCAGAAAAACGAAGGTTCAGGATCCGGATCATGTGACTACGATCCGGATCGTTCATACAGTTCACCAAACATCAACGTTCGGGATCCGGATCAAGAGACTACGATCCGGATTGCGATGATGTATGAACGAACCACCTTCGGGATCCGGATCGAACAACCTGATCCGGATCCTGAACATGTCCCAAGTCCAGTTTTTGATTTTTATGCAATGAAAGATTCTTCCAAGTGTTTCTACACTACAAGAAGTATTCGGATCACACAAATTCTTTAGTTAAACATACCTGATCCTTTTGAATTCTTCTTTCTTGAGATTGAGTTAAATGATTCAACTTTTCTTCACCTTCAATCTTCAAGACTTGAGACTTTCACGAAACTACGCCAACTCAAATTCCGTAACACTAGGAGCGTATGGAAAAAGGTTGAGTCGTCTGTGAGTGCGTTATATCACCTTTGTACGTGTTATAATTCTAGTGGATTTCACCGTGTTATCGGTCCCGTGGTTTTTTACTCCTGGTTTTGGAGTTTTCCATGTAAAAATCTTGCGTGTTATTTTCATTTCCGCATTGGGTTTTTATTACGCAAAGATTTTTGAGTGTTTATCGTTTACACCTATTCACCCCCCCTCTAGGTGGTTTTTCCCCTATTTAGATCCCTATTACAGTATAACCCAACAAAAGTACTAACATAGTACATGTCCAATCTATACCTTCATGCATGTTATCCACAATGTACTAATTGGCATTCAACAACGGGGATCACTCTAATATTCCTAGTGAGTAAGTCAAAATGTGAGGTTCACAACAATCACCCACCTCGAAATATGCAAACCACAACTGTACGAGACTCCTTGTTGTCCAAGATCCTCTATCCCCGCAAACCTCCAGATGCGAGAACTACTGCAAAACAGATCGCACACGGCAAAAATGAGCATCTCCAAAACAGTACTTGTTGTTTTGCAAAATAGCACGGAAAATAAGGAAATTCACCTCTGTACATTCCTCCGAAAAATCAGGAAAAATCACTCTTGCGATCCTCACGTCGCGTAGATGCGAATCGAGTACTCGCATGTCCCGTTCCGACACATGTAGGCCAAGATATAAATAAAACACCGTTGCGAGCCAAAAACTTCCACAATCAATAATCTGTAACTTTTAATCCAGAAAAAGTGGAATTATCACCTTCGAAACAATCTCTAAAAATTCCAAAAAAATCACGATGGCGTTCCTCGCGTTGAGTAGATGTAAAACGAGTACTCACACTTCTCGTTCCGATGCTCGTGGGCCGAGAAATCCCATAATCACTCCAATGCTTCCAAAATCTCGCCGCAGAAAATAGGGTCACAAGATGGTCCGAAAGACCCAAGAAAAGCTTGGAACGGAGGGAAACTGTAAATACAAGAATCGAATCCCTACCTGTCATGAAAATGTAGGCACAAAAATCACCTAAAAAATCCTTCCGGGTAGCCCAGGGGAGTCCACAGACCGAAACACGACGAAAACGTCCACCAAGGAAGGAGCGTCGCAGTGCGCCGAATCGCAGTAGACGTCGAAGTAGCATCCTCCAAAAATCCTGGAACTCCACCAGAGAGTGTAGAACAAATGGGTGAACAACTTCTCTGTAGAACTCTCCCAGTGAAATGGCCCAGAAAATCCACAAAAGAAGGCCTAAGGGGCATATTTATAGGCCCAGCCCGAAAAGGGAATTCGGGTTAGGGTTTCGGGCGCCCGAAATATTCGGGTGCCAAAATCCGCGCCCAACAGCCCACTAAGGATCGCCCGGATTCACCCGCATTTGACATGTGTCCCCCGAACACAGGACAACGCTACAAGCGCGCTAGGGCGGCGACGCGTGTCCCGCGCCCGGTCAATCGGGTAGGTGGTGCCCGCCAATGGTAGGGCGCCACGTGGCCCGCCTGCGCGACCCGCCAGCCGCGCCCACGTGTGCCTCGCCGGCCGAGCCGACTGCCCCCCACACGCGCATGCATCTCGAGGCACCCGCGCGCGCCTCCGCGGATCGCGCGCGTGAGCCCGCCAATCAACGGCTGCCACGTGTCCCCGCGCCCGGTCTATGCACACGCGCGGGGTTCCGTGGACCGCGCAATGCGCGCCGGCCACTCCTGGGGCGCCACGTGTCCCCGCGCCAGGACCATGTGCCACCCCATGCCACTTCGTGGACCGCGCAACTTGAACCGGCCAATAATAGGCCGCCACGTGGCACCCGGCCGGTCTACGGCCTCCCCCATGCACCCGAATCTATAAAAAACTTCGGGGTGTCCGTTTTTGGGCATCCGGACTCAGAAAAATACATGCAAATAGCCATTTTCAAGAATTTTTCTACACTGAATCAAAAACTGACCTTGGATCAGCCTAAAACCTCTTCTAAAATTCAGCAAAAGCAGCCGAGAGACAGGCTTTATCCAGGAACCTTACTGAGTCCTTCAAACACATCCACTTGATGCGTTACAGGCCCGACACACCAATAACAGGTGTTTCACATCGTGAATTCACGGGGAAAAGCTACATGGGAATTTGGGGCTCTACATCCTCCCCCCTCTAAAAAGAAGTTTCGTCCACGAAACTAAGAAAACAAAACAAACGTACCTCAGCCAGAAGCCTCGAACAAGAAAGGATAGGTATCTCTCATCACCGTCTCTAGCTCCCAAGTGGCCTCACGCTCCTCGTGATTGCTCCACAAAATTTTCATATATGGTATCGCCTGGTTGCACAATTCTCTCACCTCGCGAGCCAGAATTCGCAACGGGCGCTCCTCGTATCCAAGTTCCTCCCCGATCTCCAGTGGAGTGAAGTCAATCACGTGCGAAGGATCAAACACATACCTCCTCAAAGCAGAGACATGGAATACATCATGAACTCCAGCAAGGTGCGGTGGTAGAGCAACTCGGTAAGCAACAGGGCCTACTCTCTCAAGTACCTCAAATGGTCCAATAAAATGGGGACTGAGCTTCCCACGCAAACTCAACCAATCCTAAGTGTCGGTACCACCCTCCTCCAAAATCCAGGACACACGCTCTCAACATGTCCTCGTGGGTCTGTATGGTGCGCTCAGACTGTCCATCGGTCTGTGGGTGGAATGCTGTACTAAATCGGAGCTGCGTCCCCAAGGCTGTCTGTAGACTCCTCCAGAAATGCGAGACAAACCTCAGGTATCTATCTGATACAATCGAGGCGGGTACACCAAGCAACCTCACCACTTCAGCTAGGTACAACTGCGCCAGTCGCTCCAAAGGCCAAGTCACCTGTACCGGTAGAAAGTGAGCGGACTTGGTAAGTCTATCCACGACTACCCAGATCGCATCAACCCCACTCTGCGCGCTCGGCAGTCCAGTGACGAAATCCATGGTGATATGATCCCATTTCCATTCCGGGATTGGGAGACTCTACAACTTACCAGCGGGTACACGATGTTCAGCCTTTACTTGCTGACAAGTTAAGCAGTGAGCCACGAATCTCCCAATGTCTCTCTTCATACCACTCCACCAAAAATGTGCATTGAGGTCCTTATACATCTTAGTCCCACCAGGATGAATGGTATATGGTGTATATTGGGCCTCTCTCAAAATCTGCTCTCGAATCTCTGAATCTGTAGGCACACAAGCTCGGTCCCTGTACTGCAGTACTCCCGAAGCATCAACTGAAAAAACTCCTGTCTGCTCAGTCCGAATCTGTCCTTGAATCCTCATCAAGTGGGGGTCCTCACTCTGTCTCTCTCTAATCCTGTCCAACAGAGTGGGCTGCACGACCCAAGACATAAGTCTAGCAGAGACCCTATGGGATACAACCTCTATAACCTCTATCTGCAACCGTCTCATCTGCTCCACTAACGGTGCCTGCTGCGAAATCATCACACTCAGACTCGTCCTCCTACTCAAAGCATCTGCCACGACATTGGCTTTGCCGGGATGATAAAGGATACTCACGTCATAATCCTTTAGTAACTCTAACCACCGGCGTTGCCTTAGGTTCATTCCTTCTGGGTGAACAGATACTTCAAGCTTTTATGATCAGTGTAAATCTCGCAGTGCTCGCCATACAGATAATGCCGCCACAGCTTCAGAGCAAACACGATCGCTGCCAACTCAAGATCATGAGTAGAGTAATTTTTCTCATAGTCCTTCAATTGCCGTGAAGCATAGGCAATTACCCTACCATCCTGCATCAATACACAACCCAGACCGTTGTGAGAGGCGTCGCTGTAGATCACAAATCCCTCTCCCATAACCAAGAGAGCAAGGATCGGAGCCGTCATCAACCTCTGCTTCAGCTCCTCAAAACTGCTCTGACAAGCCTCACTCCAAATAAACTTAATCCCCTTCCTGGTCAGACTCGTGAGGGGAGTGGAAAGCTTCGCAAAGCCCTCCACAAATCGACGATAATAACAAGCCAAACCCAAAAAACTTAGCACCTCGGTGATAGTCGTCGGCCTCGGCCAATCTCGAATAGCATCTACCTTAGCCGGATGAACCGCCACTCCTGTAACTGAAACTATGTGGCCCAAAAAGGCCCAAGTTGAAGTATTCTATAGTCTGGCTGAACATACTGCATATGGCGGGGGTGCTAGGTCAAGTTCCAAGATAACAATAATTAACAGGATATAGGAAAGATAACATATCACATGATCATCTGAATACAACAGGAACATCAACTTTTCACCGACTGACACACTATCAACATACTATTCTAATCATGCAAGTTCCTACACATATAGAATTAACAAGCAATCCGTTGATCTTGAAGATATGGCCACCCACCTAAAGAGCTGAGAGTCCAAGTCCTACAGCTGAAAATACCAGGAAAACAACAATTCAAAGTCCAAAGGGTCCAGCACGATCCGCAATCCCTCCTGGGTGCAACACAACACTAAAATTACACTTTAATCCCAAAATTTAACCAAGTATTACAATCTGATATTTCAGCCACAAAGATGTCAATTTTTCACCTACAGACAGTGCTCCAAAAATTCTGATAAAAATACCACAGCGATCCTCGCGTCAATACCTTCGAAACGAGTACCTGTACGTCCAATTCCGAGCACCGTAGGCCAAGTTACAAATTCCACAGTACCGGTGCGCAAAATCACACAACCATAAAACTGTAAACTATCGCACAGATAAAAAGGAAAATGTATACCTCCGGGAAGGTCTCAGAAAAATCCAAGAAAAATACAGTGATGATCCTCGCGTCGAGTAGATGAAAAAAGTGTATAGGCTCGCCTTGATCCGATGCTCGTGCGCGGAGGTCTCCCCGAATGAACCTACTGTCGTCACAAAACCTCACAGCAAACCAGTGTTCCAGTGAGCAAGGAAATACTCCTCGAAAAGCATGAAATGAGGAAAAGCAGAATGAAGCAAAATTGTAGCCTTACTTGTCGCGGATGCATAGGCGAAGAAATCGCTCGAAAAGATGGTCGGAGTGGGCCGGGGGAGCTCGTGCACCGAAACGCGACGGAAGAAACACCGGCGAAAGAACGTCGCGACGCGCCAAGAAAATAGGAATCTCGAAAACCGTGCCACATAAAATGTCCAAACTCTGTAGATGGGTGCAGCACAACACGGGAATGAACTTCTCTGAAGGAATCACAATGAAAAATGGCTCGGAAATTCCAAAAAACCCAAGTTGAAGAGAGCTCGGGCTATTTATAGGCCCCAAAAAATAATTCAGAAAATTTCGGATGGGTCCCAACTTTTGGGCGGAGGGGATTTTTCGGGCGGCTACAGTGTTGGGCCTGGCCCAACACTGTGCGCGCCCGAAACCTTCCCGTGCTGCCACGTAGCCCAGCAAACAGGCAATAGCCGCATGGGCCGCTCCGCTGCGGCCACGTGTCCCCCACCCGGTCAAAGGGGTGGTTGGCGCCCGCCAATGAGCGGGGGCCACGTGTCCCTGCGACAGTGCCCACGTGCGGCACTGTCGCGCCGCCTGGCGCCCTGACGCGCACGCGCCCCGAGGCGGGGTCCCACGCCTCCGTGCGCCGCGTCCGATGAGCCAACCAATCACGTGCCGACACGTGTACCCTGCACCCGGTCCACGCACCCTACTGTGGGTTCCGTGGACCTCGCCGCGTGCACCGACCTACCGGGGGCTGCCACGTGTCCACCCGCCTTGGTGCATGCACCGCGCGCCCGCCCTGTAGACCGCGCGCCTTGAGCCCGCCAATCAGGCGGCGCCACGTGTCCCTGCGCCGGGTCCGTGCACCCCGCCGCGGCGCCCTATGGACCGAGCATCGTGAACCGGCCAATGATAGGCCGCCACGTGGCATGCCGGCGGTCCACGGCCCCTCCCATGTACCGAAATCCAATAAAAACTTCCGGGAGTCCGTTTTTGGGCATCCGGACTCATAATCAAACAAGCAAATAGCCGTTTTCAAGCATTTTTCCGTGCTGAATCCATTTCCAACCTCTGTTTGGCCTAAAACCCTTTCAAACTTTCGGCAAATGCAGCCGAAAGCCAACACAGCTAAAGATGACTCACAGGGTCCATCTGTGGCATCCCTTTGATGCACCATGGGCCAAATACACCAACACTAGGTGTTCTAAACAATGGATTCACCAGAAAAGGTTGCATGGGAACCTTGGCCACCACATCCTCCCCCACTAAAAGGAAGTTTCATCCCCGAAACAAGAAAAACAAACAGACGTACCCCAACCAGAAGTCTCGAACAGAAAGGGGTAGGTATCTCTCATCACCGTCTCTAGCTCCCAAGTAGCTTCGCGCTCCTCGTGATTGCTCCACAAGATCTTCACATACGGAATGGCCCGGTTGCGCAATTCCCTCACCTCTCGAGCAAGAATTCGCAACGGGCGCTCCTCATAACCAAGATCCTCGCCGACCTCCAAAGAAGTGAAGTCAATCACGTGCGAAGGGTCAAAAACATATCTCCTCAAAGCCGAGACGTGGAAAACATCGTGAACTCCGGCCAGGCGTGGAGGAAGGGCAACTCTATAAGCAACGGGGCCTACTCTCTCAAGTACCTCGAAGGGTCCAATAAAGCGGGGACTGAGCTTCCCACGAACTCCAAATCTCCGGACACCTTTCGAAGGCGAGACCTTCAAGAAGACATGATCACCAATCTGAAACTCTAGGTCTCGCCGCCGAGTATCAGCGTAGCTCCTCTGACGACTCTGGGCTATCTCAAGATGTCGGCAAACTAATCTGACTTTCTCCTCTGCCTCCAACAGTAAATCCGGTCCCAAAGTCCTCCTCTCACCCACGTCACTCCAATACAAGGGCGACCGACACTTGCGTCCATACAACGCCTCAAACGGAGCCATCTGAATGCTCGCCTGATAGCTGTTGTTGTACGCAAACTCAACCAATGCTAAGTGCCGGTACCACCCTCCTCCAAAATCCATAACGCACGCTCTCAGCATATCCTCAGGGGTCTGTATGGTGCGCTCAGACTGGCCATCAGTCTGTGGGTGGAAAGCAGTACTAAACCTGAGCTGGGTCACCAAGGCTGACTGTAGACTCCCCCAAAAGTGTGATACAAACCTCGGGTCCCTATCTGATACAATCGAGGCGGGTACGCCGTGTAGCCTCACAACCTCATCCAAATATAACTGCGCAAGTCGCTCCATCGGCCAAGTCATCTGAACAGGCAAGAAAAGTGCATACTTTGTGAGTCTATCCACGACAACCCAAATCGCATCGGCCCCACTCTGCGCCCTCGGCAGTCCAGTGACGAAATCCATATTGATGTGGTCCTACTTCCACTCGGGAATTGGAAGACTCTGTTGTAAGTTTTTATAGGATCCACAAGGATCTAAATAGGTACTATCAAACAACTAGAGGGGGGGTGAATAGGTGTAATACTTAAAAACTCAATCTCAGTGCAAAATAAAAACCAATGCGGAAAATAAAAACAGCACACTGAGATTTACGTGGAAACTCCAATCCAGGAGAAAAACCACGGGACCAACACGCAATAACAATCCAATAAGAATAGAAGAATAACAAGGTGATTACCGACTCCACGGACTCAAACCCCTCCTTCTGCTTCTTCGGACCTTGCGCTGACCGGTTGGATATCCACGCAATAACAATCCCTAAGAAAAGAAGAATAACAAGGTGATTACCGTCTCCACGGATTTAACCCCTCCTTCAATTTCTTGGACCTCGCGCTCCACCGTTTTGCCCGTCCACTGCTCACGTTCGAATCCACGAACGCACGCTTCGAATCCACGAAACGCCTTTAGCACACCGAATCCACGATGCCACGTCGAATCCACGACGCAAACTCAGTCGATAAGAATATTGACTTCGATGGTGATCCTTTGCTTAGATTATCAATGAGGAACCGTAGAAGAAATCTCTAAGCAAAGATTAGATCAATTCGACAAAAGATATGTTCTTGAAAGAACCATCGAATTGACCTAAAAGAGGCTATAAAGAAGAACGATGAAAACCTAGCCTCTAGGGTTGCTCTCAAGAGTTTTATAAAAAGATCGGCCGTAGCTCCCACGTTTTTGAGAAACCCTAAGTGTCTATTTATAGTTTAGAAACCTTTGGAAAGAGATAAGAATCAAAAACATACCTTATCTGGAAATTTTCAGGACGGCGATCCGGATCAGATTTATTGCGATCCGGATCGTCGTAACGAGATTGACGATTCCAGAAAACCAAGGGTTCGGGATCCGGATTGCAAGGCCCGATCCGGATCGTTCATACAAATCAGAAAACTTAACATTCGGGATCCGGATCGGAAATTGCAAGGATCCGGATCGAAGTCTTGTATGAAGCAACAACCTTCGGGATCCGGATCGTTGGCTCTGATCCGGATCCTGAACAAGTCCGAACACCAGTTTTTGATTATTATGCAATTAAACGTTCATCCAAGTGTTTCTACACTATAAGAAAGTATTCGGATCACCACAATTATTTAGTTAAACATACCTGATCCTCTTGAATACTTTCTTCTTGAGATTGATGTAACTGATCCACAATTCTTCAACTTCAATCTTCAAGATTCAAGACACTGAGTGTCAACTTGAGCTCTTGTTGAATCTTTTCTAAGTCTTTGATTGCTGATTGACAATTTGATCCCTTTAAGACTCCGACTCAACTCACTGACATGACTCACGAAATATGCCAACACCAAAATGCCGTAACATCTGTAACTTGCCAGCAGGAACCCGGTGCTCTGCCTTTACTTGCTGACAAGTTAAACATTGAGCCACAAATCTCCCAATGTCCCGCTTCATTCCGGACCACCAAAAGTGTGCCTTGAGGTCCTTATACATCTTAGTACCACCAGGATGAATGGTATAAGGTGTATAATGGGCCTCTCTCAAAATCTGGTCTCTGATCTCTGGATCCGTAGGCACACACACTCGGTCCCTGTACCGTAGTATTCCCGAGCTATCCACTGAAAAAACCCCTATCTGATCTGCCTGAATCTGCAATCTGATCCTCGTCAAGTGGGGGTCCTCACTCTGCGTCACCCTAATCAAGTCCAACAGAGTGGGCTGCAAGACCATAGACATGAGTCTAGCAGAGACCCCAGGGGATACCACCTCAATCTGTAAATGCCTCATCTGCTCCACAAGCGGTGCCTGCTGTATGATCAACATGTTCAAACTCTGCACTGACCTCCGACTCAAAGCATCTGCTACAACATTGGCCTTGCCGGGATGATAAAGGATGCTAACATCATAGTCCTTTAGTAACTCCAACCACCGGCGTTGCCTCAAATTCAGCTCCTTTTGAGTGAACAAGTACTTCAAACTCTTATGATCAGTATAAATCTCGCAGTGCTCACCGTAGAGGTAATGCCGCCACAACTTCAATGCGAACACCACAGCTGCAAGCTCCAAATCATGAGTAGGGTAACAATCTCCCCCTTTGGCAATTTCGTGACAAAACCCAAAAATACATAAAAGCGCTCAAGACACTCATCTTAAACCAAAAAATCGAAACTCAATGTTATCACCAAAACATTGATTTTCTTTGCGTGAAAGATCCAACAAATACAAAATTACATTTGAACCAAACAGTCCTAGAACACACTCTATGACTTAGGACTTGGAGTCTTAAAGTGATGTAATTCCTGCAAAACAAAACTCCAAACAAAATCAAACGTTAGTCGTTAGAAATTAGAATCCTACATTTGATCCGTCTTCCTTTTGGTTCTTTTGTTTTTTCTTTGTCTTTCAATTTTTTCTTTGTCTCCCCCTATCTTGAGCATCTCTAACATGTTCTCCATGTTCTTGAGCATCTATGTTCTCCCCCTTTGTGGTACGATCATCATTTTCCGTTCTCCCCCATTCTTCCATTTTCGTTTCGTTTGTCCTCTCTTGATGATCTCATCTCCGTCATTTCTCTTCTCCCCCTTTTTGTCACAAATTGTCAAACAGTGAACATACTAGACAAAAGGAAATTACTAACAAAATTAGTTCATGGAGAAAGAGAGATAAAAGCTCAGTTCTGGTATATAACAAAAATGCAGATTGCGTACCGGTACCAGAAAGCAAAAATCAAATAATTTCTTGAAACAAATCCAGATTTTAGAATCTTTTCAAATACCGATTTGTATTCCATCAAGAAATCAATTTAAGTGCTTTAAACAGTGAATTCACACAGATGTCATTCAATCCAATTAATTTCACAAAATTAAAAAGATTTACTCCAAAATCATGAAAAATAAAGGTAAAACATTATAAACCGTTTTTCATGTTATATTCATCAAACACAAGTCATCAAAAATAATCTTGAGATCCAAAGTCTATCAAGATGTAACGGATTTACAAAGATGACATACGGAGATTTCCAAACGACATCAATCTTGAATTCTACCCTTTCAAATTGAGATAATCACTAAAATACCTAAGGGTGGCTCTTTGAGCATCTTTCAACTATCCCACCTTATACCAACCAGGAGATTGTTCAAAATATAAGAGTTTTGCATATAAATCTCCAAATGCTTCAACTAAAGATTTTCTCATAAAATACTATCAAGCATCCATAACATGTGGTAGCTTCACACACAAACCGGACGACCGGGGTGGCAGCTCTTTCCAACATGTGGTGGTAGTTTTCACACTCCTTTCGGATGTAACTCTTTCCACATCTTTTGCAAATTATTTCAATACCCTTGTAAGAATGCAATCTCTTACGTGAAAGAATTATATCCCAAATTTTAGTCTATCGGTTGTCTCATGTTTATCACAATGAATTCACACAACCGAGATAGATTAAGCATCTAAAGATCACACATGATTTCTAAAATTTGATGCTTATAATATCAAAAACTCCTATAATGAAGTATCTTCAAGATTATGATTATGGAGTAAAGTTGATAATCCATATAAAATTAATTTGGAGTGAATAAACGTGAAGCCCTTTTTATTCAATGCACTTGTTCAGTAAAAACCCTTTTGTTCAAAAACAAAGTATAAAAACGAAGAGCATTGAAACCCATGTAATGCAAAGATTAAGAAAGATATGAAGGGAAAACCAATCAAAGCATTACATACAGTCATAAGCTAATTAGAACTTAAGACAAGGAAAGATATCACCTTTCCGAATCCAAAATCGCTGGATTTTGGGTTGTCTTGATTCGTTGTGGCCGGGGGTTGTCCGCTTTGACTGTTGGTCCACCTTAGGTCTTTGCCTCGCAATGATCCACTTGTATGATTGATGATGTGGCTCGGACCTTTGGTGGGTTGAGTGAACTCCTTTGACTTGATGTGTCTTTTGATTCCGTTGAGTTCGCTCCGTAGATGAAGTTGCCGAAGAATTCTTCTTTTTCTTTTTCGGGCAATCCTTCACCAAATGTCCTTCAAGTCCACATAGGTGACAAGTTCTTCCTTTCAATTTAGTTGTGGAACTTGAAGCCTTCACAGTTTGGTTCTTTTTAAATCCCAAACCAACCTTGCTTGTTTGACCTAAACGAGACATACACTCATGTTTCTTCGAACCGGTTGAAATCCTTGGTATGTCGGATTTAAGTTCATGAACTTGCTTGGTCAAAGCTTGGTTGGTGACATGAATCTCCTCAAACTGTTTTTCTAGAAAACCAATCTTGTCCGTATATGATTTAGCGTTTGTCTCCGATTGGTTTAGCTTTTCTTGGAGGATTTTATTGTTATTCAATAAACGTCCTTGTTCCTCCTCGAGATCATGAAGTTTTATCTTTAAAGCATGATTCTCGTCTTGATTCTCAAGTCGTTGCTTCCTCAACTTCTTGATATGTTTGGCCATCTTCTTAGATTCCGCAAGAAGTTGTTGATATGCCTCAACGAGTTCTTCCTCGTCCGACTCCCCCTCACTTGATGACTCTTCGCCGGTTGTTGATGTTTCATACAAAATCAAAGGAGTTGAGTCAGTGACTAATGATGAAAAACAATTATTAGAAGAGGGAAAATGAGAGGCATGAGAAGCAACAATTTTTTCCTCTTTACTTGAGGTCGATTCATTAGAAGTAGAATCGTCCCAAGTTTTCGCTTGCAAAGCCTTCTTTTTATATGATTTCTTAGAAGGACAATCCATTGAAAAATGGCCGTAGCCTTTGCATCGATAGCATTGGATTTTCCCTTCGAAATCATCTTTTTCTTTTTCTTTAGAAGGTTTTGCAAAGCTTTTGAGGTTAGAGGATTTAGAACCCGATGATCCTTTAGAAGATTTCGTGGATGAAGATCCATCGGTTCGATTCTTCCAAAACTTCCGACGAAATTTCTTTGTGATCCGCGCCAATTGTTCTTCAAAATCGGCAAAAGAGATTTCATCGTCGGAACTCGATTCGCTATCTTCTTCCTTTGTTGATTTGAATGCAATACCTGTAAGCTTAGAAGAAGACTTGGAAGACACTTGATTAGTAGGAAAAGTCATTTCATAAGTTTGCAAAGCACCTACTAATTCCTCTATACTCATCTCATCCGGATGACTAACGGTTTCAATGGCGGTAACCTTTGCCCTAAACCGTTCCGGAAGAGTCCGAAGTATCTTTCTTACAATTCTCGACTCCGGGATCTTTTCTCCTAAATTAGCACAAGTATTGATTACATCTTGAAGTCTAGTGTAATAATCTGTAAACAATTCATGCTCTTCCATATGAATAGAGTCAAATTGACTTGTAAGCATCTGGAGCTTTTGAATTTTTACAAGATTAGTACCCTCATGTGTAATTTTGAGAATATCCCAAATTTCCTTTGCGGATTCACACGCGGAAATTCGTGTGAACTCAGTCGAGGAAAGAGAATTAAATAAAGCGTTCATACCTTTCCCATTGTAAGAAGATCTTTCAAATTCCTCTTTGGACCATCTAGAGCGAGGTTTTGGGGTAGTAGAATTTCCTACTTCCTCAACAGGATGCACCCAACCGTATTCCACGGATTGCCATACCCGCTCATCAATTGCGATGAGAAAAGCTCTCATCCGCACTTTCCAATAAGCATAATTAGTCCCATCAAAAAGGAAGTTTCATCCCCGAAACAAGAAAAACAAACAGACGTACCCCAACCAGAAGTCTCGAACAGAAAGGGGTAGGTATCTCTCATCACCGTCTCTAGCTCCCAAGTAGCTTCGCGCTCCTCGTGATTGCTCCACAAGATCTTCACATACGGAATGGCCCGGTTGCGCAATTCCCTCACCTCTCGAGCAAGAATTCGCAACGGGCGCTCCTCATAACCAAGATCCTCGCCGACCTCCAAAGAAGTGAAGTCAATCACGTGCGAAGGGTCAAAAACATATCTCCTCAAAGCCGAGACGTGGAAAACATCGTGAACTCCGGCCAGGCGTGGAGGAAGGGCAACTCTATAAGCAACGGGGCCTACTCTCTCAAGTACCTCGAAGGGTCCAATAAAGCGGGGACTGAGCTTCCCACGAACTCCAAATCTCCGGACACCTTTCGAAGGCGAGACCTTCAAGAAGACATGATCACCAATCTGAAACTCTAGGTCTCGCCGCCGAGTATCAGCGTAGCTCCTCTGACGACTCTGGGCTATCTCAAGATGTCGGCAAACTAATCTGACTTTCTCCTCTGCCTCCAACAGTAAATCCGGTCCCAAAGTCCTCTCACCCACGTCACTCCAATACAAGGGCGACCGACACTTGCGTCCATACAACGCCTCAACGGAGCCATCTGAATGCTCGCCTGATAGCTGTTGTTGTACGCAAACTCAACCAATGCTAAGTGCCGGTACCACCCTCCTCCAAAATCCATAACGCACGCTCTCAGCATATCCTCAGGGGTCTGTATGGTGCGCTCAGACTGGCCATCAGTCTGTGGGTGGAAAGCAGTACTAAACCTGAGCTGGGTCACCAAGGCTGACTGTAGACTCCCCCAAAAGTGTGATACAAACCTCGGGTCCCTATCTGATACAATCGAGGCGGGTACGCCGTGTAGCCTCACAACCTCATCCAAATATAACTGCGCAAGTCGCTCCATCGGCCAAGTCATCTGAACAGGCAAGAAAAGTGCATACTTTGTGAGTCTATCCACGACAACCCAAATCGCATCGGCCCCACTCTGCGCCCTCGGCAGTCCAGTGACGAAATCCATATTGATGTGGTCCTACTTCCACTCGGGAATTGGAAGACTCTATTGTAAGTTTTTATAGGATCCACAAGGATCTAAATAGGTACTATCAAACAACTAGAGGGGGGGTGAATAGGTGTAATACTTAAAAAACTCAATCTCAGTGCAAAATAAAAACCAATGCGGAAAATAAAAACAGCACACTGAGATTTACGTGGAAACTCCAATCCAGGAGAAAAACCACGGGACCAACACGCAATAACAATCCAATAAGAATAGAAGAATAACAAGGTGATTACCGACTCCACGGACTCAAACCCCTCCTTCTGCTTCTTCGGACCTTGCACTGACCGGTTGGATATCCACGCAATAAACAATCCCTAAGAAAAGAAGAATAACAAGGTGATTACCGTCTCCACGGATTTAACCCCTCCTTCAATTTCTTGGACCTCGCGCTCCACCGTTTTGCCCGTCCACTGCTCACGTTCGAATCCACGAACGCACGCTTCGAATCCACGAAACGCCTTTAGCACACCGAATCCACGATGCCACGTCGAATCCACGACGCAAACTCAGTCGATAAGAATATTGACTTCGATGGTGATCCTTTGCTTAGATTATCAATGAGGAACCGTAGAAGAAATCTCTAAGCAAAGATTAGATCAATTCGACAAAAGATATGTTCTTGAAAGAACCATCGAATTGACCTAAAAGAGGCTATAAAGAAGAACGATGAAAACCTAGCCTCTAGGGTTGCTCTCAAGAGTTTTATAAAAAGATCGGCCGTAGCTCCCACGTTTTTGAGAAACCCTAAGTGTCCTATTTATAGTTTAGAAACCTTTGGAAAGAGATAAGAATCAAAAACATACCTTATCTGGAAATTTTCAGGACGGCGATCCGGATCAGATTTATTGCGATCCGGATCGTCGTAACGAGATTGACGATTCCAGAAAACCAAGGGTTCGGGATCCGGATTGCAAGGCCCGATCCGGATCGTTCATACAAATCAGAAAACTTAACATTCGGGATCCGGATCGGAAATTGCAAGGATCCGGATCGAAGTCTTGTATGAAGCAACAACCTTCGGGATCCGGATCGTTGGCTCTGATCCGGATCCTGAACAAGTCCGAACACCAGTTTTTGATTATTATGCAATTAAACGTTCATCCAAGTGTTTCTACACTATAAGAAAGTATTCGGATCACCACAATTATTTAGTTAAACATACCTGATCCTCTTGAATACTTTCTTCTTGAGATTGATGTAACTGATCCACAATTCTTCAACTTCAATCTTCAAGATTCAAGACACTGAGTGTCAACTTGAGCTCTTGTTGAATCTTTCTAAGTCTTTGATTGCTGATTGACAATTTGATCCCTTTAAGACTCCGACTCAACTCACTGACATGACTCACGAAATATGCCAACACCAAAATGCCGTAACATCTGTAACTTGCCAGCAGGAACCCGGTGCTCTGCCTTTACTTGCTGACAAGTTAAACATTGAGCCACAAATCTCCCAATGTCCCGCTTCATTCCGGACCACCAAAAGTGTGCCTTGAGGTCCTTATACATCTTAGTACCACCAGGATGAATGGTATAAGGTGTATAATGGGCCTCTCTCAAAATCTGGCCTCTGATCTCTGGATCCGTAGGCACACACACTCGGTCCCTGTACCGTAGTATTCCCGAGCTATCCACTGAAAAAACCCCTATCTGATCTGCCTGAATCTGCAATCTGATCCTCGTCAAGTGGGGGTCCTCACTCTGCGTCACCCTAATCAAGTCCAACAGAGTGGGCTGCAAGACCATAGACATGAGTCTAGCAGAGACCCCAGGGGATACCACCTCAATCTGTAAATGCCTCATCTGCTCCCACAAGCGGTGCCTGCTGTATGATCAACATGCTCAAACTCTGCACTGACCTCCGACTCAAAGCATCTGCTACAACATTGGCCTTGCCGGGATGATAAAGGATGCTAACATCATAGTCCTTTAGTAACTCCAACCACCGGCGTTGCCTCAAATTCAGCTCCTTTGAGTGAACAAGTACTTCAAACTCTTATGATCAGTATAAATCTCGCAGTGCTCACCGTAGAGGTAATGCCGCCACAACTTCAATGCGAACACCACAGCTGCAAGCTCCAAATCATGAGTAGGGTAACAATCTCCCCCTTTGGCAATTTCGTGACAAAACCCAAAAATACATAAAAGCGCTCAAGACACTCATCTTAACCAAAAAATCGAAACTCAATGTTATCACCAAAACATTGATTTTCTTTGCGTGAAAGATCCAACAAATACAAAATTACATTTGAACCAAACAGTCCTAGAACACACTCTATGACTTAGGACTTGGAGTCTTAAAGTGATGTAATTCCTGCAAAACAAAACTCCAAACAAAATCAACGTTAGTCGTTAGAATTAGAATCCTACATTTGATCCGTCTTCCTTTTGGTCTTTTGTTTTTTCTTTGTCTTTCAATTTTTTCTTTGTCTCCCCCTATCTTGAGCATCTCTAACATGTTCTCCATGTTCTTGAGCATCTATGTTCTCCCCCTTTTGTGTACGATCATCATTTTCCGTTCTCCCCCATTCTTCCATTTTCGTTTCGTTTGTCCTCTCTTGATGATCTCATCTCCGTCATTTCTCTTCTCCCCTTTTTGTCACAAATTGTCAAACAGTGAACATACTAGACAAAAGGAAATTACTAACAAAATTAGTTCATGGAGAAAGAGAGATAAAAGCTCAGCTTCTGGTATATAACAAAACTGCAGATTGCGTTACCGGCTACCAGAAAGCAAAACTCAAATAATTTCTTGAAACAAATCCAGATTTTAGAATCTTTTCAAATACCGATTGTATTCCATCAAGAATCAATTTAAGTGCTTTAAACAGGAATTCACACAGATGTCATTCAATCCAATTAATGGTCACAAAATTAAAAAGATTTACTCCAAAATCATGAAAAATAAAGGTAAAACATTATAAACCGTTTTTCATGTTATATTCATCAAACACAAGTCATCAAAAATAATCTTGAGATCCAAAGTCTATCAAGATGTAACGGATTTACAAAGATGACATACGGAGATTTCCCAACGACATCAATCTTGAATTCTACCCTTTCAAATTGAGATAAGCACTAAAATACCTAAGGGTGGCTCTTGAGCATCTTTCAACTATCCCACCTTATACCAACCAGGGAGATTGTTCAAAATATAAGAGTTTTGCATATAAATCTCCAAATGCTTCAACTCAAGATTTTCTCATAAAATACTATCAAGCATCCATAACATGTGGTAGCTTCACACACAAACCGGACGACCGGGGGGGCAAGCTCTTTCCACATGTGGTGGTAGTTTCACACTCCTAGTTCGGATGTAACTCTCCACATCTTTTGCAAATTATTTCAATACCCTTGAAAGAATGCAATCTCTTAGCGTGAAAGAAATAATCCCAAATTTTTAGGTCATATCGGTTGTCTCATGTTTATCACAATGAATTCACACAACCGAGATAGATTAAGCATCTAAAGATCACACATGATTTCTAAAATTGATGCTTATATATCAAAACTCCTATAATGAAGTTCTTCAAGATTATGATTATGGAGTAAAGTTGATAATCATATAAAATTAATTTGGAGTGAATAAACGTGAAGCCCTTTTTATTCAATGCACTTGTTCAGTAAAAACCCTTTGTTCAAAAACAAGTATAAAAACGAAGAGCATTGAAACCCATGTAATGCAAAGATTAAGAAAGATATGAAGGGAAAACCAATCAAAAGCATTACATACAGTCATAAGCTAATTAGAACTTAAGACAAGGAAAGATATCACCTTTCCGAATCCAAATCGCTGGATTTTGGGTTGTCTTGATTCGTTGTGGCCGGGGGTTGTCCGCTTTGACTGTTGGTCACACTTAGGTCTTTGCCTCGCAATGATCCATGTATGATTGATGATGTGGCTCGGACCTTTGGTGGGTTGAGTGTGAACTCCTTTGACTTGATGTGTCTTTGATTCCGTTGAGTTCGCTCCGTAGATGAAGTTGCCGAAGAATTCTTCTTTTTCTTTTTCGGCAATCCTTCACCAAATGTCCTTCAAGTCCACATAGGTGACAAGTTCTTCCTTTCAATTTAGTTGTGGAACTTGAAGCCTTCACAGTTGGTTCTTTTAAATCCCAAACCAACCTTGCTTGTTTGACCTAAACGAGACATACACTCATGTTTCTTCGAACCGGTTGAAATCCTTGGTATGTCGGATTTAAGTTCATGAACTTGCTTGGTCAAAGCTTGGTTGGTGACATGAATCTCCTCAAACTGTTTTTCTAGAAAACCAATCTTGTCCGTATATGATTTAGCGTTTGTCTCCGATTGGTTTAGCTTTTCTTGAGCTTATTCGGTGAAACAGAGCTTGTAGAATCAAAATTGGACATTTTAATATAGACTCTGCGCGAAAATCGGAGCAAATGGAATTTTTCGGGAGCTTTCGGAAAATTTCGGATGAGATTTGGCAAAATGGACAGCGGATTTGGACTCAGCGCGCAAAAAACGATCGAAATGGTATATCGCTTTATTTTTTTTCGGCACTTGGTACTGTTCACCGGAACAGTAACCGCCGGCCGGAATTACTGTTCCGGCCGCCGGCGGCGACCGGCGAGCGGCGGCGGGCGGCGGCGCACGGCGGCGGGCAGCGGCGCAGCGGCGGCACAGCGGCGGAGTGCGGAGGCGCGCAGCGCGCGCGGTGTGCGCGGTCCATGGGCCTGGCGTGCACCGGGAGCACCGAAGCCTCCCCTTGCCACGTGGCGCTTCCCATTGGTTGGCCGGCTTCTAGAAGTCCACGGGGACTGTGACACGTGGCACACCCGGATTGGCTGACAGGATCCGGAAGACCCGGCGCGGGGACCGGGCCCGTGCACCACGTGGACACGTGGCGGATTCTCTGTGGCATTGCACAAGGCTGTTTCCTGTTTTGTCGCCACGTGGCGCGTCCTGGATGGTCCATCTCGGTGTTTGCTGTTCTGCCCGGGATCTGGTGAGGGCCTTGGCCCATTATAATAGAGCCTCCCACCCCCACCATTTCTCACCTCGGGCTCCGTGCTATAGAGAGAGACCAGAGAAAGTGCCCTATACAAAAATTCTTCCTCTCTCTCTCCTCTCTCCTCTCCTCAGAATTTTAGAATTTTGAAGGTACCGTTAGTGATTATCTGCGACGCGGCGCACTACGACGGTTTCTTTTTCGGCCCATTTCCCGTCGCAGTTCCGTCGAAAATTCCTGTGGGCTAACCAGGAGGAATTTTTGGACGTTTTGCGGCAGCGCGACCGTAAGAGGTAGGGCTTCGATTTCCGTGTTGATCATTTTGCTCCATTTGTACTTTTGGCACGTTTCCCGAGGTCTCTTTGACCCCCCTTTTTGCTGTGGAAATTTCTGGACAGCGTCAATTCTCCGATTTTTATCTTGGCGTAGGAGCATCAGATCAAGACGTTTAAATAGTCGATTTGATCTACTCTTCGCGAGGAACGCAGCCGTAATTTTTCTGGATTTTTCTGAGCACTATACAGAGGTGAAAAAACTCCTCTCTTTTCGTGCCATTTGAAAAAAACAGCAAAAAAACTGTATTTTTATGAATAATATAGTTACACCCTGTGCAATGTGTGTTGCTGTAGGGCACCATTTTTCGGCAGACAGCAGTTCTAGGGGACTGTGGACAGCCAGGAGACTTTCTGGGTGTGATTTGAGCTGTTCGAGGTGGGCGGTTGTTGTTACCTCATTTTTGACAAGCTCACTGGGATTACTGGAACTCCCCTAAAATTTAATTGATAAGAACAATTGGGACAAACTAATATGATATTGATTAGAAACCATTGGGACTACTAACAGGACTACTAATAGGACTACTAACAGGACAATGATGAGAAACCGCGGGGACGAACTCTCCTAAAATTAATATAAACCCACAGATGATATGATGACTTATATTGGGACACTGTGATTAAGACAAAGGCTATAACCTCGCATGCAAATGACCTTTTATTCAATAAATCAATTTTTTAAATCTTTGACACTATTTTACAACTTTTAAAAAAAGACAGTTGCATGCATGCCCGGACATCAGGTAGGGCCACTATATGCTACACTATCATATTAAGATTGACATGTTTTATTGCTCTCTTTGCTTTCAGTTGCTTGTCGCTCGAGTATGAGCAGGGGTTTGGGATAGTATAGCCAAGGTTATGTTAGATTATAAACTTGTGGGGTGTTGCGGTGACTGCGGACTGTAGGCGGTCGGCCGGATGTTTATCCTTGCATCAGAATGGGGTTGAGTCTGGTCTATTTTAGGCATCAGCAGGGGATCGGGTTTTTCTCTAGTGGATGGTTTCCCACTTATGAGTACTATGCATCAGATCAGGGTTTCTTAGTGGATGGCTTTTCCCACTTTGATCATAGTCATGATCCAGTCCTGGCGCTTTACGACACTTATGATACTTATTATGTAGGTACTTTTACTCGTGTGGGTCGATCCACCTCGAGTGCCACTCCGGAGTGTGTTAACAGGCAGGCTTGAGTCCTTGAGACTCTCATTCCCTATCGGTGTTTATGCATGGCAGCATACCCCGATTTGGCAGGCAAGGCGCCAGAAGGCAGTACCAGTTTACTGGTGGCATAAGAGTGGGTGTATTCAGGGCGATGTTAGTAATGATGCATACATACAGTCATTCCTTTGGCACTGCATTTAGAGGCAGTGAGTGGTGGTTTCCCCTTTAGTCAAGAGTTCTGCTTACAGCTTTACCACTTTTTCCTTTGGGCCT
>CM055072.1:11334287-11444245 GCA_029204045.2 Tillandsia leiboldiana
GGATTGAAGCAATGCAGGAAGAGCTCCACAGTTGAACGAAACAAAGTTGGGAATTTAACGAAGCCGCCGATGCAACACAAAGTGATTGGTACTAAAGGATTTTCAAGAATAAGAAAAAGAGGATGGTCCATCACAGGAACAAAGCACGTCTAGTTGCTCAAGGGCTACTCTACATAGAAGTATAGACTTTGATGACAACTTTCGCCCTGTAGCTAGACTCGAGTCATTCGATCTTATTCGCTATTGGCTTGGTCACTTTTAAAATAAAAACTCTTCAAACGGGACGTTAAGAGAGCGTTTTTAATGGGTTTTGAAATGAGGATGTTTATGTGGGTGGCGCGGCCCTCAACGAAAGGTTCTGTAGACCATAACAACCTAACCATGTTTTTTGCGTTTGGAAAAAGTTCTTACGGTTAAACAAGCCACCGCGAGCGTGGTACGAAAGGTTTGCAAAGACCTTTTGGAAAAAGGGCTAACGAGGGGAGCAGACGGGACCTCTTGTGACGCCTCATAGGATAACTTCATTGTTGACACAGATCTATGTCGATGACATTGTATTTGGAGCAACAAAGGCTAATGAAGCTTCTAAATTGCAGAAAACATGGAAAGCAATTGAGATGTCTATGAATGGCGAACTGAATCTTTCTTGGATTGCAGTGAAAACAAATGTTGGGTTATATGTAATAAGGATCTAAATAGGGGAAAAAAACACCTAGAGGGGGGTGAATAGGTGTAAACGTATAAACACTCAAAAATCGTTGCGATAAAAAACCCAATGCGGAAATAAAAAATAATACGCAAGATTTTTACGTGGAAAACTCCATCACCGGAGTAAAAAAACCACGGGGACCGATAACACGGCAGAAATCCACTAGAATTAAAACACGTACAAGGTGATTTACCGTACACACTTACGACTCAACCTTTTCCATACGCTCCTAGAGGATCTTCTCCGCTCGCTCCGCGACGCTTCTCGAATCCACGATCTGCGCCCACCCAACGCGAATCCACGGCGTCCAACGTCGAATCCACGACGTCCGACCGAATCCACGGTCTTCACCCAATAGCACCCTTCGAATCCACGAACGTGCCTCGCTCCGAATCCACGAGAGCGTTGAACCTTGAATCCACAAGGACACGCGAATCCACGCGCCGATTTTGGGGTAAATCGTTGTTTTGGGTGGTGATGATCCGCCGAATACTTAGATCAAAGATAGATCGGAAATACCATCTAAGTATTCATTAGTTTGATTCAACTCAAGATGTGAGTATGAAAACCTAGAATCAAACTAATCAATATAGATGAAGAAACATAGAGTATTCTCTAATGATTTCCTTCTTCTCTATATGTGGATCTAGAGCCGTATAAGATGATATATGAAAATGACGGCTATTTGTTTTTGGATTCCCTAGAAAAAGAGTCATAGGGTCTATTTATAGGTTAGAAACCCTAGAAGGAGGAGATAAGAATCAAAAACCTAACATTTCTGGAGATTTTACGGACGGCGATCCGGATCGGATTAGCTGTGATCCGGATCGTCGTAACGAGTCAGGCAATTCCAGAAAAACGAAGGTTCGGGATCCGGATCGAAGTGCTTCCGGATCGTTCATACAGTTCACCAAACATCAACGTTCGGGATCCGGATTGCGAAGCCTGATCCGGATCGTTCAAGGAAGATGGTAAACTCAGTGTTCGGGATCCGGATCAAGAGAGGCTACGATCCGGATTGAACTGGTGTATGAACGAACCACCTTCGGGATCCGGATCGAACAACCTGATCCGGATCCTGAACATGTCCCAAGTCCAGTTTTTGATTTTTATGCAATGAAAGATTCTTCCAAGTGTTTCTACACTACAAGAAGTATTCGGATCACACAAAATCTTAGTTAAACATACCTGATCCTTTTGAATTCTTCTTTCTTGAGATTGAGTTAAATGATCCAACTTTCTTCACCTTCAATCTTCAAGACTTGAGACTTTCACGAAACTACGCCAACTCAAATTCCGTAACAATCTCCCCTTTGGCGGTTTCGTGACAAAACACAGATCCACTAAAGAAAATTCAAAAAGATATTTTTGTTGCTATCACCATACAACAAAAATTTACAATGGAGATCCAAAAATTTAAAAACATGAGATAAACTCCTAAAACAGACTCTAGACTTAGACATCTGTACTCTCTGCACAAAGAAATCATTCTTGACAAAAAGAGATCGTTAGATACCTCAAGAATATTTAGCATACAAAACCTAGTACAGAGATAGAGTTTATCTGATCATCATGACATTTGAGAATTCAGATATGTAAGAGAATCATAGTCAAAAACCAACATATCTTCTATGCAATTAAAAACCAAATGTCACAAATGTTAGTCCAACATCAACTTGTTAGTCTATTACATGCCCAAATAGTTAGTCGAATAGTTAGTCGAGACATGCAAACAATCACAAGATAAAAACCAAAGTTGAAGTTGAAGTGATACTTACCTTGATGTATACAAAATCTTCATCAGCAAGATTTTCACAATCATTGTTCAAGTTCCTTGATGTACTACCTTGATGTTCATTCACATCATTGTACCTGATGCAGTCATATTGTTCATCATTGAGTTCACAAGATCACAATTTTCACAATATCATTCAAGTTCTCTAAACTCTCTCCCCTTTTTGTCACAAACAAAGCCAAAGTTACCAAAAAATTGAAGGAGAGTTAAAAAAATATTCAACGAAAATGTTCCGAAATTTAAGAACTAGAACTAAAAGTAAGTCCTAAAAACTGAAAAAACCTGCACAAAAGGATTAAAAATCTAAAGATAAAAAGTTCCTGATAATAAGAGAATTGTTAGTCAGACGATTCAGGCATCTGAATCTGAGTCAACCGAGGCGGAGTCTTCAGAGCTCGTACAACCAGCTTTTTCAAAATTCCTTAAGCATTCCCGAGATCGTAGTACACTCTTGCTTCATCTGATGTATGTCCTTGGACATCTTTGAGTTCTAGAGCCATTTTATCTTGTTCTTGTTTATGGAAGACTCTAGATTTCCCTTTTGGTCAGTTCTTCTGGAAGTTGAAGAACGTTGGTGACGATTGACGGAGCAGTCTGACCTTCATCCGAGGAGATCGTCTTGGCAAAAAAAGGTGGATGCTGGCACATTCTTTTCATGGCTTGCTGCTTAAGTATTGAGGAAGACTTCAGTAGCTTCTTTTTCTTTAGGTAACCTTATTTTCTTCATCAATGCCTTGTTGTACTTCGTCAAGAAATGTGTCCCAATCTTCTTCGTCTTCTGATTCAGTGTCAATTTGAGAAATATTCCTTGGGTTCTCTTGACATGGTTCATTTATTCAATACCTCGAGCTCGTCCAGGTCGTCGAGCAAGTCTTTTTTTTTTAGGAAAATGGATGAAGAAGTCATTGGTGCTTTTCCTTTTTCCGCAGCAGTAAGCGGGCCTTTTCCGTTGATGTTTCTGCATGGGCTTTCCCTTTCGATGAAACAGAGGTTTTCTGTGGCGATTCTTCAGGATGTGTTTCATCATCTGATAACTCATCCCAGTTAACTTCATCCCTTTTAGCTCTCTTGGCAGTGTCTCTCGTATGTACCATAGCAGCAAGTAGGAAAACAATCCAAGTGATCACCATTGCTAATGGTTTCTTGAGAAAAGGAATCCTGTGTGGAACAACTCAAGAACACATGAAAAATTGTTAATTTTCAAAAATTTGAAAAATTGTACCCAAACAATCATAATCATGTAGAGAGACTAAGAATCAAATTAGTTTTGCAAAAGGACTTTTAAAAATAGATCAATTGCATGATTTTCGAAAATCCTTATTATATGCCCTAAAACCGAAATTTTAGAAATCGAAGCCTAAAAATCCGTTAATCAGGAGAATACCTAGCATATAATCAAAACTAATCTACCCAGAGTTCTTATTTCAAAAGAAATTTGATCAAAAACCATCCACAAACAAAGTTGATCCAAGAAATTCATCACGTTTGAGGAGGAAAAGAGAAAAACGGTGAAAAACCGAGATTTTGATCAATAAAACTTACTTGGAGTTGAAGAACTTGAGTTTGAAAGCTTCCAGGAAGGATGAAATCTAGAGAGAGAGGCTCTGGAAACTTTGGAACAAAAGATTGGAGTAAAAGAAATCAAAACCCTTTTGTTCTTTATAAAACCTAGCCGCGATCCGGATCAGTTCATAACTGCGATCCGGATCGGCTACCCGCAGTGAGAAACTGCGTTCGGGATCCGGATCGGCAGATACAATCCGGATCGTCAGCCCGCAGAAGAATTCCTGCGTTCGGGATCCGGATCATCTTGCCCGATCCGGATCGGCTCCAACTTTTTCTTTAGAAAATTTCAGAGAAATTCAAGAAAAACCAGAAAAAGATTGTAAGCACAAATGTGTATCAACTTTAAACAAAAATCATCGTTTCATACAACAAGAATTAGATTATGCCAAATCTATCAATAATATCCAAAAATGAAACGAAAATTTACAAAAATTAAATCCCTTAAAGTTGAACACCTTCAATTACATCTAACTTGATCTTATGAGTAATGCCTTTATCAAATCATCAATTCAGTAAAGAAAATGAAATACAAAGATCAATAGATGTTTGAAATCCCAAATATAATAGATAATGTATCTAGACAATCTGTTGAAGAGAGTGGCTCTTTGAGCATCTTTCTTTAAAAACCCACCTTATACCAACCTTGAAATTTGACAGAGTCAAGTATTTCAACATGCATTTTACTTAATCAAAAATTTGAACAACCATGCTTGGTATACATGTGGTAGCTGCACACAATACTCGGACGACCGAGGTGGTAGCTCTTTCCTCCATGTGGTGGTAGTTTTCACACTCCTCATTGGGATGTAACTCTTTCCACATCTTTTGAGCATTTTACTTTTCTTTGACTCCCCCTCAATTGGCTATCAATTATTTAAGATATAAAGTATTCAACCAAATATTGATCTCGATTTCATACTCGACTAAGCAGTCAAATAAGATAATGACTATACCAAGAGATCATAGAGAGAGAGAAATTGACTTTGATCACTTAGAAGATGATTTAATTAACATAAATGATCATTGCAACAGTGAAATATTATGATGGCAAAAGCATAATAAATTTCTAAATGTGCGAAAAGATGCAATTAAAGTCAATTATGATCTATGCTCAATTAATGTCCTATGTACAAACATAGATAATGAACAAAACAAAAACAAATACAAAACCTATCCTAAGCAAGGTTTCAAAAAGAAGTTTATTTCAAGGAAAGCATTCCAATTGCTTTTCGTAAATGAATAAAACGTTTTTGATCCAAAGGTTTTGTTAGAATGTCAGCTAATTGATCCTCAGTTGAAATATATGAAAGTTGAAGAGTATTTGATTCAACTAGCTCTCTAAGAAAATGATATCTAAGTTCAATATGTTTTGTTCTAGAGTGCAACACAGGGTTTTTAGAAATGTTAATTGCACTTGTGTTGTCACAAAGAATTGTTACCGAAGATGCTGAAATGCGGAAGTCGCTCAATACGCTTTTCATCCAAATGAGTTGAGTTGAGCAACTTCCAGCTGAAATGTATTCCGCTTCGGCAGTCGAGAGTGCTATGCAGTTCTGCTTTTTACTGTGCCATGCAACAAGGCAATGGCCAAGATAGAAGCATGCACCACTCGTGCTTTTCCGATCATCCACTGATCCTGCCCAATCGGCATCTGAGTATCCAACAATATCCAAACTTGTTCCCATAGGATACCAAATTCCGAAATTAATTGATCCTTTGATATACCGGATGATCCTTTTCACCGCTTTCAGGTGAACCTCCTTTGGTGCTGATTGATATCTCGCGCAAATCCCAACACTAAAAGATATATCCGGGCGACTAGCCGTGAGGTAAAGTAGACTTCCAATCATACTTCGATACAGTTTCTCGTCTACATTCTCACTATGTGATTCACTTCCAAGTCCCTTGTGGCTAGTTCCCATTGGAGTCGGAAAATCTTTACAATTTTCTAGATCAAACTTTTTGACCAACTCCATTGCATACTTGGATTGACTCAAGTGAATACCTTCATCATTTTGTTTAATTTGCAATCCAAGGAAATAAGTCAATTCGCCCATCATGGACATCTCAAATTCGCTTTCCATGGTCTCCGCGAATTTAGAAGCATCATTATCTCTTGTTGCGCCAAATACAATGTCATCGACATAGATTTGTGCTACAATGAAATTGCTTTGATAATGCTTCACAAAGAGAGTCCTATCAGCTCCCCCTCGAGTATAGCCCTTCTCCAAAAGGTGCTTTGTTAACCTTTCGTACCATGCTCGCGGTGCTTGTTTCAGACCGTAAAGAGCCTTTTTCAAACGAAAAACATGGTTAGGTTGTTTATGATCTACAAAACCTTTCGGTTGAGCCACATAAACTTCCTCATTTAAAAACCCATTTAGAAATGCGCTCTTAACGTCCATTTGAAATAATTTGATTTTAAAATGACAAGCAATAGCAAATAGTATACGAATGGACTCGAGTCTAGCTACAGGGGCGAATGTTTCATCAAAGTCTATACCTTCTACTTGAGAATAGCCTTGAGCAACTAATCGTGGCCTTGTTCCTAATGATAGTACCATCCTCATTTTTCTTGTTCTTGAAGATCCATTTGGTACCTATCACATTGTGTTGCTTTGGAGGCTTCGTTAATTCCCAGACTTTGTTTCGCTCAAATTGATGGAGCTCTTCCTGCATTGCTTTAATCCAGTAGTCATCCTGAAGAGCTTCATCTATGTTCTTTGGTTCGATTAAAGATACGTAGCAAGCGAATCCACAAACCAACTGCCTCCGAGTTCTGACTCCTTCTTGTGGATCTCCAATAATATTCGATTCCGGATGATCCTTGGAGATTCGTAACGTTTGTTGAAACGGAGTACTCGGAGATACATGAGCTGATTCCTGCACATCAGATAAACTTGAAGAACCATTAGATGCATCATTAATATTGGAAGTATTATTATGAGAAGATGCATTAGCAGGAGAATCATCATCTAGAGAGATATCGAGGGTAGATTTTCCAGATCCAAAGTGAAAAGCTTCATCTACTTTAACATTTATAGATTCTACGATCGTCTTAGATTCAATGTTAAATACTCGATATGCTCTGCTATTCGTAGAATAACCCAAAAAGATCCCTTCATCACTTCGAGAGTCGAACTTTCCAAGATTTTCACGGTCACGTAAAATGTAACATCGACTCCCGAAGACACGAAAATATTTGATGTTGGGTTTTCTACTAAACCACAGCTCATATGGTGTATTTAAAGTTCCTGGGCGCAAGTAAACTCTATTAATGACATAGACAGCGGTGTTCACGGCTTCAGCCCAAAAATGTAGCGGTAAATTCCGGCTATGAAGCATCACACGCGCCATCTCTTGAACAACCCTGTTCTTGCGCTCAACAACACCATTCTGCTGAGGTGTATAGGGTGCCGAGAATTCATGTCTAATGCCATTTGAAGTGCAAAAATCAATGAATTTTGAATTTATGAATTCTCCACCTCTATCATAATACGATGGCAAATCTCATGAAAAGAGTCAAACGTATCAGCTTTCTCTTTTAAAAATGCTACCCAAGAAAACCGAGAGAAATCATCAACCAATAAAAAAATGTACCATTTACCTCCCAAAGATGGTTGACGGGTCTGCCCCATTAAGTCCATGTGCAAAAGTTCCAAGGGCCCTTTTGTACCAACGTGGTTCAAGTTCTTGTGTGCAGTCCTAGACTGTTTTCCCTTTTGGCAACCACCACACACAACGTTTTGTTTAAATAAAAGCTTTGGAACCCCCTTGACCACGTCCTTGTTTTAAATTCTAGTAAGTTCCTTAAAGTTTAAGTGACCTAGCCTTTCATGCCAAAGAGTTTCATTATTCAAAGCGGCTAAGTTACAATTTTCAGAAAATTTATTAGGAACAACATAACAATTGTTTTCAGATCTAACCCCTTTTAAAAAGAAGACATGGTCCTTATCAGTTACAACGCATTCAACAGATGAAAAGTTAACTGAAAAACCATTGTCGCAAAGTTGACTTATGCTTATGAGGTTAGTCTTAAGGCCATCAACAAATAAGACGTTTTTCAAAATCGGGCCATCTGGAATAGCTACCGTCCCTTTTCCAACAATTTTGGAAGATCGACCGTCTCCGAAAACTACGTGTCCTCCGGAGATTTTCTCAAGATTTTGAAAACTATTTTTGTCACCGGTCATGTGACGGGAACACCCGCTATCCAGATACCAAGACGAACTATCATATGCATGCAAGGAAACATTGGAAACAAGACAAGGGAAAATTTCACCTTTGCGCACCCAAACCCTTTTGGAGTGCGTCGGTAATGGTCGTGAAGTTATATGCCTAGGTAAAGGCGTCTTGTTATAGCGATTGTTGTTCCTTGATGAAATCGTCTTGCGCGATGAACTACCAAGTCTCTTTTCATTTGAAAAGTTTTGCTTTGATTTTCGGGGAGGAGCCTTGTTGGTAGTTGTTGCAAGAGGTCCTTGAGATGAGCGTTCGACTCCCGTCTTGCAATATCTTCTTATGTGCCCTGAAACACCACAACGAAAACATACCTTAGATCTTGACGATCCCAAAGAGGATGAAGTAGGTTTGTTGTCGTTGTTTGTCTTGAATTCCGGTGTCGGAGGAGGAGATACCGACTGAGGCACAAAAACTGTCTCAC
Organism: Tillandsia leiboldiana; assembly: GCA_029204045.2. Lineage (NCBI taxonomy): Eukaryota > Viridiplantae > Streptophyta > Magnoliopsida > Poales > Bromeliaceae > Tillandsia > Tillandsia leiboldiana. The sequence continues at coordinate 11,343,021 of CM055072.1, forward strand.
TCGAACTTGGACTGTTTCCAGTTTGAGTGTATCCGAGGCCGAACCGATTTGATTGACCAAGACCAAGAAGTCTATCCAACTTACTCCTTCCTGAAGAGAATCGCTGTAAGTCATTCTTGAGTTGGAAAATGGTCTTTGTCATTTCCAGGTTATCCTGTCGAGCCTCGTTGTAGAGCTTTGAGAAGTGATTCGCGTTATCCACCAGATTTGTATGTTCCTTCTCAAGTTGCTCATTGGACTCTTGAAGGGAAACATTTGCCTTTATCAGGTTTTCCCTTTCCACTTCAAGAGCGTTTGAGAGAGAAGTCGCTCTTTTTGCTTCTTCTTCGAGATCATGCACTCTCCCTCTCAAACTCTTGTTTTGCTTAGCCACTTTCTTTGAGTCCCTCAAAAGTCTGTGGTAGGCTAGAGCAAAATCTTCACCTTCCGAATCATCCGATTCGTTGTCCGTTGCGTTCTTTTCAACAGTGGAGTTGGACAACGACTCGGATGTACTTGCCATAAAGCACATGAAGGGTGAAGATACGGATGCGTGGAATGCAGTGGAGCTCTTTTCTTCATCACTCGAAGACGACTCATTTGACGTTGAGTTGTCATCCCAAGTGACGACTTGCATCGCCTTCTTCTTTGCCGGATACTTGTTAGGACACTCTGTTGCAATGTGGCCGTAGCCTCGACATTTGAAGCATTGAAGTTGTCCTTCTGAACTTTTCTTATCCTTTGAGAAGTTCTCTTGCTTTCTTGACTTGTAACTTGAAGTACCCTTGCCTTTGTTTGACTTTCCGAAGGATGGAGATTTGCTTGAATTACCCCTTCGAAAGTTGCGGCGAAACTTCCTTGTCAAGAGAGCGAGCTGCTTCTCAAATTCCTCCATAGAAAGGTTCTCGCCATCGTTTGAGGAGGATGTATCCGCGTCTTCTTCCTTAGTTGTTTTCAACGCATAACCTGAAGACTTAGAAGTGGATGCCTTTCCAGAAGAATTGTTAGTAGTAAATGTCATTTCATAAGTTTGTAATGAACCAACTAATTCTTCTACACGTATTTCGTCCGGGTGTTTAATAGTTTCAATGGCAGTAACCTTTGGGCGAAATCGTTCAGGAAGAGTTCTTAAGATCTTTCTTACAATCTTAAATTCTGGAATCTTCTCTCCTAGATTAGCACATGAGTTTACGATATCTTGCAATCGTGTATAGTAGTCCGTGAAAGATTCATTTTCTGCCATTAAGATAGAGTCAAACTTGCTCGTAAGCATTTGCAGTTTCTGAATCTTCACGAGGTTAGTTCCCTCATGTGTAACTTGAAGAACATCCCAGATTTCTTTCGCAGTCTCACATGCCGAGACGCGAGAGAATTCAGTTTGAGATAAGGCATTAAAGATAGCATTAATTCCCTTGCCATTGTAAGAAGATGAATCTAACTCTTCCTTGGTCCATTTCGACCTAGGTTTTAAGGTGCGAACATCACCAATAAATTCAGTTGGATTAGACCATCCTAATTCAATTGATTGCCACACCCGTTCGTCGATGGAAATTAAAAAGGCTTTCATCCGTACTTTCCAGTACGCATAATTTGTTCCATCGAAGAACGGGGGTCGGTTGATGTTTCCACCTTCAACCATTGTTTACAACCCTATTCCCGCTCTGATACCACTTGTTGGGTTATATGTAATAAGGATCTAAATAGGGGAAAAAACACCTAGAGGGGGGTGAATAGGTGTAAACGTATAAACACTCAAAAATCGTTGCGATAAAAACCCAATGCGGAAATAAAAAATAATACGCAAGATTTTTACGTGGAAAACTCCATCACCGGAGTAAAAAACCACGGGACCGATAACACGGCAGAAATCCACTAGAATTAAAACACGTACAAGGTGATTTACCGTACACAATTACGACTTAACCTTTTCCATACGCTCCTAGAGGATCTTCTCCGCTCGCTCCGCGACGCTTCTCGAATCCACGATCTGCGCCCAACGCCGAATCCACGGCGTCCAACGTCGAATCCACGACGTCCGACCGAATCCACGGTCTTCACCCAATAGCACCCTTCGAATCCACGAACGTGCCTCGCTCCGAATCCACGAGAGCGGTTGAACCTTGAATCCACAAGGACACGCGAATCCACGCGCCGATTTTTGGGGTAAATCGTTGTTTTTGGGTGGTGATGATCCGCCGAATACTTAGATCAAAGATAGATCGGAAATACCATCTAAGTATTCATTAGTTTGATTCAACTCAAGATGTGAGTATGAAAACCTAGAATCAAACTAATCAATATAGATGAAGAAACATAGAGTATTCTTTAATGATTTCCTTTCTTCTCTATATGTGGATCTAGAGCCGTATAAGATGATACAGGAAAAATGACGGCTATTTGGATTTTTCGGCTCCCATGAAAAAGAGTCATAGGGTCTATTTATAGGTTAGAAACCCTAGGAAGGAGATAAGAATCAAAAACCTAACATTTCTGGAGATTTTACGGACGGCGATCCGGATCGGATTAGCTGTGATCCGGATCGTCGTAACGAGTCAGGCAATTCCAGAAAAACGAAGGTTCGGGATCCGGATCGAAGTGCTTGATCCGGATCGTTCATACAGTTCACCAAACATCAACGTTCGGGATCCGGATTGCGAAGCCTGATCCGGATCGTTCAAGGAAGATGGTAAACTCAGTGTTCGGGATCCGGATCAAGAGAGGCTACGATCCGGATTGAACTGGTGTATGAACGAACCACCTTCGGGATCCGGATAGAACAACCTGATCCGGATCCTGAACATGTCCCAAGTCCAGTTTTTGATTTTTATGCAATGAAAGATTCTTCCAAGTGTTTCTACACTACAAGAAGTATTCGGATCACACAAAATCTTTAGTAAAACATACCTGATCCTTTTGAATTCTTCTTTCTTGAGATTGAGTTAAATGATCCAACTTTCTTCACCTTCAATCTTCAAGACTTGAGACTTTCACGAAACTACGCCAACTCAAATTCCGTAACAACAAAATGGTGAAGGCATCCATCTGTGTCAATCCAAGTATGCAAAGGAGTTGGTAAAGAAATTCGGATTAGAAGATTCTAAAGATTTACCTACTCCTATGGGAACTAGCAATAAGGGATTAGGAAGTGAATCTCTTAGTGATAGTGTAGACGAGAAACTCTATCGAAGTATGATTAGAAGTCTACTCTACCTCACAGCTAGTGGCCCGGACATATCCTTTAGTGTTGGGATCTGCGCGAGATATCAGTCAGCTCCAAAGGAGGATCACCTGAAAGCGGTGAAACGGATCATCCGGTACGTCAAAGGAACTGTAAACTTCGGAATTTGGTATCCTATGGGAACAAGTCTTGACATTATAGGATATTCAGATGCCGATTGGGCAGGATCAGTGGATGATCGGAAAAGTACGAGTGGTGCATGTTTCTATCTTGGCCATTGTCTTGTTGCATGGCATAGTAAAAAGCAAAACTGCATTGCACTCTCGACTGCCGAAGCGGAATATATCTCAGCGGGTAGTTGTTCAACTCAACTCATTTGGATGAAAAGCGTGTTGAGCGACTTCCGGATTTCAGCAACTTCGGTAACTGTTTTATGTGACAACACTAGTGCTATAAACATTTCAAAAAACCCTGTGTTGCACTCAAGAACAAAACACATTGAACTTAGATATCATTTTCTTAGAGAGCTAGTTGAATCAAATATTCTTCAAATTTCATACATTTCAACTGAAGATCAATTAGCTGACATTTTAACAAAACCTTTGGATCAAAAACGTTTTATTCATTTGCGTAAAGCAATTGGAATGCTTTCCTTGAAATAACCCTTTTTGAAACTCTTGTTTAGGTTAGGTTTTGTTTTTATGTTTTTGTTCATTATCTATGCTTAGACATAGAACATTAATTGAGCATATGTCTTATTGACTTTAATAGCATCATTTCGTTTATTTAGAAATTTATTATGCTTTGGATATCATAATAATTCATTTGATGCAATGATCATTTATGTGAATTAAATCATCTTTGTTTTGATCGAAGTCAATTTCTCTCTCGATGATCTCTTGGTATAGTTTTTATCTTATTTGACTATTTAGTCGAGTATGAAATCGAGATCAATATTTGGTTGAATACTTTATATCTTAAATAATTGATAGCCAATTGAGGGGGAGTCAAAGAAAAAGTGTTATGCTCAAAAGATGTGGAAAGAGTTACATCCCAATGAGGAGTGTGAAAACTACCACCACATGGAGGAAATAGCTACCACCTCGGTCGTCCGAGTACTGTGTGCAGCTACCACATGTATACCAAGCAAGGTTTTTCAAGTTTGATTAAATAAAATGCATGTTGAAATACTTGACTCTGTCAAAATTTCAAGGTTGGTATAAGGTGGGAATTTTAATGAAAGATGCTCAAAGAGTCACTCTCTTCAAAAAATTGACTAGATATATTATCTAACTTATCGGGATTTCAGACATCTATTGATCTTGGTATTTCATTTTTTTTACCAAATTGATGATTTGATAAAGGCATTACTCATAAGATCAAGCTAGATGTAATTGAAGTTGTTCAACTTTAAGGGATTTAATTTTTATAAATCTTCGTTTCGTTATTTGAATATTTTTGATAGATTTGGCATAATCTATTTCTTGTTGTATGAAACGATGATTTTCATTTAAAGTTGATACACAAAAGTGCTTACATACTTTTTCTGGATTTTGTGGAATTTTTTTGAAATTTTCTGAAGAAAAAGTTGGAGCCGATCCGGATTGGACAAGCCGATCCGGATCCCGAACGCAGGTATTTTCTGCGGGTAGCCGATCCGGATCGGATTCACGAACTGATCCGGATCGCGGCTAGGATTTTATATAGAACAAAAGGAGTTTGATTTCTTTTTACTTCAATCTTTTGTTCCAAATTCTCCAGAGCTTCTCTCTCTAGAATTCATCCGTCTTGGAAGCTTACAAACTCAAGTTCTTCGATTCTAAGTTTTATTGATCAAAATCTCGGTTTTTCACAATTTTTCATATTCTTCCTCAAAACGTGTGAAATTTCTGTATCTTTTTCGTTTTGGATTAGTTTTTGATCAAATTTCTTTTGAAATAAGAACTCTGGGTAGATTAGTTTTGATTATATGCTAGATATTCTCATGATAAACAGATTTTTGGCCTTCGATTTCAAAAAATTCGGTTTTAGGGCATATAATGGGAATTTTCGAAAATCATGCGATTGATCTATTTTTAAAATTCCTTTTGCAAAACTAATTTGATTCTTAGTCTCTCTACACGATAATGATTGTTTGGGTACAATCTTTCAAATTTTTGAAAATTGACAATTTTTCGTGTTCTTGAGTAGTTGTTCGCAGGACTTTAAATCTATTAAGCACTTGCACCAATGGCGTTTGCATGGATAATCTTCCTTCTGGTTGCAATGGTGCACACACGTAAGACTATAAAAGGAGAACAAGATAAATCAAGTCAAGAAGAGACAAGGAAAGTGTGTCAAAATAATTCAGAATCAGATGAAGAAGATTGGGAGGAAATCTGTAAACAAGCACAACAAGCTGTTGATAAAGAAGACAGGTTGTACTTAAAGAGCAAAAAGCTGACGAAATCTTCCTCAACAACCAAGCAGTACACTAGGCGAAAGAATTCAAGGGGCACTGGAATTCAGATTGATGAACCCCTCACCAGAGCTCGCTCTCTCCCTAGAGAATCTCCATGGAATGAAGGTCAAGGTGCACCATCTGCATCTACACTGCATCCCTCAACGTCCTGGAGACACACTGCAAAAGCGAATGTATGGTCCTCCATTCGACAAGAACAGCGGAGATTGTCTGCTGAACAAGACAGTTTGTCCACAAACCTCCAACAGATTATCTCTGAGCAACACAAGATGAAAAGAAAGTGTTCCACAATATCAAAATTGCTTAAAGCAATTTTGAAGAAGTTGGATTGTAGCAATCCCACCAGTTCTGACTCGGGATGATCTAACCTCAGACTCTAACTTTTCTTTTCTTTTGCAGGTTGTTAGTTTTAGTTCTTAAATTCCTTTTAATTTTTGTTTAGTTTTTGTTCTCAAACTTTTGGTTCCCGAACTTTTTAACTCTCCTTATTTATTTTGTAATCTTGGCTAACTTTGTGACAAAAGGGGGGAGAGAATATTAGAACAGTTAAACAATGAAACTATGATCGATTGACCAGCTGTGAACCATGAAGGTAAGTATAACTTCAACTTTTGTGTTTTCTTTTGTGATTGCATGCATGCCTCGACTAACTATTCGATTAACTATTTGGGCATGTAATATAACTAACAAGTTGATGTTGACTAACAATTTTGTGACATTTGGATTTTGAATGCATAGAAGATATGTTGGTTTTTAACTATGATCCAATTACATATCTGAATGTATAAATGTCATGGTAAGTATAAATGAGTATAAACTTCATCTCTGTGTGTGGTTTTTGAATGACATAAAATTCTTGAGGTATCTAACGATTTCTTTTGTCAAGAATGATTTCTTTTGCAGAGAGTACAGATGTCTAAGTTTAGAGTCTGTTTTAGGAGTTTAACTCATGTATCTATCTTTATTTGGATCTCATTGTAAATTTTTATTGTATGGTGATATCAACAAAAATATCTTTTTGAATTTTCTTGAGTGGATTTGTGTTTTGTCACGAAACCGCCAAAGGGGGAGATTGTTACGGAATTTGAGTTGGCGTATTTCGTGAATTCGGTTAAGTCTTGAAGATTGAAGATAAAGAAGGTTGGATCATATAACTCAATCTCAAGAAAGAAGAATTCAAAAGGATCAGGTATGTTTAAATAATTATCTTTGGTGATCCGAATACTTCTTATAGTGTAGAAACACTTGGATGAATTTTTAATTGCATAAAAATCAAAAACTGGACATGGGACATGTTCATGATCCGGATCAGACACTTCGATCCGGATCCCGAAGGGTGTTAGTTCATACGCAAATTCAATCGGGATCCAAGCCTCTTCTGATCCGGATCCCGAACACTGGTTCTTACCGAAATATATGAACGATCCGGATTAGGCATTTCAATCCGGATCCCGAACATTGGTGTTTGGTGAATTGTATGAACGATCCGGATCAGGCACTTCGATCCGGATCCCGAACCTTTGTTTTTCAGGAAACTGTCTGTCTCGTTACTGCAATCCGCATCGCCGAAATCCGATCCGGATCGTCGTCCTGAAAAATCCCAGAAAAGGTTAGTTTTTGATTCTTATCCTCTTCCAACGGTTTCTAACCTATAAATAGACCCTATGATTCATCTTTTAGGGAATGGAAATAATACGACCGAAATAGAAAAATCCACATATAGAGAAGAAAGGAAATACTAGATTTAATTCTATGTTTCTTCATCTATATTATTAATTTGATTCTAGGTTTTCCAAACTCAGATTTTGAATAGAATCAAATTAATGAATACTTAGATGGTATTTCCGATCTATTTCTAATCTAAGTATTCGGCGGATCATCACCACCCAAAAATAACGATTTCCCCAAAATCGGCGCGTGGACTCGCGTGGCCTTGTGGATTCAAGGTGCTACCGCTCTCGTGGATTCAGAGCGAGGTACGTTCGTGGATTCGAGACGTGCTACTGGGTGAAGACCGTGGATTCGGTCGGACGTCGTGGACTCGACGTTGGACGCCGTGGATTCGGCGTTGGACGCAGATCGTGGATTCGAGAAGCGTTGCGGAGCGAGTGGAGAAGATCAACTAGGAGCGTATGGAAAAATGTTGAGTCGTCTGTGAGTACGGTATATCACCTTTGTACGCGTTATAATTCTAGTGGATTTCACCGTGTTATCGGTCCCGTGGTTTTTTACTCCGGTTTGGAGTTTTCCACGTAAAAATCTCTGCGTGTTATTTATTTTTCCGCATTGGGTTTTATATCGCAAAGATTTTTGAGTGTTTGTTGTTTACACCTATTCACCCCCCTCTAGGTGTTTTTTCCCCTATTTAGATCCAATTATTCATAACCCAACAGGCCCCCCGTCTCGAAGCCTCCTTCCTCTCCGGCTCTGCCTTCTTCTATTCTGGGCCCGTTCCTTGGGGCCTCCTAACCACTTGGCCCAGCCTCGTGTTGCTCTGAGGCGGGCTTGGCTTTGGCCCCGCTGGCTCTACCGGCTTCTTTCAGCCAGGTTGGTGTGGCTTCGGGCAAACCGCTCGCTTCTCGTCGGAGCCTTCGTCTTGCGGCTAAGTACAAGGGCAACTTCATTCCCTCGCTCCAACGTGCTCGTGACCTTCGATCCAAGAAGCTTTTCCTGGCGAGCGCTTCATCGTTGGAAGCCGTCCCCCGCGCTTCTCCTTCACGGTCCCCACCTTTTCCCCCCGCGCCCAGCCCCTCGTCGGTCCATCCTCCCCTTTCTTGTCTTCCCTCCTCTGTTAGGGTTGGGCGAGTGGAGGGCCCGTTACGAGACCGGGATCCCTCCTTTCCGCTTTCGGAGACTGACGTGACTCTTATCAAGGCTGCCTGTGGTATTCTGGATTCGGCAGTTGGCCCTCTCCCTGTACCGCCTGCTATCACAAGTGTGGTTGTCCGCCCCGCGGAGGTGGATGCAGCGGATCCGTAGTGCGTTGGAGTGATCTCGGGGGTCTGTTGCGGGGTTTGCGGCTTTCGTTTTTCTATGGCTAGGAATCGCGTCTTCCGCTTTCTTTCTTGGAACGTTCGAGGTTTAAATGATCCCTCTAAGTGCTCTTCTATCTTATCTCTTATTCGGAATAGTAAATGCGGTGTGGTGTGCCTCCAACAGACGAAGTTAGCTTACACTTCGGTTGCCACCCTTCGCTCTGTGTGCGGCTTCTTCCTGCGCTATTTCTGTACTCTCGATGCTCTTGGCACCAGAGGTGGCCTTCTTACTGCTTGGAACCCGGCTATTTTCGACTGTCTTAGTGACTGGATTGGGTCTTATTTGCTGAATGTGGTTCTCAGGAGGAAGGTAGATAACCTGTTGGTTTTGATCTCGAACATCTACGGTCCCACTGGTGGTCACAGCAAGGAGGACTTCTTTTTGGAGTTAGCTGATATCAGCAGCCTCTCTCCGCAATCTTGGATTGCTCTCGGTGACTTCAATGTTCTCTACTCGATTCAGGACAAGAACGGCACGCCCTCGAACGTCTCTGATATTCTCCGGTTTAGAGAGGTCATTAACAGGTTGGGCCACTGTGACATCCCTCTTTCGAATCGCTCCTTCACTTGGACTAATGGGCGAAGGATACCTACCCTCGAGCGTCTTGATCGGGTTTTCATTTCGCATGGTTGGTTCTCCTCCTTTCCTAACACCACGCTCAGGGCGCTCCCCCGCCCAAGGTCAGATCATTCTCCTTTGGTTGCCTCTGCATTCTCTTTTATTCCCTCTGCTTCTCTATTTAGATTTGAAACCTTCTGGTTACGTTATCCTGCGCTCTCGCGCGTGGTCTTTCATGCCTGGAATTCTGTGCCGCCGGGCTTGGAGCCCTTGTCTCGTTTCGCTGCGAAGCTCAACAATGTCAGTCTGGCTCTTCGTTCTTGGAGTTTGGGTCTTTCTTCTGCGGTTAAAAAACACCAAGACTGCTGTCTATTTTGGATAGAATGGCTGGATAGAGCCAAAGAAGGTAGGCCGTTGAACGCGTTCGAATGCTCCTTGAGGCCTCTGCTTAAGGCCAGGTACGAGGAGCTGTGTCTCCAGGAGGAACTTAAATGGAAGCAACGCTCTCGGATCCATTGGTTAAAAGCGGGGGATTCCAACTCGAAGTTCTTCCATCGCAAAGCCAACTGCCGCAGGATTAGGAACCGCATCTCTTGTTTGTCGTTTGGAAACTCCCCTCTCTCTTCGCACCAGGACATCGCCAACTATCTCCGCTCCTTCTTCAGTGAGCAGCTGGGGGGTGTTTTCTCACCTACGTTTTCGATTAATTTCCAGCTTCTTTATCCGACTGCTTCCTCTGACCTCTCCCTCCTTCAGTCGCCTTTCACTTTAGAGGAGGTTAAAGCTGCTGTGTTTTCTTCTGCCCCGGAGAAGGCCCCGGGGCCAGACGGCTTTCCATTTCTTTTCTACCAACGTTTTTGGGGCATTCTCCTTCAGGATATTATGGGTGTTTTCGAGGGCTTCTTTAATGGCTCCATCAGCCTTTCGGACTTTAATTCTAGCTGGATTTGCCCTATCCCTAAGAAGTCTGCGGTTTCGTCGGCTAGGGACCTCCGCCCGATCAGCCTTGTTCACAGCCTGCCTAAGCTCATCTCGAAGGTGCTGGCCTCGCGGCTGCAAGGGTTTCTTCACTTCTTGATTAATCCTTTTCAGACTGCGTTCATCAAGGGGCGACATCTTCTCGATAACTTTTATTGTGCCCAGTTTTTCATTCATCACCTTCACTCCACCAAGTCTCAGGCGGCCTTGCTTAAAATTGACTACGAACGAGCCTTCAATCACATTAATTGGACCTTTTAAAGAAACCTGCTTCTCGCTCGTGGTTTCGGTGATCGTTGGGTTCGTTGGATCGACGAACTGCTCTCCACGGCCTCGGTGGCAGTACTACTTAATGGAGTTCCGGGCAAGTCTTTCAGCTGCATGCGAGGACTCCGCCAAGGAGATCCTCTTTCCCCTCTTCTTTTCATTCTTTGCATGGATGTTCTGTTCAACATGCTGCAGCTAGCGACTAACGCAGACCTCTTACCGTCTGTTGGCGTTAAGGACTTCAAGATCCATTCTTTACAATTCGCGGACGACTTGCTCATCTTCTTCGATGGATCCTTGAGGTCAGCGGCAACAATCATACTGATCCTGAACTCCTTCTCGGAAAACTCGGGTCTCAAGATTAACTGTGATAAGAGCTCTCTAATTCCTATCAACCTGTCTTTCGACCGGACGACGGCTTTGGCTAATTTATTCGGCTGCCCTGTTCAAGCTTTCCCCATCAAGTATTTAGGCCTCCCCCTCTCTCCCCGTAAGCTGGGTAAACTTTTTTTTTTTTTTGATTAAACAGGGGTATACCCTATTTGGGGATGCATACAAAGCGAAAGGAAAGGGAAAGAAAGAGAAGCAGGAACAGAGTAGCAAAAACAGACACAACCGAAAAAAAGACTGAGGAAACAGTAGGTGCACTCGAACCCCCAGGAAAAAGCTGGGTAAACTGGATTACCTACCCCTCATCGAGAAACTTGATTGTCGGTTAGCTGGTTGGAAGGGACTTATGCTTTCGAGGGGCGAGCGTCTGGTCCTCCTCAACTCGGTTCTTTCAGGTATCCCTTCTTTCTTTTGTTCTGCGTTCCGACTTCCGAAGTGGGTTTCCAGCGCCATCGACAAAATCCGAAGGGGTTTCTTCTGGAAGGGTAGTAAGCTTGATAATGGTTTCCATTGCTTAGTTTCTTGGGACTCCGTTTGCCGTCCCAAAGGGCACGGAGGTCTCGGGATCAGGAAGCTTCAACCGATGAACGCTGCCCTCCTCATGAAGGGGCTCTGGAAATTTTTTAGCTATCCTAGGTTACCTTGGGTTCGGTTTTTACCGTCCAAGCACTACAAGCACAGACCGCTAACGCTGACCAGCAGATACCCGTCCGGCTGCTCGCCGATTTGGAGGGATATTCTCAGCCTGGATCTTGCTTTCTCTACCTCGGTCAGCTTCTCCCTCGGTAATGGCCAATCTTTGTCGTTTTGGAATGCTCGCTGGACTGGGGAGTTCGCCCTGCGAAACCTCCTCCCTAATCTGCATGCGGCGGCGGCGCTCACCCACCTCTCTGTCTCTTCTTGGCTGCACAGATACTTGGGCAATCCCGCCTCGGCTTTCAACCAACCTCTCTCTTTCCTTGAACTGGGAGAGCTTCACCAACTCGGGGCTTTGCTTGTCAATTCCACGCTCTCCTACTCTGAGGACACGCCTACTTGGCGTTGGAACAAGACGGGTATCTTCTCTACCTCGAGCGCCTACCATTTCTTGACGTATAGTGGTGTTAAAGATCGCACTTTCCTTTTCCTCTGGAACCTCAGGGCACCACTCCGGGTAAAAATTTTTCTATGGTTAGCTGCGAGAAATAGAGTGTTGACTGCAGATATGCTGGCCAAGCGTGGGTGGCACGGGCCTTCCATCTGTGTGCTTTGCAGCAGAAGTGTGGAAAATCTGGATCATCTTCTCTTTTCTTGTAGCTTTGCTAAATCTCTGTTGAATCGTCTCCATGTTGGGTTGCCGCAGGTCACGAGGCTTGGTCACAGACCGTTGGCGGACCTGGCTGCTAGGTGGGGTGCACTTAGATCTCCCCTGTCGGGTACGTCCAGAGATTTTTTCGATACCCTTTTTGCGGCGGCATGCTGGGAATTATGGAAAGAGAGGAACAACAGATTATTCAACAACAGGTTTTCCTCTAGCGCGGATATTGAGGTAAGAGTGGGGTCTTTAGCTTTGTTCTGGGCCGCCAATCTCAGGATGCGCAACAACTAGGAGCTTTCCACACCTGGACCGTTCCGCCTATTCCTGTGCTTGCTTCTCTGCAGCTCGCTGGGATCCGTGGCAACAGCGGAATTCATGAACTCATAGCACTCAGCTTTCTCGTTGCGAGGACTGGGGAAGGAGTGTTGTTGCAGTTTGTTAAGCTTCTATTTTTCCTAAGGGTTCGAGTGCACCTACTGTTTCCTCAGTCTTTTTTTCGGTTGTGTCTGTTTTTGCTACTCTGTTCCTGCTTCTCTTTCTTTCCCTTTCCTTTCGCTTTGTATGCATCCCCAAATAGGGTATACCCTTGTTTAATCAAAAAAAAACTATCTAATATTTTTATTTGTTTAATTTGAATTAGTCAATAATAATTTGATATTAAAATTTAAGCTAATTATTTATCTTAATAAATTTATAATTATGAGAATTATATAAAATATACTAACTAAATCTATAAGGATAAACAACGTATTTAAATTTTGAATTTAAAGTATTTTTTACAAATTGAAATCAAATAAATTGAAAAATTGAATAGTAAAATTAAAATTTTGAAAAGTTGGGTAGCTAAATCAAAATGTTCCATTGATCAAGTAAATTCTATAAGACTTTACTATATTTTCTCTCCGTAAAATTTAATATATATTTTAGAGAGCTGCAGCGTTTATGTTTATGGAGAGGCAAAATAATCAAAATGTGCTTACTTGTTCAAAAAAGAATTCTTATATATATATATATATATATATATATATATATATATATATATATATATATATATATATATATATATTCCTATTATTTACAAAAGAATTTTTGGTACTTAATTATAAAATATTAGAAATATAAAGAAAAATGACTGAATCCGAAAAGAAGGGGCTATTGCTTGGGATTGCTGGAACATCTCGTCACTTGCGTTGAGAAATTATTATGGAAAAATATCCTATTTTTTTTCAACAATATTTTATCTATTGCCGTTAGGTGAATCTTAATGCCAAATTGATTCTTAGCGCATCAATTTGAAAGGCAAAGCATATATTTTTAAAAGTTAAAGAGAAAAGGTAACAAAAAGGGTATTTATAAATTTTTCTTTTGTAATTTAGTTTTTTTTTTTTTTTTTGGTAAAAATCAAGCATTCTGCCAAAATTATTCCTCCATTTTGTAGAGAGTGTTTTTCTATTCGTTGACGAGACATGCACGAGTGGCATCGGTCAATCTCGGCGGGCGATTAAAATTCCTACCTGCGGCTTCCGTTTCAGAAATTGACCTTAATAAGATTCTCGGCGTTTTCTTTTTCTTATTTTAGCGAGCATATTGGCTTGGGCTACTCTTTATGTAGTTTTCAAGCACCAAAAATGCGCAATTACGTACTTTCGTGTCGCATAATGAGAATAATTCAACGTCTTCCACGAGTGCATGTAGGCATATCAACAACAGCAATGCTAGGTGTGCACTCCCTTGAAGATGTACATCTTACATCCATCTCATTCTGGAATGGATATACTTCCACTCGTCACTCGATGTGACGGAATTTACCCCACCCCAGAATGGAATGGGGTGTAAGATGTACACCACCAAGAAGGTGTACATTTATACTTTCCCTATCAACAATTCTGCTAAAATATTTTCTGATGTTCTCCGAATTATACTTTTTTTCTTTTATTTGGACCTTTTGTCGGCTCTTTTCAAAACATGTTGGATTTGTAATCCAACAGACATAAACTTTCATTTTTCTTGCTTAGATATTTCCATTGTAGATTCCTATAATTTTTTATAATAAAATACTATTTAGATAGCTAGTGCTATTAAATTAAAATATTTTTATTAGTTTCTTTCTGTAGTAAATTGGAAAAAAAATTAAAAAATTAAAACCTCCACTTTTGAGGTCGGAAATCTTTTTCTGCTTTGTGCTAAAGTTGAAGAATTTTCTTTTTCGGGTTGAATTCTCTATCTGTGATTATCCTGACGAAATAGCGTTCACTAAGTTGGTAAGAAAATTATAAAATTTCTATATGAATTTAACATAAAATATGATAATTGATTAAATTAGTAGCAATATAGGTGCATTTGCATTTACAATTTAACAAAACTAGATATTGTATATCCATGACATCTATAGATATCTCTTTTTAGTGATACTGAATTAGCTAGGTAGACTTGTTATTAAATGTGTCAACAAAATTTATGTGGCATTTCTTCAACTTTTAGCAACATAAATAAAAGTGACAGAAAGATTATAATAACTTTTAAGATAAACAAAATTTATTATAGCTATTTGTCACGACCCAAACTATCCTCCAGTTTAAGTCGCAACGGTCCCATCCCTTTATAATTCAAATCTGAATTTCGCATTTGAATCCTAGCTGGTGAAAGACTATCAGTATAACAAAATTAGATTATAGGAATACATATTTGTGACACTTTTTTATAAATGTTCTATTTATAGTCCATCTATATCTAAAGTTAGGTTATAGGGACACATTTTTAGAATACATTATAGTAATGTGTCGCTATACACCCTAGCGACGGAACATATAACGACACTAATAACAAGTGTCGGTTTTTTTTACAGCAATATTTTTTTTAGTCTTTAGAAATATTTTAAAGTGTTGCTATAGCATAATTTTGTTGTAGTGTATAAGGAGAACATACATCTTTTTCTAGTAACATTCAGGAATAGGTCCGCACAACAGATTCTCCATCCATACATGCATAATAATATAAATCAGAGCAATATGAACAGGTATATACAACTAAGTGCAGTCTACCTATAATGATGTTGTCTGACCCCATAATCCATCACCAGTGCATTATATATCTAGTCCTACCTGTAAAATATTAGGAGCTAGTCCCAGATGATTAGGGTACAAACTGAAAGAGTTAATAACTAGCAATGTATTATATAATCAAACTAAGCTATAATCATAACTATACTCTGTGCTCAATACGTGACATCTCGACACTACTAGTACCGTAGACACAAACCCATCAACTCGACTGACCAATTTGACAAACCAACACAAAGTCTTTACATCCTTACAACCTACCACCAAATACCAAGCATGTCACTTCAGAATAGCTTGTTATAACATACCTGGTATGATCCATCACGCGTATGTTATTTATCCTCATTAATACTATTTGGATTGTAACTATCTGGTTGTGCATGTACCCTGATCTATGGTCAGGCTTATACTAGTCATTTGAATAGAAATGTCGTGAAGTGTAGCCTAGCTTAGTATCCTCACATGATATACGTTTGTCTCTCGGCACCTTGCTCACCGTATCCTACTCTACATCTTCACTCCATATACCAAGATTATATATATATATATATATATATCAACTGTCCAAAGAAAATCATAATCCACTACTTATCTAAGCAGTCAGCCTAATGCATCAGCATACTCTATCCGAGTGGCTTACACCGTACCAACCAACAACAGACAATTACCACTCAATGCAATATGCTTGACTAACACTACAAGAATTAATCTTTTTAACGTCCAAATTTTAACGTACGGAGTCAATTTTGGTCGTTTTGGTCGTTATAAATGTACCTATAGGAATTACCCACAAATTTACTAAATCTTTAATGACCAATAATTTTTTGGTCGTGTTATGTAAATTTTCACCCGTCGTTATTGGCGTAGATTTGGCGCCTTTTCATTTTTATTTTTGCTTACCGCAAAAGTTTTGTGCACTATTGCACGCAACCCTTCCCATCTCTCTCTCTCTCTCTCTGCCTCCTCCCTCCTCACGCCAGCACCCAAACCCGCCAATCTCTTCCCCAATTTTCCATTCACTCTCTCAAACCCTGTGTCTTTTCCCCATTTCCCCACTTCCCCACTCTCCCAAACCCTTGTGCTTCTTCCCTATTTTTCCACTTTCAAACCCATGTGTCCTCTTCCTTTTCTTCTTCTCCCTATTTTCCTACTTCAAAATCCCAGCCCTCACCCTACAACCCACAAGAAGAGATTCTCCTTTCCGACAGCGTGAACCATGATTCCCCTGCAGCCCGTTGCCCCTTCGAAAACCTGAAGCCTCTGCAACTCGTTGCCCCTCTACACGCCCTTCGACAACCTGAAGCGCCTGCAGCCCGTCGCCTCTCCGCAAGCCCTCTAACAACATAAATGTGAAGACCCAGATCTTCATGGTTATTACAGTGTGATCGACAACTTGTGGAGGCCTATTTCAGTGGATAGTGTTGGTTGCGCGCAAATCGGACCCGAGAAACGGATTCAGTGCGAGAAATGGATCAAGATTGTCTAATGGGGAGTTTCGTCGAAAATTAGAAATGGATTCTTGCAAAAAGGACTTCGTATTTGGATTCAGCACGGAAAAACGTTGGAAATCGGCTATTTGGTTGTTTTTTTCGGAGTCCGGATGAGCAAAAACGGGCAACCGGAAGTTCGGGGGATCTTTCTGGCGCAGGGGGGAAGGCCGTGGACCGGGGTGCCACGTGTCGGCACCCCATTGGTCCGGTGTTGGAGCGCGGTCCAGCGGCCGTTGCGGGAGGACGCGTGGCGGGCCATGGTTGGGCCCGCCGCCACGCGCACGTGGGCGCGCTGCGCTGTCCCGCGCGTGGGGACACGCGACGCGCGCCCGTTGGTGGCGCCGCGGCCACCCGGATCAAGCCACGTGGCTTGATCCGGGCTGCTCGTCCCGGGCGACGTGGCGGCCCGGATGGCCGCCACGTGTTCGGCCCGCCAGGCCGAGCGGGCCGGGCTCATCTTGTAGCTGCAGGGGAGAGGGGGAGGGGATTATTTTGTGTTTTCTTCTTCTTCTTCTTCCTTTCTTCTTCTTCCTCCTCCTCCTTCTCCCTCTTTTGATGCTACCAACTTTGGGGACTTCTGCAGGGGACTCTTATGCAACTCTCCTTCATTTTCTTCAGCAAAGAGTTGGGTTTTAGAGGCTTCATCACCATCATCTTCTCCTTGAGGCAAGCTCCACCATTGTTGCTGTTGGTGGACCTTCCCGTCGCGTTTCAGTGCGAAAATTCCCCAGGCTTCATTTCTTGGAATTTCGAGCTCATTCTTGGTTCTACGTTTTCACAAGAGGTAAGGCTACAATCTTTGTATTCAACTCTCCCCTCAGATCTCATGTTTTTATAGAGTTTTAAGGCCATCTTTGGGACCCCTTGTTTCAGTCTGGATTTTTGGGCAGCCTTTAGTATTTTGGCTTTTGTGAATTGTAGGAGTGGAATTTTTGGATGATTTTTGCGGGGAAAATTCCAGGACTCGAAGATCTACAATATTGGTAAGTACCATTTTCCCTAGATCTAAGCTTATGTTGGGGTTTATGTATAATCTTTGGAACACCTTACTGCATTCGTGCACAGATGGAACTTGGTGGATAGTTCAAAGTGTTTATGGGTTTTCTCCTCCATCCGAGCATGAAATTTGGAGTTCTTTAGCTCAATTTGTATATACTCTCGACAAGGAATCCTATGGTACCTCTCTTGCAGGATTTGGTGTAGTGATCCGGTCTTTCGGGGTATTTTTGACTTACGTGTAGTCATTTAAGCCTTATAGTGAAATAGAATTATTCAATTCTTGAAGTTGGCCATTGTGGGACGCTAGTATTTTTCCGCGATTGTGCGCAGAAAAAGAAAGCCGACGGAGCGATCGGATCTGAAATCCGATATCGGAAACCCCCTGAACGGGATTCAAAGTGATACGGTAATTAGTCGTGCATCGGAATCCGTGCTAAATATCTTGCACCCGTTAGAGATAAGGTGGTTTATCTCGTGGGGGATAATTAATTAGTTAATTAATTATCCCAGACGGAAAATTAATTAATTCTCTTACATACGAATTAAAGAGGAATTAATTAAAGGTAAAGTACGACTATAGAAGGGATCCCGAATATCGGAAAGGAAAAGAAAAGAAAATAAAAACCCTAATCGGAGAGAAGGGAAAAAAGGAAAAGACGAAACCCTAGCCGAAAGAAAGGGAAAGGAGAAAGAGAAGGAGCCCGATCTTCCCGGACGCCGAACCGAAGACAAGAACACGACCGGACAACCTTTCCGTCGATCTTCGGTTAGTAAAATAATTTATTTAAATTATTTGGGATTTTGTTCGTTGTCTTTTTCGTTGAGTTCTTGGTTTCTTGCTTTCTCCGTCGTATCCGTCACCGTCGCCGACGTCGTCTCCTTGAAAAGGCGCGGAACGAACGGCGGAGGCGCGCGATGCCGCTAGGGCATCGCGCGGAGGAGGGTCACGGACGGCACCGCACGGGCACCGCGCGGACGCCGCGCGGCTGCCGCACGGGAGGCACCCGCGCGGGCCCGCAATCTTGCGGGCACCGCGCGGGCGCCGTGCGGCTGCCGCGCGGGCGGCCCCCGCGCGGGCCCGCATCCATGCGGGCACCGCGCGGGCGCCGCACGGCTGCCGCGCGGGCGGCCCCCGCGCGGGCCCGCATCCATGCGGGAACCGCGCGGGCGCCGCGCGGCCGCCGCGCGGGAGGCACCCGCGCGGGCCCGCACCCGTGCGGGCACCGCGTGTAGTAGCCGCTGGTTTAAAATATTTTAAGGGTCTACTTTTGGTTTCGTTAATTCCGCATTTCGTTTCGGGGGGCTGGAGGGTGATCGAATAATTACTTGTTTCCGGACAGACCGTCGGGGCCCGCGGGTATTTTTATTTAATAGGGCTCGCGAAACGGAGAACGGCGGCGAAATCGGTTTTGAATTCCGACGCCGGAATCTCCCGGAATAAATTCCGGAAGGTAACTAACGGTTCAGGTGGTTAACGCGGTTTTTCAGACAGACCGGACTCTGGTTCGCACCCGACTTGTACCCGTTTTAACTTGAACTGGGTTCATTCCCTTTACCCAATTTAACCGCTCCCGCCACCTTAATCACTCCCGCGTTTTCCCATCGTACAACTCCCCACGAACCGCCCCCAACTTCCCACCACTTCCCCACAACTCCCCACGAACCGCCCCCAACTTCCCACCACTTCCCCACAACTCCCCACGAACCGCCCCAACTTCCCACCACTTCCCCCAACTACCGGCCACTCCCTACAACTCCCCCTGCGTACGAAACCCCAAAGGAACGAAAACCCACTTCCCCAACCTTTCAGTTTCCCAACCGAACCTTACCTTTCCCCAATCGATCGAGAGGAGAAGCAAGGCGGAGCGGGTGAGGAGAAGGAAGATCGCCGGCATACCCTTCACCCAAGAACAGGACGATCATTCCCTAGATCAACCCTAGCCGACGAAACCCAGGTAAGCATGGCTTAGGGTTCTTGATGTGGTCGTTTCTTGGTTTTCTTAGGAAAAAGGGAGGGGAGTCGGCGCCATTACCGGAGCCACGCATGCGGGCGGCGCCGCATGAGGGCGGCGCCGCGTGCATCCGCATGCGGGCGGCGCCGCGTGCGGGAGGCACCGCATGCGGGCTGCCGCATGCGGGCGCCGCCGCTTGCGGGCGCCTCCGCATGCGGGTGCGGGCGGCACCGCATGCGGGCTGCCGCATGCGGGCGCCGCCGCTTGCGGGCGCCTCCGCATGTGGGTGCGGGCGGCACCGCATGCGGGCTGCCGCATGCGGGCGCCGCCGCTTGCGGGCGGCACCGCATGCGGGCTGCCGCATGCGGGCGCCGCCACTTGCGGGCGCCGCCGCATGCGGGTGCGGGCGGCACCGCATGCGGGCTGCCGCATGCGGGCGCCGCCGCTTGTGGGCGCCTCCGCATGCGGGTGCGGGCGGCACCGCATGCGGGCTGCCGCATGCGGCCGCCGCCGCTTGCGGGTGCGGGCGGCACCGCATGCGGGCTGCCGTATGCCTCCGCATGCGGGTGCGGGCGGCACCGCATGCGGGCTGCCGCATGCGGGCGTCGCCGCTTGCGGGCGCCTCCGCATGCGGGTGCGGGCGGCACCGCATGCGGGCTGCCGCATGCGGGCGCCGCCGCTTGCGGGCGCCTCCGCATGCGGGTGCGGGCGGCACCGCATGCGGACAACGCCGCATGCAGGCGTCACCGCATGCGGACGGCCGCACGCCGTTAGTACGCCGCCCAGCCGTGCGGGGCCAGGCGCGTACGTGTGCGAATTGTACGCAAGGTGAGGGGGCGCCGGGTGCTCTAGTCGTTAATCTGACAAAGTCTTAAGTTTCTGACTCCTATATGACAGATTCGTGTAGGTCCGGGCGGGCACCCGAGACGCGAGAGAACCTAACATCAGTCAGGAGCGCGACAACAAGGTGGGTTTATGGTCGAGGCAGAGTATTGTGTTGGTAAACCGAAAGGGACTTTTTATTGTAAATCGGTACTAACACTGACGGTTTCTATGATGTACTATATTACCCCGTGTTTTGGTTACTTATGCTCGAGTTGCGACACGCGCACCCGCGGTCTGGCCACCACAAAGGGTGCTCTTTTCCGGAAAGGCGGTCTTCGACCCGTGTTACCCCACGAGGTGACGTAGTGGGGGCCCCTGTAGGTGTGGGGTTTGAGGCAGCAAGGTGCGAGCGGTGCGACCTGTCGGGATTGGATCCCGATGAGGTCAGGTGTGCGACCTGTCGGGATTGGATCCCGATGAGGTCAGGTGTGCGACCGCCGGGATAGGTGCCCGACGCGGTCAGGTGTTACAGGTGTTACCGGGGTTGCAGGTGTTACCGGTGGTACAGGTGGTTGCGAGTTACCGTTACGAGTAGAGCGGTTGTTTCGGCTAGTCTTACTTTTGTGGCTTGGTATTACTTTACTGCTTTAGTACTATTTTTATGATAGTGTTGCTGACTACCCACTCTGTGACAGGTACCTCCAGGGGGTAGAGGTAGGCGACGGTGAGGCCGAGGTGGTAGCAGTCGGGCTGAGGGAGCCCTAGTATGCTGTTGTAATTACTTTCTCTGCATTTCATTCGGAATTGTAGGTTATTGTGTGGTTCTCGATACCCTTGTGGGGTCGTGTGGATGTTGAGTACTTTCATTCTGGTTATGCACTACTGTTTCCTTTATTATTCCCGTTTGGCCGTTTTCTAAACCTTGTGGATTTATGCCGTTTTCCAATCTGTTTTCAAAACCTAAGGCCGTGTGGGCCTGTTTTCAAAACGGTGAGATTATACTTTCAACTTGACTGGCCACGGGTATTGTTTAGTCTTCATGCACCGTACTACTTCGAACTGTTGTGATTAAATGGGAAAATGAATGCTTATGTTCGACTATTGTAACAGCCGCGACGCCGTGCATATACAGAGGAGACTCTGCCCGATTTTTCGAGTAAATCTATATATGTGGCGGGTCTGGGCACGCGCCGGGGAAGGAGGTTTTTAAACAAAAAAATTTGTACGCACTCTACGCGTACTTTGAGGTATCGTTTCCGCTAAAGTAAAACCCCCGGGGCGTGACAGATTGAGATGGTATCAGAGACTTTGCTTTAATCACAACAGTTACAGCCCAACATCCACCGAGATATCACACTTAACTACGAATAAATGAAATGTGCAAGGTTTAAGGGTGTAGGACGTGAGTGAACGTGGGGGAAAGGGGAATTTGTGTGAATTATTTACGCACGGTTTTCTTGGTATGCTGGGATTAATGTGTTTCCTTGGTGTGCACAGATAGAAGCCCGATTTTGGGTAGGTAACTGCTGCCAGAAATGGACCTTGCGGCAGAGGCGAACCGCTTACTACGCAACCAGCTGCGCGACGTGGCTGGGCAATTGCTAACTCTCGCGGAGCACGTGGGTATACTGACTCAGGAGCTCGAGAGTGTCGACCGCGCCCAGCACGGCACCGGTGGTGTTAACCCCCGTGGGATACCACCGACTGGCGTTTCCACCTTTCAGGGAGCGGTCAACTTGGCCATGCGCGCGGAGCTAGAGCGTACACGACGGGCACACCCCTACCCCGGCCCGATAGGGGGCCCCTACCAGTGCGGCAGAGCGACCAAGCGCCAGAGGAACGGGCCGAAACCCGGGCAGGCGATGAGGGAGGGACCTGCACCACCGACGCCATGCGTCATTTGTTACGGTGCGCATCCAATGATGGATTGCCCTTGGCGGGATGAGCATTGCTTCCGGTGTGGCAGGCCGGGCCACACACGTTACGAGTGCCCCCGGAGGCCGGGTGTCACCAGACCCCCGGCACCGAGACCCGACGACCCACGCCTGACGGACTCTTCCGATACCGAGACCCCACCCCGCCACGTCGAACGTAGCTGGCCCAGAGGTTGTGGACGGACCTCCCCAGCCGCCCCGGGGAGCAGTGATGCAGAAGCCTAGAACAGGTATATATATATATATTTTTTTCTCTCTTCCCTTCATCGTTTTTCTTTGGTTAGGCATCGATTCCCATCTTCCGTTTTTGTCTTTCTCCGCGTACTGTGCGGTTGTGTCGGGGGGGGGGGGGGGGGGGGGGGGTTTATATAGGATAGGAGCGGGGTTACTCCCCTAGTCCGCCTGAGGAGTTGTGAACGCTAGGTAGGAACCCTTACAAGTGGTTCTGAGGAGAGAACCCTACCTAGTTTGTTGGTTTGTTCAAAACCCCGGAGGAGGAACTTCGCGGGAGTAGCCACTACCGCGACTGTAGCAGACAAGGTGTCACCACCCCCGACGACGACATCAGAGGCGGTGTTTTGAATTATTGAAGGATTACGACCTAACGATCCAATACCACCCCGGGAAAGCAAACGTGGTAGCAGACGCTCTGAGCAGGAAAGGGCGATTGGAGGGAAGATCGGTAGGTGCGATGACTGAGCAGAGCAACTTGATCGCTGAATTTTCACGACTAGGGTTGGAAGTAGTACCAGCAGGCATGGTTGCGCAACTTCTAACTCTGGTGGTCAAGCCAACACTGCTAGAAAAGATTCGAGAGGGACAGCAGGCGGACTCGCACTTACAGCTCGTAAGAGACAAGATCTCACCGGATCAGGAAGGGGACTTTTCATTGGAAGGCGATGACACCCTACGGTTCCGCGGGCGGATTTGTGTGCCGGATACCCCGGAATTGAAGAAGGAAATTCTGTCCGAGGCACACAGCGCCCCTTATGCAGCGCATCCAGGAGGCACAAAGATGTACAGGGACCTCAAGCAGACCTTCTGGTGGCCCAAGATGAAGAGGGATGTAACTCAATTTGTAGCTCATTGCCTGGTGTGTCAACAAATAAAGGCGGAACATCAACGACCGGCGGGAAAGTTACAACCCTTACCGGTACCGGAATGGAAGTGGGATCATATCACCATGGACTTTGTCACCGGGTTCCCACGTTCACCACAAGGACACGACACAATATGGGTTGTGGTGGACCGGCTAACTAAGTCAGCGCACTTCCTGCCGATTCACACAACCTGGACCAGAGAGCGGTTGGCTCAAGTCTACCTCAGCGAGATTGTAAGACTGCATGGGGTACCGGCATCGATCACATTAGACAGAGACACGCATTTTGTCTCAAAGTTTTGGCAGAGTCTGCAACAAGCCTTGGGGACTAAATTGCACTTCAGCACAGCCTTCCACCCTCAGACAGACGGGCAGTCGGAGCGAGTGATACAGACGTTAGAGGACCTGCTTCGGGCCTGTGTACTCGATTGGGGAGTCGGTTGGGAGCGTTACCTACCACTTGTAGAATTCGCTTACAACAATAGCCACCAGGCCAGCATACTGATGGCACCCTACGAAGCCTTATACGGGAGACGCTGCCGATCCCCGATCTGTTGGGACGACTTGGGAGAACGGAAGTTCTTGGGACCCGACTTGGTGGAAGAAACAGAAGAGAAGGTGCGCCTCATCAGACAGCGCTTACTAACCGCCCAGAGTCGACAAAAGAGCTACGCGGATCGAAGACGCCGCGATTTAGAGTTCCAGGTGGGAGAACACGTGTTTTTGCGGGTCTCGCCGTCTAGGGGAATCAAGCGATTCGGGTTAAAAGGCAAGCTAAGCCCGCGGTTCATGGGGCCATTCGAGATCCTGGAACGGATTGGCCCAGTGGCTTACCGCCTTGCCCTACCACCAAACCTCAACCGGATTCATGATGTGTTCCACGTTTCGATGCTCAAGAAATACCTCCCCGACCCGTCGCATGTCCTGGACGTCTCGACACTCGAACTGAAGGAGGACCTAAGCTTCGAGGAAACCCCTGTGCGAATACTAGCAAGAGAAAGTAAGACACTTCGAAACCGAGACATCCCCTATGTGAAGGTGCACTGGAACCACCACGAAGAGCGGGAAGCGACGTGGGAACTAGAATCAAAGATGAGAGAGGGCTATCCTTATCTCTTTACCGCGAACCAGGATTGAGTTTCGAGGACGAAACTCGTTTTAAGAGGTGAGTGGTGTAGTAGCCGCTGGTTTAAAATATTTTAAGGGTCTACTTTTGGTTTCGTTAATTCCGCATTTCGTTTCGGGGGGCTGGAGGGTGATCGAATAATTACTTGTTTCCGGACAGACCGTCGGGGCCCGCGGGTATTTTTAGTTAATAGGGCTCGCGAAACGGAGAACGGCGGCGAAATCGGTTTTGAATTCCGACGCCGGAATCTCCCGGAATAAATTCCGGAAGGTAACTAACGGTTCAGGTGGTTAACGCGGTTTTTCAGACAGACCGGACTCTGGTTCGCACCCGACTTGTACCCGTTTTAACTTGAACTGGGTTCATTCCCTTTACCCAATTTAACCGCTCCCGCCACCATAATCACTCCCGCGTTTTCCCATCGTACAACTCCCCACGAACCGCCCCCAACTTCCCACCACTTCCCCACAACTCCCCACGAACCGCCCCCAACTTCCCACAACTTCCCCACAACTCCCCACGAACCGCCCCAACTTCCCACCACTTCCCCCAACTACCGGCCACTCCCTACAACTCCCCCTACGTACGAAACCCCAAAGGAACGAAAACCCACTTCCCCAACCTTTCAGTTTCCCAACCGAACCTTACCTTTCCCCAATCGATCGAGAGGAGAAGCAAGGCGGAGCGGGTGAGGAGAAGGAAGATCGCCGGCATACCCTTCACCCAAGAACAGGACGATCATTCCCTAGATCAACCCTAGCCGACGAAACCCAGGTAAGCATGGCTTAGGGTTCTTGATGTGGTCGTTTCTTGGTTTTCTTAGGAAAAAGGGAGGGGAGTCGGCGCCATTACCGGAGCCACGCCTGCGGGCGGCGCCGCATGAGGGCGGCGCCGCGTGCATCCGCATGCGGGCGGCGCCGCGTGCGGGAGGCGCCGCCGCTTGCGGGCGGCACCGCATGCGGGCTGCCGCATGCGGGCGCCGCCACTTGCGGGCGCCGCCGCATGCGGGTGCGGGCGGCACCGCATGCGGGCTGCCGCATGCGGGCGCCGCCGCTTGCGGGCGCCTCCGCATGCGGGTGCGGGCGGCACCGCATGCGGGCTGCCGCATGCGGGCGCCGCCGCTTGCGGGCGCCTCCGCATGCGGGTGCGGGCGGCACCGCATGCGGGCTGCCGCATTCGGGCGCCGCCTCTTGCGGGCGCCTCCGCATGCGGGTGTGGGCGGCACCGCATGCGGGCTGCCGCATGCGGGCGCCTCCGCATGCGGGTGCGGGCGGCACCGCATGCGGACAACGCCGCATGCGGGCGTCACCGCATGCGGACGGCCGCACGCCGTTAGTACGCCGCCCAGCCGTGCGGGGCTAGGCGCGTACGTGTGCGAATTGTACGCAAGGTGAGGGGGCGCCGGGTGCTCTAGTCGTTAATCTGACAAAGTCTTAAGTTTCTGACTCCTATATGACAGATTCGTGTAGGTCCGGGCGGGCACCCGAGACGCGAGAGAACCTAACATCAGTCAGGAGCGCGACAACAAGGTGGGTTTATGGTCGAGGCAGAGTATTGTGTTGGTAAACCGAAAGGGACTTTTTATTGTAAATCGGTACTAACACTGACGGTTTCTATGATGTACTATATTACCCCGTGTTTTGGTTACTTATGCTCGAGTTGCGACACGCGCACCCGCGGTCTGGCCACCGCAAAGGGTGCTCTTTTCCGGAAAGGCGGTCTTCGACCCGTGTTACCCCACGAGGTGACGTAGTGGGGGCCCCCGTAGGTGTGGGGTTTGAGGCAGCAAGGTGCGAGCGGTGCGACCTGTCGGGATTGGATCCCGATGAGGTCAGGTGTGCGACCTGTCGGGATTGGATCCCGATGAGGTCAGGTGTGCGACCGCCGGGATAGGTGCCCGACGCGGTCAGGTGTTACAGGTGTTACCGGGGTTGCAGGTGTTACCGGTGGTACAGGTGGTTGCGAGTTACCGTTACGAGTAGAGCGGTTGTTTTGGCTAGTTTTACTTTTGTGGCTTGGTATTACTTTACTGCTTTAGTACTATTTTTATGATAGTGTCGCTGACTACCCACTCTGTGACAGGTACCTCCAGGGGGTAGAGGTAGGCGACGGTGAGGCCGAGGTGGTAGCAGTCGGGCTGAGGGAGCCCTAGTATGCTGTTGTAATTACTTTCTCTACATTTCATTCGGAATTGTAGGTTATTGTGTGGTTCTCGATACCCTTGTGGGGTCGTGTGGATGTTGAGTACTTTCATTCTGGTTATGCACTACTTTTTCCTTTATTATTCCCGTTTGGCCGTTTTCTAAACCTTGTGGATTTATGCCGTTTTCCAATCTGTTTTCAAAACCTAAGGCCGTGTGGGCCTGTTTTCAAAACGGTGAGATTATACTTTCAACTTGACTGGCCACGGGTATTGTTTAGTCTTCATGCACCGTACTACTTCGAACTGTTGTGATTAAATGGAAAAATGATTGCTTATGTTCGACTATTGTAACAGCCGCGACGCCGTGCATATACAGAGGAGACTCTGCCCGATTTTTCGAGTAAATCTGTATATGTGGCGGGTCTGGGCACGCGCCGGGGAAGGAGGTTTTTAAACAAAAAAATTTGTACGCACTCTACGCGTACTTTGAGGTATCGTTTCCGCTAAAGTAAAACCCCCGGGGCGTGACACCGCGCGGGCGCCGCGCGGCTGCCGCGCGGGCGGCCCGCGCGCGGGCCCGCACTCGTACGGGCACCGCGCGGGCGCCGCGCGGCTACCGCACGGGCGGCCCCCGCGCGGGCCCGCACCCGTGCGGGCACCGCGCGGGCGCCGCGCGGCTGCCGCACGGGCGGCCCCCGCGCGGGCCCGCATCCATGCGGGCACCGCGCGGGCGCCGCACGGCTGCCGCGCGGGAGGCACCCGCGCGGGCCCGCACCCGTGCGGGCACCGCGCGGGCGCCACGCGGCTGCCGCGCGGGCGGCACCCGCACGGACCCGCAACCGCGCGGGCGCTGTGCCGGGCCGCACCCGCGCGGGCACCGTGCGGCCGTCGCACGGGCAACCCGCGCGGGGCACCGCGCCGCGAGGGCATCGTCCGCGGAGATACGCCGCGCGGTTCTGAACCGCGCGGGGCTCCGGCAGACGGCGAGGGCGGCTCGGGAATTCCGTTTCGTCAACCGGACAATGTTGGACTTTTCCGTCAAAAACAAAGGAGTAAATTGGGTCTTATGTTTTCGGATGTAAGTACATGCTTTTAACTATAGTTATCCTTGCGGACTTTCTTTAGGTCCAGACGCGCAGCGGGGGTGCGCGAAAGATTCGAGTGTTCCGATCTCTCTCCAAATAGGTGGGTACGGTTGCTGTAAATACAACCAGTGCAGTAAGTGCATCTATCGTCATTAAAGTGCTCTCAATTTATCTAACAAAGTAGATGGACAGTTTAACCTTTCGCATAATTGTGTTATTATCTAACAATTGAAGCGGCTGCGGTCGCAATGTTCATGACACGCCGATCTCGGCAAAAACCGTTTTGGGATGCTGCACGTACACAGGCGGATTGGCCTCCGCATGGCTGTACTTTTCCGGAAGAGTGGTCTTGTATGACCCGTGTTCCTCACAAAGGGGTGGGAGCCGTGAGGACCCCTTCGCGCCCGCTGGGAATAGCACACCAGCACCGTGGAAGGGGTTAAATGCATCAAAGGAGTGCTTGCGCACGAGGGGAGACTTTGGTCTCTCCGATAAATATTCTGGGGTTGGTGCCCAATTAAATTGATAAATCTGGGGTCGGGGCCCAGCTTAATATGTGCAGGGTTTTTAGCGAAATGGTTACGGTGTTTCCGGTTTGCTCCTTATTCCTTATTGTTGTTAGACATCTACTTTGTTTGTCACTGACTTTACCCACTCCGTGACAGGCGCTACGAGGGGCGTTACCCGGGAGATTGTTGAGACTGCGTCACGAGGACCGTAGTCAGAACGCTTGGTTATTATCATTATCTCATCTCTTTTACGCATGTTAGTTAATTTGCTTGTGAGTAGAAATATTCGTGGACATGTATTACTTGGCACTGTGGATGAGTTGTACTTTTATAGTTTGGTTCTTCTGATGATGTTTCTTATGCGGCATGTTTTCATGATAAACCAAATGATTTCGAAAAGGGTTTTCTCAAAACGAAGTGCCGTGTGGGCACGGGTTTCGCAATTGCTGGCTTTATCCTTTCTAAACATTGATGCCGCTTTAATATTCCGCTTGATGTTGAATGTCTATTGTATAGTTGATGGTTGATGATTGTTGTATGTTGTTGTAAATGAGATGCCGTGCATATACAAAGGAGACTCTGTCCGCGGACAGGGAGAATTTTGTGTATGTGGCGGTCTGGCACGCACCGGGGATGAGGTTTAATGTACCTTGTTCAGAAAAAAAAAGATACACACGAATTTCCGCTTTGATAGACCCAAAAACCCCCGGGGGCGTGACAGATTAAATGGTATCAGAGAAAAACAACCATAACCATAGTAGACGAGATCCACATCCACAGTGTAGGGTACCACAAGCAAATTATGTTGGGTCGTATATAATACGGATCTAAATAGGGGAAGAAACACCTAGAGGGGGGTGAATAGGTGTAAACGTATAAACACTCAAAAATCGTTGCGATAAAAAACCCAATGCGGAAATGAAAATAACTCGCAAGATTTTTACGTGGAAAACTCCATCACCGGAGTAAAAAACCACGGGACCGGTAACACGGCAGAAATCCACTAGAATTAAAACACGTACAAGGTGATTTACCGTACACACTTACGACTCAACCTTTTCCATACGCTCCTAGAGGATCTTCTCCGCTCGCTCCAGACGCTTCTCGAATCCACGATCTGCGCCCAACGCCGAATCCACGGCGTCCAACGTCGAATCCACGACGTCCGACCGAATCCACGGTCTTCACCCAATAGCACCCTTCGAATCCACGAACGTGCCTCGCTCCGAATCCACGAGAGCGAATGAACCTTGAATCCACAAGGACACGCGAATCCACGCGCCGATTTTGGGGTAATCGTTGTTTTTTGGGTGGTGATGATCCGCCGAATACTTAGATCAAAGATAGATCGGAAATACCATCTAAGTATTCATTAGTTTGATTCAACTCAAGATGTGAGTATGAAAACCTAGAATCAAACTAATCAATATAGATGAAGAAACATAGAGTATTCTCTAATGATTTCCTTTCTTCTCTATATGTGGATCTATAGCCGTATAAGATGATATATGAAAATGACGGCTATGTGGATTGACCCTAGAAAGAAAGACATAGGGTCTATTTATAGGTTAGAAACCCTAGGAAGGAGATAAGAATCAAAAACCTGCCATTTCTGGAATTTTACGGACGGCGATCCGGATCGTGATAACTGAGATCCGGATCGTCATAACGAAACAGCCAATTCCAGAAAAACGAAGGTTCGAGATCCGGATCATGTAACTACGATCCGGATCGTTCATACAGTTCACCAAACATCAACGTTCGGGATCCGGATTGCGAAGCAAGATCCGGATCGTTCAAGGTAGATGGTAAACTCAACGTTCGGGATCCGGATCAAGAGACTACGATCCGGATTGCGACGATGTATGAACGAACCACCTTCGGGATCCGGATCGAACAGCCTGATCCGGATCCTGAACATGTCCCAAGTCCAGTTTTTGATTTTTATGCAATGAAAGATTCTTCCAAGTGTTTCTACACTACAAGAAGTATTCGGATCACACAAATTCTTTAGTTAAACATACCTGATCCTTTTGAATTCTTCTTTCTTGAGATTGAGTTAAATGATCCAACTTTCTTCACCTTCAATCTTCAGGACTTGAAACTTTCACGAAACTACGCCAACTCAAATTCCGTAACAATCTCCCCCTTTGGCGGTTTCGTGACAAAACACAGATCCACTAAAGAAAATTCAAAAAGATATTTTTGTTGCTATCACCATACAACAAAAATTTACAATGGAGATCCAAAATACAATACATGAGTTAAGCTCCTAAAACAGACTCTAGACTTAGACATCTGTACTCTCTGCAAAAAGAAATCATTCTTGACAAAAGAAATCGTTAGATACCTCAAGAATTTTGTATCATTCAAAAACCACAAACAGAGATGAAGTTTAAACTCATTTATACTTACCATGACATTTATATTCAGATATGTAAACTGATCATAGTTAAAAAAAAACACCAACATATCTTCTTTGCACGTAAAAACCAAATGTCATGAACATGTTTGTGACAAACTAATATATATATAGATATGTAATTGATCAGAGTTAAGAACCAACATATCTTCTATGCAATCAAAAACCAAGTGTCACAAACTTGTTAGTGAACATCAACTTGTTAGTTATATTACATGCCCAAATAGTTAGCAAATAGTTAGTCGAGGCATGCATTCATACAGCTGAAAAACCTCAAGTTGAGAATGGAAGTTGGAGTAATACTTACCTTGATATTCATCCAGTTTTCATATCAAACATTGTTCACTTACCTTGATGTTTCATGCAGTCAACATTGTTCAAAGTTCTCTCTAACTCTCTCCCCCTTTTTGTCACAAAACAAAGCCAAAATGTAGTTAAGACTACGAAATGTGAGGAGAGTAAAAAGTTCCAATAAAATGTAAAACCTGAGAACTAAGCTAACGTAAGTATAAAACTAAATCCTAAAATCGTAATCCTGCACAAAAGGAAAGGAAAAGAAAATGAGTCAAAAGTAATCAGTTGTCAGAATCTGAGTCTTCAGAGCTTGTGCAACCCATCTTAGAGAGTATCTTTCGCATCCGCTTGTCCATTGAATTGATCTTCTTCGTTATGGTAATGTGAGCTGCCGTTGTAATTTCAAGCTCTTTGGTAATTCGTTGTTGCTCCGTCAAAATTTGTTCTTGCTTAACAGATAGTCGCTGTTGTTCCTTGATAATCGATGTTATTGATGCTTCATCATCTGTGCCAGTTGCTTGTCGAGATGGTGATGCGGCAGTGCTTGTACTGTGCTTTGTTCCAGATGCAGGAACTGGAGTGACATGCGGCAACTTATGGAGGGATTTGACAATAGTAGACTCATTTATCATGCTCAGACATTGATGATAAGTTGTTGAAGTAATGTCAACCTGAAATTTCTGTAAAATCCTCATTATAATCAAGGGAAATGGAATTCTCTCAGTGGGGTGAGGATGCTCAACATATCGCGCCATTCTATTCCAGATAATGTATGGAATGTTGATATTCAATGCCGTTGCCTCTGATCGATGTCCTATGAGATACAAAAACAGCAACCGGTCCCATCTCACAACCTTTGTCTGCATATTTGGAAGTATATTGTAGCATGTGATGAAGTTTAAGAAGCGATATTCAAGACGAAGTTCTTTAGAACGAACAGATTTTTCGGTTGATTGTGTTCCCTCGAGACAAATTCCCTCTATAACTTTTTGCCATAATGTGTTTGTCAAATTTACCCCCTTCAAGAAGTGAACTCCTTTCTTGCTGGCTTCCATTCCCAAAACCTCGCCAATCAATTGTGGAGTAATCTTAAACCTTGTGCCTTGGATGTTCGTGTAGAACTCCATAGGACCGTTCTCAACCTCTCGAAGATGTCGTGCATTAGTGTAGAAGGTCCTCACATGATGCAAACAGTAGCCAAGAGTTTCTGGGAAACGACATACTTGAATAAGGTTTGCTTGTTCAATCAGAAGGCCAAAGGCAGGGGAGTGACCTTGCAGAGCCTCAAAGTTAACATGCCTTTCACCAATGCATTCGCGATGTGCAAAGGCTCGAAGACGATCAGTGTTAACGAATACTTCTTCCAAGCGATGTGGGGAGTCAGGAGCTATCGGCGTGTCAACATTAATGTCCTGTCGTAGCCCACAGCGTCTAGTTATTCTCTTTCTTTTCATGGAGATGATTGGTGCTGCCTTTGATGCTTTTCCTGGTCCTTTATTTGCCTTTTCTTTTGATTTAACAGACGCCTTTCTCCTTGAATCATCAGACGGTTCTTGTTCATACATTGAGTCATCATCATCCGTCAATGCTGCCCAGTCAACCTCATGACAATCTACCTCTGTGTCACTGACCTCGACAAAATCACCTTTTTGTTGGAGGTTCTTGGCTCTCTTTAGTTTATTTGTAGGGCGAGTGTGTACCATTGAGACCAGGAGAAGGATTAACCAAGAGAAACACATTGAATTAAGTGCCATTGAACAAAATGCTTGAGTAAAGAAGGTGTCCTGTGAAAACCAACTCAAGAACACAAAAATTCTTAGTTTTCAAAAATTGGAAAAATTGTACCCAAACAATCATAATCATGTAGAGAGACTAAGAATCAAATTAGTTTTGCAAAAGGACTTTTAAAAATAGATCAATTGCATGAATTTCGAAAATCCTTATTATATGCCCTAAAACCGAAATTTTAGAAATCGAAGCCTAAAAATCCGTTAATCAGGAGAAAACCTAGCATATAATCAAAACTAAACAACCCAGAGTTCTTATTTCAAAAAAAATTTGATCAAAAACCATCCACAAACAAAATCGATCCAAGAATTTCGTACGTTTGAGGAGGAAAAGAGAAAAACGGTGAAAAACCGAGATTTTGATCAATAAAACTTACTTGGAACTGAAGAACTTGAGTTAGAAAGCTTCCAAGGAGGATGAAATCTAGAGAGAAGCGCTCTGGAAACTTTTGAACAAAAGATTGGAGTAAAAGAAATCAAAACCCTTTTGTTCTTTATAAAAACCTAGCCGCGATCCGGATCCTCCCGAGCTTGCGATCCGGATCGGCTACCCGCAGTGAAAAAACTGCGTTCGGGATCCGGATCGGCAGGTCCAATCCGGATCGTCAGCCCGCAGGAGAAAACCTGCGTTCGGGATCCGGATCACCTTGCCCGATCCGGATCGGCCCCAACTTTTTCTTTAGAAAAATTTCAGAGAAATTCAAGAAAAACCAGAAAAAGATTGTAAGCACAAAGGTGTATCAACTTTAAACAAAAAGCATCGTTTCACACAACAAGAATTAGATTATGCCAAATCTATCAGTAATATCCAAAAATGAAACGAAAATTTACAAGAATTAAATCCCTTAAAGTTGAACACCTTCAATTACATCTAACTTGATCTTATGAGTAATGCCTTTATCAAATAATCAATTCGGTAAAGAAAATGAAATACAAAGATCAATAGATGTTTGAAATCCCAAATATGGTAGATAATATTTCTAGACAATCTGTTGAAGAGAGTGGCTCTTTGAGCATCTTTCTTTAAAATCCCACCTTATACCAACCTTGAAATTTGACAGAGTCAAGTATTTCAACATGCATTTTACTTAATCAAAAATTTGAACAACCATGCTTGGTATACATGTGGTAGCTGCACACAATACTCGGACGACCGAGGTGGTAGCTCTTTCCTCCATGTGGTGGTAGTTTTCACACTCCTCATTGGGATGTAACTCTTTCCACATCTTTTGAGCATTTTACATTATCTTTGACTCCCCCTCAATTGGCTATCAATTATTTAAGATATAAAGTATTCAACCAAAAATTGATCTCGATTTCATACTCGACTAAACAGTCAAATAAGATAATGACTATACCAAGAGATCATTGAGAGAGAAATTGACTTTGATCACTTTAGAAGATGATTTAATTAACATAAACGATCATTGCAACAAAGAAATACTATGATGGCAAAAGCATAATAAATTTCTAAATGTGTGAACAGATGCAATTAAAGTCAATTAAGATCTATGCTCAATTACTATCCTATGTATAAACATAGATATTGAATAGAACAAAACAAATACAAAACCTATTTTAAGCAAAGGTTTCAAAAAGAAGTTTATTTCAAAGAAAGCATACCAATTGCTTTTCGCAAATGAATAAAACGTTTTTGATCCAAAGGTTTTGTTAAAAAGTCAGCTAATTGATCTTCAGTTGAAACATATGAAAGTTGAAGAGTATTTGATTCAACTAGCTCTCTAAGAAAATGATATCTAAGTTCAATATGTTTTGTTCTAGAGTGCAACACAGGGTTTTTAGAAATGTTAATTGCACTTGTGTTGTCACAAAGAATTGTTACCGAAGATGCTGAAATGCAGAAGTCACTCAATACGCTTTTCATCCAAATGAGTTGAGTTGAGCAACTTCCAGCCGAAATGTATTCCGCTTCGGCAGTCGAGAGTGCTATGCAATTCTGCTTTTTACTGTGCCATGCAACAAGGCAATGGCCAAGATAGAAGCATGCACCACTCGTGCTTTTCCGATCATCCACTGATCCTGCCCAATCGGCATCTGAGTATCCAACAATGTCCAGACTTGTTCCCATAGGATACCAAATTCCGAAATTAATTGATCCTTTGATGTACCGGATGATCCGTTTCACCGCTTTCAGGTGAACCTCCTTTGGTGCTGATTGATATCTCGCGCAAATCCCAACACTAAAGGATATATCCGGGCGACTAGCCGTGAGGTAAAGTAGACTTCCAATCATACTTCTATACAGTTTCTCGTCTACATTCTCACTATGTGATTCACTTCCAAGTCCCTTGTGGCTAGTTCCCATTGGAGTTGGAAAATCTTTACAATTTTCTAGATCAAACTTTTTGACCAACTCCAGTGCATACTTGGATTGACTCAAGTGAATACCTTCATCATTTTGTTTAATTTGCAATCCAAGAAAATAAGACAGTTCGCCCATCATGGACATCTCAAATTCGCTTTCCATGGTCTCCGCGAATTTAGAAGCATCATTATCTTTTGTTGCACCAAATACAATGTCATCGACATAGATTTGTGCTACAATGAAATTATTTTGATAATGCTTCACAAAGAGAGTCCTGTCAGCTCCCCCTCGAGTATAGCCCTTCTCCAAAAGGTGCTTTGTTAACCTTTCGTACCATGCTCGCGGTGCTTGTTTCAGACCGTAAAGAGCCTTTTTCAAACGAAAAACATGGTTAGGTTGTTTATGATCTACAAAACCTTTCGGTTGAGCTACATAAACTTCCTCATTTAAAAACCCATTTAGAAATGCGCTCTTGACGTCCATTTGAAATAATTTGATTTTAAAATGACAAGCAATAGCAAACAATATACGAATGGACTCGAGTCTAGCTACAGGGGCGAAAGTTTCGTCAAAGTCTATACCTTCTACTTGAGAGTAGCCTTGAGCAACTAGTCGTGCCTTGTTCCTGATGATAGTACCATCTTCATCTTTCTTGTTCTTGAAGATCCATTTGGTACCTATCACATTATGTTGCTTTGGAGGCTTCGTTAATTCCCAGACTTTGTTTCGCTCAAATTGATGGAGCTCTTCCTGCATTGCTTTAATCCAGTAGTCATCCTGAAGAGCTTCATCTATTGTCTTTGGTTCGATTAAAGATACGTAGCAAGCAAATCCGCAAACCAACTGCCTTCGAGTTCTAACTCCTTCTTGTGGATCTCCAATGATGTTCGATTCCGGATGATCCTTGGAGATTCGTAGCGTTTGTTGAAACGGAGTACTCGGAGGTACACGAGATGATTCCTGCACATCAGATAAACTAGAAGAACCATTAGATGCATCATTAATATTGGAAGTATTATTATGAGAAGATGCACTAGCAGGAGAATCATCATCTAGAGAGATATCGAGGGTAGATTTTTCAGATTCAAAATGAGAAGCTTCATCTACTTTAACATTTATAGATTCTACGATCGTCTTAGATTCAATGTTAAATACTCGATATGCTCTGCTATTCGTAGAATAACCCAAAAAGATCCCTTCTTCACTTCGAGAGTCGAACTTTCCAAGATTTTCACGGTCACGTAAGATGTAACATCGACTCCCGAAGATACGAAAGTACTTGATATCCGGTTTTCTACTAAACCACAGCTCATATGGTGTATTCAAGGTTCCTGGGCGCAAATACACTCTGTTAATGACATAGACAGCGGTGTTCACAGCTTCAGCCCAAAAATGTAGCGGTAATTTTCGGCTATGAAGCATCACACGCGCCATCTCTTGAACAACCCTGTTTTTGCGCTCAACAACACCATTCTGCTGAGGTGTATAGGGTGCCGAGAATTCATGTTTAATGCCATTTGAAGTACAAAAGTCAATGAATTTTGAATTTATGAATTCTCCACCCCTATCACTTCTAACACGAATGATCTTTTCATTCTTTTCAATCATAATACGATGGCAAATCTCATGAAAAGAGTCAAACGTATCAGCTTTCTCTCTCAAAAATGCTACCCAAGAAAACCGAGAGAAATCATCAACCAATAAAAAGATGTACCATTTACCTCCCAAAGATGGTTGACGGGTCGGCCCCATTAAGTCCATGTGCAAAAGTTCCAAGGGCCGTTTTGTACCAACGTGGTTCAAGTTCTTGTGTGCAGTCCTAGACTGTTTTCCCTTTTGGCAACCACCACACACAACGTTTTGTTTAAATAAAAGCTTTGGAATCCCCTTGACCACGTCCTTGTTTGAAATTCTAGTAAGTTCCTTAAAATTTAAGTGACCTAGCCTTTCATGCCAAAGAGTTTCATTATTCAAAGCGGCTAAGTTACAATTTTCAGAAAATTTATTAGGAACAACATAACAATTGTTTTCAGATCTAACCCCTTTTAGAAAGAAAGCATGGTCCTTATCAGTTACAACGCATTCAACCGATGAAAAGTTAACTGAAAAACCATTGTCGCAAAGTTGACTTATGCTTATGAGGTTAGTCTTAAGGCCA
Organism: Tillandsia leiboldiana; assembly: GCA_029204045.2. Classification (NCBI taxonomy): domain Eukaryota; kingdom Viridiplantae; phylum Streptophyta; class Magnoliopsida; order Poales; family Bromeliaceae; genus Tillandsia; species Tillandsia leiboldiana. The sequence continues at coordinate 11,380,373 of CM055072.1, forward strand.
TCAACAAATAAGACGTTTTTCAAAATCGGGCCATCTGGAATAGCTACCGTCCCTTTTCCAACAATTTTGGAAGATCGACCGTCTCCGAAAACAACGTGTCCTCCGGAGATTTTCTCAAGATTTTGAAAACTATTTTTGTCACCGGTCATGTGACGGGAACACCCGCTATCCAGATACCAAGACGAGCTATCATATGCATGCAAGGAAATATTGGAAACAAGACAAGGGAAAATTTCACCTTTGCGCACCCAAACCTTTTTGGAATGCGTCTGTAATGGTCGTGAAGTTTTGTGCCTAGGTGAAAGCGTCTTGTTAAAACGATTGTTGCTCCTTGATGAAGTCGTCTTGCGCGGTGAACTACCAAGTCTCTTTTCATTTGAAAAGTTTTGCTTTGATTTCCGGAAAGGAGCCTTTTTGGTAGTTGATGCAAGAGGTGCTTGAGATGAGCGTTCGACTCCCGTCTTGCAATATCTTCTTATGTGCCCTGAAACACCACAACGAAAACATACCTTAGATCTTGACGATCCCAAAGAGGATGAAGTAGGTTTGTTGTCGTTGTTTGTCTTGAATTCCGGTGTCGGAGGAGGAGATACCGACTGAGGCACAAAAACTGTCTCACTCGAACTTGGACTGTTTCCAGTTTGAGTGTATCCGAGGCCGAACCTATTTGATTGACCAAGACCAAGAAGTCTATCCAACTTACTCCTTCCTGAAGAGAATCGCTGTAAGTCATTCTTGAGTTGGAAAATGGTCTTTGTCATTTCCAGGTTATCCTGTCGAGCCTCGTTGTAGAGCTTTGAAAAGTGATTCGCGTTATCCACCAGATTTGTATGTTCCTTTTCAAGTTGCTCATTGGACTCTTGAAGGGAAGCATTTTCTTTTATCAGGTTTTCCCTTTCCACTTCAAGAGCGTTTGAGAGAGAAGTCGCTCTTTTTGCTTCTTCTTCGAGATCATGCAATCTCCCTCTCAAACTCTTGTTTTGCTTAGCCACTTTCTTTGAGTCCCTCAAAAGTCTGTGGTAGGCTAGAGCAAAATCTTCACCTTCCGAATCATCCGATTCATTGTCCATTGCATTCTTTTCAACAGTGGAGTTGGACAATGATTCAGACGTACTTGCCATAAAGCACATGAATGGTGAAGATGTGGACGCGTGGAATGCCGTGGAGCTCTTTTCTTCATCACTTGAAGACGACTCATTTGACGTTGAGTTGTCATCCCAAGTGACGACTTGCATCGCCTTCTTCTTTGCCGGATACTTGTTAGGACACTCCGTTGCAATGTGGCCGTAGCCTCGACATTTGAAGCATTGCAGTTGTCCTTCTGAACTTTTCTTATCCTTTGAGAAGTTCTCCTGCTTTCTTGACTTGTGACTTGGAGTACCCTTGCCTTTGTTCCACTTTCTGAAGGATGGAGATTTGCTTGAATTACCCCTTCGAAAGTTGCGGCGAAAATTCCTTGTCAAGAGAGCGAGCTGCTTCTCAAATTCCTCCATAGAAAGGTTCTCGTCATCGTCCGAGGAGGATGTATCCGCGTCTTCTTCCTTAGTTGTTTTCAACGCATAACCTGAAGACTTAGAAGTGGATGCTTTTCCAGAAGAATTGTTAGTATTAAAAGTCATTTCATAAGTTTGTAATGAACCAACTAATTCTTCTACACGTATTTCGTCCGGGTGTTTAATAGTTTCAATGGCAGTAACCTTTGGGCGAAATCGTTCAGGAAGAGTTCTTAAGATTTTTCTTACAATCTTAAATTCTTGAATCTTCTCTCCCAGATTAGCACATGAGTTTACGATGTCTTGCAATCGTGTATAGTAGTCCGTGAAAGATTCATTTTCTGCCATCAAAATAGAGTCAAACTTGCTCGTAAGCATCTGCAGTTTCTGAATCTTCACGAGGTTAGTTCCCTCATGTGTAACCTGGAGAACATCCCAGATTTCTTTCGCAGTCTCACATGCCGAGACGCGAGAGAATTCAGTTTGAGATAAGGCATTAAAAATAGCATTAATTCCCTTGCCATTGTAAGAAGATAACTCAAACTCTTCCTTGGTCCATTTCGACCTAGGTTTTAAGGTGTGAACATCAGAGATAAGTTCAGTTGGATTAGTCCATCCTGATTCAATTGAATGCCACACCCTTTCGTCGATGGAAGATAAAAAGGCTTTCATCCGTACTTTCCAGTACGCATAATTTGTTCCATCAAAGAAAGGGGGTCGATTGATGTTTCCACCTTCAACCATTGTTCACAACCCTATTCCCGCTCTGATACCACTTGTTGGGTCGTATATAATACGGATCTAAATAGGGGAAGAAACACCTAGAGGGGGGTGAATAGGTGTAAACGTATAAACACTCAAAAATCGTTGCGATAAAAAACCCAATGCGGAAATGAAAATAACTCGCAAGATTTTTACGTGGAAAACTCCATCACCGGAGTAAAAAACCACGGGACCGATAACACGGCAGAAATCCACTAGAATTAAAACACGTACAAGGTGATTTACCGTACACACTTACAACTCAACCTTTTCCATACGCTCCTAGAGGATCTTCTCCGCTCGCTCCAGACGCTTCTCGAATCCACGATCTGCGCCCAACGCCGAATCCACGGCGTCCAACGTCGAATCCACGACGTCCGACCGAATCCACGGTCTTCACCCAATAGCACCCTTCGAATCCACGAACGTGCCTCGCTCCGAATCCACGAGAGCGAATGAACCTTGAATCCACAAGGACACCCGAATCCACGCGCCGATTTTGGGGTAATCGTTGTTTTTTGGGTGGTGATGATCCGCCGAATACTTAGATCAAAGATAGATCGGAAATACCATCTAAGTATTCATTAGTTTAATTCAACTCAAGATGTGAGTATGAAAACCTAGAATCAAACTAATCAATATAGATGAAGAAACAGAGTATTCTCTAATGATTTCCTTTCTTCTCTATATGTGGATCTATAGCCGTATAAGATGATATATGAAAATGACGGCTATGTGGATTGACCCTAGAAAGAAAGACATAGGGTCTATTTATAGGTTAGAAACCCTAGGAAGGAGATAAGAATCAAAAACCTGCCATTTCTGGAATTTTACGGACGGCGATCCGGATCGTGATAACTGAGATCCGGATCGTCATAACGAAACAGCCAATTCCAGAAAAACGAAGGTTCGGGATCCGGATCATGTAACTACGATCCGGATCGTTCATACAGTTCACCAAACATCAACGTTTGGGATCCGGATTGCGAAGCAAGATCCGGATCGTTCAAGGTAGATGGTAAACTCAACGTTCGGGATCCGGATCAAGAGACTACGATCCGGATTGCGACGATGTATGAACGAACCACCTTCGGGATCCGGATCGAACAGCCTGATCCGGATCCTGAACATGTCCCAAGTCCAGTTTTTGATTTTTATGCAATGAAAGATTCTTCCAAGTGTTTCTACACTACAAGAAGTATTCGGATCACACAAATTCTTTAGTTAAACATACCTGATCCTTTTGAATTCTTCTTTCTTGAGATTGAGTTAAATGATCCAACTTTCTTCACCTTCAATCTTCAGGACTTGAAACTTTCACGAAACTACGCCAACTCAAATTCCGTAACAAATTAGACATGAGATAACCAAGGTATAAGTGCGTAGTACGTGAGAGTACGGGGAATAGGGGAACGTAATGTAGGTATAATCGTAAGGCAGGGATTAGGGTTATAACCTTAGGGTTAACGTGGTTTCTTTGTCTATAGCGGACGATGGCCCGGACTAGATCTTCGACCGAGAATGCGGACGCGGACAGAGTGGCCCCGACCACCGCAGAGAACCAACTCCTCCGTCAACAACTGCGGGAAATGGCCGGGCAATTAGCGACGCTGACGGAGCAGGTTCGTCACCTGGCACAGCGACAAGCAGCCGCGCCAGCCGAGCGCAAACCAACCCCTCCGCCCAGAACCACCGCACCCACTACGGGACCGCAAGGGACGGGTGGTACGACGATGGAACAGCCTCCATCTCCAAGGGACGTACCTACTCCGATGACCACGGGGCCCGTGATGGGAGCTACAACAGGGGAGGCAGGAACGACCCCTACCCTCGGGGGGTCCGCCGCTGTAGGAGGGGTCACGGAGCAACGAACGACGCGAGAAAGGGTCAGGACGAATTTGGCTGGGTTCAAGAAGCATGACCCTCCCACTTTTGAGGGAGAGACGACCGACCCATGGGTCGTCGAAAAATGGGTGGATACCATGGAAAAACTATTCGAGGACCTACTGATAGAGGAACACGAGCGAGTTCCATTAGCCGTCCACTTCCTCGAAGGGAATGCACGCATCTGGTGGAAAATGGTACGCCCGGATCCGTCTACAAACGACCCGTTACCGACATGGACGGCCTTTAGAGAGGAACTTTTTGACGCTTTCTTCTCCGATAGCGTCAAGCGGCAATTGGAAGACGACCTGAAGAACGTTAGACAAGGGAACCGCTCGGTCATGGAATATCAAAGGGAGTTCGTGAGATTGGTTAATTGCGTCCCGTTTGTTATACGAGACGAACCCCACAAGGCCCGTCTTTTTGTGGACGGGTTACGGAGCGACATCTTTGAGATGGTCCAGGCAGCGGACCTGCGCACGTTCAGGGAAGTGGTGGATAGAGCCACCATAGTGGAGCGGGGGTTCGCTATCACCTGAGCTCGACGTGAGGGATCAGAAAATAACCGGGACAGGAAGCGGACACAGACTTACCCGGGAGGGGGTCCGTCTGGTGGGAGCCGACCCCCAAAGTACCCCAGGACGCAACAAGGAAGCAAGAGTGCGCCAATCGGAAAACCGCGACCACCGAACAAGCCATGCGTTATTTGCGGAGCATCGCATCCAGTGACGGAATGCGCTAAGAGACAGGATCACTGTTACCGCTGCGGCAAGCCGGGGCATTTCCGATTCAACTATCCTCTGAACACTGGAGCGGCATCTTCCGCAGCTTCCACCCCAACGGCACAGCCACCGGGACGGGGTAGAGCATCAACAGGAATACCCCCACGCCCTCCAGCGCCAAGAGCAGAAGGAGAATCGCGACCACAGCCAGGAGGGAGGCTCTACTCCATGGGCCAACATGGAGCGACACTGCAAGAGGAGGCGGTCGCAGGTATTACCTCCGTTTCTAATTTCCGAGCACGAACCCTGTTTGACACCGAGGCGACTCGCTCTTTTATTTCCCGCACTTTTGCACAAACACATCTACTAGAAAGTAGTCCCCTCAATGTCCTACTGACCGTCCAGACCCCCGGGGGGCCAATCGCGGCAACTGGCCTAGTACCCTCTTGTTCAATAAGACTTGGAAGGTTGTCGTGCCCCTGGGACCTGGTGGTCATACCGCTAAAGGAATATGACGTAGTTTTGGGCATGGACTGGCTTACCAAGTATCAGGCGGTCATCGACTGCGAGAAGCGCCAGGTGCAACTACAGAAGCCGGTATTCCCAGAAAACGTGTACATGTTATGTAAAAGCACTTCCTTCTGGGCTATCATCTCTGCATCGCGAGCTAGGAAGTTGGTGGAGGGCGGGTGCGTGGCCTATCTAGCCTCAGTAGATTTAGCCACCCGACCCGTTCCCTCGCCTTCCGAAATTCCCGTGGTAAGGGAATTTCCGGACGTATTTCCGGCAGAGCTCCCCGGAGCGCCGCCGGAACGAGAAGTCGACTTTCCCATTGAACTACTTCCCGGCACCAAACCCATCACCAAGGCACCGTACAGGATGGCCTTCGCAGAGTTGAAGGAACTCAAGGCACAGTTGGAGGACCTTTTGGATAAAGGCTTCATCAGACCTAGCGCGTCACCCTGGGGCGCGCCCGCCCTGTTTGTGAGAAAGAAGGACGGAAGTCTCCGGTTGTGCATCGACTACCGGGAGATAAATAAGGTCACCGTTAAGAACAAGTACCCCCTGCCAAGGATCGACGACCTCTTCGACCAACTACAGGGGGCGACGGTGTTTTCAAAGATTGACCTGCAGTCGGGCTATCATCAGGTCCAGGTCAAGGGGGAGGACATCCCCAAAACGGCCTTTCGGACTCGCTACGGTCATTACGAATTTACAGTAATGCCGTTCGGGCTCACGAATGCCCCGGCAGTGTTCATGGACATGATGAACAGGGTATTCAAACCCTTCCTGGATTTATTCGTGGTGGTCTTCATCGACGATATCCTCATCTACTCCCGTACAGACGAGGAACATGAAGAACATCTGCGCACAGTCCTCCAGACCCTACGGGAACAGAAACTCTACGCCAAAACTCAAAAAGTGTGAGTTTTGGCTCCGAGAGGTTGGCTTCTTGGGGCACGTAATCTTAGCGGCTGGAGTCGCAGTCGATCCGAAGAAGATAGATTCGGTGACGGACTGGTCCCAACCGACGACGGTAACAGAGGTTCGAAGCTTTCTAGGATTAGCCGGGTACTACCGGCGCTTCGTGGAGGGTTTCTCCAAGATAGCCACCCCCTTAAACCGTTTGACTAAAAAGGGGGAAAAGTTCATCTGGACGGACAAATGTCAGAGGACCTTCGAGGAGCTCAAGGATAGATTGACGCGAGCTCCGATTCTCGCCCTACCGGAACCAGGGGAGGATTATGAAGTGTATTGCGATGCGTCGCGAAATGGACTGGGTGGAGTGCTCATGCAACGGGGAAAGGTTATAGCCTATGCGTCAAGGTAGCTCAAAGAATACGAGCGAAACTACCCCGTGCACGATTTGGAACTCGCAGCAGTTGTGTTCGTCCTCAAGCTTTGGAGACACTACCTGTATGGGGCACACTGCAATGTTTACTCAGATCATAAAAGTCTTAAGTACCTTTTCACCCAAAAGGAGTTAAATTTGCGACAAAGACGGTGGCTCGAGCTATTGAAGGATTACGATTTAACGATCCACTACCACCCGGGAAAGGCAAACGTGGTGGCCGACGCCCTGAGCCATAAGGGACAGGCCGAGAAGGCAGGGGTAAGTGCCATCACCCAGCAAGATGGTCTGATTGCGGAATTTTCGCGATTAAGACTAGAAGTAGTACCAGCGGGTACAGTCGAACGACTTCTGACACTGGTGGTCAGACCTACCCTGCTTGACAGAATTCTCGAAGGGCAGTCGACTGATGACCAACTCCAGCTGGTGCGAGGTAGAGTAACTGCCGACCCAGGAGGTGATTTCATAGTAAACTCCGACGGCACCGTACGATTTCGGGGACGAATCTGCGTGCCGGATCTACCAGAACTCAAAGAGGAAATCCTGCGGGATGCGCATACAGCTCCATATACAGCGCATCCCGGGGGAACGAAGATGTACAAGGACGTCAAACAGACCTTCTGGTGGCCCAAAATGAAGGGAGACGTGACTCGATTTGTGGCACACTGCCTGGTGTGCCAACGAGTGAAGGCCGAGCACCAGCGTCCAGCAGGAAAATTGCAACCCTTACCGGTGCCCGTGTGGAAGTGGGACATGATTACCATGGATTTTGTGACCGGGTTCCCGAGATCGTCACAGGGACACGATGCAATATGGGTAATCGTGGACCGTCTGACGAAATCGGCCCACTTTCTGCCCATACACACGACGTGGGCGCGGGAACGACTGGCGCAAACCTACATCAACGAGATAGTAAGGCTGCATGGGGTGCCGACGTCCATCACGTCGGACAGGGACACGCGATTTGTGTCAAACTTTTGGCAGAGCCTGCAGCGAGCAATGGGAACCAAGTTGCACTTCAGTACGGCTTTTCACCCGCAGACCGATGGACAATCAGAGCGGGTGATACAAATTGTGGAGGACATGCTTCGGGCATGCGTTTTAGACCTGGGCGAAGATGGGCACGGTGCTTGCCCCTAGTGGAATTTGCCTACAATAATAGCTACCAGGCCAGCATTCAGATGGCACCATACGAGGCCCTGTACGGGCGCCGCTGTCGGTCTCCAATATGCTGGGACGACCTGGGTGAGCGTAAGTTTCTGGGCCCAGATTTGGTGGAGGAGACCGAAGCAAAAGTGCGATTGATTAGACAGAGGCTACTAACCGCCCAGAGCAGACAGAAAAGCTACGCGGACAACAGACGTCGGGACTTAGAGTTCATGGTGGGTGAGCACGCGTTACTCCGAGTTTCGCCCTCCAAAGGGAACCGACGCTTCGGCATAAAGGGAAAGTTAAGCCCGAGGTACGTAGGACCGTTCGAGATCCTAGAACGCGTAGGACCGGTGGCGTACCGATTAGCCCTGCCGCCGAATCTCGAACGAGTCCATAACGTATTCCATGTCTCAATGCTCCGGAAATACTTAGCTGACCCCTCTCATGCCTTGGAAGCCTCCACCATCGAGTTGCGAGAGGATTTAAGCGTCGAGGAGACGCCGGTGCGGATTTTGGCAAGAGAGGGCAAGAAGTTGCGCAATCGAACTATCCCCTATGTGAAGGTCCAGTGGAGCAACCACGAAGAGCGCGAGGCGACGTGGGAACTGGAATCGAACATGAGGGAATGTTTCCCCGAATTAATTAGTGGGGTTTGTATTTAAGTTTCGGGACGAAACTTTTTATAAAGTGTGAGTGGTGTAGTGATCCGGTCTTTCGAGATATTTTTGACTTACGTGTAGTCATTTAAGCCTTATAGTGAAACAGAATTATTCAATTCTTGAAGTTGGCCATTGTGGGACGCTAGTATTTTTCCGCGATTGTGCGCGGAAAAAGAAAGCCGACGGCGCGATCGGATCTGAAATCCGATATCGGGAACCCCCTGAACGGGATTCAAAGTGATACGGTAATTAGTCGTGCATCGGAATCCGTGCTAAATATCTTGCACCTGTTAGAGATAAGGTGGTTTATCTCGTGGGGGATAATTAATTAGTTAATTAATTATTCCAGACGGAAAATTAATTAATTCTCTTACGTACGAATTAAAGAGGAATTAATTAAAGGTAAAGTACGACTATATAAGGGATCCCGAATATCGGAAAGGAAAAGAAAAGAAAATAAAAACCCTAATCGGAGAGAAGGGAAAAAAGGAAAAGACGAAACCCTAGCCGGAAGAAAGGGAAAGGAGAAAGAGAAGGAGCCCGATCTTCCCGGACGCCGAACCGAAGACAAGAACACGACCGGACAACCTTTCCGTCGATCTTCGGTTAGTAAAATAATTTATTTAAATTATTTGGGATTTTGTTCGTTGTCTTTTTCGTTGAGTTCTTGGTTTCTTGCTTTCTCCGTCGTATCCGTCACCGTCGCCGACGTCGTCTCCTTGAAAAGGCGTGGAACGGACGGCGGAGGCGCGCGATGCCGCTAGGGCATCGCGCGGAGGAGGGTCACGGACGGCACCGCACGGGCACCGCGCGGACGCCGCGCGGCTGCCGCACGGGAGGCACCCGCGCGGGCCCGCAATCTTGCGGGCACCGCGCGGGCGCCGTGCGGCTGCCGCGCGGGCGGCCCCCGCGCGGGCCCGCATCCATGCGGGCACCGCGCGGGCCCGCACCCGTGCGGGCACCGCGCGGGCGCCGCGCGGCTGCCGCGCGGGCGGCCCCCGCGCGGGCCCGCACCCGTGCGGGCACCGCGCGGGCGCCGCGCGGCTGCCGCACGGGCGGCCCCCGCACGGGCCCGCACCCGTGCGGGCACCGCGTGGGCGCCGCGAGGCTGCCGCACGGGCGGCCCCCGCGCGGGCCCGCACCCGTGCGGGCACCGCGCGGGCGCCACACGGCTGCCGCGCGGGAGGCACCCGCGCGGGCCCGCACCCGTGCGGGCACCGCGCGGGCGTCGCGCGGCTGCCGCACGGGCGGCACCCGCACGGACCCGCAACCGCGCGGGCGCCGTGCCGGGCCGCACCCGCGCGGGCACCGTGCGGCCGTCGCACGGGCAACCCGCGCGGGGCACCGCGCCGCGAGGGCATCGTCCGCGGAGATACGCCGCGCGGTTCTGAACCGCGCGGGGCTCCGGCAGACGGCGAGGGCGGCTCGGGAATTCCGTTTCGTCAACCGGACAATGTTGGACTTTTCCGTCAAAAACAAAGGAGTAAATTGGGTCTTATGTTTTCGGATGTAAGTACACGCTTTTAACTATAGTTATCCTTGCGGACTTTCTTTAGGTCCAGACGCGCAGCGGGGGTGCGCGAAAGATTCGAGTGTTCCGATCTCTCTCCAAATAGGTTGGTACGGTTGCTGTAAATACAACCAGTGCAGTAAGTGCATCTATCGTCATTAAAGTGCTCTCAATTTATCTAACAAAGTAGATGGACAGTTTAACCTTTCGCATAATTGTGTTATTATCTAACAATTGAAGCGGCTGCGGTCGCAATGTTCATGACACGCCGATCTCGGCAAAAACCGTTTTGGGATGCTGCACGTACACAGGCGGATTGGCCTCCGCATGGGTGTACTTTTCCGGAAGAGTGGTCTTGTATAACCCGTGTTCCTCACAAAGGGGTGGGAGCCGTGAGGACCCCTTCGCGCCCGCTGGGAATAGCACACCAGCACCGTGGAAGGGGTTAAATGCATCAAAGGAGTGCTTGCGCACGAGGGGAGACTTTGGTCTCTCCGATAAATATTCTGGGGTTGGTGCCCAATTAAATTGATAAATCTGGGGTCGGGGCCCAGCTTAATATGTGCAGGGTTTTTAGCGAAATGGTTACGGTGTTTCCGGTTTGCTCCTTATTCCTTATTGTTGTTAGACATCTACTTTGTTTGTCACTGACTTTACCCACTCCGTGACAGGCGCTACGAGGGGCGTTACCCGGGAGATTGTTGAGACTGCGTCGCGAGGACCGTAGTCAGAACGCTTGGTTATTATCATTATCTCATCTCTTTTACGCATGTTAGTTAATTTGCTTGTGAGTAGAAATATTCGTGGACATGTATTACTTGGCACTGTGGATGAGTTGTACTTTTATAGTTTGGTTCTTCTGATGATGTTTCTTATGCGGCATGTTTTCATGATAAACCAAATAATTTCGAAAAGGGTTTTCTCAAAACGAAGTGCCGTGTGGGCACGGGTTTCGCAATTGCTGGCTTTATCCTTTCTAAACATTGATGCCGCTTTAATATTCCGCTTGATGTTGAATGTCTATTGTATGGTTGATGGTTGATGATTGTTGTATGTTGTTGTAAATGAGACGCCGTGCATATACAAAGGAGACTCTATCCGCGGACAGGGAGAATTTTGTGTATGTGGCGGTCTGGCACGCACCGGGGATGAGGTTTAATGTACCTTGTTCAGAAAAAAAAAGATACACACGAATTTCCGCTTTGATAGAACCAAAAACCCCCGGGGGCGTGACATTTGGAGTTCAATTGGTTAGGTAACATTAATAATCTTTCCAAGTGTTGTTTTATGAATTACTGCAGTCCCTGTTTTAGTTTTAATTAGAGCAATGCACCTTAGAATGCAGATAACTTTGTGGATACAAGGTCTTTTTCAGAAATTCAAGTTGGGACTTCTTCTTAACTTCAAGGTGAGCAAATTCCCTTTTGTAATCTGTGGATAAATCCCTTTGGATAAGCCCCTAATTAAGCTTGGAAATACTAGCAAGTTTATGTTAGCAGTTTTTAGACAGCATTGTGATTTTGCTTCATTTGAATGTTAAGGGAAATTGATGGTGGATTTTTGAGGACTTGAAGATGGTTGTATGAAAGAGGGCATCTTTGATTTACTGCTTGGAACTTCATCTTGAGGTATTTGGGGCTGCACTTACATCTTCTTAAACTTAATTTCAATTGCTGAAATTCTGAAATTTGATTGCGCGGTGTGCATTGTTTTAGTGATTGTGCCCAATCCGTGAGGCGGATTTGGATGATTTTTGTGGCATCGGACTTCTGGGAGGATAAGGATTACTCATGCCAAATTTCAGCTACAGCGGGCAGCGGATCGTCAAGTTTCAGGTGGGTGGTTGTGCTTTGCCGAAAACAACGATTTACCCACTCGGACTATTGGTTTTTCCCCATGGCATAGTTGATTGTTGTTCTCTTCCCCTTGGTGTGATATGTTTGAATATCCATGTTTAGATTAAGTTAATTGATCCTCATTGTATACATAAGTGAATGAATAGTTTGATTGATGTTGCATCATCTCATATGAAGTTGATTATAAGTGATCATCCTTAAACCTATGCTATGTGAGGGTAATTGGGAAATTAATCTTCAACCTACACCTTGTGATGAATGGTTAACATAATTATGTGAGAATGATGGTGATAGTTATATGTGAATGGTTGTTTGATTTATGTGAGGACTTGATGGGATTATGTGACAAGTGCCCGGTTGCTTATGTGAGAAGGACTTGGTTGATTTATTTGAGAATGGTTTATGTGAGAGTAGTTGGTTTGGTGATTCTTAGTCCCCACTTGATGAAATGAATTATAGTTGTCGATTCTTATCCTATAATGTGTGATGTTGGGCATAGATGTTGATTCATAATATATCCATGTGAGAATAATTAGCTGATTGATCTTTGATCTAGCTTATGTGAAAATGGGTGTCAAGGTTGGTTATTGATCTAGTTGATGTGAGAATGACCTATGCTTTTGATTTCTAATTCATTCATGATAAGATGGATATCATTGCGAGTTGAGGCCTATTCCTTATGAGACTAAGCTTTGTTCATGACTCCTAATTCCTCCAAATAAGATTGGATGTTGTTGGTTGATCCTATGTTCATCCTATGTGAGATCAATAAAGGTTGTGGGGCCTTAGACTATTCATTGGTGATACATGATTGAATGTCTATGATTAAGTAATGTTAAATGATCCTAAGAATATTCATGTGTGAATGCGAGGTTTGACAAGCGTTGTATTACCTTATGTGATGTTGATTATGAGTGACACTTGGGTTAGAATGTTGATTGCGCATCGTGGATAAAATTGCAGGCTTGGTTGAGATCAAAGCATATCATGTTAGAAAGAAAAGGCCAATTTATACCTGTGAGCATCGTGTATGTGGTATAGTCAGGGATAGGCTATGTTGCACTTAATGTTCTTATGCAATTATCAATATTTTGGAATAGCATGCTCTAATAAATGTAAGAATATCGACACATGTTTTCTTTTTATCATCTTGGGACATTTGCATGCTTGTATGGTCATTTAGGTAGGCCACCTTTTTCTGCTACACTATCATGTTGGACTTGACTTAGGAGAAACCATGTTTCTTGCTTTTTTCTTTCATACTAGGCTCAGGGTATTTGTAGCTCGTGCGCGAGCAGGTGGTTTTGGGATAGTGTAGACAGACTCTTGGGATCTGGGACAGGCTGGCTTGAGGGCAGGGTATTGCGGCAACCGCGGATTTTGGGCGGTTGACCGGACAGTTGTTATTGCATTAGATTGGGGGAGAGGGATCGAAGGATCGGGCTTTCTTTAGTGGATGGATTTTTCCACTTTGACAGAGTCATGATCCAGTCCTGCTGATTTATACATTTGTTACTTGTTACTGTGATACTTTACTCGTGTGGGTCGCTCCCCTCGAGTGCCGATCCGGAGTAGGCTTTAGACCGTGTTGGGTGCCGGTCAGACCGTGTTGGGTTCCGGTCATTTGGACAGTGGAGATACTGAGTTCGTGAGATTGATGACAGAGCAGGCAGTACCGGGTTTTATACCGGTTCATTCGATTGGGTTTATTTGGTCAGATACTGTTTTCTGATGCATTCATACAGTCATTTCTTTCGATGCTGCATTTAGAGGCATACTAGTGGTAGCTTTCTCTTATCAGTATTTCTGTTTATAGCTTACCACCTCTCTTACTCCTTCTCTTGCCTCTGGTAGACTTTGTGGGTATGTCGGGGTTTGAGGCTTTACCCACAGGGGGAGGCTACTGGTTTTACTAGTGGTTCTCACCCCCATCGTTGTTTTTCCCCTTTTCTCCCTTTGTTTTGCAGTGTCTGCTGCGGGAGTTGCTGATCCTTCAGTTGACGGTTCGAGGCGAGGGAGTCGCGAGATAGATCCCCTACCAGTGTTGATTTCTACAGTGGGATAGATGTACAAACCCGGATTGTGGGTTTCACTGTACACAGTTGTATTTTATTATTTTAGTTTATCTCCCATTTTGGATTTATAGATGTTGTATAGGTGGCTTTTACTTGTATTACAGTTTTGGTGGATCGGATTATTGTATCATTATTTTTTGGGAGATGGATATTGTACTTTTATTTTTCAGTTGTACAGTGATTCAGGTTTTTATTACAGCAGTTTTTCTTCAGCTCTGATATCTGTTTAGTGGTTAGAGGGTACTATTGCAGGTTGGACGCTTCGCCTATGCGGGGTTTCGCATAGGTGGCGGATCTGTTGGCGAGCCCGGGTCGCAGTTTCGACCCCGGGGCGTGACAGATTAGAGTGGTATCAGAGCCTAGGTTATAGGTCATGGTGGACTTAGAAACCCTAGGCTTATGGCTTGACCCTTGGTTGACTTCGTGAGAGTCGTGATTTTTTTAGCGAGAGTCCTGATTGAGTTTTATACCTCTCCCAAGGGACGGGAAGAGTGATTGGCATGTTTATTCTCCTAAGTGATTATGTTGGCTGCAGACAACATAATGCTGTGGAACGGGTGACGTGCTTTAGACTTTCGCTGGATTGGGTCGAGCGCTGTTGTGTGCTGTTTTGTGGTTTCGTCGTGGCGAGCGGTGTCTCCGCGACGCTGGGTGTTGACCCGTGTGCATCCTGTCATAGCAGTTGAGCTTGAGCGGTTGGTTTTGGGCCGGATACCTGGATTGAGGTCAGAGAACTCCGGACCTAGATGACAGGATTGTTTGAGGCCTTTCAGCAGCAGAGTGAGCAGCTGGTTTGGGTGATACAGTTGTCGGAGCAGCGGGCAGCTCGACAGTGTTTCCTTCTGAGACCACCCGGTTGCAGTATCCTCAGTGGTAGGGATTTCTGTGGCACCGATGGAGCGTGTAGCCCCCTCTGTGCTAATGTTTAGTGTCGAGGCACCGGGGCAGGGTAGATAGTTGACAGCTGGTGAGCTGAGGGGACATGATCGACCTATTCAGCCAGATTTGGCAGATGAACCACCCCGACTCGTAAGATTGAGTCGGAGCCTTTGGAGTCAGAGTCGTGGTTGGTGGTGATGGAGTGATCAAGTGAGAGCCTCACTGTGCTAGAGAGTTTTGCAGTTGTTGAACTGCGTGCTCCAGGTTTCGAGGGATGAGGCGCATAGGGTGTGTGTGTCTGAGAGTGGATTGCGCCAAATACCTTTCAGTTTATTCGGTCCCTTCTGTACAGATTTTGGGTCTTGAATGCCTCGATAGAGTAGGCGTTGTGTATGGAGCATGGCACGGCAGTTCCTTTGGATAGGGATCTGCCGCCAGAGGTGAGTTCTGGATATTGGTGCTTGGCGCCGGGTGATGGAGGACAGATTGGCCAGCAGAGGCATTTCTAATTTCTTTTTCCAGGATAACGAGTTCCCGTGATGCCAGAGATCGGGTAGGCCCCGATGGCAGTATCAGCATCTATATCAGAGTAGCGCAGCGGTAGCGTGGATTTGTTATCTGCGGAGGACTGTATCCGTCGCCTCAGTGTGAGCAAAGACAGAGGTCGTGCTCCCTTTGTGATTAGTCGTGATTTTTCTGGCAGACTGAGCGACGACCATTTGCATCGAACGGATGAATCTGTGCTGCCCGGTTGGAGAGCGCCACGGTAGTGGATTGAGTTGTCGCAGGTGTGATTTCATCACAGCAGTCGGAGTTAGAGCAAGTTGCATTCCTGCATGGAGTAGAGGCAGATTTGTTACCACGTGCACTTGAGGTACAGGTTCCTGTTAGTGTTGTGCATGTGGAGGAGGCTTGTGGATCATGCCCAGTGCAGCTGAGAGAGCTGATGGCGCAGTTGCAGGATCTGATGGTTCGAGTGTAGACAGGTCCGGGCGGTATCTAGAACCTTTTGATGGGGTCATACTCCGACAGTTATTGTATGATGCGAGTACCTACTTGGAATCAGACAGCCAAGGACTTGGCTTAGATGGCATTCAGGGTCCGGTAGGGGCATTATGAGCGCACAGTGGGCCAAATGGAATAATTAATGCCCTGTTGTCTTCAAGATCTGAGGAATTGTGTGTTCCAGATGTACTTGGACAGATTGGGAGTGGTGTTCCCCGGGGATATTTGATTTACTCCCAGAGCGACTTGGAGCACGAGGGGCACTTGGGGATGTGCAACCGTGCCTGTGTGGATGAAGCTGTATGCCAAGATATTGAGATACAAGTTTTAGCTTCTGAAGCTTACCTTCGTGGGTCACATTGTGTTAGCCGTAGGGGCGGCAGCGGAAATCCGGCCAATATAGATACCATTTGGGAATTGGCCGAGGTCGACAATTATTGCCAAGGTGAGGAGCTTCTTGGACTTGGCAGTGCCAGGAGAGCCTAGCTAATGGATAATGACACTGATATCAGCAACGACTTTTGCATTGCTAGTGCGGGGTGATGGACATGCGAGTTATAGCGATGCCTCCCATGGTGGCGGTAGACTTACCGTTGGTTTACTTTTGAGCATTATGGATCACCCCGACAGGGCCACTGTGTTGGCGGATACCTGGAGCAGGAAAGCTGTCTGGGGTCGAGTCGGATGATTCCACAGCTAGCGCTATGTGGACTGTTGAGGCAAACATGGCTTGTGGTTGTGCCCCTGAGGGTTGCCTTGGTTGAGTTGACACAAGTTGTGGTTTGGTGCGTGTTGCACTGGCGGTTATTTTGTTTTCCCCCCAACTTTTGATGGAACCCCTGTTGTGTTTCATGTCTCAGCTCAGGAAGGTTATGTTTTTGGATCCCTCGCCCGTGATTGACTCGCCCCATTTGAGATTTAGGAATGTTTGAAGTACGAGGGACGCCCGTTGCGAATTCTGGCTCGTGTGATTGGAGGTTTACGCAACCGGGCTATGCCGTACTGGTCGTTGTTGTTGCTGTTGTTGAGGAGTAATCACGGGGAGTGAGTGGTGACTTAGGAGCTGGAGACGGTGATTTTGAGTACTTATCCTTGGTAATTGTGACTCCTGTTTGAGTTGTGTTAGTTTCGAGGATGAAACTTTCTTTTAGTGGGGGAGGATGTGAAGACCCAGATCTTCATGGTTATTACAGTGTGATCGACAGCTTGTGGAGGCCTATTTCAGTGGATAGTGTTGGTTGCGCGCAAATCGGACCCGAGAAACGGATTCAGTGCGAGAAATGGATCAAGATTGTCTAATGGGGAGTTTCGTCGAAAATTAGAAATGGATTCTTGCAAAAAGGACTTCGTATTTGGATTCAGCGCGGAAAAACGTTGGAAATCGGCTATTTGGTTGTTTTTTTCGGAGTCCGGATGAGCAAAAACGGGCAACCGGAAGTTCGGGGGATCTTTCTGTCGCAGGGGGGAAGGCCGTGGACCGGGGTGCCACGTGTCGGCACCCCATTGGTACGGTGTTGGAGCGCGGTCCAGCGGCCGTTGCGGGAGGACGCGTGGCGGGCCATGGTTGGGCCCGCCGCCACGCGCACGTGGGCGCGCTGCGCGGTCCCGCGCGTGGGGACACGCGGCGCGCGCCCGTTGGTGGCGCCGCGGCCACCCGGATCAAGCCACGTGGCTTGATCCGGGCTGCTCGTCCCGGGCGACGTGGCGGCCCGGATGGCCGCCACGTGTCCGGCCCGCCAGGCCGAGCGGGCCGGGCTCGTCCTGTAGCTGCAGGGGAGAGGGGGAGGGGATTATTTTGTGTTTTCTTCTTCTTCTTCTTCCTTTCTTCTTCTTCCTCCTCCTCCTTCTCCCTCTTTTGATGCTACCAACTTTGGGGACTTCTGCAGGGGACTCTTATGCAACTCTCCTTCATTTTCTTCAGCAAAGAGTTGGGTTTTAGAGGCTTCATCACCATCATCTTCTCCTTGAGGCAAGCTCCACCATTGTTGCTGTTGGTGGACCTTCCCGTCGCGTTTCAGTGCGAAAATTTCCCAGGCTTCATTTCTTGGAATTTCGAGCTCATTCTAGGTTCTACGTTTTCAAAAGAGGTAAGGCTATAATCTTTGTATTCAACTCTCCCCTCAGATCTCATGTTTTTACAGAGTTTTAAGGCCATCTTTGGGACCCTTTGTTTCAGTCTAGATTTTTGGGCAGCCTTTAGTATTTTGGCTTTTGTGAATTGTAGGAGTGGAATTTTTGGATGATTTTTGCGGGGAAAATTCCAGGACTCGAAGATCTACAATATTGGTAAGTAACATTTTCCCTAGATCTGAGCTTATGTTGGGGTTTATGTATAATCTTTGGAACACCTCTCTGCATTCGTGCACAGATGGAACTTGGTGGATAGTTCAAATTGTTTATGGGTTTTCTCCTCCATCCGAGCATGAAATTTGGAGTTCTTTAGCTCAATTTGTATATACTCTCGACAAGGAATCCTATGGTACCTCTCTTGCAGGATTTGGAGTTCAATTGGTTAGGTAACATTAATAATCTTTCCAAGTGTTGTTTTATGGATTACTGCAGCTGTTTTAGTTTTAATTAGAGCAATGCACATTAGAATGCAGATAACTTTGTGGATACAAGGTCTTTTTCAGAAATTCAAGTTGGGACTTCTTCTTAACTTCAAGGTGAGCAAATTCCCTTTTGTAATCTGTGGATAAATCCCTTTGGATAAGCCCCTAATTAAGCTTGGAAATACTAGCAAGTTTATGTTAGCAGTTTTTAGACAGCATTGTGATTTTGCTTCATTTGAATGTTAAGGGAAATTGATGGTGGATTTTTGAGGACTTGAAGATGGTTGTATGAAAGAGGGCATCTTTGATTTACTGCTTGGAACTTCATCTTGAGGTATTTGGGGCTGCACTTACATCTTCTTAAACTTAATTTCAATTGCTGAAATTCTGAAATTTGATTGCGCGGTGTGCATTGTTTTAGTGATTGTGCCCAATCCGTGAGGCGGATTTGGATGATTTTCATGGCATCGGACTTCTGGGAGGATAAGGATTACTCATGCCAAATTTCAGCTACAGCGGGCAGCGGATCGTCAAGTTTCAGGTGGGTGGTTGTGCTTTGCCGAAAACAATGATTTACCCACTCGGACTATTGGTTTTTCCCCATGGCATAGTTGATTGTTGTTCTCTTCCCCTTGGTGTGATATGTTTGAATATCCATGTTTAGATTAAGTTAATTGATCCTCATTGTATACATAAGTGAATGAATAGTTTGATTGATGTTGCATCATCTCATATGAAGTTGATTATAAGTGATCATCCTTAAACCTATGCTATGTGAGGGTAATTGGGAAATTAATCTTCAACCTACACCTTGTGATGAATGGTTAACATAATTATGTGAGAATGATGGTGATAGTTATATGTGAATGGTTGTTTGATTTATGTGAGGACTTGATGGGATTATGTGACAAGTGCCCGGTTGCTTATGTGAGAAGGACTTGGTTGATTTATTTGAGAATGGTTTATGTGAGAGTAGTTGGTTTGGTGATTCTTAGTCCCCACTTGATGAAATGAATTATAGTTGTCGATTCTTATCCTATAATGTGTGATGTTGGGCATAGATGTTGATTCATAACATATCCATGTGAGAATAATTAGCTGATTGATCTTTGATCTAGCTTATGTGAAAATGGGTGTCAAGGTTGGTTATTGATCTAGTTGATGTGAGAATGACCTATGCTTTTGATTTCTAATTCATTCATGATAAGATGGATATCATTGCGAGTTGAGGCCTATTCCTTATGAGACTAAGCTTTGTTCATGACTCCTAATTCCTCCAAATAAGATTGGATGTTGTTGGTTGATCCTATGTTCATCCTATGTGAGATCAATAAAGGTTGTGGGGCCTTAGACTATTCATTGGTGATACATGATTGAATGTCTATGATTAAGTAATGTTAAATGATCCTAAGAATATTCATGTGTGAATGCGAGGTTTGACAAGCGTTGTATTACCTTATGTGATGTTGATTATGAGTGACACTTGGGTTAGAATGTTGATTGCGCATCGTGGATAAAATTGCAGGCTTGGTTGAGATCAAAGCATATCATGTTAGAAAGAAAAGGCCAATTTATACCTGTGAGCATCGTGTATGTGGTATAGTCAGGGATAGGCTATGTTGCACTTAATGTTCTTATGCAATTATCAATATTTTGGAATAGCATGCTCTAATAAATGTAAGAATATCGACACCTGTTTTCTTTTTATCATCTTGGGACATTTACATGCTTGTATGGTCATTTAGGTAGGCCACCTTTTTCTGCTACACTATCATGTTGGACTTGACTTAGGAGAAACCATGTTTCTTGCTTTTTTCTTTCATACTAGGCTCAGGGTATTTGTAGCTCGTGCGCGAGCAGGTGGTTTTGGGATAGTGTAGACAGACTCTTGGGATCTGGGACAGGCTGGCTTGAGGGCAGGGTATTGCGGCAACCGCGGATTTTGGGCGGTTGACCGGACAGTTGTTATTGCATTAGATTGGGGGAGAGGGATCGAGGGATCGGGCTTTCTTTAGTGGATGGGTTTTTCCACTTTGACAGAGTCATGATCCAGTCCTGCTGATTTATACATATGTTACTTGTTACTGTGATACTTTACTCGTGTGGGTCGCTCCCCTCGAGTGCCGCTCCGGAGTAGGCTTTAGACCGTGTTGGGTGCCGGTCAGACCGTGTTGGGTTCCGGTCATTTGGACAGTGGAGATACTGAGTTCGTGAGATTGATGACAGAGAAGGCAGTACCGGGTTTTATACCGGTTCATTCGATTGGGTTTATTTGGTCAGATACTATTTTCTGATGCATTCATACAGTCATTTCTTTCGATGCTGCATTTAGAGGCATACTAGTGGTAGCTTCCTCTTATCAGTATTTCTGTTTATAGCTTACCACCTCTCTTACTCCTTCTCTTGCCTCTGGTAGACTTTGTGGGTATGTCGGGGTTTGAGGCTTTACCCACAGGGGGAGGGTACTGGTTTTACTAGTGGTTCTCACCCCCATCGTTGTTTTTCCCCTTTCCTCCCTTTATTTTGAAGTGTCTGCTGCGGGAGTTGCTGATCCTTCAGTTGACGGTTCGAGGAGAGGGAGTCGCGAGATAGATCCCCTACCAGTGTTGATTTCTACAGTGGGATAGATGTACCAACCCGGATTGTGGGTTTCACTGTACACAGTTGTATTTTATTATTTTAGTTTATCTCCCATTTTGGATTTATAGATGTTGTATAGGTGGCTTTTACTTGTATTACAGTTTTGGTTGATCGGATTATTGTATCATTATTTTTTGGGAGATGGATATTGTACTTTTATTTTTCAGTTGTACAGTGATTCAGGTTTTTATTACAACAGTTTTTCTTCAGCTCTGATATTTGTTTAGTGGTTAGAGGGTACTATTGCAGGTTGGACGCTTCGCCTATGCGGGGTTTCGCATAAGTGGCGGATCTGTTGGCGAGCCCGGGTCGCAGTTTCGACCCCGGGGCGTGACAATAAATCTCCTGCATCCCATCGCCCCTCCATGAGCCCTCCGACAGAGTGAAGCCCCTACAACTCGTCGCCCCTCCACGAGCACTCCCACAGCCTGAAGGCCTTGCAGCCCGTCGCCTCTACGTCTCCCTCTCTGTGCCGCGCCCCTTGTTAGCCCACAGTTCGTCACGCCCATACCCACAGCCCGTCGCCGTACACTCTACAAATTTTTGAGTAATTTATATTTCTTTCCTCATTAATTGGTTATTTGTTTCTGAAATTTTTTTAGATCATTTTGACATTATTTGTGACCATTAAATGCATTAACTAACATTTGGTTGCTTTCGGGTCTTTGAATGATTTCAGGTAGTTTTGTGTTCTTTTTTCCTCCTTAAATTCTATTTATTTCTCATTTAAGCTGTTGGAGATGAAGTGCCAGGAACTGCTACTTACATGATTTAATCCCAATTTGTTGTTTGATCAACCAACCCAATTTTCCACGCACATCTTAAAAACTATGTATCAAAAGTTAAAAGAATTAATTGCACAGTTGGTGTTAGCAACGAGCGCACAAACTAAACAAAATCAATTGGCGATCACGACAGAAAAGTAAAACCAAAATTGCACGACAGAGAATTAACACACAGATTTACGTGGAAAAGCCCTTTGCAGGGAAAAAACTACGGACGAAAGAGGAGAGGTTTCACTATGTAGAAAAGAGGGAATACAAGAGTTCTGCTTTGTACAATCGCTCGATTTCACTCTAGGGCAAATAAAAGAGAAATTAGGGTTTTTCCTTAGCGGATTGGATCCGTACCGCGGGGGGCTCCGCCCCCCGCACCCCCCGTCAGCCCGAGCCCTTCGCTTCCACCACTGACATCCACAAAATTTCTCATCGCACCGCGAAGCCATCGGCGAACCTGAATCATAATATCGAAGCGATTCTGATTTTGAGTCACATCTAACAAATCTCCACCTTGACTCGAAATTCCCTTTAAATAAAACATCAGTGATAACTCTCCACCTTCTCCACAAGCCCCTAAGGGCACTCCAATCAGCAAGCAATGCTAATCAAGTCCAAGCAGTGCTTGAACTTGACATACGGAAGAGGCTTTGTCAACATATCAGCTGGATTCTCCAATGTGCTAATCTTCTTCACCGCAATGTTACCTTGAGCAAAAACTTCGCGAACAAAATGATACTTGATGTCAATATGCTTTGTTCTCTCATGGAACATTTGGTCCTTTGTCAGATAAATAGCACTCTGGCTGTCACAAAATACTGTAACTTTTTCAATGCTTATGCTTAATTCATTGAATAAGCCTCTCAACCATATGCTTTCCTTCATAACCTCTGTAATTGCCATGTATTCAGCCTCCGTCGTGGATAATGCAACCGTGGGTTGTAAGCAAGCTCGCCAACTAACTGCACATCCACCAAGTGAGAAAACATAACCGGTAAGTGATCTTCTCTTATCAAGATCTCCTGCATAATCAGAATCTACAAAACCGGTTAGGCTTGCTTCAGACTTCCCAAATTCCAAACATGCATCTGTAGTACCTCGCAAATACCTCAAAATCCATTTCACAACTTGCCAATGTTGTTTTCCTGGATTTGCCATGTATATGCTTACCACACTAACAGCATGCGCAAGGTCTGGTCTCGTACAAACCATAGCATACATAATGCTTCCGACTGCACTGGCATAAGGGACTCGTTCCATGTATGCTTTATCACCATCTGTTTTTGGCGCTAAATCAGTTGAAAGTTTAAAATGTGTAGCGAAGGGGGTACTTACTGGCTTGGCATCCTTTAAGCAGAACCGTTCCAAAACACGCTGGATGTATGCCTTCTGAGACAACTGTAGTTTCTTTACACTTCTGTTCCGTTTTATCTCCATACCAAGTATCTTCTTCGCTGCACCTAAATCCTTAACATCAAATTCAGATTTCAACTGATCTTTAAGCTCATCGTGTGTTAGCCATGTTCTTAGCAGCAATTAACATATCATCCACGTGGAGTAGAAGATAAATGAAAGAACCATCAATTTGTTTCTTTATATAGACACAACTATCAAAATTGCTTCTATGAAAATCATGGCTAATCATAAAAGAATCAAACCTCTTATACCATTGCCTTGGAGATTGCTTTAATCCATAAAGCGATTTCTTTAATCTGCACACATGACTTCCTTTTCCCTCAACTGTGAATCCCTCAGGCTGCTGCATATAGATCTCTTCCTCTAATTCGCCATGTAGAAAAGCTGTCTTCACATCTAGTTGCCCAAGTTCTAGATCATCCATGGCAACCAAACCGAGTAAAACTCTAATGGATGTATGCTTTACCACTGGTGAGAAGACATCATTGAAGTCGACACCTAGAATTTGACTGTATCCTTTTGCCACCAATCGAGCCTTGTATCTGATACTCTCAGTTCCCTGTGTGCCTTCTTTCTTCTTGAACACCCATTTACATCGAACAGCTTTCTTTCCTTTAGGAAGCTTCACTAAATCCCAAGTCTGATTCTTATGAAGAGATTCCATCTCTTCCTCCATAGCGAGCATCCACTTAGCGGAATCAGTACATGAGACTGCCTCTGTGTAAGTAGATGGCTCCTCAAGTGCATCTGTTTCTTGTGCAGTCACAAAAGCATAGGCCACCAGATCCGTGTCTTCATATCTCTGCGGTGGTCTGATCTGCCTCCTCGGTCGATCTCTAGCTATAGAGTGTGTGTCTGTCTGTGGTGGTGCGTGAGGCTCCGCAGGAACAGAATCGCCTGAAGTGATACCTGATGCCGGAGTGATCTAAACTTTAGAGTTTGTTTGATACTCCAACTCGACAAATTTCTTTGTTGCATCTGCACCTGTATCTGTACCTGTATCACAAGGAACATGCGACTCCTCCTTTCGGCGAAGCATATCATTCTCGTTAAACTTAACATCTCTACTGATTATAATTTTCATATCCTCAAGACACCACAACCTAAAACCCTTTGTACCAGAAGCATAGCCCAAGAATTTGCATTCTTTCGACCTAGGTTTTAGCTTTCCTTGACTCACATGTGCATAAACTGGACAACCAAATATTCTCAAATCAGAATAATTTGGAGGGTGACCAGACCATACCTCTTCTGGAGTTTTGAGATCAATGGAAGTCGACGGCGACCTATTCACCAAGTAGCAAGCCGTAGAAGCTGCCTCTGCCCAAAATTCTTGACCAAATCCTGCATTCGAAAGCAAACATCTTGTCTTCTCGATGAGTGTTCTGTTCATACGTTCTGCTACGCCATTTTGCTGCGGCGTGTAGGGAACTGTACGATGTCTCTCGATTCCTTCATTTTTGCAGAACTCATTGAACTCTCCTGAACAGAATTCGAGTCCATTATCTGTGCGAAGGCGCTTAATTTGCTTTCCTGTCTGCTTCTCAATCAAGATCTTCCACTGCTTGAAGGTCTTGAATACATCATTCTTGTGCAACAGAAAGAATGTCCAAACCTTCCTTGAATAATCATCGATGAAGGTCAGCATGTACTTTGCACCACCTTTAGAGGGAACCGGTGCTGGCCCCTAAAGATCTGAATGGATGTAGTCAAGTGTTCCTTTTGTTATGTGGACTGCTTTGCTGAAGCTAACCATTTTCTGCTTCCCAAATATGCAGTGTTTGCAGAAGTCCAGACTTCCTGTACTTTGGCCACAAAGAAGTCCTCTCTTACTCAGCAATGTTAATCCTTTTTCACTCATATGTCCCAGCCTCATATGCCACAACTTTGTGTCATCTGAATCTGACATAGATGAAGAGGATACTGCAGCTCCACCTATCACAGTTGAACCTTGCAACACATAAAGTTTTCCTTCCTGCTTTCGTCCTTTCATCACAACAATGGCTCCTTTCGAAACCTTTAGAACTCCATCTCCACCAGTGTATTTATATCCTTTAGAGTCGAGGGTACTCAAAGAAATTAAATTTCTCTTCAATTGTGGAACGTACCTGACATCAGTAAGCGTTCTCACAATGCCATCAAACATCTTGATATTTACCGTTCCTCGTCCGACAACTTTGCAGGATGCATCGTTGCCCATCAAAACAACCCCACCATTCACAGCTTCAAAAATGGAGAACCAGTCCCTGTTGGGACACATATGGAACGAGCATGCTGAATCAAGAATCCACTCTGTGCTGGCTCTGGATTGATCATCGCAGACCAGCAGCACATTCCCCTCGCTGCTATAGTCTTCTGCTACACTGGCTTCAGCAGATTTTGAACCTTCTCTTCCCCTTTGATCACCTCTTCCTTCGGTCTGTTCCTTTCTTTTCAACTTGAAACAGTCCGCTTTAATGTGGCCCTTCTTCTTACAGTAATTACAGATCAAGTTTCTGTGCCTGGATTTCGACCTAGCCTTTCCTTTACTGTCTTCGAAACTTCTCTGCTTGGATCTTCCTCTTGTGAACAGACCTCTGCCTGACTTTCAGTAGTACCACTCATCTCCTTATCGATCCTCTCTTTCGAGAGTAGGGCAGTTGAGACGTCTTCAAAAGATATGGTATCACGTCCATAAAGCATAGTATCTCTAAAATTTGTATAGGAAGATGGTAGAGAACATAACAGTAATAATGCTAGATCTTCATCATCATATTTTACTTCCAGCATTTTCAGATCCGTTTTCTTTAAAGTCATCGAGATGAGATTTTATACTCTTACCTTGAATCAGACGATGAGAGTATAACTTCTGCTTCAGATGGAGTTTGTTGGTAAGACTTTTCGTCATACACAATGACTCCAATTTCAGCCACAAGCTCGCAGCAGATTTCTCCTTAATGACATGCTGTAAGATCTCGTTCGAAAGATGCAGTTGGATCTGCATAAGAGCCTTCCGATTCATCTTCTCCTTTTCCGCCATACTGAGGGATGCAGGCATCTTTTCCATCCCGAGCAGTGCATCCTCTAGATCCATCTGAGCCAGAACTGCGCGCATCTTCACTTGCCATAACGTAACGCACAAACTAAACAAAATCAATTGGCGATCACGACAGAAAAGTAAAACCAAAATTGCACGACAGAGAATTAACACACAGAATTACGTGGAAAAACCCTTTTCAGGGAAAAAACCACGAACGAAAGAGGAGAGGTTTAACTATGTAGAAAAGAGGGAAAAAACCACAGGCAAATTTCTCATCGCACCGCGAAGCCGTCGGCGAACCTGAATCATAATATCGAAGCGATTCTGATTTTGAGTCACAGCTAACAGTTGGCCCCCACAATTTTCAGTTTTTTTTTTTTTGGTCTCTGATCTTTTATTTTTGTTGTTGAGTTCCCTGCATCTTCACTTTAGTGCAACTAGGCTCCAGCCATTAAAAGAGCTGTTAAATTTGACTAAATTTGTAGTGTTTGCAGCTGAGCTCCAAAAGTGAAAAAATTAAAAATGTTGGAGCCCAATAGTGCTATTAAAATTTAAATTTCAATTTAAAACTAAAAATTTAACCTTAAAATTTTAAAATTCAATTTAAAGCTGTAATTTTGATTAAAATTAATATAGAAAGAAGGTTCTAATGATGCACACTATGAAAGAAGGTTCTAATGATGCAAGTTTAATCATCAGTTTAGCCTTTGGTCTTTTAATTCTTTATGCATGCTATGAAAGTAGGTTCTAATGGATGCAAAACTAATAATCTATTTAGCCTTTGGAAGGAGAATGATCTGCCATTACCTGAGAATAATTAAGATGTTACGGAATTTGAGTTGGCGTATTTCGTGAATTCGGTTAAGTCTTGAAGATTGAAGATAAAGAAAGTTGGATCATATAACTCAATCTCAAGTAAGAAGAATTCAAAAGGATCAGGTATGTTTAACTAATTATTTTTGGTGATCCGAATACTTCTTATAGTGTAGAAACACTTGGATGAATTTCTAATTGCATAAAAATCAAAAACTGGACAAGGGACATGTTCAGGATCCGGATCAGACTTTCCAATCCGGATCCTGAAGGGTGTTCGTTCATACACCAGTTCAATCCGGATCGTAGCCTCCATTGATCCCGATCCCGAACACTGGTTTTACCATGTTCTATGATCGATCCGGATCAGGCTTGGCAATTCGGATCCCGAACGTTGGTGATTGGTGAAATCGTATGAACGATCCGGATTAGGCATTTCGATCCGGATCCCGAACCTTGGTTTTTCTGGAAACTGTTTGTCTCGCTACTGCAATCCGGATCGCCGAAGTCCGATCCGGATCGCCGTCCTGAAAAATTCCAGAAAAGGTTAGTTTTTGATGCTTATCCTCTTCCAATGGTTTCTAACCTATAAATAGACCCTTTAATTCATCTTTTAGGGCAACCCACAATAAAAGGAAAAAGACGACCGAAATAGATAGATCCACAAATAGAGAAGAAAGGAAATCAATAGATTAAATCTTATGTTTCTTCATCTATATTGATTGATTTGATTCTAGGTTTTCATACTCACATTTTGAGTAGAATCAAATCAATGAATACTTAGATGGTATTTCCGATCTATTTCTAATCTAAGTATTCGGCGGATCATCACCACCCAAAAACAACGATTTTCCCAAAATCGGCGCGTGGACTCGCGTGGCCTTGTGGATTCAAGGTGCTACCGCTCTCGTGGATTCGGAGTGAGGTACGTTCGTGGATTCGAAGCGTGCTACTGGGTGAAGACCGTGGATTCGGTCGGACGTCGTGTGTGACGCCCCACTTCCCAGGGGGTCACCCATCCTAGAACTACTCTAGCTCTAGCACGCTTAACTCTCATGTTCCTCTTGGATCTTGCTACCATCCAAAATGCTATAGCCGGGTTAAGAGATTTAGTCCTATTATATCATTTATATATAGGACTAATCCAAATTCCGGGGGTGTCACATTCTTCCCCCCTTTAAGCCCTGACGTCCACGTCAGGCTCAAGCACACTCACAAGCACCAGGCGATGTGAGACT
This sequence comes from Tillandsia leiboldiana, assembly GCA_029204045.2. Lineage (NCBI taxonomy): Eukaryota > Viridiplantae > Streptophyta > Magnoliopsida > Poales > Bromeliaceae > Tillandsia > Tillandsia leiboldiana. The sequence goes on from CM055072.1 coordinate 11,408,676, forward strand.
CGTCTCGCTATCCTTAGCCGACCTTGTGGGGAGCTGCACTCCACCCACAACGGTCATTAGCCGGGGAGCCTCGCTCTACCCGCTATATAACCCTGGCTCAGCCGAGATTCATCTCACATTTTCGGCTGGTGAATGTCTCTGATACCAACTGTGACGCCCCACTTCCTAGGGGGTCACCCATCCTAGAACTACTCTAGCTCTAGCACGCTTAACTCTCATGTTCCTCTTGGATCTTGCTACCATCCAAAATGCTATAGCCGGGTTAAGAGATTTAGTCCTATTATATCATTTATATATAGGACTAATCCAAATTCCGGGGGTGTCACAACCATCGTTTTAGATTCTAGGTTAAATACCTGATATGCTCTACTGTTTGTAGAATAACCCATGAAGATCCCTTCGTCACTTCGAGAGTCGAATTTATCAAGATTTTCGCGATCACGCAAAATATAACAACGACTCCCAAAGATTCGAAAATATTTGATATTCGGTTTTCTACAGAACCATAGCTCATATGGTGTATTTAAAGTTCCCGGGCGCAAATACACTCGATTAATTACATAGACGGCGGTGTTCACAGCTTCAGCCCAAAAATGTAACGGGAGATTCCGGCTATGAAGCATCACACTCGCCATCTCTTGAACAACCCTATTTTTGCGCTCGACTACACCCTTCTGCTGAGGTGTATAGGGTGCTGAGAATTCATGTTTTATGCCGTTGGAAGTGCAAAAATTAATGAATTTAGAATTGATGAATTCTCCACCTCAATCACGTCGAACACGAACGATCTTTTCATTTCTCTCAATCATAATACGATGACAAACCTCATGAAAAGAGTCGAAAGTATCCGCTTTCTCTTTTAAAAATGTTACCCATGAATATCTAGAGAAATCATCAACCAAAAGAAAAATATACCATTTACCTCCCAGAGATGGTTGACGAGTCGGCCCCATTAAGTCCATGTACAGTAATTCCAAGGGCCGATTGGTACCAACATGGTTCAAGTTCTTGTGTGCAACCCTTGATTGTTTTCCCTTTTGATAACCTCCACACACAATGTTATCTTTAAAAGAAAGTTTAGGAACCCCCTTAACCACGTCTTTATTTGAAATCCTTGCTAGTTCTTTAAAATTTATGTGACCTAGTCTTTCATGCCAAAGAGTTTCATTGTCTAAAGAAATTAGGTTACATTTTTCAGAAATTTTATTTGAAATAAGATAGCAATTATTTTCAGATCTAACCCCTTTCAAAAAGAATAATTTACATAAGTTACTGGACATTCAATCTCTGAAAAGTTAAAGACAAGGGAAGAATTCACCTTTCCGCACCCAAACCTTTTTGGACTGCATCGGCAATGTTTGTGAAGTTATTCTCCTTGGTGAAAGCGTCTTGATTGATTGAATGCTTTTCATTGATGATGTCGTCTTGTGGGGTGAACCACCAAGGCTCTTTTCCTTTGAAAAGTTCTCCTTTGATTTCCGAGGAATCACCTTTTTGGTAGTCGTTGCAAGAGGTGCCTGATGTGATCTTTTCGCTCCAATCTTGCAATTTCTTCTTATGTGCCCTGCAAAACCACAACGAAAACATACCATTGTACTTGACGATCCCGAAGTAGGTGAGGTAAGGTTGTTGTCGTTGATTGCAGTGAATTCCGACGTCGGATGAGGAGTTACCGACTGGGGCACAAAAACTGTCCCAACCGAACCAGAATTGTCTTCAGTTCGATTGTATCCAAGGCCGAAACGGTTTGTTTGACCAAGACCAAGCATCTTATCCAACTTGCTCTTTCCAGAAGAAAATCTCTTTAAATCATCCTTGAGTTGGAAAATGGTCTTCGTCATCTCCATTTTTTCCTGTCGGGCCTCGGAGTAGAGCTTCAAGAGGTAACTTGCTTTATCCACTATTTTTACGTGTACCTTCTCGAAATGCTCATTTTTCACTTGAAGGAAAACATCTGCTTTGATCAAGTTATCCCTTTCCACTTCAAGAGCGTTTGAGAGAGAAGTTGCCCTTTTTACTTCTTCTTCGAGATCCTGCAATCTCCCTCTCAAACCCTTGTTTTGCTTTGCCAATTTCTTTGAATCCTTTAAAAGTTTATGGTAGGCAAAAGCAAAGTCTTCACCTTCAGAGTTGCTCGATTCGTTGTCCATAGCATTCTTTTCAACTTGGGAGGAGTTGGACAAGGAATCGGATGTACTTGCCATAAAGCACACGAAGGGTGAAGATGTGGACGCGTGGAACGCCGTTGCGTTATTTTCTTCATCACTGGAAGATGAGTCATTTGACGATGAGGTGTCATCCCAAGTGACGGCTTGCATCGCTTTCTTCTTTGACGGATTCTTATTGGGACACTCCGTTGAGATATGGCCGTACCCTCGGCACTTGAAGCATTGGACTTGTCCCTCTGAGCTTTTCTTATCCTTTGAAAAACTCTCTTGCTTTCTTGACTTGTAGCTTGAAGAACCTTTGCCTTTCTTCGACATTACGAATGATGAAGTTTTACTTGAATTACCCCTTCGAAAGTTTCGGCGAAATTTTCTTGTCAAGAGAGCAAGCTGCTTCTCGAAATCCTCCATAGATAGGTTCTCGTCATCGTCTGAGGAGGATGAATCTGCGTCTTCTTCTTTTGTTGTTTTCAACGCAAAACCTGAAGACTTAGAAGTAGATGCCTTTCCAGAAAAATAGTTAGTAGGAAATGTCATTTCATATGTTTGAAGTGCACCAACTAATTCTTCTACACGGATTTCGTCCGGGTGTTTAATTGTTTCAAAGGCCGTAATCTTGGAACGAAATCTTTCAGGAAGAGTCCTTAAAATCTTTCTTCTTTTGTTGTTTTCAACGCAAAACCTGAAGACTTAGAAGTAGATGCCTTTCCAGAAAAATAGTTAGTAGGAAATGTCATTTCATATGTTTGAAGTGCACCAACTAATTCTTCTACACGGATTTCGTCCGGGTGTTTAATTGTTTCAAAGGCCGTAATCTTGGAACGAAATCTTTCAGGAAGAGTCCTTAAAATCTTTCTTACAATTTTAAATTCTGGAATTTTCTCTCCCAAGTTAGCACATGAATTCACGATGTCTTGCAATCGCGTATAGTAATCTGTGAACGATTCATTTTCTGCCATGAAAATAGAGTCAAACTTGCTCGTAAGCATTTGCAGTTTTTGAATCTTCACAAGGTTTGTTCCCTCATGTGTAACTTGTAGAACATCCCAGATTTCTTTCGCAGTCTCACATGCCGAGACGCGAGAGAACTCAGTTTGCGACAAAGCATTAAATAAGGCGTTAATTCCTTTGCCATTGTAAGAGGATGAGTCAATCTCTTCCTTGGTCCATTTCGACCTAGGTCTGATGGTGTGAACATCAACAATAATTTCAGTTTGATTTGACCATCCTAACTCGATTGATTGCCACACCCGTTCGTCGATGGAAATTAAAAATGCTTTCATCCGTACTTTCCAGTAGGCATAGTTTGTTCCATCGAAGAACGGGGGTCTGTTGATGTTTCCACCTTCAACCATTGTTTACAACCCTATTCCCGCTCTGATACCAATTGTTGGGTTATACTTAATATGGATCTAAATAGGGGAAAAAACACCTACAGGGGGGTGAATAGGTGTAAACAATAAACACTCAAAAATCTTTGCGTAATAAAACCCAATGCGGAAATGAAAAATAACACGCAAGATTTCTACGTGGAAAACTCCAAAACCAGGAGTAAAAACCACGGGACCGATAACACGGTGAAATCAACTAAGATTATAACACGTACAAAGGTGATATAACGCACTCACAGACGACTCAACCTTTTTCCATACACTCCGAGTTGATCTTCTCCGCTCGCTCCGCAACGCGCCTCGAATCCACGATTTGCGTCCAACACCGAATCCACGGCGTCCAACATCGAGTCCACGACGTCTGACCGAATCCACGGTCTCCACCAGGTAGTACGTCTCGATCACACGAACGTACCTCGCTCCGAATCCACGAGAGCGGTAGCACCTTGAATCCACAAGGCCACGCGAATCCACGCGCCGATTTTGAGGAAAAATCGTTGTTTTGTTGGTGGTGATGATCCGCAGAATACTTAGATCAAAGATAGATCGGAAATGCCATCTAAGTATTCATTAATTTGATTCTACTCAAAATCTGAGTATGAAAACCTAAAATCAAATTAATCAATATAGATGAAGAAACATAGATTTAAATCTTGTTATTTCCTTTCTTCTCTATATGTGGATCTCTAAGTTTTTCTCCGTTAATTTTTTTCTGTCATTTTCCAGAGATAAAACTTAGTGTGGATTACCCTAAAAGATAGAATTAGGGTTTACTTATAGGTTAGAAACCATTGGAAGAGGATAAGAATCAAAAACTGATTGTAACAGAATTTTTCCCGCACGACGGTCCGGACCGGATTAGCTCGTTCAGGACTGTCGTTGATTTTCAGAGAATTCCGGAAAAATCAAGGTTCGGGGTCCGGAACGAAAAGCCACGGTCCGGACTGTTCATGCAGTTTCTGCAAAATCCACGTTCGGGGTCCGGAACGAAACAGGGATGTTCAGGACTGGATTTGTGCATGAACTACCAACGTTCGGGGTCCGGACTGTAGTCCCCTGTTCCGGATCCTGAACATGTAACATGTCCAGTTTTTGATTTTTATGCGATTAAAAACCCATCCAAGTGTTTCTACATTATAAGAAGTATTCAGATCACCAAAATTGTTTAGTTAAACTTACCTGATCCTTTTGAATTCTTCTTTCTTGAGATTAAGGTATATGATCCAAGCTTCTTCATCTTCAATCTTCAAGACTCAAACACTTCACGAAATACGCCAAAACAAAATCCTTAATAACGTGTCCCTGGACCCATGCACCGCGACCACGGAACAGCGACGGCCAATCCGAAGCCGCCACGTGGACCGCACCCACGCCCACGCTGACGCATGGCCGCAGCGACGCGTCGCGTCCCGCTGACCAGCCAATGGGAGGCCGATACGTGGCCTCCCCGCTGACACCGGGCCAGGGAGCCAGCGCGCCTTCCCCACACGCCTTGCCGCCCTCGGCCGCAGCGTCTAATGGGGCGCCGCCACGTGGCGCGCCCCAGCGCGCCGCGCGGGCTTGCCGCACCTCAGGATTCGCGCCCGCGCCTCGGGGTTCACCCCAACTACCTCAGGATCTATGCCAACTACCTCGGAATCCGTGCCAACTGCCTCGGGATCCGTGCCACTCGGGATTCGGGCGCTGCTATAGTACTTTTCGGGCACTACTACTGTACTTTTCGGGCGCTCGCCCGAGCCCGAACCGGACTGCTACAGTGAACCGTGTTCGCTATAGTGCAACCCGGTTCGCTGCAGCCCGAAAAACCTGGGCGCTATAGCACTTTCCGGGCGCCCGGAACCAACTTTCGGGTGCCCGAAAGTTGGGCCCAAGCCCGGTTTCGCCCGTTTTCGTCCGTTTTCGCCCGTTTCTCGCCCGTTTTCTCTCAAATTTGACAGGTAGCCACAGTTTAACTTGATTTATCACCAGACACTTCAAATTTTCAATTTGGACTACTTCTGGGTCGCCAAAAGCCTCACTGTAATCACAATCGCTGACGGGCCCCATTCTCACTATCCGGGCATCCGATCGACATGAAACTTTTACTGTGTCTTTAAAACATATTTACGGAGCTCCCGTAATTTTCTCGGAATTTTTCGACACTGTGAATTTTTCGCTTAGAATCTGGGCCCACTTCCTCATATAAAAGTCTAGATCTCTTATTTTAACCTCGATTTGGGCCCAATTTATTCCCAAGTCATCCTTTATCTTTCTAAACTCAATAAAAATAGTATTTCATACTATTTTTATTTACATTTATTTATATACCAGAATCTGGTACATTACAGGGATCACCATTCCCAACTACACCCTGCCCAAGTAATGAAACCTAGCCAACAACCCGCTGCAATACACTACTATAAGACCTACTTTTCCACAACCCAGGGGTCCGTCGTTTCCCTCCTCAAATACTGGCGGATTGTATTTCCTAAATTCTGGCATATTTGCCCTCACACGGGCACGTTTTGCATTCACCGCAACCCCACCACCCCCAGAAGTGGTGGAAGTGGAAATAGAAGGTGTCACCATAGTTGCCCCAAAAATTCCTGAAATCTCAGGTTAATTTCACGCCGATTCATCCCGAAAACTTTCTAAAACCTCACCAAAATATTCAAAAGGTATCGAATATCCTTCCATATACTAAATTTTCACAATTTTGCCCAAATCTAATGTATTACAAACGTTCTTATATATTTTATTTTTTATATGGTTATAATGGTCAGAATTGGAAAATTTTAAGGGTGAACTAATGTTAGTCAACCAAGATGGATAATTTGAATATATTAAAGATTTTAGAGGAATATATTTAATAAATTTGAATATATTAAAGTTTTTGGAGAGATTTTAAAATTTTATAGGAAAACATAAAAAACTATCCCAAATTTAATGTGTCATGTTATAAGATTTCATCCTATGTAATTGTTGTGATAAAAGTGCTAGGGTCATTAGATTCTTTTCCACAAAATTTAATTTATCTTATATTTGTATTACCTATATGCATTAAAAATTATGTCAATTTTTATTCCGTATTTTAGCATTATATCCAATACGCATAAATTATTATTATTATTATTATTGAATTCACTAAAATATTTTATTAAAACAAATTTGCAGATAAACTATTTGTATTAAAAAAAAAAAAAATCACATAAATTAAATATTCTATTAATTGATTGTTGATATGCCACCCGTATCATCTTAAACCACGAATATAACGAAATAAAAAGTTTTCATGTGATATAGACTAAACAAATTTGGAGGAGATATTTTAGAGCACACGTAGTCGCACTCAATTGGATAAGCTTAGGTGATTTGACAAAATATCTGTATTTAAAGTAAGTTATCTTTTGCGTGTCAGTTCCAAGATTAGAGGAAGCGAATTCTCTTCAATCCAATCTGTACGAAGATTCGTTTAGAAAGCCATCAAATTTATCGTGATTTAGTAGACTGTTTGTAACAAAAAAAAAAAAAAAAAAAAAAACTTTGAGATGCTGTTCGGGCTCAGAATTAATAAATTTTTAAAATAATTTTTTTTTAAATAATTTATTATTTAGAAATAATTCTAAATAAAAATAAAATTATATTTGATTTATAATGATGCTATTCTCATTAATAATTAGCATTATATTTAATTAATTTTTTAAAATAGTGAAGAATAATAGAAAAAAAAAGTGATGGTTAAATTTAATATAAAATATAATTAAATTAAAATAATTTATTGTATAAATTATTTAATAAAAATAATTTATTATATAAATATATTTTAACAAAAGTAATTTGTTATAAAAATAATTTTTTTTTTCAAATTATACTTAAACTAAAATTTAATAAAAATAATTTATTATAATATTTCAGTATAAATAATACATATTAATATAATATAATTAATATTTTTTATAATAAAAATAATATTTATGTAAAATATTAATATAATATATAATTAAGATATTATAATATAATTAATATTTTTATGATATAATTAATATTTATTATAATATTTATGTAAAATTCTATAATTATTTTAAAAAAATCCAACTTGTACATTCCAAAAGAGGTGTACATCTTACTTCCCACCTATCCTAGGATGGGGTGAACTCTACTAATCACATCAATGTGACTAGTAAAAAAGTTTTCACGCTTGAATGAATAAAGTGTATAGCATATACCCCAAATGGGGTGTATGAATAACATTGCTTTTTATTTTAAAGACTTTTCAAGAATTGTAGGTTAGGAAATTAGACCTCAAGACTAGGATTTACTCTTTTTCTCACATTATTATTTTTAATACTAAGACCCAAAAGGTTTTTATAAAACCTTAATCAGAGGGTTGTAAAATGTTTACAACTATAATTTTTTTTTTTACATAGAGTAGGGTGTAGAGTACCAGAAGGTTTAGTAACTGTTTGGGCGTGTCGTTATTGTGCTGACCTATCACGCCCCGGGGTAATTTGAAAGCGAAAAATGGTCCAATTTTTTTTCTAAAAGCCTTTACTCCCCGACATGTTTCTAGACCCGCCACATACACAAGGTCACTCTCAATCAAACAAACAACCAGAGTCTTCCCTGCATATGCACGGCCTCGCACAACGTACAATCACCAAGCCTCAATAGTTTAACATACACATATTCAATTAAGGAATAAAGCAAACTTGTACATCATTCAAAAGAAATTCGCCCACTCGGCATACTCCAAGTAGAAAAGATAAAACCACAAGGTTTTAAAATAGTGCCTACCCGACACTTTGTTTTAAAAATTCATTTTCGCAATTGTGTTATCTTTTCAAAAACATTTACATACACATTCAATCATTACAAGATAAGAATGAAAGATCCAAAGTTTATTATCCCAAGCCATCACGGCATCCAAGTTCCAAAGTTCTAATTGTTCACATCACATCATCCACATCACAAATTGTTCATATATCATGCCATCCATATCCACATAATGTAAGAACAAAAGGGGAGTAAAAAGAGGTCATCGGAATGACGAAAATGTAATGTCAATCATGAGCCGGCGCCACTCCTCCGTCCCCGCCGAACCTGTCACATGGTGGGAGTTAGTGACCAAACTGTAGGAAAGGAAATAACCAATAACATAATCATAACATGATGTAATAAGTACAAAAAGTAAATAGGACAGCAAACCGTCAACCGGAACATTCATTCCATTCATACCATCCCTTAGTCCGCAGACCTAAGAAATTACCAACCTTGCTCAATCGTTTGTTACTCTTCTAACCCTCCCCTTAACACCTCGGAGAGCCCCTACGTAATCCACACGTAGAGTTCACGAGTCCTTAGACCAACTTCTCCAGAAAAATACACCCGTGCGGTGGCCAAACCACTGGTGTACGTGATAACACCATGAGCCTCAAAACCTATAACCGTAGACTAGATCGTGATAGCTGTATCCGATAAAGTCAAGCGTCTTACCTTGTCCTCTTTTTGTATGTATCAATTTTGCCAAAACATGCAACACCTTGCCTGTAGAGCCCCAAATCCCCATGTAGCTTTTCCCCGTGAATCCACGATGTGAAACACCTGTAATTGGTGTGTCGGGCCCGTAACGCATCAAGTGGATGTGTCTGATGGACTCAGTAAGGTTCCTGGATCAAGCCTGTCTCTCGGCTACTTTTGCTGAATTTTGGAAGAGGTTTCAGGCTGATCGGAGGTTGGTTTTGGATTCAGCGCGGAAAAACGCTTGAAAACGGCTATTTGTTTGTATTTTTCAGAGTTCGAATGCCCAAAAACGGAAACCCGGAAGTTTTTTGTGGATTCGGGTGCATGGGGGAGGCAGGTTCAGGTTGCACCTATTATTGGCCGGTTCAGGTTACGCGGTCCACGGAGCGGCGCGGGGTGGCGCATGGACCCGGCGTGGGGACACGTGGCGCCCCAGGAGTGGCCGGCGCGCATTGCGCGGTCCACGGAACCCCCGCGTGGGTGCAAAGACCGGGCGCGGGGACACGTGGCAGCCGTTGATTGGCGGGCTCACGCGGGCGGTCCAGGGAGGCACGCGCGGGCGCCTCGGGATGCGTGCGCACGTGGGGGGCAGCCAGCGAGGCGCACGTGGGCGCGGCTGGCGGGTCGCGCGGGCGGGCCACGTGGTGCCCTGCCATTGGCGGGCGCCACCTACTCGTTTGACCGGGCGCGGGACACGCGTCGCCGCCCTGGCGCGCTTGCAGCGCTGTCCCGTGTTCGGGGGACACGTATCGGATACTGGTGAATCCGGGCGCTCCTTAGCGGGCTGTTGGGCGCGGATTTTGGCGCACGAATATTTCGGGCGCCCGAAACCCTAACCCAAATTCCCTTCTCAGGCTGGGCCTAAAAATAGGCCCCTTAGGCCTTCTTTTGTGGATTTTCTGGGTCGTTTCACCGGGAGAGTTCTACAGAGAAGTTGTTCACCCATTTGTTCGACACTTTGTGGTGGAGTTCCAGGATTTTTGGAGGACGCTACTTCGACGTCTACTGCGATTCGGCGCACTGCGACGCTCCTTCCTTGGTGGACTTTTTCGTCGCATTTCGGTCTGTGGACTCCCCTGGGCTACCCCGAAGGAGTTTTCGGGTGATTCTTGCACCTATGTTTTCACGACAGGTAGGGCTTCGATTCTTGTATTTACAACTTCCCTCCGTTCCGAGCTTTTCATGGGTCTTTCGAACCATCTTATGGCCCTATTTTCTGCGGTGGGATTTTGGACAGCATTGGAGTGATTGTGGGTTTTCTCGGCCCACGAGCATCGGAACGAGGAGTGTGAGTACTCGTTTTCTAGGCCCACGGGCTTTGATTTTTGACAGCTTTCAGTCGCGAGGAATACCGTCGTGATTTTTCTGGAATTTTTGGAGATTGCTTCGAAGGTGATAATTCCACTTTTTTTGGACTGAAAGTTACAGATTATTGATTGTGTAAGTTTTGGGCTCGCAGCGGTGTTTTATTTATATCTTGGCCTACAGTTATCGGAACGGGACATTCGAGTACTCGATTCGCATCTACGCGACGTGAGGATCGCAACGGTGATTTTTTCGGATTTTTCGGAGGACTGTGCAGAGGTGAATTTTCTCATTTTTCGTGCTGTTTAGCAAAACAGCAAGTACAGTTTTGGAGATGCTCATTTTCGCCATGTGCGATCTGTTTTGCTGTAGTTCTCGCATCTGGAGGTTTGTGAGGATAGAAGATCTTGGACAGCGAGGAGTCTCGTACAGTTGTGGTTTGTGCATTTTGAGGTGGGTGATTGTTGTGAACGTCACATTTTGACTTACTCACTATGAATATTAGAGTGATCCCCGTTGTTGAATGCCAATTAGTACATTGTGGATAACATGCATGCAGGTATAGATTGGACATGTACTATGTTAGTACTTAGTGTTCTTATGAGATTTATTATTATCCTGGAATAACATGTTTTAATCAATGTGAGACCAATGATATCTGTTTTTCTTTTATCATCATTAGGATACTTGCATGCTTGTATGGACATCTAGATAGGCCATCTTCTACTGCTACACTATCATTGGGATTTCACTTAGGAGAAACCATGTTGGCGCCTTTTCTTCTTTTATCGAGGCACATGTGGTATATTGCTCGGGTTTGAGCAGGGTTGTAGGATAGTGTAGCCGGGCTTATAGAGTCGGGATTTGTCCCACCAGATTGTGGATTGTTGGATATAGCGGCGACTGCGGATATTTGGCGGTTGACCGGATGTTGGCTATTGTACTAGGTTATGGATTTGTGGGGTATTGCGGCAACCGCGAACATTAGGCGGTTGACCGGATGTCTACTTGTGTATCAGATTGGGGATCGAATTCCTCTAGTGGATGGAGTTTCCCACTTATTGAGTATTATTGCATCAGATTGGGGGATCGGGTTTTCTTTAGTGGATCGGTTTCCCACTTCGATTATAGTCGTGATGCAGTCCTGCTATATCATGATACTTGTGACAGAGGTACTTTACTAGTGTGGGTCGCTCCCCTCGAGTGCCACTCCGGAGGTAGGCCTATGACCGAGCCAAATGTGTCGGTCTGGTACTTATATTGGGATGCGAGCCATGTGTGCCGATCCCGCGGATTCGAGCCATGTGTGCAGATTTCGCTACTGAGTTCTTGAGTTCGACAGCAGAGCAGGCAGTGCCAGTTTTTCCAGGTGGTTAGATTGGGTTTATTAGGCAGGCACATTTACTGATGCATTCATATAGTTACTCTTTCAGGCACTACATATAGAGGCATAGTAGCGGTAGTTCTTTTATCGGCAGGTATGTTCTTAACTTACCGCCTTTCTTTCCCTTTCACCTCTGGTAGAACTAGTTGGCACGTCAAAGTTTGAGGCTTTACCCACTAGGGGGAGGCTACTGTTTTATAGTAGTTCTTACCCCCATTCTTGTTGTCTTTTCTTCCCCCTTGTTTTGTAGAGTCATCTGCGGGAGCTGCTGGGCCATCAGCGGTAGATCGAGGTAAGAGGATAGCGGACTAGATAGACCGTCCACCCGACAGTGTGCTAGCTGGACTTTTGATGTACCCCTATCTTCTCGGACATTGTATTTGTACTCTATTTTTGGGTCTGACTTTAGCCAGCTTGTAGTATTCAGACCCTTCTTGTGTTCTTTTTATTTTCCCTTTGAATAAAATTAGTTGTTTGGGGTTATTTACCGAGTTTTCGTGGGTGGAACCTTTGTGCTTGCGGGTATTTTTTTTGTGGTAGAGCACAAAAAACGGAGAACGACAAAGCGATCGGATCGGAAATCTGACTTACGTATTGCCCGGAAAGGGGTTTTTTGGGTTTCGGCGTCCGTAGTGTGCATCGGGATCCGTGCCGGCTATTACGGAATGTTTTGGCGATCAGCACGCTTTCCGAGGAGATTGGAATCTTTCTCTTTATACCGAATATGGGTTTTTCCTTATGTACAAGAAGAAGGTATTACTTCATTTTATTTATTTAATTTTTATTAAAGAATCGGAAAAACCCTAGTTCGGGAGGGAGGCAAAAGAAAAGAGATCGGCTCTTCTATCTTCTCCGATCAACGAGCCGGAGGCGGGGAACGAGACGTCACCGTCAGCGGGGAGCGGATCCGGTCTTCTCTTTACCCGCGAAGAACGTTTTTGGGGTCGTCTTCTCCGTTAGAGCAAGGTTAGCGGTTTAGCTTTCGTTTTCGTGTTTTTCGTTTTCGTGTTTTTCGGCCATTGGGGTTTTTGGTGTTCGCGTCTTGTCGCCATGCGTCGCTAGGATGCCCTAGCTGCTGCCGGGCCGCCGCCTTGCTGCTGCCGTGCGGTCAGGGCACGCGCCGCCGCCTTGCTGCTGCCGTGCGGACAGGGCACGCGCCATCGCGTGCCGCTGTTGAGCGATGCCGCGCTATTTGCGCGCCCGCGCGGGGATGCAGGCCGCACCGCGCGCGGGGCTGCAGGCCGCGCCGCGCGCGGGGTAAGTAGGTCGCGCCGCGCATGGGGCTGCAGGCCGCGCCGCGCGCGGGACCTGCAGGGTGCGACGCGCGCGGGGTCTGGAGGTCGCGCCGCTCGCGGGGCTGCAGGCCGCGCCGCGAGCGAGGTCTGCAGGGCAAGCTACAGGCCGCGCCGCGCGGGGGACCTGCAGGGTGCGCCACGCGCAGGGTTTCTGCTGCCGCGCCACTTGCGCCCGTGCGGGGGAAGTGCCCGCACAGGACTGTGTCGCGCCGCGCCGCTGCCTTGCCGCCGCGCGAGCTGCACTGGGGCGCCGTGCCGCTTGCGTCCGTGCAGGGGAAGTGACCGCGCAGGACTGTGCCATGCCGCGTCGCTGCCTTGCCGCCGCGCCGCTTGCGCCCGTGCGGGGGAGGTGCCCGCGCAGGGTTGTGCCGCGCCGCGCCGCTTACACCCGTGCGGGGGAGGTGCCCGCGCAGGGCTATGCTATGCCACGCCGCTTGCGCCCGCGCGGGGGAGGTGCCCGCACGGGGCTGTCGCATGCGTCGCTCCGCCGCACCGCGTTGTTGACTGCGCCACGTCATGTTGGGTTGTAGTGTTTTTGGTCCTTTCTGGACAGAGGTTGGGTTTACTTTTTCGCGGGGATTGGTGGTATTACTGATGTGTTCTTTTGGGGACTTTCTAGGTCCGGGGGTCGTGCAAAAGCGTAGGATGGCTTAAGTGGCTGCGGTCGACGTTCCCGGAGGTGGGTAACCTTTACTTCTTCGTGCACGCTTAGTTGCAAACACTTGAGTTAGGAGTATGGTATTGCGTTTTGATCCACGTTGTGAGTTGTTGACTAACCCCTATTATGCATCGGTTTTTATCTTATTTGGAGCGACTGTGTGTCGCGAGATCCTATGACACATGTCGGTGTTTCCTTTTGTTACGGAATTTAAGTTGGCGTAGTTTCGTGAAAGGTTCAAGTCTTGAAGATTGAAGGTGAAGAAAGTTGGATCATTTAACTCAATCTCAAGAAAGAAGAATTCAAAAGGATCAGGTATGTTTAACTAAAATTTATTGGTGATCCGAATACTTCTTGTAGTGTAGAAACACCCGGAAGAATTTTTAATTGCATAAAAATCAAAAACTGGTGTTCGGACATGTTCAGGATCCGGATCAGAGCCAGCAGTCCGGATCCCGAAGGTTGTTGTTTCATACATTACTTCAATCCGGATCGCAGCATCTCACGATCCGGATCCCGAACGTTGAGTTTTCTGAATTGTATGAACGATCCGGATCAGGCATTCCGATCCGGATCCCGAACGATTGTTTTTCTGGAAACCGTCTTTCTTGCTACTGCAATCCGGATCGCCCAAATCCGATCCGGATCGCCGTCCGTTAAAATTCCAGAAATGTTAGGTTTTTGATTCTTATCTCCTTCCAAATGTTTCTAACCTATAAATAGACCCTATGACTCTTTTTCTAGGGTTAAGCAAAAAAGCAAAGAAGCCGATAAAAAGGAAAATAGCCGTCATAATCAAATATCATTTTATACGGCCTAAGATCCACATATAGAGAAGAAAGGAAATCATTAGATAATACTCTATGTTTCTTCATCTATATTGATTAGTTTGATTCTAGGTTTTCATACTCACATCTTGAGTTGAATCAAACTAATGAATACTTAGATGGTATTTCCGATCTATCTTTGATCTAAGTATTCGACGGATCATCACCACCCAAAAACAACAATTTCCCCAACATCGGCGCGTGGATTCGCATGTCCTTGTGGATTCAAGGTTCAACCGCTCTCGTGGATTCGGAGCGAGGCACGTTCGTGGATTCGAAGGGTGCTATTGGGTGAAGACCGTGGATTCGGTCGGACGTCGTGGATTCGACGTTGGACGCCGTGGATTCGGCGTTGGGCGCAGATCGTGGATTCGAGAAGCGTCGTGGAGCGAGCGGAGAAGATCCTCTAGGAGCGTATGGAAAAGGTTGAGTCGTAAGTGTGTACGGTAAATCACCTTGTACGTGTTTTAATTCTAGTGGATTTCGCCGTGTTATCGGTCCCATGGTTTTTTACTCCGGTGATGGAGTTTTCCACGTAAAAATCTTGCGTGTTATTTTTATTTCCGCATTGGGTTTTTTTATCGCAACGATTTTTGAGTGTTTATACGTTTACACCTATTCACCCCCCTCTAGGTGTTTCTTCCCCTATTTAGATCTATATTACATATAACCCAACACCTTTATTATGCTCATGGCGCTTGCACGCACACCAGCGCTTTGGCCACCGTATCGGTGTACTTTTCCGGATGAGTGGTCTGCGGACCCGTGAACCCCACGAGGTGACGTTAGTGGGGCCCCCTTGCGGCAATTTGCGGTGCTGCACTCGTGCAGTGGAGGGTTAAATGCACCAAGGTGAGAGCGGGGCAGTTGATCTTGTGCCTGAGGTCCACGGACCGATTAGGCAGGTGTTTGGTACGGTTTTTACAGGAGAGTATGATTGATTGCATGAGGGGGAGTTGTGGATGCTCTAAAGTTTACAGTTTGATCGAATATCTGTACCTCTTGTTATCATACCTGTTTCTACGCTTTACCTTTACTCTTTGTGTCACTGACTTTCCACTATGTGACAGGTTCAGTCAGGGGTGGGATCTGGGACGGCGGTGAGGCTACGACTAGAGGGACTTAGCTCTTTTGTGGCTGGTGACCTTTTTCCCTTTTTGCATTTGATTATTTCGGTTAGTTAGTTGTGATCATATGATTTCTTTCATTGTGGATGATGTGGATGTTGGAATGGACTTGTGACTCGGTGATCAACCGTTTTT
Source organism: Tillandsia leiboldiana (assembly GCA_029204045.2). Lineage (NCBI taxonomy): Eukaryota > Viridiplantae > Streptophyta > Magnoliopsida > Poales > Bromeliaceae > Tillandsia > Tillandsia leiboldiana. The sequence continues at coordinate 11,424,462 of CM055072.1, forward strand.
CTTTATGCTTCAGTTATGCTTTACGTACGGCTGTTTTTAAAATGAAAAAGGATTGCGAAAAACGATTCTAAAAACTAAGTGTCGAGTGGGCACTGTTTTAAAACCCGTGGATTTATCATTTCAAACTTTTGTCGCCGTCAGAAAAGAGATTGCGAAATTGTTTTAAAAACCAAGTGTCGTGTGGGCACTATTTTGACAAACCCGTGGTTTTATCCTTTCAAGATTACATTAACGGTTGGTCAATGTGATTGTATGATGGTTCTCTTTTAGTCTTGTATGTGACTGGTGTGGTTAAAGTATTGTGGTGGTTTTTACGCCGTGCATATGCAAGGATGGCTCGATTGTTAAAATCGAGGACGCTCGCGTATGTGGCGGGTCTGTGCACATGCCCGGCAGGTAGTCCCTTTCAAAAAAAAAATTTATTGCACTATTTTCCGCTTTTATAAACCCCGGGGCGTGACACAGCTGTTTGTATTTTTGTGGTGAGCTGGGAGAGACACTTGTACTTATTACAGTTGTACTTTATTTTATTTCCAGTTTCAGTCTGAGATGTAGTAGTTTTAGTTCAGCTCTGTTTTTATACTCTTTTATTATATCTCTTATATTTGAGCAGGTCACCGGTGCCTCGTGTACGCGGGAAATACCACGTGCACGGCGGGTTTGTAGACGGGCCCGGGTTCTGGTTTACACCCGGGACGTGACAGATTAGGTGGTATCAGAGCTTAGGGATAGGTCAGTTGGGACTTGGGAAACCCTAGGCTTTTGGTAGACCCTAGGATGATAGGGCGTGAGTGGCGTGATATTTTGCGAAAGTCGGTGATTTATTTATTCGACTCTTCCAGTGAGTGAAGAGGGATCGACATATCCTATTTCTGTTGAACAGTTATGTTGGCTGCGGACAACATAAGGTTGCAGAAATAGGGGGATGTCTTTGACTTTCGCTAGAATTGGTCGAGTGTGGTTATGTTACTGACATATGGTTTCTTGTGGCAGGATGCCTCCCCAACGTCAGATTCCTACCCGGGGTACCCCTACACCCCCTGTTAAGCCGGAGCAGGCTGGATCTTCTGAGATCAGTGAGTTGAGGGCCTTGGTGGCCCAATTAGCTGAGAGTACCCGCCGGCAGGAGCAGCGGATGGATCAGCTACTTGCCCATAGAGAGGCACCGCCCTCGACTGTTTTGGAGGCCCCAGCACCACCTGTGGTACCTCGTGTGCCATCAGCACCATCCGCGAGCAGCGGGGCCCAGGGAGCAGCCCAGCTTTTGACCCTAGCTGAGGAGCAGGATTTTGCTGACAAGCTCGCCAAGTTTTGTCAGCACGGACCGCCTAGATTCTCGGGGCGGGACACGCAGCCGTGGGAGATCAGAACATGGCTAGCAGCGATGGAGAAGCTATTCAGGGACTTCTTCATCGATTAGAGGTACCGAGTTCATATAGCGGTACATTGCTTGGATGGAGATGCTGTTGCATGGTGGCATCGGTGGAGCCACTAGAGTTTCACATCACCCGACAGCTACCCTGGTCCGAGTTTCGACGCATGATACTGGATACCTACTTTTCGACCAGCATGAAGAGAAAATTGGAGGATGATTTGAAGAACCTTCAGCAGGGCGACCGACCAGTTCAGGCTTACTATCAGGAGTTCATACAGTTGCTTAACTGCGTGCCCTTTGTCGCCCGTGATGGTCCTCACTAGGTGGAGTTATTCGAGACAGATCTCCGCAGCGAGATTTATACCATGGTTCATGCCCAGAGGCTTCAGACTCTAGAGGAGGCCGCAGAGCATGCCTAGTGGGTAGAGAGAGGTGACATAGTGGTCGCGAAGCGAGGCGGGATGGTCGCACAGAGTTCCGATTGCAAGCAACCAGCACCCGACGACAGGGGACAGGCCAGTTCGTGGAGACCGCCACGACCGCCGCGGCCTTAGTTTCTTGGCCGTGGGCATTCTGAGCGGCGAGGGCCTGGTGGATCACAGAGGCCACCACAGTAGCAGCAGCAGCAGAGGTCGCGCTCGAGACAGCAAAGGTCTCTGCAGCAGTCTCAGAGGCAGCAACAGCAGTCAAGATAGACCCGGTTCTCTGACAGGTGTATCTTCTGCGGAGGTCAGCATTCCGCTAATACTTGTGATCAGCGGTGGGGACGCTACTATATTTGTGGGCAGTTTGGACATCTGCGAGCGTCATGACCTCTTTCGACAGTAGCGACACCGTCTTCGGCATCGGCTCCCTTCGCACCTCAGCAGCGGCCGTCAGCTCAGTGGCCCTATGCTCCAGCGAGCAGGCCATCTTCTTCCCACCCCACCGACTACCGGCCTCCAGCTTAGAGCGGTCGGGTCTATGCCGCTCAGGTAGAGGACTCCTCCGCAGCCGACCATGTGGTGGCAGGTATTACTTTACTTTCCGGCATTAGGACTCATACCATGTTTGATACTGGAGCATCGCATTCTTTTATTGGTAGAGCATTTGCATCCCTATATGGTATAGAGATAGATTTCTTGTCGCATGCATTAGAGGTTCAGATTCTAGATCATGTTTTGCATGTTGAGGAGTATTGTGAGGCTTGCCCGGTACAGTTGGGATCTTGGATCCTGCCGGCAGACTTGCTTGTCTTGCGGCAGCTCCAGGACTTTGACATTGTATTAGGTATGGATTGGTTGTCGCGGTACTTTGCCACTATTGACTGCAAAGAGAGGACGGTGACTCTCCGCGAGCTAGAACAGGAGGAGTTTATCTTCAGAGGGTGCCAGAGCACGTTGTTCGCAGTGACTATTTCCTCAGCGAGGGCTAGGCGGATGATGAGCAGAGGTTGCACTGCCTTTCTGGCTATTATTGTGGAGGTGCCTACGGTGGCACTGGGACTCGAGGATATCCCCATTGTCCGTGTGGTGGACCAGGTTCCCATGCAACCTTTTCTGGTGAATCCATTATTTAGAACACCTAGTGTTGGTGTATTTGGCCCATGGTGCATCAAAGGGATGCCACAGATGGACCCTGTGAGTCATCTTTAGTTGTGTTCGCTTTCGGCTGCATTTACCGAAATTTTGAAAAGGTTTTAGGCCAAACAGAGGTTGGAAATGGATTCAGCACGGAAAAACGCTCGAAAACGGCTATTTGCTTGTTTGATTCTGAATCCGGATGCCCAAAAACGGACTCCCGGAAGTTTTTATTGGATTTCGGTGCATGGGAGGGGCCGTGGACCGCCGACATGCCACGTGGCGGACTATCATTGGCCGGTTCACGACACTCGGTCCACAGGGAGCCACGGCGGGGTGCACGGACCCGGCGCTGGGACACGTGGCGCCGCCTGATTGGCGGGCTCAAGGCGCGCGGTCTACAGGGCGGGCGCGCGGTGCATGGACCAAGGCGGGTGGACACGTGGCAGCCCCCAGTTGGTCGGTGCACGCGGCGCAGTCCTCGGAACCCGCAGTAGGGTGTGTGGACCGGGTGCAGGGTACACGTGTCGGCACGTGATTGGTTGGCTCATCGGACGCGGCGCACTGAGGCGTGGGACCCCGCCTCGGGGCGCGTGCGCGTCAGGGCGCCAGGCGGCGCAACAGTGCCGCACGTGGGCACTGTCGCAGGGACACGTGACGCCCGCTCATTGGCGGGCACCAACCACCCCTTTGACCGGGTGGGGGCCACGTGGCCGCAGCGGAGCGGCCCATGCGGCTGTTGCCTGTTTGCTGGGCTACGTGGTAGCACGGGAAGGTTTCGGGCGCGCACAGTGTTGGGCCAGGCCCAACACTGTAGCCGCCCGAAAAATCCGCTGCGCCCGAAAGTTGGGACCCATCCGAAATTTTCTGAATTGTTTTCTGGGGCTTATAAATAGCCCGAGCTCTCTTCAACTTGGGTTTTTGGCATTTCCGAGCCATTTTTCACTGCGATTCCTTCAGAGAAGTTCATCCCCGTGTTGTGCTGCACTCATCTACGGAGTTTGGAGATTTTACGTGGCACGGTTTTCAAGATTCCTATTTTCTTGGCGCGTCGCGACGTTCTTTCGCCGGTGTTTCTTCCGTCACATTTCGGTGCACGAGCTCCCCCGGCCCACTCCAACCATCTTTTCGAGCTATTTCTTCGCCTTTGGATCCGCGACAGGTAAGGCTACCATTTTCATTTCTTCCGCTTTTCCACGTTTCGCACTTTTCGAGGAGTATTTCCTTGCACACTGGGACACTGGTTTGCTGTGAGGTTTTGTGATGACAGCAGGTTCATTCGAGGAGACCTCCACGCACGAGCATCGGATCAAGGCGAGCCTATACACTTTTTTCATCTACTCGACGCGAGGATCATCACTGTATTTTTCTTGGATTTTTCTGAGACCTTCCCGGAGGTATACATTTTCCTTTTTATCTGTGCGAGAGTTTACAGTTGTATGGTTGTGTGATTTTGCGCACCGGTACTGTGGAATTTGTAACTTGGCCTACAGTGCTCGGAATTGGACGTGCAGATACCCGTTTCGAAAGTATCGACGCGTGGATCGCTGTGGTATTTTTATCAGAATTTTTGGAGCTGTGTCTGCAGGTGAAAAATTGACATCTTTGCGGCTGAAATTTTAGATTGTAATACTTGGTTAAATTTTGGGATTAAAGTGTAATTTTAGCCTTGTGTTGCACCCATGAGGGATTGCAGATCGTGCTGGACCCTTTGGACTTTGAGTTGTTGTTTTCCTAGTATTTTCAGCTGTAGGACTTGGACTGTCAGCTCTTCAGGTGGGTGGCCATATCTTCAAGATCTACGGATTGCTTGTTAATTCTATATGTGTAGGAACTTGCATGATTAGAATAGTATGTTGATAGTGTGTCAGTCGGTGAAAAATTGATGTTCCTGTTGTATTCAGATGATCATGTGATATGTTATCTTTCCTACATCCGGTTAATTATTGTTATCTTGGAACTTGACCTAGCACCCCCGCCATATGCAGTATGTTCAGCCAGACTGTAGAAAACTTCAACTTGGGCTAGGTTTTTATTGCTCTAGACATTCCCACACCACTATTCTATATTTTCACTCTGGACTTAGAGTCTTTCTCGCCCGAGTAGTGGGCAGAGAGGTCGGGTTGTTGTGGGATGCTTTTACACTCGTGTCTGGGGACCGAGTGGAGTCTGATAGCAGTCTGTAGATCAGGGTTCTTTGGGAGCCGTCTGAGTGACAGTGGGTCTCGGCTGTGCAGTTTTCCAGCCTGTTTGTGAGACAGTTTTCTGTTGGTTACAGCCGATCTTGTTGATCGAGGATTTGGATTATAGCCTGCATTAGCCACATTTGAGCTCGACAGAGATGCGCGGATACTTTACTCGTTGGGGTCGCGCCCCTCGAGTGCCACTCCGGAGTTGGGCTTGTTACTTGCTATCGCGACTTGTCGACGCTGTCCCTCTGGCTGGGCCAGGTTTGGCAGTCACGGACGCCCTACGTAAGTTCGGTCCTCCGGGATGTAACGGCAGTAGGTAGGCGCAGGTTTGACTGGACCCGAGGAGGCAGTCAGTTTAGATTGGGTGATTTGAGTTGAGAGCTAGTTGTAGCATCATGTCCTTTCTGTTCCACTCCTTGAGCATCTAGATAGAGGCATAGTAGCTGTAGATTTTACTTTTCCAGCTTTTCCTTACAGCACTGCATATGTTACTTTATGCCTCTAGTAGACTTAGTGGGCAGACCGTCGGGCTTGTTGGCGGCACCCACTGAGAACTACTGTGGGATGTAGTTCTCACACCCGTCGTGGTGTCTTTTCCCCAGGGACTTCTACTCCTGTTCCTGCTGCACCTGTTGCTGATCCGGCTGATCGAGGTAAGGGAGTCGCGAGATAGATCCCTACCAGTTATCGTCCTGAGAGTAGATGTACCCCCTTACATTTTGAGAGTTCATATTGAGTGATCATGTAGTGAGGATTGAGTTGTACTCTTACCAGTTTTTGAGAGATATATGTATTTTGGTGAGGACTTGGGTTGTATATTTCTAGAGTTGTATTTATTTTATTCTGCATTTACCTTTCAGCTCTGATATCTGTATAGTATAGATGATTCTTTTGCAGGTTAGACGCTACGTCTATACGGGGCTTCTCGTATGGGCGGCGGATCTGTTGGCGAGCCCGGGTCGCAGTTTCGACCCGGGGCGTGACAGATTAGAGTGGTATCAGAGCCTAGGATGTAGGTCATTGAGGACTTAGAAACCCTAGGCTTGTGGTTGGACCCAAGGATGACTTACGTGAGAGCCGTAACCTTTTAGCGAGAGTCTTGATTGGGTTCCCAACTCTCCCAGTGGATGGGATGAGTGATCGACATGTCTTCCTTCAGTGGCAATTATGTTGGCTGCTGACAACATAATACTATGGGAAGGGGGACATGCCTTTTTTGACTTTTGCTAGATTGGGTCGAGTTTTGTTTGGGGTTCTGACTGTTCTTCTTTTTCTCCTCAGGTAAGTGATGCCTCCGCGACGCACGATGTCGACGCGTTCGCAGCCTTCTTCCTCTGAGCCCGAGCAGGAGGATTCTGGGCAGGGACAGCAGAGAGAGGTTCTAGAGCTCCATGCCCAGATGGCACAGTTGTCTGAGGCGGTTCGGCGTCAGGAGGAGACATCTCGGCGTCAGGAGGAGACATCTCAGCGCCAGGAGGAGGCTTCTCGGCGCCAGGAGGAGGCCATGGGTCGGATGATGCTTCTGTTAGAGAAGAGGGCGCAGCCAGTGGTAGCACCCCCTGAGAGTTCGCCTGTGCCTTCTTCGCCAGCTGTGGCGCCCCCTGTGGTTCCGTCAGCACTGGCAGTTCCTGTCGAGCCGGTTTCTAGCAGACCACTGCGTGGGTCGACGGGACCTTTGACTTCAGCTCAGCAGCGTGCGGTGGTGGATCTGTTGATGAGGTTCCGCCAGTTCGATCCACCCCGTTTTTCTGGTATGAGTGCTGAGCCGTGGGAGGCCGAGTCTTGGATCACGGCAATGGAGCGTCATTTTGAGAGTATGTTCATTGAGGATCGATTTCGGGTCCTCTTGGCTACACACTTCTTGGAGAGCAACGCCGAGGCTTGGTGGCGGCGTGTGCGACCTGCGGGTCCGCCTGGGACGCAGCTTCTCCCTTGGGTGGAGTTCCGCAGTCTTCCTCTAGGGGCCTTCTTTCCTGAGAGTGTTCGTCAAAGACTGGAGGAGCAGCTGAGGAATCTCCGCCAGGGAGATAGGCCCGTGCATGTGTACATAGCTGACTTCAATCAGCTGTTGGCATGTATGCCTAACGTGGCCAGGGATGAGGCTCACCAGATTTACATGTTTGAGCGAGGATTGCGCCGGGACATTTATCAGCTTGTTCGCTCCCGCAGATTGCAGACTTTGGAGGCCTCGATGGAGCAGGCATTATATGTTGAGTGTGGAGAGGCAGTGATGGCAGAGGTGACTCCAGCCCCCGTAGTTGTTACGACTTTTTGTGTTGGCATATTTCGTGAGTTGAGTCGGAGTCTTGAAGTGATCAAATTGTCAATCAGCAATTGAAAACTCAGAGAAGATTCAACACGATCTCAAGTTGACACTCAGTGTTTTGAGTCTTGAAGATTGAAGTTGAAAAATTGTGGATCATATACATCAATCTCAAGGAAAATGGATTCGGATTGATCAGGTGCGTTTAACTAAATAATTTTGGTGATCCGAATACATTTGTGTAGTTTAGAAACACTTGGATAAGTTTTCATTGCTTAAAAATCAAAAACTAGACAAATTGGATGTTCAGAGTCCGGATCAGAATTCCAGTCCTGAACCAGTCCGGATCAGAATTCCAGTCCGAACCCCGAACTGTTTTTTCAAGAAAATTGCTGAAAAAAAGACGACAGTCCTGAACCAGTCCGGATCAGAATTCCAGTCCGGACTGAAATCCACGGTCTGGACCCCGAACCTTGTTTTTTTCAGGAATTGCTGAAAAAAGACGACAGTCCTGAACCAGTCCGGACCGTCGTGCGGGAAAAATTCTGTTAAGCCAGTTTTTGATTCTTATCTCTTTCCAAAGGTTTCTAAACTATAAATAGACACTTAGGATTTCTCAAGAACTACCGATTAATTTATAAAACACTTGAGAGCAACCCTAGAGGCTAGGTTTTTATCGTTCTTCTTTATAGCCTCTTTTAGGTCAATTCGACGGTTCTTTCAAGAACATATCTTTTGTCGAATTGATCTAATCTTTGCTTAGAGATTCCATCCATGGTTCTTCAATGTTAATCTAAGCAAAGGATCACCATCGAAGCCTATTTTCTAAATCGGCTGTTTGCGTCGTGGATTCGACGTGGCATCGTGGATTCGGTGTGTTGAAGGCATTTCGTGGATTCGAAACGTGTGCTCGTGGATTCGAGTGGCGTTCGTGGATTCGAACGTGTGCAGTGGACGTGCAATCGGTGGAGCGCAAGGTCCGAAGAAGTTGAAGGAGGGGTCGAGTCCGTGGAGTCGGTAATCACCTTATTATTCTTCATTTTCTTAGTGGATTGTTATTGCGTGTTGGTCCCGTGGTTTTTCTCCAGGATTGGAGTTTCCACGTATATTTCGGTGTGCTATTTTTATTTTCCGCATTGGTTTTTATTTTGCACTGAGATTGGTTTTATAAGTATTACACCTATTCACCCCCCCTCTAGTTGTTTGATAGTACCTATGTAGATCTGTGTGGATCCTTAATATATAAAAACCAACAATTGGTATCAGAGCGGGTTTTAGGTTTATCTATCATGTCGGGTGAAAGTGGTAATATTTATAGACCTCCTCTTTTTGATGGGACTAATTATGCTTATTGGAAAGTGCGGATGAGAGCTTTTCTCATTGCAATTGATGAGCGGGTATGGCAATCCGTGGAATACGGTTGGGTGCATCCTGTTGAGGAAGTAGGAAATTCTACTACCCCAAAACCTCGCTCTAGATGGTCCAAAGAGGAATTCGAAAGATCTTCTTACAATGGGAAAGGTATGAACGCTCTATTTAATTCTCTTTCCTCGACTGAGTTCACACGAATTTCCGCGTGTGAAACTGCAAAGGAGATTTGGGTTATTCTCAAAATTACACATGAGGGTACTAATCTAGTAAAAATTCAAAAGCTCCAGATACTTACAAGTCAATTTGACTCTATTCATATGGATGAGCATGAATTGTTTACAAATTATTACACAAGACTTCAAGATATAATCAACACTTGTGCTAATTTAGGAGAAAAGATCCCGGAGTCGAGAATTGTAAGAAAGATACTTCGGACTCTTTCGGAACGGTTTAGGGCAAAGGTTATCGCCATTGAAACCGTTAGTCATCCGGATGAGATGAGTGTAGAGGAATTAGTAGGTGCTTTGTAAACTTATGAAATGACTTTTCCTACTAATAAAGTTTCTTCCAAGTCTTCTTCTAAGCTTACAGGTATTGCATTCAAATCAACAAAGGAAGAAGATAGCGAATCAAGTTCCGACGATGAAATCTCTTTTGCCGACTTTGAAGAGAAAATGGCGCGGATCGTAAAAAAATTTCGTCGGAAGTTTTGGAAGAATCGAACCGATGGATCTTCATCCACGAAACCATCTAAAGGATCATCGGGTTCTAAACCCTCTAACCTCAAAAACTTTGCAAAGCCTTCTAAGGAAAAAGATGAATTCGAAGGGGAAATCCGATGTTATAGATGCAAAGGCTACGGCCATATTTCAACGGATTGTCCTTCTCCGAAATCATATAAAAAGAAGGCTTTGCAAGCGAAAACTTGGGACGATTCTAGTTCTAATGAATCGACCTCAAGTAAAGAGGAAAAAGTCGTTGCCTTACATTCTTCTCAAATTCCCTCTTCTAATGTTTGCTTATCATCTTTAATCACTGACTCTATTCCTTTGATTTTGCATGAAACATCACCATCCGGCGGAGAGTCATCAAGTGAGGGGGAGTCGGACGAAGAAGAACTCGTTGAAGCATATCAACAACTTCTTACGGAATCAAAAAAGATGACCAAGCATATTAAGAAGTTGAGGAAGCAATGACTTGAGATTCAAGACGAGAATCATACTTTAAAGATAAAACTTCATGATCTCGAGGAGGAACGAGAACGTTTATTGGATAACAATAAAATCCTCCAAGAAAAGATAAATCAATCGGAAACGATCGTTAATTCCCATATTAACAAGATTGATTTTCTAGAAAAACAGTTTGAGGAAATTCATGTCACCAACCAAGCTTTGACCAAGCAAGTTCATCAGCTTAAATCCGACATACAAAAGCTTCCAACCGGTTCGAAGAAACTTGATTGTATGTCTGGATTAGGTCAAACAAGCAAGGTTGGTTTGGGATTTAAAAGGAACCAAACTGTGAAGGCTTCAAGTTCCACAACTAAATTGAAAGGAAGAACTTGTCACCAATGTGGACTTGAAGGACACTTGATGAAGATGTGCCCGAAAAAGAGAAAGAAGAATTCTTCGGCAACTTCATCTACCGAGCGAACTCAACGGAATCAAAAGACACATCAAATCAATGGAGTTCACTCAATCCACCAAAGGTCCGAGCCACAACATCAATCATTCAAGTGGATCATTGCGAGGCAAAGACCTAAGGTGGACCAACAGTCAAAGCTGTCAACTCCCGGCCTCAATGAATCAAGACAACCCAAAATTCGACGATTTTGGATTCGGAAAGGTGATATCTTTCCTTGTCTTAAGTTCTAAATAGCTTATGACTGTATGTAATGCTTTGATTGGTTTTCCTTTCATATTTTTCTGAATCTCTGCATTACATGTTTTCAATGCTCTTCGTTTTTATGTTTTGTTTTTGAACAAAAGGGTTTTAACGAACAAGTGCATTGAATAAAAAGGGTTTCACTTTTAATCACTCCAATTTAATTTTATATGAATTATCAACTTTACTCCATAATCATAATTCTTGAAGATATTTCATTATAGGAGTTTTTGATAATTATATTCATCAAATTTTAGTAATCATGTGTGATTTTTAGATGCTTAATCTATCTCGGTTGTGTGAGTTCTTTGTGATAAACATGAGACAACCGATATACTAAAATTTGGGATTTAATTCTTTCACATAAGATATTGTATTTTCTTACAAGGGTAATGAAATGATTTGCAAAAGATGAGGAAAGAGTTACATCCAAAAGGAGTGTGAAAACTATCACCACATGTTGGAAAGAGCTGCCACCCCGGTTGTCCGGTTAGTGTGTGAAGCTACCACATGTTATGGATGCTTGAAAAATATTTATGAAATTTTGTTTAGTTGAAGCATTCGGAGATTTAAATTCAAATTTCTTATTTTGAACAATCTCCTGGTTGGTATAAGGTGGGATAGTTGAAAGATGCTCAAAGAGCCACCCTTAGGTATTTTAGTGCTTATCTCAAATTTGAAAGGGTAAAATTCAAAATTGATGTCATTTGGAAATCTCTGTAAGTCATCTTTGTAAATCCGCTACATCTTGATAGACTTTGGATCTCAAGATTATTTTTGATGACTTGTGTTTGACGTATATAATATGAAAAACGGTTTATAATGTCTTATCTTTGTTTTTCATGATTTCGGAGTAAATCTTTTTAATTTTTGTAAAATTAATTGGATTGAATGACATCTATGTGATCTCATATTATTTTCAAGCACTTAAATTGTTTTCTTGATGGAATACAAATCGGTAATTTGAAAGATTTCAAAATTTGGATTTGTTTCAAGAATTTTTGTGATTTTTGCCTTCGAGGACCGGTACGAAATCTGCGTTTTTGTTATATACCGGAACTGAGCTTTTATCTCTCTTTCTCTATGAACTAATGTTGTTAGCTACCGTTTGGTTCGGGGATAAGAAAAATTTTGTTATACCGGTGATAGGTATAGATTATGGTATTAGCAGGAATTAGTGTAAATTTGCGTTTGGTTGGTTTTATGAGTTATACCGGGGTTAAAGGAAATTGTGTTTGGTAAATTATATAGGAATAAGGAGAATAAGATGAATAGGAAAAAATTGTGTTTGGTTGAGTATAGAGGAATAAGAAGAATTGAGAAGTGATAAATTTGTGTATTGACTATTTTGCCCTTTATGATATAATTTATAAATAAAATAATTTATGATATTAATCAACCTAATAATAAATTTAAAATATTATTTAAAATAGTAAAAAATATTTAAAATTAAATAATAAATAATTAAAAGTACTTAAAAATGATAGAAAATTATATATTAAAATGTTTAAAATTTTTGATTGTTTATCATTTTAAAAACATTAATCAATAGATAAGCAAATTTTAATTTTTTCCTTTTAAAATTTTCTATCATTCTTAAATACTTTTTAATATTTTTATACTTTTTAATAATAATCTAAATTCATTCTTAAATTTGTATACACTTTTAATAATAATCTGTGCGAAGTGGGTTGCCGCAGAGGGGCCGCAGAGGGACCGCGGCGCGGTGAGGTGGCCGCAGGGGGGCCGCAGAGGGGCACGGCGCGGAGACGGGCCGCAGAGGGGCACGGCGCGGAGACGGGCCGTAGGGGGAGAAGGTAGATCAGAGAAGACGAAGAAGGGGGGAAGGTAGATCGGAGAAGACGAAGAAGGGGAGATGGTTGCCGCGGCGCGACCTCGGTTGCCGCAGAGGGGCCGCGACGGAGATGGTAGCTCGGGCGCAGGGGGAACGCGACGGAGAAGGTAGATCGGGCGTAGGGGTACCGTGAGGGAGAAAGTAGATCGGAGAAGAAGAAGCAAGGATGGAGAAGGTAGATCGGAGAAGAAGAAGCAAGGATGGAGATAATGGAGAAGAGGAGACAGTGGAGCAGAGTGCCTCGATCACCGTGCAAGAATTGGATTCTTGCAATTCTGCCGAGTTCCATGTGGGGGTGGGAATTCGGATTCCGCCGAGTTCCATAGAGTTTGTTCTAAGACTGGTTCAAATGTAATTTTTGTTTATTGGATCTTTCACGCAAAGAAAGTCAATGTTTTGGTGATGACATTGAGTTTTCGATTTTTTGGTTTAAGATGAGTGTCTTGAGCGTTTTATGTATTTTTGGGTTTTGTCACGAAATTGCCAAAGGGGGGAGATTGTTACGGGCTTTTTGTGTTGGCATATTTCGTGAGTTGAGCCGGAGTCTTGAAGTGATCAAATTGTCAATCAGCAATTGAAGACTCAGAGAAGATTCAACAAGATCTCAAGTTGACACTCAGTGTTTTGAGTCTTGAAGATTGAAGTTGAAGAATTGTGGATCATATACATCAATCTCAAGGAAAATGGATTCGGATTGATCAGGTGCGTTTAACTAAATAATTTTGGTGATCCGAATACATTTGTGTAGTTTAGAAACACTTGGATAAGTTTTCATTGCTTAAAAATCAAAAACTGGACAAATTGGATGTTCAGAGTCCGGATCAGAATTCCAGTCCTGAACCAGTCCGGATCAGAATTCCAGTCCGGACCCCGAACTGTTTTTCAAGAAAATTGCTGAAAAAAAGACGACAGTCCTGAACCAGTCTGGATCAGAATTCCAGTCCGGACTGAAATCCACGGTCCGGACCCCGAACCTTGTTTTTTCAGGAATTGCTGAAAAAAGACGACAGTCCTGAACCAGTCCGGACCGTCGTGAGGAAAAAATTTTGTTAAGTCAGTTTTGATTCTTATCTCTTTCCAAAGTTTCTAAACTATAAATAGACACTTAAGGTTTCTCAAGAACTACCGATTAATTTATAAAACACTTGAGAGCAACCCTAGAGGCTAGGTTTTTGTCGTTCTTCTTTATAGCCTCTTTTAGGTCAATTCGATGGTTCTTCAAGAACATATCTTTTGTCGAATTGATCTAATCTTTGCTTAGAGAGTCCATCCATGGTTCTTCAATGTTAATCTAAGCAAAGGATCACCATCGAAGCCTATTTTCTAAATCGGCTGTTTGCGTCGTGGATTCGACGTGGCATCGTGGATTCGGTGTGTTGAAGGCGTTTCGTGGATTCAAAACGTGTGCTCGTGGATTCGAGTGGCGTTCGTGGATTCGAACGTGGTGCAGTGGACGTGCAATCAGTGGAGCGCAAGGTCCGAAAAAGTTGAAGGAGGGGTCGAGTCCGTGGAGTCGGTAATCACCTTGTTATTCTTCATTTTCTTAGTGGATTGTTATTGCGTGTTGGTCCCGTGGTTTTTTCTCCTGGATTGGAGTTTCCACGTATATCTCGGTGTGCTATTTTATTTTCCGCATTGGTTTTTATTTTGCACTGAGATTGGTTTTATAAGTATTACACCTATTCACCCCCCCTCTAGTTGTTTGATAGTACCTATTTAGATCCGTGTGGATCCTTAATATATAAAAACCAACAGTAGTGACTCCTGGGGCGAAGCGCCCGGCACCGATGGATGAGGGGCAGTCGAGTCGGCAGGGACCCTCGAGACCTCCACGATTCCATCCTCAGGTGTCACGCCCCGGGTGTAAACCAGAACCCGGGCCCGTCTACAGATCCGCCGTGCACACGGAATTTCCGCGTACACGAAGCGCTGGTAACCTGCTCAGATAGAAGAAATACAATAATAGAGCAATAAAACAGAGCTGAACTGAAAATACTACATCTCAGACCGAACTGGAAGTAAAAATACAAAATGACTGTAAAAATAAGGTACAAGTCCCTCTCCCAGCTCACCACAAATATACAACCAGCTGGCTAAAGCCAGACCCCAAAATTAAAAGTACAACTGTCAGAGATAAGATACATAAAAGGTACAAGTCTAGCTAACTCACTGTCAGGCCCACTGTCTAGCTACTCAACCGTCCTCTCTCCTCGAGCTGCCGCTATACCTCCAGCAGCACCCGCAGAAGGCTCTGCAAAACAAAGGAGAAGAAAAAGAAAAAGAAGAATGGGGGGTGAGAACTACTAGTAAACCAGTAGCCTCCACCTAGTGGGTAAAGCCTCAAACTCTGACGTACCCACTAGGTCTACCAGAGGCAAAAAGGGAAGGAAGAGTGGTAAGTAATGAAACTGCTAAGAATGAAGGACAACCACTACTATGCCTCTAAATGTAATTGTCCAAGGGTATGACTGTGTGTATGCATCAGAAATAGTATCTGTCTAAATAAACCCAATCTAGCCATCAGTAAAAACTGGTACCAACGCCTACTGCCGCTCTCATCATCGGGCAAGTATAGCCGCGCCGATGTGATAGCAAAACTGTCCATAACTGTCCGACCCCAGCCTCTAGAGGGGAACTCGAGGGGAGCGAACCCACAACGAGTAAAGCACCATCGGGCAATAACCGCGCCGGTAAGTTAAGAATCAAAAGTAGGACTGAATCACGACTATGCTAAAGTGGAACAAATCCTCCACTAATAGAAACCCCGATCCCCCAATCTGATGCAAAGATAAACATCCGGTCGACCGTCCAATGTCCGCGGTCGCCGCAATACCCATAAGTCCCAAATCTTGATAAAAATAACCAATATCTGGTCAACCGCCTAATCTCCGCGGTTACCACAATGCCCCATATATCCACCATCTGGTAAATAATCAATATCCGGTCACCGCCTACTGTCCCGCGGTTGCCGCAATCCCCCCACCAATCCATAATCGAGTCTAACCCGTCCCAGACTCAATGGCCTCAACTACAATATCCCGAACCCCTGCTCGAACCCGAGCAACAAGACTCAAAAGTCTAAAAGAGAAGGAGAAAGGGAAACAGATCATGGGTTTCTCCTAAGTCAAATCCCAATATGATAGTGTAGCACTAAATAGTGGCCTATCTAGATGTTCATACAAGCATGCAAATGTCCTCAGACAAGATGAAAGAAAGTGAATCAAACAACAGTTCCACATTGTATCGATTAATCAATCCGCATAGATATAACCATCATGCTAAAAAACTCAGCTACTACCATGTATATAATCCCTGATCCCGTCATAAAATCACCAAAGTGGTACCCGCACATAGATATGTCAGTCATATCCCAATAATTAATCCGTTTAACCCACTTTCATAAATCTAGTGCTAACATGGCATGTTAATTATCACTCTTAAAAATATCCCCAACAGGCTAAGTCTACAATATTAGTCACAATGATAGGCTCACGTTATCTCATTTAAATCCTGCATGGTAAACAACCAATATGTCCAATAAAGGGCTTCTCTAATAAACTTAGTGAGCAAGTCAAAGTAGAGGTATGCAACAAACCACCCACCTCGAAAAGCATGCACCACAAACCAGAAAATACCCGCTGTCCTCTAAGCACACGTCAGCTGAACATTATCCTACAACATCACATAAGTGTACACGGTGTAAAAAACTACAAGTCCAACAGAGTTGCTGGTTTTTAATCAGCACGCAAAAACGAGGAATTTCACCTCTGTCCCGAGCTCCAAAAATCCCAGAAAAATCACGGTTGCGTTCCTCGCAAAAATAGCGAAAATCGACTCTTGAATCGCCTCGATCTGATATTCCTACGCGAGAAACAATCGTCGAGGTTGCCGCTGTCCAAACATCCAAATAGCAAAAGAGGGGTCAAAACACCTCGGGAATCGTGCCAAGGAATCGGAATCCAGAGAACCATCAACACGGAAAACGAAGCCCTACTCTCAGGAACACACCAGTGAAGAATCGTCAAAAAAGGACTCCTGTACTGCGCAAGGGACTCTCGGACTGAAATGCGACGATAACAGCCAAGATTGGGAAAAACGAGGCACACTGTAAAATCCGGATCGCCGCTGTCGAACTTCCAGAAAATCTGGGAACGTACCACGAGGTAGAAAAATTAGTGAGGAACAACTTCTCTTCAATGGCCTCTCTCAGGTTCTCTCTCTATATCTCTTGAAAAAACAGAAGAAGAGGGGAGGGGAGGCCTATTTATAGGCCCACAAAACATTGGGAAATTCCCTTTAAGTCCCCAGTTTCGGCTGCTACAGTGCGGCCCGGCCCATTTCGGGCGAACTAGTGCGGCCCGGCACCGGAATTTTCCGGGCGCGCACAGTGCGGCGCCGGCCCAGCCCAGCCCGCACACGGGATCCTGCCCTGTCCAACCGGTCGTCCGACCCAGCCCAGGGCCCGCCACGTGTCCGCCAAACAGGCGGCAGCCGTGCGGCCCAACGGGACAGCGCCACGTGTCCCCCGTGAGTGGCGGCGCGGTGGTCGCGCCCGCCAATGGCGCGGCGACACGTGGCCCGCGCCGACACGGCTGTCGGCGACCACCGCCGCCCACGCGCGCCACGTGCGTACGGCCGCAGACCCGCGTCTCAGCGTGCACCGCGTGCACGACGACCATCCAATCCCAGGCCGCCACGTGGCCACCCTGGTCCATGCACCGGCCGCACCACTCCGTGAACCGCGTCCACTGAACCGACCCAACCTCCGCGATGCCACGTGTCCCGCCTCCGGCGCACACCGGCCCGTGGACCGCGCACCTGCCCGCGCACACCGCGCGCCTGCCCGCGCGCTGCCCCGCCCGCGCGCTGCCCGCGGCCGCTCCGCCGCCTGCCGAGCCCATCCGCCGCGCTCCGCCGCTGCCCGCCGCCGCCGCCGCTCGCCGCCGGCGGCCGGAATCACTGTTCCGGCATGAAAGGAACCGTTGCGCAAAATGTCGAGTAGGTAGTCCCATTTTAACCGTTTTCGCGCGCTGAATCCGAATTTGATGTCCGATTTGCCAAATTCCGCCTCTAAAATTTGCCGAATGCACCCGAAAAACGTTCTTTTGTCCCAAACTTCGCGCTGAGCCCAATTTTAATAGCCATTTCGTGCGAGACCCTTCTAAAGATCCGACGGAGTCCACCGATCACCCACGTGATCTATTTAAGCCCGAAGTTCAACACTTATGTCCAATTTGTGCACACACACCTCCAACACACAAAACAGGCTCCCAGAAGCCACCAATAACTCCACCACAGCTCTGCAGAAATCCAGGTCATCACATCCGCCCCACAAAAAGAAAGTTTCGTCCTGAAAACTAAAGGCTTTTCCCAATACAGAATCTCAACCAAATAGAGGGGATAAATATCCAATCATCCCACCTCCAAGCTCCCAAGGCTGACAATACCTTCTCTCTCTCCGAACGCGATGCAATCCTCGGGTCTCTTACCTAGAACAAAATAAAGACGAGCACTCGGAAAACCGCACCACCACCACAAAGTACACGGGCTAATTGCTAGAGCTACCAATGTCCTGTACCGGCAAAACTAGCCGCTGCTCCGCCACCTAGGCCCCCCGGTAATCTAACCACCAGGTCCAAAGGCATAAATGCAGTCCGAGTATCACGCGCTCCCGGGGTATTTCACACCACGCTATCCAAAAGCTGCGCCCCACGGCGGAACACACTCGTCCCGCACGCGAAGTCGAAAACAAAGAGGCAAAGATAGCCCCAAGTACCACGGCACACCATCTCAACCGGCCTAACCCCTCCCCAGGAGCGTCCTCCGCGGCACAATCAACCGCCGCGAAAAGAAGAAAACCGAGAGCCGAGCCAAACGGCCTAAGTACTAAACCAAGTCCATAACTTTGTTAAGCCCATCAGTCTACTGGTACTATCGAGGACTCAACTGCACCGGGCAGGACCAACACCACAACCCCACGGTGTAAAGACGAGAAATAGGAACCTCCCGAAACTAGGAACCGTCCTACCCCCTACCCATGCGGAAGTGATACACCCCTAACAAATGGACTAGATGCTCAAGTGCAATACAATGCAAAACCTAATCCGGTCAATAAAGAATATACCTGTTACCAAAGGTCGGCTGCTGTAAAATCCTTCACCTGAGCAGCGTAACCCGACCGCTCTGAGCCCGCGGCCGATGATCCTCAGGGTCAAAAGACGTGATCCGCTCGCTGGAGCATAAGACCGCTGAGCTGACAGCTGCTGTTGAGGCTAAAGGAGCCGATGCTGATGAGGTGCCGCTGAAGTCGAAAGGGGGCCGAAGCTCGAATGTGACCCGACTGTCCACATTTATAACAACGACCCCACCTCTGATCGCAGGTGTGCGACAATGTGAATCTCCACAGAATCTACATCTGTCCTCTGTCGCGAAAGCCGTGCTATCCTGCGACTGCTGGATATGTATTGTCTGCTGCATCCCTGCACGCTGAAGCGATGGCCTCGGGGATCCACTATGCTCTCGCTGCTCCGCACGCCCACGGCTAGATAATGAGGCTGCGGCTCAGCCACGAATAGTCTGTCCCGCTCCTCGGGTACTGGTCGTGTCCTAACGAAACTCTGTGCGACCAGCCCGCCTCGCCTTGCCACCACCGTTGCCGCCTCTCTCCACCCATTGGGCATGTCTCGACGGCCTCCTCAAGGGCCGGCGTCGGCGTGGGGTGCATGCACTCGGGTATAAATCTCACTGCGGAGGCCTGCCTCGAATAACTCAACCTGATGTGGGCCATCACGGGCGAACCAAAGGACCGCATTAAGCAACTGCATGAACTCCTCGTGGTTAGCCTGAACCACCGGTCACACCTGCTGAGTTCTTCAAATCATCCTCCAGTTTCCTCTTCACGCTGGTCGAAAAGTAGGTATCTGATTACCATCCGCCGAAAATCGACCAGGGGAACTGTCGAGAAATCGAAACTAACCCGTGGCTCCACCCGTGCCACCAAGATTTGCATCTCCCTAAGCAATGTACCCCTATGACTCGTACCTCGGGTCGACAAGAAATCCCTGAAATCTTCTCCATCGCGGATACCACGTCCCAACCTCCCACGGCTGCATGTCCCGTCCCGAGAACCTAGGCGGTCTCGCGCTGACAAAACTTGACAGTTTGTCGCGATATCCTCTCCTCAGCCGGGGTCAAAGGCTGGGCCACTCCCCGAGCCCCGCTTACTCGATGATGGCGCCGCGTCACAAGTGGTACCACTGGTGGGCCGGGGTCTCCAACACTGTCG
>CM055072.1:11444345-11479688 GCA_029204045.2 Tillandsia leiboldiana
CTCTCCGCGAGTAGAACAGGAGGAGTTTATCTTCAGAGGGTGCCAGAGCACGTTGTTCGCAGTTGATATGTCCTCAGCGAGGGCTAGGCGGATGATGAGCAGAGGTTGCACTGCCTTTCTGGCTATTATTGTGGAGGTGCCTACGGTGGCACTGGGACTCGAGGATATCCCCATTGTCCGTGTGGTGGACCAGGTTCCATGCAACCTTTTCTGGTGAATCCATTATTTAGAACACATAGTGTTGGTGTATTTGGCCCATGGTGCATCAAGGGATGCCACAGATGTACCCTGTGATCTCTTTAGTTGTGTTCGCTTTCGGCTGAATTTAACCGAATTTTGAAAAGGTTTTAGGCCAAACAGAGGTTGGAAATGGATTCAGCACGGGAAAAACGCTCGAAACCGGCTATTTGCTTGTTTGATTCATGAATCCGGATGCCCAAAAACGGATCCCGGAAGTTTTATTGGATTTCGGTGCATGGGAGGGGCCGTGGGACGCCGACATGCCACGTGGCGGAATATCATTGGCCGGTTCACGACACTCGGTCCACACAGGGAGCCACGGCGGGGTGCACGGAACCCGGCGCTGGGACACGTGGCGCCGCCTGCTGGCGGGCTTCAAGGCTCGCGGTCTACAGGGCGGGCGCGCGGTGCATGGACCAAGGCGGGTGGACACGTGGCAGCCCCAGTTGGTCGGTGCACGCGGCGCAGTCCTCGGAACCCGCAGTAGGGTGTGTGGACCCGGGTGCAGGGTAAACGTGTCGGCACGTGATTGGTTGCTCATCGGACGCGGCGCACTGAGGCGTGGGACCCGCCTCGGGGCGCGTGCGCGTCAGGCGCCAGGCGGCGCAACAGTGCCGCACGTGGGCACTGTCGCAGGGACACGTGACGCCCGCTCATTGGCGGGCACCAACCACCCCTTTGACCGGGTGGGGGCCACGTGGCCGCAGCGGAGCGGCCCATGCGGCTGTTGCCTGTTTGCTGGGCTACGTGGTAGCACGGGAAGGTTTCGGGCGCGCACAGTGTTGGGCCAGGCCCAACACTGTAGCCGCCCGAAAAATCCGCTGCGCCCGAAAGTTGGGACCCATCCGAAATTTTCTGAATTGTTTTCTGGGGCTTATAAATAGCCCGAGCTCTCTTCAACTTGGGTTTTTGGCATTTCCGAGCCATTTTTCACTGCGATTCCTTCAGAGAAGTTCATCCCGTGTTGTGCTGCACTCATCTACGGAGTTTGGAGATTTTACGTGGCACGGTTTTCAAGATTCCTATTTCTTGGCGCGTCGCGACGTTCTTTCGCCGGTGTTTCTTCCGTCACATTTCGGTGCACGAGCTCCCCCGGCCCACTCCAACCATCTTTTCGAGCTATTTCTTCGCCTTTGGATCCGCGACAGGTAAGGCTACCATTTTCATTTCTTCCGCTTTTCCACGTTTCGCACTTTTCGAGGAGTATTTCCTTGCCACTGGGACACTGGTTTGCTGTGAGGTTTTGTGATGACAGCAGGTTCATTCGAGGAGACCTCCACGCACGAGCATCGGATCAAGGCGAGCCTATACACTTTTTTCATCTACTCGACGCGAGGATCATCACTGTATTTTCTTGGATTTTTCTGAGACCTTCCCGGAGGTATACATTTTCCTTTTTATCTGTGCGAGAGTTTACAGTTGTATGGTTGTGTGATTTTGCGCACCGGTACTGTGGAATTTGTAACTTGGCCTACAGTGCTCGGAATTGACGTGCAGATACCGTTTCGAAAGTATCGACGCGTGGATCGCTGTGGTATTTTTATCGAATTTTTGGAGCTGTGTCTGCAGGTGAAAAATTGACATCTTTGGCGGCTGAAATTTTAGATTGTAATACTTGGTTAAATTTGGGATTAAAGTGTAATTTTAGCCTTGTGTTGCACCCATGAGGGATTGCAGATCGTGCTGGACCCTTTGGACTTTGAGTTGTTGTTTTCCTAGTATTTTCAGCTGTAGGACTTGGACTGTCAGCTCTTCAGGTGGGTGGCCATATCTTCAAGATCTACGGATTGCTTGTTAATTCTATATGTGTAGGAACTTGCATGATTAGAATAGTATGTGATAGTGTGTCAGTCGGTGAAAAATTGATGTTCCTGTTGTATTCAGATGATCATGTGATATTTATCTTTCCTACATCCGGTTAATTATTGTTATCTTGGAACTTGACCTAGCACCCCCGCCATATGCAGTATGTTCAGCCAGACTGTAGAAAACTTCAACTTGGGCTAGGTTTTTATTGCTCTAGACATTCCCACACCACTATTCTATATTTTCACTCTGGACTTAGAGTCTTTCTCGCCCGAGTAGTGGGCAGAGAGGTCGGGTTGTTGTGGGATGCTTTTACACTCGTGTCTGGGGACCGAGTGGAGTCTGATAGCAGTCTGTAGATCAGGGTTCTTTGGGAGCCGTCTGAGTGACAGTGGGTCTCGGCTGTGCAGTTTTCCAGCCTGTTTGTGAGACAGTTTTCTGTTGGTTACAGCCGATCTTGTTGATCGAGGATTTGGATTATAGCCTGCATTAGCCACATTTGAGCTCGACAGAGATGCGCGGATACTTTACTCGTTGGGGTCGCGCCCCTCGAGTGCCACTCCGGAGTTGGGCTTGTTACTACTTGCTATCGCGACTTGTCGACGCTGTCCCTCTGGCTGGGCCAGGTTTGGCAGTCACGGACGCCCTACGTAAGTTCGGTCCTCCGGGATGTAACGGCAGTAGGTAGGCGCAGGTTGACTGGACCCGAGGAGGCAGTCAGTTTAGATTGGGTGATTTGAGTTGAGAGCTAGTTGTAGCATCATGTCCTTTCTGTTCCACTCCTTGAGCATCTAGATAGAGGCATAGTAGCTGTAGATTTTACTTTTCCAGCTTTTCCTTACAGCACTGCATATGTTACTTTATGCCTCTAGTAGACTTAGTGGGCAGACCGTCGGGCTTGTTGGCGGCACCCACTGAGAACTACTGTGGGATGTAGTTCTCACACCCGTCGTGGTGTCTTTTCCCCAGGGACTTCTACTCCTGTTCCTGCTGCACCTGTTGCTGATCCGGCTGATCGAGGTAAGGGAGTCGCGAGATAGATCCCTACCAGTTATCGTCCTGAGAGTAGATGTACCCCCTTACATTTTGAGAGTTCATATTGAGTGATCATGTAGTGAGGATTGAGTTGTACTCTTACCAGTTTTTGAGAGATATATGTATTTTGGTGAGGACTTGGGTTGTATATTTCTAGAGTTGTATTTATTTTATTCTGCATTTACCTTTCAGCTCTGATATCTGTATAGTAGATGATTCTTTTGCAGGTTAGACGCTACGTCTATACGGGGCTTCTCGTATGGGCGGCGGATCTGTTGGCGAGCCCGGGTCGCAGTTTCGACCCGGGGCGTGACAGATTAGAGTGGTATCAGAGCCTAGGATGTAGGTCATTGAGGACTTAGAAACCCTAGGCTTGTGGTTGGACCCAAGGATGACTTACGTGAGAGCCGTAACCTTTTAGCGAGAGTCTTGATTGGGTTCCCAACTCTCCCAGTGGATGGGATGAGTGATCGACATGTCTTCCTTCAGTGGCAATTATGTTGGCTGCTGACAACATAATACTATGGGAAGGGGGACATGCCTTTTTTGACTTTTGCTAGATTGGGTCGAGTTTTGTTTGGGTTCTGACTGTTCTTCTTTTTCTCCTCAGGTAAGTGATGCCTCCGCGACGCACGATGTCGACGCGTTCGCAGCCTTCTTCCTCTGAGCCCGAGCAGGAGGATTCTGGGCAGGGACAGCAGAGAGAGGTTCTAGAGCTCCATGCCCAGATGGCACAGTTGTCTGAGGCGGTTTCGGCGTCAGGAGGAGACATCTCGCGTCAGGAGGAGACATCTCAGCGCCAGGAGGAGGCTTCTCGGCGCCAGGAGGAGGCCATGGGTCGGATGATGCTTCTGTTAGAGAAGAGGGCGCAGCCAGTGGTAGCACCCCCTGAGAGTTCGCCTGTGCCTTCTTCGCCAGCTGTGGCGCCCCCTGTGGTTCCGTCAGCACTGGCAGTTCCTGTCGAGCCGGTTTCTAGCAGACCACTGCGTGGGTCGACGGGACCTTTGACTTCAGCTCAGCAGCGTGCGGTGTGGATCTGTTGATGAGGTTCCGCCAGTTCGATCCACCCCGTTTTTCTGGTATGAGTGCTGAGCCGTGGGAGGCCGAGTCTTGGATCACGGCAATGGAGCGTCATTTTGAGAGTATGTTCATTGAGGATCGATTTCGGGTCCTCTTGGCTACACACTTCTTGGAGAGCAACGCCGAGGCTTGGTGGCGGCGTGTGCGACCTGCGGGTCCGCCTGGGACGCAGCTTCTCCCTTGGGTGGAGTTCCGCAGTCTTCCTCTAGGGGCCTTCTTTCCTGAGAGTGTTCGTCAAGACTGGAGGAGCAGCTGAGGAATCTCCGCCAGGGAGATAGGCCCGTGCATGTGTACATAGCTGACTTCAATCAGCTGTTGGCATGTATGCCTAACGTGGCCAGGGATGAGGCTCACCAGATTTACATGTTTGAGCGAGGATTGCGCCGGGACATTTATCAGCTTGTTCGCTCCCGCAGATTGCAGACTTTGGAGGCCTCGATGGAGCAGGCATTATATGTTGAGTGTGGAGAGGCAGTGATGGCAGAGGTGACTCCAGCCCCCGTAGTTGTTACGACTTTTTGTGTTGGCATATTTCGTGAGTTGAGTCGGAGTCTTGAAGTGATCAAATTGTCAATCAGCAATTGAAAACTCAGAGAAGATTCAACACGATCTCAAGTTGACACTCAGTGTTTTGAGTCTTGAAGATTGAAGTTGAAAAATTGTGGATCATATACATCAATCTCAAGGAAAATGGATTCGGATTGATCAGGTGCGTTTAACTAAATAATTTTGGTGATCCGAATACATTTGTGTAGTTTAGAAACACTTGGATAAGTTTTCATTGCTTAAAAATCAAAAACTAGACAAATTGGATGTTCAGAGTCCGGATCAGAATTCCAGTCCTGAACCAGTCCGGATCAGAATTCCAGTCCGAACCCCGAACTGTTTTTTCAAGAAAATTGCTGAAAAAAAGACGACAGTCCTGAACCAGTCCGGATCAGAATTCCAGTCCGGACTGAAATCCACGGTCTGGACCCCGAACCTTGTTTTTTCAGGAATTGCTGAAAAAAGACGACAGTCCTGAACCAGTCCGGACCGTCGTGCGGGAAAAATTCTGTTAAGCCAGTTTTTGATTCTTATCTCTTTCCAAAGGTTTCTAAACTATAAATAGACACTTAGGGTTTCTCAAGAACTACCGATTAATTTATAAAACACTTGAGAGCAACCCTAGAGGCTAGGTTTTTATCGTTCTTCTTTATAGCCTCTTTTAGGTCAATTCGACGGTTCTTTCAAGAACATATCTTTTGTCGAATTGATCTAATCTTTGCTTAGAGATTCCATCTATGGTTCTTCAATGATAATCTAAGCAAAGGATCACCATCGAAGCCTATTTTCTAAATCGGCTGTTTGCGTCGTGGATTCGACGTGGCATCGTGGATTCGGTGTGTTGAAGGCGTTTCGTGGATTCGAAACGTGTGCTCGTGGATTCGAGTGGCGTTCGTGGATTCGAACGTGTGCAGTGGACGTGCAATCGGTGGAGCGCAAGGTCCGAAGAAGTTGAAGGAGGGGTTGAGTCCGTGGAGTCGGTAATCACCTTGTTATTCTTCTTTTCTTAGTGGATTGTTATTGCGTGTTGGTCCCGTGGTTTTTCTCCTGGATTGGAGTTTCCACGTATATCTCGGTGTGCTATTTTTATTTTCCGCATTGGTTTTTATTTTGCACTGAGATTGGTTTTATAAGTATTACACCTATTCACCCCCCCTCTAGTTGTTTGATAGTACCTATTTAGATCTGTGTGGATCCTTAATATATAAAAACCAACAATTGGTATCAGAGCGGGTTTTAGGTTTATCTATCATGTCGGGTGAAAGTGGTAATATTTATAGACCTCCTCTTTTTGATGGGACTAATTATGCTTATTGGAAAGTGCGGATGAGAGCTTTTCTCATCGCAATTGATGAGCGGGTATGGCAATCCGTGGAATACGGTTGGGTGCATCCTGTTGAGGAAGTAGGAAATTCTACTACCCCAAAACCTCGCTCTAGATGGTCCAAAGAGGAATTCGAAAGATCTTCTTACAATGGGAAAGGTATGAACGCTTTATTTAATTCTCTTTCCTCGACTGAGTTCACACGAATTTCCGCGTGTGAAACCGCAAAGGAAATTTGGGATATTCTCAAAATTACACATGAGGGTACTAATCTAGTAAAAATTCAAAAGCTCCAGATGCTTACAAGTCAATTTGACTCTATTCATATGGGAGAGCATGAATTGTTTACAGATTATTACACTAGACTTCAAGATGTAATCAATACTTGTGCTAATTTAGGAGAAAAGATCCCGGAGTCGAGAATTGTAAGAAAGATACTTCGGACTCTTCCGGAACGGTTTAGGGCAAAGGTTACCGCCATTGAAACCGTTAGTCATCCGGATGAGATGAGTGTAGAGGAATTAGTAGGTGCTTTGCAAACTTATGAAATGACTTTTCCTACTAATCAAGTTTCTTCCAAGTCTTCTTCTAAGCTTACAGGTATTGCATTCAAATCAACAAAGGAAGAAGATAGCGAATCAAGTTCCGACGATGAAATCTCTTTTGCCGATTTTGAAGAACAATTGGCGCGGATCGTAAAGAAATTTCGTCGGAAGTTTTGGAAGAATCGAACCGATGGATCTTCATCCACGAAACCATCTAAAGGATCATCGGGTTCTAAATCCTCTAACCTCAAAAGCTTTGCAAAACCTTCTAAGGAAAAAGATGAATTCGAAGGGGAAATCCAATGTTATAGATGCAAAGGCTACGGCCATATTTCAACGGATTGTCCTTCTCCGAAATCATATAAAAAGAAGGCTTTGCAAGCGAAAACTTGGGACGATTCTACTTCTAATGAATCGACCTCAAGTAAAGAGGAAAATGTCGTTGCCTTACATGCTTCTCAAATTCCCTCTTCTAATGTTTGCTTATCATCTTTAATCACTGACTCTATTCCTTTGATTTTGCATGAAACATCAACATCCGGCGGAGAGTCATCAAGTGAGGGGAGTCGGACGAAGAAGAACTCGTTGAAGCATATCAACAACTTCTTTACGGAATCAAAAAAGTGACCAAGCTATTAAGAAGTTGAGGAAGCAATGACTTGAGATTCAAGACGAGAATCATACTTAAAGATAAAACTTCATGATCTCGAGGAGGAACGAGAACGTTTATTGGATAACAATAAAATCCTCCAAGGAAAAGATAAATCAATCGGAAACGATCGTTAATTCCCATATTAACAAGATTGATTTTCTAGAAAACAGTTTGAGGAAATTCATGTCACCAACCAAGCTTTGACCAAGCAAGTTCATCAGCTTAAATCCGACATACAAAAGCTTCCAACCGGTTCGAAGAAACTTGATTGTATGTCTGGATTAGGTCAAACAAGCAAGGTTGGTTTGGGATTTAAAAGGAACCAAACTGTGAAGGCTTCAAGTTCCACAACTAAATTGAAAGGAAGAACTTGTCACAATGTGGACTTGAAGGACACTTGATGAAGATGTGCCCGAAAAAGAGAAAGAAGAATTCTTCGGCAACTTCATCTACCGAGCGAACTCAACGGAATCAAAAGACACATCAAATCAATGGAGTTCACTCAATCCACCAAAGGTCCGAGCCACAACATCAATCATTCAAGTGGATCATTGCGAGGCAAAGACCTAAGGTGGACCAACAGTCAAAGCTGTCAACTCCCGGCCTCAATGAATCAAGACAACCCAAATTCGACGATTTTGGATTCGGAAAGGTGATATCTTTCCTTGTCTTAAGTTCTAAATAGCTTATGACTGTATGTAATGCTTTGATTGGTTTTCCTTTCATATTTTTCTGAATCTCTGCATTACATGTTTTCAATGCTCTTCGTTTTTATGTTTTGTTTTTGAACAAAAGGGTTTTAACGAACAAGTGCATTGAATAAAAAGGGTTTCACTTTTAATCACTCCAATTTAATTTTATATGACTTATCAACTTTACTTCATAATCATAATTCTTGAAGATATTTCATTATAGGAGTTTTTTGATAATTATATTCATCAAATTTTAGTAATCATGTGTGATTTTTAGATGCTTAATCTATCTCGGTTGTGTGAGTTCTTTGTGATAAACATGAGACAACCGATATACTAAAATTTGGGATTTAATTCTTTCACATAAGATATTGTATTTTCTTACAAGGGTAATGAAATGATTTGCAAAAGATGAGGAAAGAGTTACATCCAAAAGGAGTGTGAAAACTATCACCACATGTTGGAAAGAGCTGCCACCCCGGTTGTCCGGTTAGTGTGTGAAGCTACCACATGTTATGGATGCTTGAAAAATATTTATGAAATTTTGTTTAGTTGAAGCATTCGGAGATTTAAATTCAAATTTCTTATTTTGAACAATCTCCTGGTTGGTATAAGGTGGGATAGTTGAAAGATGCTCAAAGAGCCACCCTTAGGTATTTTAGTGCTTATCTCAAATTTGAAAGGGTAAAATTCAAAATTGATGTCATTTGGAAATCTCTGTAAGTCATCTTTGTAAATCCGCTACATCTTGATAGACTTTGGATCTCAAGATTATTTTTGATGACTTGTGTTTGACGTATATAATATGAAAAACGGTTTATAATGTCTTATCTTTGTTTTCATGATTTCGGAGTAAATCTTTTTAATTTTTGTAAAATTAATTGGATGAATGACATCTATGTGATCTCATATTATTTTCAAGCACTTAAATTGTTTTCTTGATGGAATACAAATCGGTAATTTGAAAGATTCAAAATTTGGATTTGTTTCAAGAATTTTTGTGATTTTTGCCTTCGAGGACCGGTACGAAATCTGCGTTTTTGTTATATACCGGAACTGAGCTTTTATCTCTCTTTCTCTATGAACTAATGTTGTTAGCTACCGTTTGGTTCGGGGATAAGAAAAATTTTGTTATACCGGTGATAGGTATAGATTATGGTATTAGCAGGAATTAGTGTAAATTTGCGTTTGGTTGGTTTTATGAGTTATACCGGGTTAAAGGAAATTGTGTTTGGTAAATTATATAGGAATAAGGAGAATAAGATGAATAGGAAAAAATTGTGTTTGGTTGAGTATAGAGGAATAAGAAGAATTGAGAAGTGATAAATTTGTGTATTGACTATTTTGCCCTTTATGATATAATTTATAAATAAAATAATTTATGATATTAATCAACCTAATAATAAATTTAAAATATTATTTAAAATAGTAAAAAATATTTAAAATTAAATAATAAATAATTAAAAGTACTTAAAAATGATAGAAAATTATATATTAAAATGTTTAAAATTTTTGATTGTTTATCATTTTAAAAACATTAATCAATAGATAAGCAAATTTTAATTTTTTCCTTTTAAAATTTTCTATCATTCTTAAATACTTTTTAATATTTTTATACTTTTTTAATAATAATCTAAATTCATTCTTAAATTTGTATACACTTTTAATAATAATCTGTGCGAAGTGGGTTGCCGCAGAGGGGCCGCAGAGGGACCGCGGCGCGGTGAGGTGGCCGCAGGGGGGCCGCAGAGGGGCACGGCGCGGAGACGGGCCGCAGAGGGGCACGGCGCGGAGACGGGCCGTAGGGGGAGAAGGTAGATCAGAGAAGACGAAGAAGGGGGGAAGGTAGATCGGAGAAGACGAAGAAGGGGAGATGGTTGCCGCGGCGCGACCTCGGTTGCCGCAGAGGGGCCGCGACGGAGATGGTAGCTCGGGCGCAGGGGGAACGCGACGGAGAAGGTAGATCGGGCGTAGGGGTACCGTGAGGGAGAAAGTAGATCGGAGAAGAAGAAGCAAGGATGGAGAAGGTAGATCGGAGAAGAAGAAGCAAGGATGGAGATAATGGAGAAGAGGAGACAGTGGAGCAGAGTGCCTCGATCACCGTGCAAGAATTGGATTCTTGCCAATTCTGCCGAGTTCCATGTGGGGGTGGGAATTCGGATTCCGCCGAGTTCCATAGAGTTTGTTCTAAGACTGGTTCAAATGTAATTTTTGTTTATTGGATCTTTCACGCAAAGAAAGTCAATGTTTTGGTGATGACATTGAGTTTCGATTTTTTGGTTTAAGATGAGTGTCTTGAGCGTTTTATGTATTTTTGGGTTTTGTCACGAAATTGCCAAAGGGGGAGATTGTTACGGCTTTTTGTGTTGGCATATTTCGTGAGTTGAGCCGGAGTCTTGAAGTGATCAAATTGTCAATCAGCAATTGAAGACTCAGAGAAGATTCAACAAGATCTCAAGTTGACACTCAGTGTTTTGAGTCTTGAAGATTGAAGTTGAAGAATTGTGGATCATATACATCAATCTCAAGGAAAATGGATTCGGATTGATCAGGTGCGTTTAACTAAATAATTTTGGTGATCCGAATACATTTGTGTAGTTTAGAAACACTTGGATAAGTTTTCATTGCTTAAAAATCAAAAACTGGACAAATTGGATGTTCAGAGTCCGGATCAGAATTCCAGTCCTGAACCAGTCCGGATCAGAATTCCAGTCCGGACCCCGAACTGTTTTTTCAAGAAAATTGCTGAAAAAAAGACGACAGTCCTGAACCAGTCTGGATCAGAATTCCAGTCCGGACTGAAATCCACGGTCCGGACCCCGAACCTTGTTTTTTTCAGGAATTGCTGAAAAAAGACGACAGTCCTGAACCAGTCCGGACCGTCGTGAGGAAAAAATTTTGTTAAGTCAGTTTTTGATTCTTATCTCTTTCCAAAGGTTTCTAAACTATAAATAGACACTTAAGGTTTCTCAAGAACTACCGATTAATTTATAAAACACTTGAGAGCAACCCTAGAGGCTAGGTTTTTGTCGTTCTTCTTTATAGCCTCTTTTAGGTCAATTCGATGGTTCTTTCAAGAACATATCTTTTGTCGAATTGATCTAATCTTTGCTTAGAGATTCCATCCATGGTTCTTCAATGTTAATCTAAGCAAAGGATCACCATCGAAGCCTATTTTCTAAATCGGCTGTTTGCGTCGTGGATTCGACGTGGCATCGTGGATTCGGTGTGTTGAAGGCGTTTCGTGGATTCAAAACGTGTGCTCGTGGATTCGAGTGGCGTTCGTGGATTCGAACGTGTGCAGTGGACGTGCAATCAGTGGAGCGCAAGGTCCGAAAAAGTTGAAGGAGGGGTCGAGTCCGTGGAGTCGGTAATCACCTTGTTATTCTTCATTTTCTTAGTGGATTGTTATTGCGTGTTGGTCCCGTGGTTTTTCTCCTGGATTGGAGTTTCCACGTATATCTCGGTGTGCTATTTTTATTTTCCGCATTGGTTTTTATTTTGCACTGAGATTGGTTTTATAAGTATTACACCTATTCACCCCCCCTCTAGTTGTTTGATAGTACCTATTTAGATCCGTGTGGATCCTTAATATATAAAAACCAACAGTAGTGACTCCTGGGGCGAAGCGCCCGGCACCGATGGATGAGGGGCAGTCGAGTCGGCAGGGACCCTCGAGACCTCCACGATTCCATCCTCAGGTGTCACGCCCCGGGTGTAAACCAGAACCCGGGCCCGTCTACAGATCCGCCGTGCACACGGAATTTCCGCGTACACGAAGCGCTGGTAACCTGCTCAGATAGAAGAAATACAATAATAGAGCAATAAAAACAGAGCTGAACTGAAAATACTACATCTCAGACCGAACTGGAAGTAAAAATACAAAATGACTGTAAAAATAAGGTACAAGTCCCTCTCCCAGCTCACCACAAATATACAACCAGCTGGCTAAAGCCAGACCCCAAAATTAAAAGTACAACTGTCAGAGATAAGATACATAAAAGGTACAAGTCTAGCTAACTCACTGTCAGGCCCACTGTCTAGCTACTCAACCGTCCTCTCTCCTCGAGCTGCCGCTATACCTCCAGCAGCACCCGCAGAAGGCTCTGCAAAACAAAGGAGAAGAAAAAGAAAAAGAAGAATGGGGGGTGAGAACTACTAGTAAACCAGTAGCCTCCACCTAGTGGGTAAAGCCTCAAACTCTGACGTACCCACTAGGTCTACCAGAGGCAAAAAGGGAAGGAAGAGTGGTAAGTAATGAAACTGCTAAGAATGAAGACAACCACTACTATGCCTCTAAATGTAATGTCCAAGGGTATGACTGTGTGTATGCATCAGAAATAGTATCTGTCTAAATAAACCCAATCTAGCCATCAGTAAAAACTGGTACCGCCTACTGCCGCTCTCATCATCGGGCAAGTATAGCCGCGCCGATGTGATAGCAAAACTGTCCATAACTGTCTGACCCCAGCCTCTAGAGGGGAACTCGAGGGGAGCGACCCACACGAGTAAAGCACCATCGGGCAATAACCGCGCCGGTAAGTTAAGAATCAAAAGTAGGACTGAATCACGACTATGCTAAAGTGGAACAAATCCCTCCACTAATAGAAACCCCGATCCCCCAATCTGATGCAAAGATAAACATCCGGTCGACCGTCCAATGTCCGCGGTCGCCGCAATACCCCATAAGTCCAAATCTGATAAAATAACCAATATCTGGTCAACCGCCTAATCTCCGCGGTTACCACAATGCCCCATAATCCACCATCTGGTAAATAATCAATATCCGGTCAACCGCCTACTGTCCGCGGTTGCCGCAATCCCCCCACCAATCCATAATCGAGTCTAACCCGTCCCAGACTCAATGGCCTCAACTACAATATCCCGAACCCCTGCTCGAACCCGAGCAACAAGACTCAAAAGTCTAAAAGAGAAGGAGAAAGGAAACAATCATGGTTTCTCCTAAGTCAAATCCCAATATGATAGTGTAGCACTAAATAGTGGCCTATCTAGATGTTCATACAAGCATGCAAATGTCCTCAGACAAGATGAAAGAAAGTGAATCAAACAACAGTTCCACATGTGTATCGATTAATCAATCCGCATAGATATAACCATCATGCTAAAAACATCAGCTAACTACACATGTATATAATCCCTGATCCGTCATAAATCACCAAAGTGGTACCCGCACATAGATATGTCATCATATCCCAATAATTAATCCGTTTAACCCACTTTCATAAAATCTATGTGCTAACATGGCATGTTAATTATCACTCTTAAAATATCCCCAACATGCTAAGTCTACAATATTAGTCACAATGATAGGCTCACGTTTATCTCATTTAATCCTGCATGGTAAACAACCAATATGTCCAATAAAGGGCTTCTCTAATAAACTTAGTGAGCAAGTCAAAAGTAGAGGTATGCAACAACCACCCACCTCGAAAAGCATGCACCACAAACCAAGAAAATACCCGCTGTCCTCTAAGCACACCGTCAGCTGAAACAGTATCCTACAACATCACATAAGTGTACACGGTGTAAAAACTACAAGTCTCAAAACAGATTTTGCTGTTTTTATAATCAGCACGCAAAACGAGGAATTTCACCTCTGTCCCGAGCTCCAAAAATCCCAGAAAAATCACGGTTGCGTTCCTCGCAAAAATTAGCCGAAAATCGACTCTTGAATCGCCTCGATCTGATATTCCTACGCCGAGAAACAATTCGTCGAAGTTGCCGCTGTCCAAACATCCAAATAGCAAAAGAGGGGTCAAAACACCTCGGGAATCGTGCCAAGGAATCGGAATCCAGAGAAACCATCAACACGGAAAACGAAGCCCTACCTCTCAGGAACACACCAGTGAAGAAATCGTCAAAAAAGGACTCCTGTACTGCGCAAGGGACTCCTCGGACTGAAATGCGACGATAACAGCCAAGATTGGGGAAAAAACGAGGCACACTGTAAAATCCGGATCGCCGCTGTCGAACTTCCAGAAAATCTGGGAACGTACCACGAGGTAGAAAAATTAGTGAGGAACAACTTCTCTTCAATGGCCTCTCTCAGGTTCTCTCTCTATCTCTTGGGAAAAACAGAAGAAGAGGGGAGGGGAGGGCCTATTTATAGGCCCACAAAACAATTGGGAAAATTCCCTTTAAGTCCCCAGTTTCGGGCTGCTACAGTGCGGCCCGGCCCATTTCGGGCGTGAACAGTGCGGCCCGGCCCGGAATTTTCCGGGCGCGCACAGTGCGGCCCGGCCCAGCCCAGCCCGCACACGGGATCCTGCCCTGTCCAACCGGTCGTCCGACCCAGCCCAGGGCCCGCCACGTGTCCGCCAAACAGGCGGCAGCCGTGCGGCCCAACGGGGAAGCGCCACGTGTCCCCCGTGATTGGCGGCGCGGTGGGCGCGCCCGCCAATGGCGCGGCGACACGTGGCCCGCGCCCGACACGGCTGTCGGCGACCACCGCCGCCCACGCGCGCCCACGTGCGTACGGCCGCAGACCCGCGGCTCAGCGTGCACCGCGTGCACGAAGACCATCCAATCCCAGGCCGCCACGTGGCCACCCTGGTCCATGCACCGGCCGCACCACTCCGTGAACCGCGTCCACTGAACCGACCCAACCTCGCGATGCCACGTGTCCCGCCTCCGGCGCACACCGGCCCGTGGACCGCGCACCTGCCCGCGCACCCGCGCGCCTGCCCGCGCGCTGCCCGCGCCCGCGCGCTGCCCGCGGCCGCTCCGCCGCCTGCCCGAGCCCATCCGCCGCGCTCCGCCGCTGCCCGCCGCCGCCGCCGCTCGCCGCCGGCGGCCGGAATCACTGTTCCGGCATGAACAGTAACCGGTTGCGCAAAATGTCGAGTAGGTAGTCCATTTTAACCGTTTTCGCGCGCTGAATCCGAATTTGATGTCCGATTTGCCAAATTCCGCCTCTAAAATTTGCCGAATGCACCCGGAAAAACGTTCTTTTGTCCAAACTTCGCGCTGAGCCCAATTTTAATATCCATTTCGTGCGAGACCACTTCTAAAGATCCGACGGAGTCCACCGATCACCCACGTGATCTATTTAAGCCCGAAGTTCAACACTTATGTCCAATTTGTGCACACACACCTCCAACACACAAAACAGGCTCCCAGAAGCCACCAATAACTCCACCACAGCTCTGCAGAAATCCAGGTCATCACATCCTCCCCCACAAAAAGAAAGTTTCGTCCTCGAAACTAAAGTCGTTCCTCAATACAGAATCTCAACCAAATAGAGGGGATAAATATCCAATCATCCACCACTCAAGCTCCCAAGGCTGACAAATACCTTCTCCCGAGACGCGATGCAATCCTCGGGTCTCTAACTAGAACAAAATAAAGACGAGCACTCTAGGAAACCGCACCACCACCACAAGAGTACAGCGGGCTAATTGCTAGAGCTACCAAGTAGTCTGTACCGGCAAAACATCCGCTCCACCTAGGCCCCCGGTAATCTAACCACCAAGTCCAAAGGCATAAAAGTTCAGTCCGAGTATCACCGCGCTCCCGGGGTATTTCACAACCACGCTAGCCAAAAAGGCTGCGCACCCACGGCGGAACACTCGTCCCGCACGCGAAGTCGAAACAAAAGAGGCAAAGATAGCCCCCAAGTAACCACGGCACACCATCTACACCTGGCCTAACCCCTCCCCAGGAGGACCGTCCTCGCGGCACAATCAACCGCCGCGAAAAGAAGAAAACCGAGCCGGCCAAACCGTCCTAAGTACTAAAACCAAGTCCAATAACTTGGTTAAGACCATCAGGTCTACTGGTACTATCGAGGACTCAACTGCACCGGGCAGGACCAACAACACAACCCCACGTGTCAAAGAGCGAGAATATGAACCTCCCGAAAACTAGGTAACCGTCCTACCCCCTAACCCATGCAAGGAAGTGAATACACCCCTAACAAATGACTAGGATGCTCAAGTGCAATACAATGCAAAACCTAATGCCGGTCAATAAATAAAATAATACCTGTTACCACAAGGTCGGCTGCTGTAAAATCCTTCACCTGAGCAGCGTAAACCCGACCGCTCTGAGCCGGCGGCCGATGATCCGCAGGGTAAAAAGAAGGTGATCCGCTCGCTGGAGCATAAGACCGCTGAGCTGACAGCTGCTGTTGAGGCGGAAAAGGAGCCGATGCTGATGAGGGTGCCGCTGAAGTCGAAAGGGGGCACGAAGCTCGAATGTGACCCGACTGTCCACATTTATAACAACGACCCCACCTCTGATCGCAGGTGTGCGACAAGTGAGATCCTCCACAGAATATACATCTGTCTCTGTCGCGAAGCCGTGGCTATCCTGCCGACTGCTGGATCTGTATCTGCTGCTGCGATCCCTGCTGCTGCCGCGATGGCCTCGGGGATCCACTAGGCTCTCGCTGCTCCGCACGCCCACGGCTAGATAAATGAGGCTGCGGCGGTCTCCACGAACTAGTCTGTCCCTCATCCTCGGGTACTGGTCGTTTCCTCACGAAACTCTGTGCGACCATCCCGCCTCGCCTTGCCACCACCGTGCCGCCTCTCTCCACCCATTGGGCATGCTCGACGGCCTCCTCAAGGGTCTGGCGTCGCTGTGCATGCACTAGGGTATAAATCTCACTGCGGAGGCCTGCCTCGAATAACTCAACCTGATGTGGGCCATCACGGGCGACCAAAGGAACGCAGTTAAGCAACTGCATGAACTCCTCGTGGTTAGCCTGAACCAGCCGATCACCCTGCTGGAGGTTCTTCAAATCATCCTCCAGTTTCCTCTTCACGCTGGTCGAAAAGTAGGTATCTGATACCATCCGCCGAAACTCGGACCAGGGTAACTGTCGAGAAATCTGAAACTCCCGTGGCTCCACCCGTTGCCACCAAAGATTTGCATCTCCCTCAAGGCAATGTACCGCCATATGAACTCTGTACCTCGGGTCGACGAAGAAATCCCTGAAAATCTTCTCCATCGCTGATAACCACGTCCCAACCTCCCACGGCTGCATGTCCCGTCCCGAGAACCTAGGCGGTCCGCGCTGACAAAACTTGACAAGTTTGTCGGCGATATCCTGCTCCTCAGCCGGGGTCAAAGGCTGGGCCACTCCCCGAGCCCCGCTACTCGATGATGGCGCCGTCGTCACAAGTGGTACCACTGGTGGTGCCGGGGTCTCCAAAACTGTCGGTGGCGGCGCCTCTCTCTGCGCCAGTAGCTGCTCAATCCGCTGCTCCTGCCGGCGGTTGTTCTCAGCCAATTGGGCCACCAAGGCCCTCAACTCATCAATCTCTGAAGGTCCAGCCTGCCCTGGCTCAACAGGAGGTGTAGGGGCACTCCGGGTAGGAATCCGACGTCGGGGAGGCATCTGTTACCACAAGAAACCACAAGTCAGCCACACAACCACACACGACCCAATCTAGCGAAAGTCAAGGACATCCCCCTATTTCTGTAACTTTATGTTGTTTGCAGCCAACATAACTGTCCCACAGAAATAGGATATGTCGATCCCTCTTCACTCACTGGAAGAGTCAAATAACTCAATCACCGACTTTCGCAAAATGTCGCGTCTCTCACGCCCTATCATCCTAGGGTTCGCCAAAAGCCTAGGGTTTCCTAAGTCCCAACTGACCTATCCCTAAGCTCTGATACCACCTAATCTGTCACGCCCCAGGTGTAAACCAGAACCCGGGCCCGTCTACAGATCCGCCATGCACACGGAATTTCCGCGTACACGAAGCGCTGGTAACCTGCTCAGATAGAAGAAATACAATAATAGAGCAATAAAAACAGAGCTGAACTGAAAATACTACATCTCAGACCGAACTGGAAGTAAAAATACAAAATGACTGTAAAAATAAGGTACAAGTCCCTCTCCCAGCTCAACACAAATATACAACCAGCTGGCTAAAGCCAGACCCCAAAAGTAAAAGTACAACTGTCAGAGATAAGATACATAAAAGGTACAAGTCTAGCTAACTCACTGTCAGGCCCACTGTCTAGCTACTCAACCGTCCTCTCTCCTCGAGCTGCCGCTATACGTCCAGCAGCACCCGCAGAAGGCTCTGCAAAACAAAGGAGAAGAAAAAGAAAAAGAAGAATGGGGGGTGAGAACTACTAGTAAACCAGTAGCCTCCCCCTAGTGGGTAAAGCCTCAAACTCTGACGTACCCACTAGGTCTACCAGAGGCAAAAAGGGAAGGAAGAGTGGTAAGTAATGAAACTGCTAAGAATGAAGACAACCACTACTATGCCTCTAAATGTAGTGTCAAAGGGTATGACTGTGTGTATGCATCAGAAATAGTATCTGTCTAAATAAACCCAATCTAGCCATCAGTAAAAACTGGTACCGCCTACTGCCGCTCTCATCATCGGGCAAGTATAGCCGCGCCGATGTGATAGCAAAACTGTCCATAACTGTCTGACCCCAGCCTCTAGAGGGGAACTCGAGGGGAGCGACCCACACGAGTAAAGCACCACCGGGCAATAACCGCGCCGGTAAGTTAAGAATCAAAAGTAGGACTGAATCACGACTATGCTAAAGTGGAACAAATCCCTCCACTAATAGAAACCCCGATCCCCCAATCTGATGCAAAGATAAACATCCGGTCGACCGTCCAATGTCCGCGGTCGCCGCAATACCCCATAAGTCCAAATCTGATAAAATAACCAATATCTGGTCAACCGCGTAATCTCCGTGGTTACCACAATGCCCCATAATCCACCATCTGGTAAATAATCAATATCCGGTCAACCGCCTACTGTCCGCGGTTGCCGCAATCCCCCCACCAATCCATAATCGAGTCTAACCCGTCCCAGACTCAATGGCCTCAACTACAATATCCCGAACCCCTGCTCGAACCCGAGCAACAAGACTCAAAAGTCTAAAAGAGAAGGAGAAAGGAAACAATCATGGTTTCTCCTAAGTCAAATCCCAATATGATAGTGTAGCAATAAATAGTGGCCTATCTAGATGTTCATACAAGCATGCAAATGTCCTCAGACAAGATGAAAGAAAGTGAATCAAATAACAGTTCCACATGTGTATCGAATAATCAATCCGCATAGATATAACCATCATGCTAAAAACATCAGCTAACTACACATGTATATAATCCCTGAGCCGTCATAAATCACCAAAGTGGTACCCGCACATAGATATGTCATCATATCCCAATAATTAATCCGTTTAACCCACTTTCATAAAATCTATGTGCTAACATGGCATGTTAATTATCACTCTTAAAATATCCCCAACATGCTAAGTCTACAATATTAGTTACAATGATAGGCTCACGTTTATCTCATTTAATCCTGCATGGTAAACAACCAATATGTCCAATAAAGGGCTTCTCTAATAAACTTAGTGAGCAAGTCAAAAGTAGAGGTATGCAACAACCACCCACCTCGAAAAGCGTGCACCACAAACCAAGAAAATACCCGCTGTCCTCTAAGCACACCGTCAGCTGAAACAGTATCCTACAACATCACATAAGTGTACACGGTGTAAAAACTACAAGTCTCAAAACAGATTTTGCTATTTTTATAATCAGCACGCAAAACGAGGAATTTCACCTCTGTCCCGAGCTACAAAAATCCCAGAAAAATCACAGTTGCGTTCCTCGCGAAAAGTAGCCCAAAATCGACTCTTGAATCGCCTCGATCTGATATTCCTATGCCGAGAAACAATTCGTCGAAGTTGCCGCTGTCCAAACATCCAAACAGCAAAAGAGGGGTCAAAACACCTTGCGAATCGTGCCAAGGAATCGGAATCCAGAGAAACCATCAACACGGAAAACGAAGCCCTACCTCTCAGGAACACACCGGTGAAGAAATCGTCGAAAAAGGATTCCTGTACTGCGCAGGGGACTCCTCGGACTGAAATGCAACGATAACGGCCAAGATTGGGGAAAAAACGAGGCACACTGTAAAATCCGGATCGCCGCTGTCGAACTTCCAGAAAATCTGGGAACACACCACGAGGTATAAAAATTAGTGAGGAACAACTTCTCTTCAATGGCCTCTCTGAGGTTCTCTCTCGATCTCTTGGGAAAAACTGAAGAAGAGGGGAGGGGAGGGCCTATTTATAGGCCCACAAAACAATTGGGAAAATTCCCTTTAAGTCCCCAGTTTCGGGCTGCTACAGTGCGGCCCGGCCCATTTCGGGCGTGAACAGTGCGGCCCGGCCCGGAATTTTCCGGGCGCGCACTGTGCGGCCCGGCCCAGCCCAGCCCGCACACGGGATCCCGCCCTGTCCAACCGTGTTGGGTTATATGTATATAGATCTAAATAGGGGAAGAAACACCTAGAGGGGGGTGAATAGGTGTAAATGTATAAACACTCAAAAATCGTTGCGATAAAAAACCCAATGCGGAAATAAAAATAACACGCAAGATTTTTACGTGGAAAACTCCATCACCGGAGTAAAAAACCACGGGACCGATAACACGGCGAAATCCACTAGAATTAAAACACGTACAAGGTGATTTACCGTACACACTTACGACTCAACCTTTTCCATATGCTCCTAGAGGATCTTCTCCGCTCGCTCCACGACGCTTCTCGAATCCACGATCTGCGCCCAACGCCGAATCCACGGCGTCCAACGTCGAATCCACGACGTCCGACCGAATCCACGGTCTTCACCCAGTAGCACCCTTCGAATCCACGAACGTGCCTCGCTCCGAATCCACGAGAGCGGTTGAACCTTGAATCCACAAGGACACGCGAATCCACGCGCCGATTTTGGGGTAAATCGTTGTTTTCGGGTGGTGATGATCCGCCGAATACTTAGATCAAAGATAGATCGGAAATACCATCTAAGTATTCATTAGTTTGATTCAACTCAAGATATGAGTATGAAAACCTAGAATCACACTAATCAATATAGATGAAGAAACATAGAGTATTATCTAATGATTTCCTTTCTTCTCTATATGTGGATCTTAGGCCGTATAAAATGATATATGAATATGACGGCTATTTTCCTTTTATCGGCCTCTTTTCTTCTTCGGCTTAACCCTAGAAAAAGAGTCATAGGGTCTATTTATAGGTTAGAAATATTTGGAAGGAGATAAGAATCAAAAACCAAACATTTCTGGAATTTTGACGGACGGCGATCCGGATCGGATTTGGGCGATCCGGATTGCAGTAGAAAGAAAGACGGTTTCCAGAAAAACAATCGTTCGGGATCCGGATCGGAATGCCTGATCCGGATCGTTCATACAATTCAGAAAACTCAACGTTCGGGATCCGGATCGTGAGATGCTGCGATCCGGATTGAAGTAATGTATGAAGCAACAACCTTCGGGATCCGGATCGCTGGCTCTGATCCGGATCCTGAACATGTCCGAACACCAGTTTTTGATTTTTATGCTATTAAAGATTCTTCCAGGTGTTTCTACACTACAAGAAGTATTCAGATCACCAATAATCTTTAGTTAAACATACCTGATCCTTTTGAATTCTTCTTTCTTGAGATTGAGTTAAATGATCCAACCTTCTTCACCTTCAATCTTCAAGACTTGAACCTTTCACGAAACTACGCCAACTCAAATTCCGTAACAATCTCCCCCTTTGGCGGTTTCGTGACAAAACACAGATCCACTAAAGAAAATTTAAAAAAATATTTTTGTTGCTATCACCATACAATAAAAATTTACAATGGAGATCCAAAAATTTAAAAACATGAGATAAACTCCTAAAACAGACTCTAGACTTAGACATCTGTACTCTCTGCACAAAGAAATCATTCTTGACAAAAAGAGATCGTTAGATACCTCAAGAATATTTAGCATTCAAAACCTAACAGAGATAGAGTTTTATGCTCACCATGACATTGAGTAATTCAGATATGTAATAAGATCACAATCAAACATTGACATATCTTCTAAGCAATAAAATTCCAAATGTCATAACTTTGCTTTGTTAGTAATCAAACAACTTGTTAGTAATAATACATGTCCAAATAGTTAGTCGAATAGTTAGTAGGAACATGCAACAAATCACAAGATAAAAACCAGAAGTTGTGATACTTACCCTTCACCAAAGTCAAAGTTGAAGTGATACTTACCTTGATGTTCACACATTCACATCATCATTGTTCAAGTTCTCTCTAAACTCTCTCCCCCTTTTTGTCACAAACAAAGCCAAAATTACAAAAATGGAGAGAATGGTTAACAATTCAAGTTTGAGAACTAAAAACTAAAACTAAAACTTAAAGACCTGCACAAAAGAAAGTAAAAATCAAGTTCCTGCACAAAAGAGGGATTAAACATATGCATAATAAACAGAAATTGGAAGGATATGGATTATTCAGATTCATCTGAACTGATACAGCCGAGAATTTGGAAGATTTTCTTTAATCGCTTGTTCATTGATGATTGATTCTTATTTACCTTCTTTGTTTCTTCCTTTACCTCAATTAGTTCATTTGATATACGTTCTTGCTCGTTGGAGAGCCTTTGCTGTTCTTTATAGATTGAGGTAACAGATGCATCATCATCAGAAGTTGATTGAGGTGCTTGTTGTGCTGGATGTGCTGGTTGGACTGGAGGAGTTGCTGCCGGTGCAGAGGTTGTCGCTTGTTGTTGTTGTGCTCGTTGCCGGTGAGGAGTTATTATGGGTTCATCTGGCTTCGTCGAGAGAGACTTTACAATTGTTGTTTCATTGATCATTCCTAGACTGTGCACATAGGAACTTGCATTTGTGTCAGCTTTAAATTTGCGAAGAATGCGCATGATGATCATTGGATAAGGTAGTCTCTCTGAAGGATGAGCATGCTCCACATATCGCGCCATCTTTGTCCAGATGACGTAATGAATGTTTAAGTTAGCTCCCATTGCTGCTGTGGGGTTTCCAAGTAGATAAAGGAATATCATTCTATCCCACCGAAGAACCTTTGTGTTCATGTTTGGAATGACATTATAACAAACAATTAAGTTTAAGAAGCGGTACTCTGGTCGTAGTTCTTTCGAGAAAACGGAGTTTCCTGTCGACCGAGTATCTGGAAGACAGATTCCATCAACTACCACTCTCCAGGAGTAGGTGTTGAAGACTTGATTCTTCAGGTAATGAGTGCCATCGGCTCGGGCGTCCATCCCTAATACCTCTCCAATCAGTTGGGGCGTCACTTTGATCTTAACATTCTTGACCAATGTTTGAAAGTCTCGGCGTCCGCTCTCCTGATCAACTAGATAGCAAGCATTCTGATAAAACATTCTCACTGAGTGAAGACAATACCCAGTGGTCTCCGGGAAGTTGCATATGGGAGCAAGACCTATCTGGTCAAACAAAGTCCCAAATGGCCGAGAACGCTCCTTTAAGGCTTTTACATCAACATGCCTTTCTCCAATGCATTCCCTGTTTTCAAATTCCTTTATTCTAGCCGAGCTGACAAAGTCTTGTGGAGGTGCTTGGCTATCAACTGGTTGCTCAATGGAGATTCCTCGAGCACTTCCTCTTTTGCGAGCAATACTTTTTCTTCTTGTCTTCCCAGAGGTTTCTTCCATTGGAGCTTTGCCTTTTTCAGCAGCAGTAGGCGGAGCCTTTTCCTTTGATGTCTCTGCACGGGCTTTCCCTTTCGAAGCAGTAGAAACAGTCGTTGCTTCAACTTGCAGTTCATCCCAATCAATTGATTCCGTTTCAGATTCTGTATCGGAATCATCTTTAGCTTTCTTAGCCTTCTTAGCCCTCTTGGGCTTGACAGTGTCCTTGACATGAACCATGGCAGCAAGTAGGAAAATAAACCAAGTGATCACCATTTTGATTGCTAGTGATGAATGTATCCTGTGAAGACCAACTCAAGAACACATGATAAATTGTCAATTTTCAAAAATTAGAAGAATTGTACCCAAACAATCATAATCATGTAGAGAGACTAGGAATCAAATTAGTTTTGCAAAAAGACTTTTAAAAATAGATCAATTGCATGATTTTCGAAAATCCTTATTATATGCCCTAAAACCGAAATTTTTAGAAATCGAAGCCTAAAAATCCGTTAATCAGGAGAATACCTAGCATATAATCAAAACTAATCTACCCAGAGTTCTTATTTCAAAAGAAATTTGACCAAAAACCATTCAAAAATGAAAAAGATAGGAAAATCTCATCACGTTTTGAAGAAAATAGAGAAAAACTGTGAAAAACGGGATTTTGATCAATAAAACTTACTTGTATTCGAAGAACTTGAGTTTGGAAAGCTCCAAGGTGCAATAGTTCTAGAGAGAGAGGCTCTAGAGACTTGAGAATAAAAGATTAAGGTAAAAGAAATTAAAACCCTCATGTTCTTAATAAAACCCTAGCCGTGATCCGGATCGGATCGAGATTTCGATCCGGATCGGCCAGCCGCAGGAAGAAGCCTGCGTTCGGGATCCGGATCAGCTTGCCCGATCCGGATCGGCTCCAACTTTTTCTTCAGAAAAATTTAGAAAAATTTCATAAGATCCAGAAAAAGTATGTAAGCACAATTGTGTATCAACTTTAAACAAAAATCATCGTTTCATACAACAAGAATTAGATTATGCCAAATCTATCAATAAAATCCAAAAATGAAACGAGAATTTACAAAAATTAAATCCCTTAAAGTTGAACACCTTCAATTACATCTAACTTGATCTTATGAGTAATGACTTTATCAAATCATCAGTTCGGTAAAGAAAATGAAA
The DNA here is from genome assembly GCA_029204045.2 of Tillandsia leiboldiana. Taxonomy (NCBI): domain Eukaryota; kingdom Viridiplantae; phylum Streptophyta; class Magnoliopsida; order Poales; family Bromeliaceae; genus Tillandsia; species Tillandsia leiboldiana. The sequence continues at coordinate 11,468,926 of CM055072.1, forward strand.
TATAAAGATCAATAGATGTTTGAAATCCCAAATATGGTAGATAATTTATCTAGACAATCTGTTGAAGAGAGTGGTTCTTTGAGCATCTTTCTTTAAAACCCCACCTTATACCAACCTTGAAATTTGACGGAGTCAAGTATTTCAACATGCATTTTACTTAATCAAAAATTGAACAACCATGCTTGGTATACATGTGGTAGCTGCACACAATACTCGGACGACCGAGGTGGTAGCTCTTTCCTCCATGTGGTGGTAGTTTTCACACTCCTCATTGGGATGTAACTCTTTCCACATCTTTTGAGCATTTTACATTTCTTTGACTCCCCCTCAATTGGCTATCAATTATTTAAGATATAAAGTATTCAACCAAAAATTGATCTCGATTTCATACTCGACTAAGCAGTCAAATAAGATAATGACTATAGCAAGAGATCATTGAGAGAGAAATTGACTTTGATCACTTAGAAGATGATTTAATTAACATAAATGATCATTGCAACAGTAAAATATTATGATGGCAAAAGCATAATAAATTTCTAAATGTGCGAAAAGATGCAATTAAAGTCAATTATGATCTATGCTCAATTAATGTCCTATGTACAAACATAGATAATGAACAAAACAAAACAAAAACAAAACCTATCCTAAGCAAAGGTTTCAAAAAGAAGTTTATTTCAAGGAAAGCATTCCAATTGCTTTTCGCAAATGAATAAAACGTTTTTGATCCAAAGGTTTTGTTAAAATGTCAGGTAATTGATCCTCAGTTGAAATATATGAAAGTTGAAGAGTGTTTGATTCAACTAGCTCTCTAAGAAAATGATATCTAAGTTCAATATGTTTTGTTCTAGAGTGCAACATAGGGTTTTTTAGAAATGTTAATTGCACTTGTGTTGTCACAAAGAATTGTTACCGAAGATGCTGAAATCCGGAAGTCGCTCAACACACTTTTCATCCAAATGAGTTGGGTTGAACAACTACCCGCTGAAATGTATTCCGCTTCGGCAGTCGAGAGTGCTATGCAATTCTGCTTTTTACTGTGCCATGCAACAAGGCAATGGCCAAGATAGAAGCATGCACCACTCGTGCTTTTCCGATCAACCACTGATCCTGCCCAATCGGCATCTGAGTATCCAACAATATCCAAACTAGTTCCCATAGGATACCAAATTCCGAAATTAATTGATCCTTTGATGTACCGGATGATCCTTTTCACCGCTTTCAGGTGAACCTCCTTTGGTGCTGATTGATATCTCGCGCAAATCCCAACACTAAAGGATATATCCGGGCGACTAGCCGTGAGGTAAAGTAGACTTCCAATCATACTTCGATACAGTTTCTCGTCTACATTCTCACTTTGTGAATCACTTCCAAGTCCCTTGTGGCTAGTTCCCATTGGAGTCGGAAAATCCTTCGAATTTTCTAAGTCATACTTTTTAACCAACTCCATTGCATACTTGGATTGACTCAAGTGAATACCTTCATCATTTTGTTTAATTTGCAATCCAAGGAAATAAGTCAATTCGCCCATCATGGACATCTCAAATTCGCTTTCCATGGTCTCCGCGAATTTAGAAGCATCATTATCTCTTGTTCCGCCAAATACAATGTCATCGACATAGATTTGTGCTACAATGAAATTGCTTTGATAATGCTTCACAAAGAGAGTCCTGTCAGCTCCCCCTCGAGTATAGCCCTTCTCCAAAAGGTGCTTTGTCAACCTTTCGTACCATGCTCGCGGTGCTTGTTTCAGACCGTAAAGAGCCTTTTTCAAACGAAAAACATGGTTAGGTTGTTTATGGTCTACAAAACCTTTCGGTTGAGCCACATAAACTTCCTCATTTAAAAACCCATTTAGAAACGCGCACTTAACGTCCATTTGAAATAATTTGATTTTAAAATGACAAGCAATAGCAAATAGTATACGAATGGACTCGAGTCTAGCTACAGGGGCGAATGTTTCATCAAAGTCTATACCTTCTACTTGAGAGTAGCCTTGAGCAACTAATCGTGCCTTGTTCCTGATGATAGTACCATCCTCATTTTTCTTGTTCTTGAAAATCCATTTGGTACCTATCACATTATGTTGCTTTGGAGGCTTCGTTAATTCCCAGACTTTGTTTCGCTCAAATTGATGGAGCTCTTCCTGCATTGCTTTAATCCAGTAGTCATCCTGAAGAGCTTCATCTATGTTCTTTGGTTCGATTAAAGATACATAGCAAGCGAATCCACAAACCAACTGCCTCCGAGTTCTAACTCCTTCTTGTGGATCTCCAATAATATTCGATTCCGGATGATCCTTGGAGATTCGTAGCGTTTGTTGAAACGGAGTACTCGGAGGTATATGAGAAGATTCCTGCACATCAGATAAACTTGAAGAACCATTAGATGCATCATTAATATTGGAAGTATTATTATAAGAAGATGCAATGGCAGGTGAATCATCATCTAGAGAGATATCGAGGGTAGATTTTCCAGATTCAAAGTGAAAAGCTTCATCTACTTTAACATTTATAGATTCTACGATCGTCTTAGATTCCAAGTTAAATACTCGATATGCTCTACTATTTGTAGAATACCCCAAGAATATCCCTTCGTCACTTCGAGAGTCAAACTTTCCAAGATTTTCACGGTCACGTAAAATGTAACACCGACTCCCGAAGATGCGAAAATATTGATGTTGGGTTTTCTACCACACCATAGTTCATATGGTGTATTTAACGTTCCCGGGCGCAAATAAACTCGATTAATTACATAGATTGCAGTGTTCACAGCTTCAGCCCAAAAATATAGCGGTAAATTCCGGCTGTGAAGCATAACACGTGCCATCTCCTGAACAACCCTGTTTTTGCGCTCGACAACACCATTCTGTTGAGGTGTATAGGGTGTCGAGAATTCATGCTTAATACCGTTTGAAGTACAAAAGTCAATGAATTTAGAGTTAACGAATTCTCCACCTCTATCACTTCTAACACGAATGATCTTTTCATTCTTTTCAATCATAATACGAAGGCAAATCTCGTGAAAAGAATCAAAAGTATCAGCTTTCTCTTTTAAAAATGCTACCCAAGAATACCGAGAGAAATCATCAATCATCAAGAAAATATACCATTTACCTCCCAAAGATGGTTGACGAGTTGGCCCCATTAAATCCATGTGTAAAAGTTCCAAAGGCCGTTTTGTACCAACGTGGTTCAAGTTCTTGTGTGCAGTCCTGGACTGTTTTCCCTTTTGGCAACCACCACACACAATGTTTTGTTTAAATAAAAGTTTTGGAACCCCCTTGACCACGTCTTTGTTTGAAATTCTAGCAAGTTCCTTAAAATTTATGTGACCTAGCCTTTCATGCCAAATTGTTTCATTAATCAAAGAAACTAGATTATATTTTTCTGAAATTTTATTAGGAACAACATAGCAATTGTTTTCAGATCTAACCCCTTTTAAAAAGAAGACATGGTCCTTATCAGTTACAACACATTCAACAGATGAAAAGTTAACTGAAAAACTATTGTCGCAAAGTTGACTTATGCTTATGAGGTTAGTCTTAAGACCATCAACAAATAACACATTATTTAGAACCGGGCCATCTGGAATAGCTACTTTTCCTTTTCCAACAATTTTGGAAGATCGACCGTCTCCGAAAACAACGAGTCCTCCGGAGATTTTCTCAAGATTTTGAAAACAATTTTTGTCACCGGTCATGTGACGGGAACACCCGCTATCCAGATACCAAGACGAACTATCATATGCATGCAAGGAAACATTGGTAACAAGACAAGGAAAGATTTCACCTTTGCGCACCCAAACCTTTTTGGAATGCGTCGGTAATGGTCGTGAAGTTATATGCCTAGGTGAAAGCGTCTTGTTAAAACGATTGCTGCTCCTTGATGAAGTCGTCTTGCGCGGTAAACTACCAAGGTTCTTTTCCTTCAATTGATTTGCAATTGATTTCCGAGGAATCACCTTTGTGGTAGTCATTGCAAGAGGTGTTTGAAGTGAGCGTTTGACTCCCGTCTTGCAATATCTTCTTATGTGCCCTGAAACACCACAACGAAAACATACCTTAGATCTTGACGATCCCAAAGAGGATGAAGTAGGTTTGTTGTCGTTGTTTGTCTTGAATTCCGATGTCGGAGGAGGAGATACCGACTAAGGCACAAAAACTGTCCCACTCGAACTTGGACTGTTTCCAGTTTGAGTGTACCCGAGGCCGAACCGATTTGTTTGACCAAGACCAAGAAGCCTATCCAACTTACTCCTTCCTGAAGAGAATCGCTGCAAGTCATCCTTGAGTTGGAAAATGGTCTTTGTCATTTCCAGGTTATCCTGTCGAGCCTCGTTGTAGAGCTTTGAGAAGTGATCCGCTTTATCCACCAGATTTGTATGTTCCTTCTCAAAAAGCTCATTGGACTCTTGAAGGGAAACATTTACTTTTATCAGATTTTCCCTTTCCACTTCAAGAGCGTTTGAGAGAGAAGTTGCCCTTTTTGCTTCTTCTTCGAGATCATGCAATCTCCCTCTCAAACTCTTATTTTGCTTAGCCACTTTCTTTGAATCCCTCAAAAGTCTGTGGTAGGCTAGAGCAAAATCTTCACCTTCCGAATCATCCGATTCGTTGTCCGTTGCAATCTTTTCAACAGTGGAGTTGGACAATGACTCGGACGTACTTGCCATGAAGCACATGAAGGGTCAAGATGTGGACGCGTGGAATGCCGTGGTGCTCTTTTCTTCATCACTTGAAGACGACTCATTTGACATTGAGTTGTCATCCCAAGTGACGACTTGCATCGCCTTCTTCTTTGCCGGATACTTGTTAGGACGCTCCGTTGCAATGTGGCCGTAGCCTCGACATTTGAAGCATTGTAGTTGTCCCTCTGAACTTTTCTTATCCTTTGAGAAGTTCTCTTGTTTTCTTGACTTGTAACTTGAAGTACCCTTGCCTTTGTTCGACTTTCCGAAGGATGGAGATTTACTTGAATTACCCCTTCGAAAGTTGCGGCGAAACTTCCTTGTCAAGAGAGCGAGCTGCTTCTCAAATTCCTCCATAGAAAGGTTCTCGTCATCGTCTGACGAGGATGTATCCGCGTCTTCTTCCTTAGTTGTTTTCAACGCATAACCTGAAGATTTAGAAGAGGATGCTTTTCCAGAAGAATTGTTAGTAGTAAATGTCATTTCATATGTTTGTAATGAACCAACTAATTCTTCTACACGCATTTCGTCCGGGTGTTTAATAGTTTCAATGGCTATAACCTTTGGGCGAAATCGTTCAGGAAGAGTTCTTAAGATCTTTCTTACAACCTTAAATTCTGGAATCTTCTCTCCCAGGTTAGCACATGAGTTTACGATGTCTTGCAATCGTGTATAGTAGTCCGTGAAAGATTCATTTTCTGCCATCAAGATAGAGTCAAACTTGCTCGTAAGCATTTGCAGTTTCTGAATCTTCACGAGGTTAGTTCCCTCATGTGTAACCTGAAGAACATCCCAGATTTCTTTCGCAGTCTCACATGCCGAGAAGCGAGAGAATTCAGTTTGAGATAAGGCATTAAAAATAGCATTAATTCCCTTGCCATTGTAAGAAGATGAATCTAACTCTTCCTTGGTCCATTTCGACCTAGGTTTTAAGGTGCGAACATCAGAGATAATTTCAGTTGGATTAGTCCATCCTAATTCAATTGATTGCCACACCCTTTCGTCGATGGAAATTAAAAAGGCTTTCATCCGTATTTCCAGTACGCATAATTTATTCCATCAAAGAAAGGGGGTCGATTGATGTTTCCACCTTCAACCATTGTTTACAACCCTATTCCCGCTCTGATACCACTTGTTGGGTTATATGTAATATAGATCTAAATAGGGGAAAAAACACCTAGAGGGGGGTGAATAGGGGGGGGTGAATAGGTGTAAACGTATAAACACTCAAAAATCGTTGCGATAAAAAACCCAATGTGGAAATAAAAATAACACGCAAGATTTTTACGTGGAAAACTCCATCACCGGAGTAAAAAACCACGGGACCGATAACACGGCGAAATCCACTAGAATTAAAACACGTACAAGGTGATTTACCGTACACACTTACGACTCAACCTTTTCCATACGCTCCTAGAGGATCTTCTCCGCTCGCTCCACGACGCTTCTCGAATCCACGATCTGCGCCCAACGCCGAATCCACGGCGTCCAACGTCGAATCCACGACGTCCGACCGAATCCACGGTCTTCACCCAGTAGCACCCTTCGAATCCACGAACGTGCCTCGCTCCGAATCCACGAGAGCGGTTGAACCTTGAATCCACAAGGACACGCGAATCCACGCGCCGATTTTGGGGTAAATCGTTGTTTTGGGTGGTGATAATCCGCCGAATACTTAGATCAAAGATAGATCGGAAATACCATCTAAGTATTCATTAGTTTGATTCAACTCAAGATATGAGTCTGAAAACCTAGAATCAAACTAATCAATATAGATGAAGAAACATAGAGTATTATCTAATGATTTCCTTTCTTCTCTATATGTGGATCTTAGGCCGTATAAAATGATATATGAATATGACGGCTATTTTCCTTTTATCGGCCTCTTTTCTTCTTCGGCTTAACCCTAGAAAAAGAGTCATAGGGTCTATTTATAGGTTAGAAACATTTTGGAAGGAGATAAGAATCAAAAACCTAACATTTCTGGAATTTTGACGGACGGCGATCGGATCGGATTTGGGCGATCCGGATTGCAGTAGCAAGAAAGACGGTTTCCAGAAAAACAATCGTTCGGATCCGGATCGGAATGCCTGATCCGGATCGTTCATACAATTCAAAAACTCAACGTTCGGGATCCGGATCGTGAGATGCTGCGATCCGGATTGAAGTAATGTATGAAGCAACAACCTTCGGGATCCGGATCGCTGGCTTTGATCCGGATCCTGAACATGTCCGAACACCAGTTTTGATTTTTATGCTATTAAAGATTCTTCCAGGTGTTTCTACACTACAAGAAGTATTCGGATCACCAATAATCTTTAGTTAAACATACCTGATCCTTTTGAATCTTCTTTCTTGAGATTGAGTTAAATGATCCAACCTTCTTCACCTTCAATCTTCAAAGACTTGAACCTTTCACGAAACTACGCCAACTCAAATTCCGTAACAAACCGGTCGTCCGACCCGGCCCAGGGCCCGCCACGTGTCCGCCAAACAGGCGGCAGCCGTGCGGCCCAACGGGAAAGCGCCACGTGTCCCCTGTGATTGGCGGCGCGGTGGGCGCGCCCGCCAATGGCGCGGCGACACGTGGCCCGCGCCCGACACGGCTGTCGGCGACCACCGCCGCACACGCGCGCCCACGTGCGCCCACGTGCGCCCACGTGCGTACGGGCCGCAGACCCGCGGCTCAGCGTGCACCGCGTGCACGAAGACCATCCAATCCCAGGCCGCCACGTGGCCACCCTGGTCCATGCACCGGCCGCACCACTCCGTGAACCGCGTCCACTGAACCGACCCAACCTCGCTATGCCACGTGTCCCGCCTCCGGCGCACACCGGCCCGTGGACCGCGCACCTGCCCGCGCACCCGCGCCGCCTGCCCGCGCGCTGCCCGCGCTCGCGCGCTGCCCGCGGCCGCTCCGCCGCCTGCCCGAGCCCATCCGCCGCGCTCCGCCGCTGCCCGCCGCCGCCAGCCGCTCGCCGCCGGCGGCCGGAATCACTGTCGGCATGAACAGTAACCGGTTTGCGCAAAATGTCGAGTAGTAGTCCATTTTAACCGTTTTCCGCGCGCTGAATCCGAATTTGATGTCCGATTTGCCAAATTCCGCCTCTAAAATTTGCCAAATGCCACCCGGAAAAACGTTCTTTTGTCCAAACTTCGCGCTGAGCCCAATTTTAATATCCATTTCGCGCGAGACCACTTCTAAAGATCCGACGGAGTCCACCGATCACCCACGTGATCTATTTAAGCCCGAAGTTCAAACACTTATGTCCAATTTGTGCACACACACCTCCAACACACAAAATAGGCTCCCAGAAGCCACCAATAACTCCACCACAGCTCTGCAGAAATCCAGGTCATCACATCCTCCCCCACTAAAAGAAAGTTTCATCCTCGAAACTAAGTCGTTCCTCAACACGGAATCTCAACCAATAGAGGGGATAAATATCCAATCATCCACCACTCAGCTCCCAAGGCTGAACAAATACCCTTCTCCCGAGACGCGATGCAATCCTCGGGTCTCTAACTAGAACAAAATAAGACGAGCACTCTAGGAAACCGCACCACCACCACAAGAGTACAGCGGGCTAATTACTAGAGCTACCAGTAGTCTGCACCGGCAAAACATCGCTCCACCTAGGCCCCCGGTAATCTAAACACCAAGTCCAAAGGCATAAAGTTCAGTCCGAGTATCACCGCGCTCCCGGGATATTTCACAACCACGCTAGCCAAAAAGGCTGCGCACCCACGGCGGAACACTCGTCGCGCACGCGAAGTCGAAACAAAGAGGCAAAGATAGCCCACAAGTAACCACGGCACACCATCTACACCTGGCCTAACCCCTCCTCAGGAGGACCGTCCTCGCGGCACAATCAACCGCCGCGAAAAAGAAGAAAACTGAGCCGGCCAAACCGTCCTAAGTACTAAAACCAAGTCCCATAACTTGGTTAAGACCATCAGGTCTACTGGTACTATCGAGGACTCACTGCACCGGGCAGGACCAACAACACAACCCCACGTGCCAAAGAGCGAGAATATGAACCTCCCGAAAACTAGGTAACCGTCCTACCCCCTAACCCATGCAAGGAAGTGATACACCCCTAACAAATGACTAGGATGCTCAAGTGCAATACAATGCAAAACCTAATGCCGGTCAATAAATAAAATAATACCTGTTACCACAAGGTCGGCTGCTGTAAAATCCTCCACCGAGCACGTAACCCGACCGCTCTGAGCCGCGGCCGATGATCCGCAGGGTAAAAAGAAGGTGATCCGCTCTCGCTGGAGCATAAGACCGCTGAGCTGACAGCTGCTGTTGGGCGGAAAAGGAGACGATGCTGATGAGGGTGCCGCTGAAGTCGAAGGGGGCACGAAGCTCGAATGTGACCCGACTGTCCACATTTATAACAACGACCCCACCTCTGATCGCAGGTGTGCGACAAGTGAGATCCTCCACAGAATATACATCTGTCTCTGTCGCGAAGCCGTGGCTATCCTGCCGACTGCTGGCTCTGTATCTGCTGCTGCGATCCCTGCTGCTGCCGCGATGGCCTCGGGATCCACTAGGCTCTCGCTGCTCCGCACGCCCACGGCTAGATAAATGAGGCTGCGGCGGTCTCCACGAACTAGTCTGTCCTCATCCTCGGGTACTGGTCGTTTCCTTCGTCACGAACTCTGTGGGACCATCCCGCCTCGCCTTGCCACCACCGTGCCGCCTCTCTCCACCATTGGGCATGCTCGACGGCCTCCTCAAGGTCTGGAGTCGCTGTGCATGCACTAGGGTATAAATCTCACTGCGGAGGCCTGCCTCAAATAACTCGACTTGATGTGGGCCATCACGGGCGACCAAAGGCACGCAGTTAAGCAACTGCATGAACTCCTGGTGGTTAGCCTGAACCAGCCGATCACCCTGCGGGAGGATCTTCAAATCAATCCTCCAGTTCCTCTTCACGCTGGTCGAAAAGTAGGTATCCGATACCATCCGCCGAAACTCGGACCAGGGTAACTGTCGAGAAATCTGAAACTCCCGTGGCTCCACCCTTTGCCACCAAGATTTATTGCATCTCCCTCAAGGCAATGTACCGCCATATGAACTCTGTACCTCGGGTCGACGAAGAAATCCCTGAAAAATCTTCTCCATCGCTGATACCACGTCCCAAACCTCCCACGGCTGCATGTCCCGTCCCGAGAACCTAGGCGGTCCGCTCTGACAAAACTTGACAAGTTTGTCGGCGATATCCTGCTCCTCAGCCGGGGTCAAAGGCTGGGCCACTCCCGAGCCCCGCTACTCGATGATGGCGCCGTCGTCACAAGTGGTACCACAGGTGGTGCCGGGTTCTCCAAAACTGTCGGTGGCGGCGCCTCTCTCTGCGCCAGTAGCTGCTCAATCCGCTGCTCCTGCCGGCGGTTGTTTCTCAGCCATGGGGCCACCAAGCCCTCAACTCATCAATCTCTGAAGGTCCAGCCTGCCCTGGCTCAAAGGGGGTGTAGGGGCACTCCGGGTAGGAATCCGAACGTCGGGGAGGCATCTGTTACCACAAGAAACCACAAGTCAGCCCACAACCACACACGACCCAATCTAGCGAAAGTCAAGGACATCCCCCTATTTCTGTACTTTATGTTGTTTGCAGCCACATAAACTGCCCACAGAAATAGGATATGTCGATCCCTCTTCCTCACTGGAAGAGTCAAATAACTCAATCACCGACTTTCGCAAATGTCGCGTCTCTCACTGCCCTATCATCCTAGGGTTCGCCAAAAGCCTAGGGTTTCCTAAGTCCAACTGACCTATTCCCTAAGCGCTGATCCACTATCTGTCACGCCCCAGGTGTAACCAGAACCCTGGCCCGTCACAGATCCCCATGCACAGACGGAATTTCCGCGTACACAAGCGCTGGTAACTGCTCAGATAGAAGAAATACAATATAGAGCAATAAAAATAGAGCTGACTGAAATACAAATCTCAGACCGAACTCGGAAGTAAAAATACAAAATGACTGTAAAATAAGTACAAGTCCCTCTCCCAGCTCCCCACAAATATACAACCAGCTGGCTACAGCCAGACCCCAAAAGTAAAA
>CM055072.1:11479788-11505222 GCA_029204045.2 Tillandsia leiboldiana
TGGATTTTACAGGACGACAGTTCGGGGACTGGAATTGGCGGTCCGGACTGTCTCAGCGAAACAGACACTTTCCAGAAAAGACGCATTCCGGGGTCCGGACTGAAAGCCCCGGTCCGGGGTCATGCTTTCTTTCAAATTCCACGTTTCGGGTGCCGGACTGAAATTCTAGGGTCGGACTGGAATTATGCACGAACTAAACCTATGTTGGGGTCCGGACTGTAAAGCCCGATCCGGACTCTGAACATATGAAATGTCCAGTTTGATTTTTATGCAATAAAAAATTCATCCAAGTGTTTCTACACTATAAAAGTATTCGGATCATCAAACTTATTTAATTAAACGTACCTGATCTTTTGAATTCGTCTTACTTGAGATTGAGTATACGATCCAACTTTTTCCATCTTCAATCTTCAAGACATTAAACCGATTTCACGAAATACGCCAACTCAAATTCCGTAACAATCTACCCTTGGTGGTTACGTGACAAAACACAAATCCACTCAAGAAAATCAAAAAGATATTTTTGTTGATATCACAATACAACAAAAAATTACATTGAAGATCAAATAAAAGATAAATACATGAGTTAAACTCCTAAAACAGACTCTAGACTTAGCATCTGTAATCTCTGCAAAAGAAATCATTCTTGACCACAAAGATCGTTAGTAACCTCAAGAATTTTCAACAAACAAAACCAAACAAGAGATAGAGTTTATACTCTCATGACATTGCAATCAGATATGTATGAAAATTCTCAATCAAAGATCGAACATATCTTCTAAAGCAATACAAATCATATGTCATAGAAGGTTAGTCACAAGCAACTTGTTAGTAATACATGCCCAATTAGTTGTAGTCGAATAGTTAGTTGAGGCATGCATCAAAACACATATAATCCAAAGTTGACAGTATACTTACCTTAGTTTCAGCATTGTTTCACACAAATATTAGTCATGGTCAATCACAGAGCATTGTGCATTGTTCAAAGTCTCCTAAACTCTCTCCCCTTTTTGTCACAAAACTTAGCCAAAAATTACAAAATGGAGAGAAACAGTAACAAAACACTAAGACCAAAAGTTTGAGAGCTAAAACTAACAAATAAACCTGCAAAAGGGACGATAAAAGTTAGAGCATCAAAAGATCAAGCCAAAGCAGAACTTGTCTGAGCTAGTATCGCTATCTTTTTCAAAATCCCTTCAGCATTCGTGATATTTTGGAACATTTCTTCTTTCATCTGTTTTTGTTCAAGCGGCCATTTGCGGAGACCTAATGCCAATTTTCTCTTGGTCAGCAGAAAGTCTTCTTTGGTCCTTGATGAATGGAGGCCAATACGATAGCTTCTAGAGCGTTTCTCTTTGAATTGCTGGACGCGCTGTTTAGAGGCAGATGATGCATGCTGGTCTCAGCCCATAGGGATTCTCTAGTAACGCAGTGTGCTCTAGAGAGGGATTCAGTGATTTGAACTCCACTTCCCTTGACATTTTCCTGTATAGTGTAGTATTTGGACTTCTTGAGCTTTTTGTTCTGGACATACAATTGTCTTCCTCATCAGCAATATCCTGCGCCTTTTCTTTAGAGGTTTCAGCAAGTGCTTTCCCTTTGGAAGGAGTAGGAACTGTCGCTTCAACCACCAACTCATCCCAGTCGATTGATTCGTTTTTGATTCCGTCTCGGAGTAATCTCGGATTTTCTTTGCCTTCTTACCCCTCTTAGGCTCGGTCGCTTGCTTTCGCGTGAACCATGGCGAAAGAAAGAAATATGATCCAGGTGATTACCATTTCTACAGTTCGTTGGGAGAGACAAGTCCTGTGAACAACAACTCAAGAACACGACAAAAAATTGTTTATTTTCAAAAATTTGAAATTGCACCTAAACAATCATTATCATGTCGAGAGACTAGGGATCAAATTAGTTTTGTAAAAAGAATTTTAAAAATAGATCAATGCCATGATTTTCGAAAATCCTATTATATGGCCTAAAACCGAATTTTTAGAAATCAAAGCCTAAAAAATTGTTAATCAAAGAGAAAAAACCTAGCATATAATCAAAACAATCTACCCAGAGTTCTTATTCAAAAGAAGTTTGATCACAAACAAATCACAAACGAAAAAGATATGAGATTTGCATCATGTTTTGAGAAAAATATAGAAAACCTGTGAAAAAACGAGATTTTGATCAAGAAAACTCACTTGAATTTGGAGAAAACGAGTTGGAGGCTCCAAAGTTACTTGAGTTCTAGAGAGAGAATCTCTGGAGACTTTGGAACAAAAGATTGTAGTAAAAGAAATCAAATCCCTTTGTTCTTAATAAAACCCTAGCCGCGGGTCCGGACTGCCTGACAGATTCCAGTCCGGATCGGCTTACCCGCAGGATTTGCCTGCGTTCGGGGCAGGACGGTTTATCCAGTCCGGACGGCCAAACTTTTTTCAGAAAAATTCAAAAAAATCCAGTAATCTAGAAAAAGATGTAAGCACTTGTGTATCAACTTTAAATAAAAATCATCATTGCATACAACAAGAAATAGATTATGCAAAAATTCTTCAATAATATCTGTTACGGAATTTGAGTTGGCGTATTTCGTGATTTCGGTTAAGTCTTGAAGATTGAAGATAAAGAAGGTTGGATCATATAACTAATCTCAAGAAAGAAGAATTCAAAAGGATCAGGTATGTTTAACTAATTATCTTTGGTGATCCGAATACTTCTTATAGTGTAGAAACATTTGGATGAATTTTTAATTGCATAAAAATCAAAAACTGGACATGGGACATGTTCAGGATCCGGATCAGACTTTCCCAATCCGGATCCCCGAAGGGTGTTAGTTCATACGCAAGTTCAATCCGGATCGTAGCCTCTTTGATCCGGATCCTTTACACTAGTTTTACCATAATTTATGAACGATCCGGATCAGGCATTTCAATCCGGATCCCGAACGTGGTGTTTGGTGAATTGTATGAACGATCCGGATCAGGCACTTTGATCCGGATCCCGAACCTTTGTTTTTCTGGAAACTGTCTGTCTCGCTACTACAATCCGGATCGCCGTCCTGAAAAATTCCAGAAAAGGTTAGTTTTTTATTCTTATCCTCTTCCAATGGTTTCTAACCTATATATAGACCCTTTAATTCATCTTTTAGGGCAACCACGAATAAAGGAAAAAGACGACCGAAATAAATAGATCCACAAATAGAGAAGAAAGGAAATACTAGATTTAATTCGATGTTTCTTTATCTATTTTATTAATTTGATTCTAGGTTTTCCAAACTCAGATTTTTAGTAGAATCAAATTAATGAATACTTAGATGGTATTTCTGATCTATTTCTAATCTAAGTATTCGGTAGATCGTCACCACCCAAAAAACAACGATTTCCCCAAAATCGGCGCGTGGGCTCGCGTGGCCTTGTGGATTCGGAGCGAGGTACGTTTGTGGATTCGAGACGTGCTACTGGGTGAAGACCGTGGATTCGGTCGGACGTCGTGGAGTCGACGTTGGACGTCGTGGATTCGGCGTTGGACGCAGATCGGTGGATTCGAGAAGCGTTGCGGAGCGAGCGGAGAAGATCAACTAGGAGCATATGGAAAAAGGTTGAGTCGTCTGTGAGTACGGTATATCACCTTTGTACGTGTTATAATTCTAGGGATTTCCACCGTGTATCGGTCCCGGGGTTTTTTACTCCGGTTTGGAGGTTTTCCACGTAAAAATCTCTGCGGGTTATTTATTTTCTTCCGCATGGTTTTGATATCGCAAAGATTTTTGATGTTATTGTTACACCTATTCCCCCCCCTCTAGGTGTTTTTTCCCCTATTTAGATCCAATGTACATAACCCAAAAAGTGGTATCAGAGAGGGAATAGGTTGTAAACAATGGTTGAAGGTGGAACATCAACAGACCTCCGTTCTTCGATGGAACAAAGTATGCGTACTGGAAAGTACGGATTGAAAGCCTTTTTAATTTCCATCGACGAACGGTGTGTGGCAATCAATTGAATTAGGATGGTCTAATCCAACTGAAATTATTGCTGATGTTCGCAGCAGTCAAACCTAGGTCGAAATGGACCAAGGAAGAGATAGATTTTCTTCTTACAATGGCAAAGGGATTAATGCTCAATTTAATGCTTTGTCTCAAACTGAGTTCTCTCGCATCTCGGCATGTGAGACTGCGAAAGAAATCTGGGATGTTCTTCAAGTTACACATGAGGGAACTAACCTTGTGAAGATTCAGAAACTGCAAATGCTTACGAGCAAGTTTGACTCTATTTTCATGGCAGAAAATGAATCGTTTCACAGACTATTACACACGATTGCAAGACGTCGTAAACTCATGTGCTAACTTGGGAGAGAAGATTCCAGAATTTAAAGTTGTAAGAAAAATTTTAAGAACTCTTCTGAAAGATTTCGATCCAAGGTTACGGCCATTGAAACCATTAAACACCCGGACGAAATCCGTGTAGAAGAATTAGTTGGTTCATTACAAACTTATGAAATGACCATTTCCTACTAACTATTCTTCTGGAAAAGCATCCTCTTCTAAGTCTTCAGGTTTAGCATTGAAAACAACAAAATAAGAAGACGCGGATTCATCCTCCTCAGACGATGACGTAAACCTATCTATGGAGGACTTTGAGAAGCAGCTTGCTCTCTTGACAAGAGATTTCGCCGAAACTTTCGAAGTGGTAACTCCAGCAAAACTCCATCCTTCGTAAAGTCGAAGAAAGGCAAAGGTTCTTCAAGTTTCAAACCAAGAAAGCAAGAGGGTTTTTTCTAAGGATAAGAAAAGCTCAGAAGGACAAGTCCAATGCTTCAAGTGCCGAGGGTACGACCATATCTCAACGGAGTGTCCCAATAAGAATCCGTCAAAGAAGAAAGCGATGCAAGCCGTCACTTGGTATGACACCTCATCGTCAAATGAGTCATCGTCAAGTGTGAGAAGAAGATAACGCAACGGCGTTCCACGCGTCCACATCTTCACCCTCATGTGCTTGATGGCTAGTACATCTGAGTCCTTGTCCAACTCCACTGTTGAAAAGACTGCAACGGACAATGAATCGGATAATTCGGAAGGTGAAGATTTTTCTCTAGCCTACCACAGACTTTTGAGGGATTCAAAGAAACTGGCTAAGCAAAATAAGGGGTTGAGAGGGAGATTGCAGGATCTCGAAGAAGAAGTAAAAAGGGTAACTTCTCTCTCGACCGATCTTGAAGTGGAAAGGGATAATCTGATAAAAGCAAATGCTTCACTTCAAGAGTCCAATGAGCAATTCGAGAAGAATTATGTAGATATGGTCAACAAAGCGAATTACTTCTTGAAGCTCAACGGCGAGGCTCGACATGAAAAATTGGAAATGACAGAGACCATTCTCCAACTCAAGGATGACTTACAGCGATTTTCATCAGGAAGGAGTAAGTTGGATGTCTTGGTTAATCAAACAAGTTCGGCCTCGGATACAATCGAACTAAAGACAATTTTAGTTCGGTTGGGACAGTCTTTGTGCCCCAGTCGGTATCTCCTCCTCCGACACCGGAATTGACGACAAACAACGACAACAAACCTACTTCCCCCTCTTCGGAATCGTCAAGCATCAAGGTATGTTTTCGTTGTGGTATTGCAGGGCACATAAGAAGAAATTGCAAGATGGGAGCCAAACGCTCAACTCAAGCACTTCTTGCAACGACTACCAAAAGGGTGATTCCTCGGAAATCAAATGCAAATTATTCGAAGGAAAAGAGCCTCGGTAGTTCATCAAACAAGACGACAACGACAAGGAAAAGCGATGGATCAAACAAGACGCTTTCACCAAAGGTATCAACTTCACAATCATTTCCGACGTACACCAAAACTCGAAAGGTTTGGGTACGCAAAGGTGAAGTTTTCCCTTGTCTTGTTACAAATATTTCCTTGCATGCATATGATAATTCTTCTTGGTATCTGGATAGCGGTTGTTCCCGTCACATGACCGGTGACAAAAACTGCTTTCAAAATTTTGAGAAAATCTCCGGAGGACTTATAGTTTTCGGAGACGGTCAGTCTTCCAAAATTGTTGGGAAATGAACAGTAGCTATTCCAGATGGCCCGATTCTAAATAATGTGTTATTTGTTGATGGCCTTAAGACTAACCTCATAAGTATCAGTCAACTTTGTGACAATGGTTTTTCAGTTAATTTTTCATCTGTTGAATGCATTGTAACTGATAAGGACCATGTTTCTTTTTAAAGGGGGTTAGATCTGAAAACAATTGTTATGTTGTTCCCAATAGAATTTCTGAAAATTGTAACTTAGCCTCTTTGAATAATGAAACACTTTGGCATGAAAGGCTAGGTCACATAAATTTTAAGGAACTTGCTAGAATTTCAAACAAAGACGTGGTCAAGGGGGTTCCAAAACTTTCACTTAAACAAAACATTGTGTGTGGTGGTTGTCAAAAGGGAAAACAATCTAGGACTGCACACAAGAACTTGAACCACGTTGGTACTAATCGACCCTTAGAATTATTGCATATGGATCTTATGGGGCCGACACCTCAACCATCCTTGGGAGGTAAATGGTATATTTTCTTATTGGTTTATGATTTCTCTAGATACTCATGGGTAGCATTTTTAAAAGAGAAAGCTGATACTTTTGATTCTTTTCACGAGATTTGCCTTCGTATTATGATTGAAAAGAATGAAAAGATCATTCGTGTTAGAAGTGATAGAGGTGGAGAATTCATAAATTCTAAATTCATTGATTTTTGCACTTCCAATGGCATTAAACATGAATTCTCAGCACCCTATACACCTCAACAGAATGGTGTAGTCGAGCGCAAAAACAGGGTTGTACAAGAGATGGCACGTGTTATGCTTCATAGCCGGAATTTACCGTTATATTTTTGGGCTGAAGCTGTGAACACTGCAATCTATGTTATTAATCGAGTTTATTTGCGCCCGGGAACGTTAAATACACCTTATGAACTATGGTATTGTAGAAAGCCAAACATCAATATTTTCGTATCTTTGGGAGTCGGTGCTACATTTTTCGTGACCGCGAAAATCTTGGAAAATTTGACTCTCGAAGTGACGAAGGGATTTTCATGGGTTATTCTACAAATAGTAGTGCATATCGGGTATTTAACTTGGAATCTAAAACGATCGTAGAATCCATAAATGTTAAAGTAGATGAAGCTTTCCACTTTGCATCTGATAAATCTACCCCTGATATCTCTCTTGATGATGATACTCCTGTAAATGCATCTTCTCATGATAATACTTCCAATATTAATGATGCATCTAATGGTTCTTCAAGTTTATCTGATGTGCAGGAATCATCTCATGTACCCTCCGAGTACTCCATTACCTCAAACGTTACGCATCTCTAAGGATCATCCTGAATCAAACATCATTGGAGACCCACAAGAAGGAGTCAAAACTCGGAGACAGTTGGTTTGTGGATTCGCTTGTTACGTTTCCATGATCGAACCAAAGAACGTCGATGAAGCTCTTCAGGATGTCTACTGGATTGAAGCAATGCAGGAAGAGCTCCATCAGTTTGAACGAAACAAAGTCTGGGAATTAACGACGCCTCCGAAGCAACACAATGTGATCAGTACTAAATGGATTTTCAAGAACAAGAAAAATGAGGATGGTACCATCATCAGGAACAAAGCACGTTTAGTTGCTCAAGGCTACTCTCAAATAGAAGGTATAGACTTTGATGAACCGTTCGCCCCTGTAGCTAGACTCGAGTCCATTCGTATCTTATTCGCTATTGCTTGTCACTTTAAAATAAAACTCTTTCAAATGGACGTTAAGAGCGCGTTTTTAAATGGGTTTTTAAATGAGGAAGTTTATGTGGCTCAACCGAAAGGTTTTGTAGACTGTAAACTACCTAACCATGTTTTTCGTTTGAAAAAGGCTCTTTACGGTTTAAAACAAGCACCGCGAGCGTGGTACGAAAGGTTGACAAAGCACCTTTTGGAGAAGGGCTATACTCGAGGGGGAGCAGATCGGACTCTCTTTGTGAAGCATTATCAGGATAACTTCATTGTTGCACAAATCTATGTCGATGACATTGTATTTGGAGCTACAAAAGATAATGATGCTTCTAAATTCGCAGAAACCATGGAAAGCGAATTTGAGATGTCTATGATGGGCGAACTGACATACTTTCTTGGATTGCAAGTGAAACAAAATGGTGAAGGAATCCATCTGTGTCAATCCAAGTATGCAAAGGAGTTGGTAAAGAAATTCGGATTAGAAGATTCTAAAGATTTTCCTACTCCTATGAGAACTAGCAATAAGGGGTTAGGAAGTGAATCCCTTAGTGATAGTGTAGACGAGAAACTCTATCGAAGTATAATTGGAAGTCTACTCTACCTCACAGCTAGTCGCCCGGACATATCCTTTAGTGTTGGGATCTGCGCGAGATATCAGTCAGCACCAAAGAAGGATCACCTGAAAGCGGTGAAACGGACCATCCGGTACGTCAAAGGAACTGTAAACTTCGGAATTTGGTATCCTATGGGAACAAGTCTTGACATTAT
The DNA here is from genome assembly GCA_029204045.2 of Tillandsia leiboldiana. Taxonomy (NCBI): domain Eukaryota; kingdom Viridiplantae; phylum Streptophyta; class Magnoliopsida; order Poales; family Bromeliaceae; genus Tillandsia; species Tillandsia leiboldiana. Next base: position 11,488,305 of record CM055072.1, read on the forward strand.
AGGATATTCAGATGCCGATTGGGCAGGATCAGTGGATGATCGGAAAAGTACGAGTGGTGCATGTTTTTATCTTGGCCATTGCCTTGTTGCATGGCATAGTAAAAAGCAAAACTGCATTGCACTCTCGACTACCGAAGCGGAATATATCTCAGCGGGTAGTTGTTCTACTCAACTCATTTGGATGAAAAGCGTGTTGAGCGACTTCCGGATTTCAGCAACTTCGGTAACTGTTTTATGTGACAACACTAGTGCTATAAACATTTCAAAAAACCCTGTGTTGCACTCAAGAACAAAACACATTGAACTTAGATATCATTTTCTTAGAGAGCTAGTTGAATCAAATATTCTTCAAATTTCCTACATTTCAACTGAAGATCAATTAGCTGACTTTTTAACAAAACCTTTGGATCAAAAACGTTTTATTCATTTGCGTAAAGCAATTGGAATGCTTTCCTTGATATAACCTCTTTTTGAAACTGTTGTTTAGGTTAGGTTTTGTTTTTGTGTTTTTGTTCATTATCTATGCTTAGACATAGAACATTAATTGAGCATTAGTTTTTATTGACTTTAACTGAATCCTTTATATGTTTAGAAATTTATTATGCTTTGGATATCATAATAATTCATTTGATGCAATGATCATTTATGTGAATTAAATCATCTTTGTTTTGATCAAAGTCAATTTCTCTCTCGATGATCTCTTGGTATAGTTTTTATCTTATTTGACTATTTAGTCGAGTATGAAATCGAGATCAATATTTGGTTGAATACTGTATATCTTAAATAATTGATAGCCAATTGAGGGGGAGTCAAAGAAAAAGTGTTATGCTCAAAAGATGTGGAAAGAGTTACTCCCAATGAGGAGTGTGAAAACTACCACCACATGAAGGAAAGAGCTACCACCTCAGTCGTCCGAGTACTGTGTGCAGCTACCACATGTATACCAAGCAAGGTTTTTCAAGTTTGATTAAATGAAATGCATGTTGAAATACTTGACTCTGTCAAAATTTCAAGGTTGGTATAAGGTGGGAATTTTAATGAAAGATGCTCAAAGAGCCACTCTCTTCAATAAATTGACTAGATATATTATCTAACTTATCTGGGATTTCAGACATCTATTGATCTTTGTATTTCATTTTCTTTACCGAATTGATGATTTGATAAAGGCATTACTCATAAGATCAAGTTAGATGTAATTGAAGTTGTTCAACTTTAAGGGATTTAATTTTTATAAATCTTCATTTCATTATTTGGCTATTATCGATAGATTTAGTATAATCTATTTCTTTTGATATGAAACGATGGTTTTCATTTAAAGTTGATACACAAAAGTGCTTACAATCTTTTTCTGGATTTTCTAGAATTTTTCTGAATTTTTCTGAAGAAAAAGTTGAACCCGATCCGGATTGGACAAGCCGATCCGGATCCCGAACGTAGGTATTCTCTGCGGGTAGCCGATCCGGATCGAAATCACGAACTGATCCGGATCGCGGCTAGGGTTTTATATAGAACAAAAGGGTTTTGATTTCTTTTTACTTCAATCTTTTGTTCCAAAGTCTCCAGAGCTTCTCTCTCTAGAATTCATCCATCTTGGAAGCCTTCAAACTCAAGTTCTTCGATTCTAAGTAAGTTTTATTGATCAAAATCTCGGTTTTTCACAGTTTTTCATATTCTTCCTCAAAACGTGATGAAATTCCTGTATCCTTTTCGTTTGTGGATGATTTTTGATCAAATTTCTTTTGAAATAAGAACTCTGGGTATATTAGTTTTGTTTATATGCTAGGTATTCTCATGATAAACGGATTTTTGGCCTTCGATTTCAAAAATTCCGGTTTTAGGGCATATAATGGGAATTTTCGAAAATCATGCGATTGATCTATTTTTAAAATTCTTTTTGCAAAACTAATTTGATTCTTAGTCTCTCTGCACAATAATGATTGTTTGGGTACAATTTTTTCAACTTTTTGAAAATTGACAATTTTTCGTGTTCTTGAGTTGTTTCCCACAGGACCTTATTTCTCACAAGAAACTAGTAGCAATGGTGATCACCTGGATCATTTTTCTTCTGGCTGCTATGGTTCATACAAGAGATACTATCAAGCCCAAGAAGGCTAAGAAGGCGAAGAAAACAAAGGATGATTCCGATACGGACTCTGAGATGGAATCGATCGATTGGGAAGAGCTTCAAGTTGAAGCAACTACACCCACTGCTTCGAAAGGAAAACCGCCTACAGAAACATCAAAGGCTCCACCTACTGCTGCTGAAATGGGAAAAGCTCCAATGGAAGAAACTTCTGTGAAAACAAAAAGAAAAAGTGTTGCCCGCAAGAGAGGGAGTGCTCGAGGAATTTCCATTGAGCAACCAGTTGCTAGCCAGCCTCCTCCACAAGACTTTATCAGCTCTGTTAGGATAAAGGATTTTGAGAACAGGGAATGCATTGGCGAAAGACATGTTAATGTCAAAGCCTTGAAGGAACGATCTCCGCTTTTTGGGACTCTGTATGACCAGACAGGTCTTGCTCCCATTTGCAATTTCCCCGAGACCACTGGGTATTGTCTTCACTCAGTAAGGATGTTTTATCAAAATGCTTGCTATCTAGTTGATCAGGAGAGCGGACGTCGAGAATTTCAAACATTGGTTAAGAATGTTAAGATTAAAGTAACCCCTCAACTGATTGGAGAGGCATTAGGGATGAAGGCCAGAGCTGATGGCCCTCATTATCTGAAGAGTCAAACCTTCACCACCAACTCCTGGAGAGTGGTAGTTGATGGAATCTGTCTTCCAGATACTCTGTCGGCAGGAAACTCCGTCTTTTCAAAAGAGCTTCGACCAGAGTATCGCTACTTGAACTTCATTGTCTGTTATAACGTCCTTCCAAATATGAATACAAAGGTTCTTCGGTGGGATAGGATGTTGTTCCTCTATCTTCTTGGAAACCCCACAGCAGCAATGGGAGCAAACTTAAATATTCCTTACGTCATCTGGTCAAGGATGGCACGTTATGTGGAACATGCTCACCCCTCAGAGAGACTTCCCTATCCAATGATCATTATGCGCATTTTTCGAAAGTATAAAGTTGACACAAGTGCGAGTTCCTACATGCACAGTCTAGGAACGATCAATGAAACAACTATTGTAAAGTCTCTCTCAACAAAACAAGATGAGCCCCCATCACCTCCTCACCGACGAAGAGCACAACAACAAGCAACAACCTCTGCACCAGCAGCACCACCTCCAGTCCAACCAGCACATGCAGCACAACAAGCACCTCCATCAACATCCGATGATGATGCATCGGTTACCTCTATTTATAAAGAACAGCAAAGGCTCTCCAACGAGCAAGAACGCATATCAAATGAACTTATTGAAGTAAAGGAAGAAATAAAAAAGGTCAACAAGAAGCAGTCATCCATGAACAAACGATTAAAGAAAATCTTCCAAATACTCGGCTGCATCAGTTCGGATGAATCTGAGTAATCCCTATCCTTCTAATTCCTTCCTTTGTGCAGGTATTAATTTTTGCTTTTAGTTCTCAAACTGTTTGGTTCTCGACTTTTTTACTCTCCCTATTATTCTTGTAATCTTGGCTAACTTTGTGACAAAAAGGGGGAGAGAATATTAGAACAGTTGAACAATGAAACTATGATCGATTGTCTCGATCGTCCAGTTGTGAACCATGAAGGTAAGTATAACTTCAACTTTTGGTTTTCATTTGAGATTGCATGCATGCCTCGACTAACTATTCGATTAACTATTTGGGCATGTAATATAACTAACAAGTTGATGTTCACTAACAATTTTGTGACATTTGGATTTTGATTGCATAGAAGATATGTTGGTTTTTAACTATGATCCAGTTACATATCTGAATGTATAAATGTCATGGTAAGTATAAATGAGTATAAACTTCATCTCTGTGTGTGGTTTTTGAATGACATAAAATTCTTGAGGTATCTAACGATTTCTTTTGTCAAGAATGATTTCTTTTGCAGAGAGTACAGATGTCTAAGTCTAGAGTCTGTTTTAGGAGTTTAACTCATGTATCTATCTTTATTTGGATCTCATTGTAAATTTTTGTTGTATGGTGATAGCAACAAAAATATCTTTTTGAATTTTCTTAAGTGGATTTGTGTTTTGTCACGAAACCGCCAAAGGGGGAGATTATTACGGAATTTGAGTTGGCGTATTTCGTGATTTCGGTTAAGTCTTGAAGATTGAAGATAAAGAAGGTTGGATCATATAACTCAATCTCAAGAAAGAAGAATTCAAAAGGATCAGGTATGTTTAACTAATTATCTTTGGTGATCCGAATACTTCTTATAGTGTAGAAACACTTGGATGAATTTTTAATTGCATAAAAATCAAAAACTGGACATGGGACATGTTCAGGATCCGGATAAGACTTTCCAATCCGGATCCCGAAGGGTGTTAGTTCATACGCAAGTTCAATCCGGATCGTAGCCTCCTTTGATCCGGATCCCGAACACTGGTTTTACCATAATTTATGAACGATTCGGATCAGGCATTTCAATCCGGATCCCGAACGTTGGTGTTTGGTGAATTGTATGAACGATCCGAATCAGGCACTTCGATCCGGATCCCGAACCTTTGTTTTTCTGGAAACTGCCTGTCTCGCTACTACAATCCGGATCGCCGAAATCTGATCCGGATCGCCGTCCTGAAAAATTCTAGAAAAGGTTAGTTTTTGATTCTTATCCTCTTCCAATGGTTTCTAACCTATATATAGACCCTTTAATTCATCTTTTAGGGCAACCACGAATAAAGGAAAAAGACGACCGAAATAGATAGATCCACAAATAGAGAAGAAAGGAAATACTAGATTTAATTCTATGTTTCTTCATCTATTTTATTAATTTGATTCTAGGTTTTCCAAACTCAGATTTTGAGTAGAATCAAATTAATGAATACTTAGATGGTATTTCCGATCTATTTCTAATCTAAGTATTCGGCGGATCATCACCACCCAAAAAACAACGATTTCTCCAAAATCAGCGCGTGGGCTCGCGTGGCCTTGTGGATTCAAGGTGCTACCGCTCTCGTGGATTCGGAGCGAGGTACGTTCGTGGATTCGAGACGTGCTACTGGGTGAAGACCGTGGATTCGGTCGGACGTCGTGGAGTCGACGTTGGACGTCGTGGATTCGGCGTTGGACGCAGATCGTGGATTCGAGAAGCGTTGCGGAGCGAGCGGAGAAGATCAACTAGGAGCGTATGGAAAAAGGTTGAGTCGTCTGTGAGTACGGTATATCACCTTTGTATGTGTTATAATTCTAGTGGATTTCACCGTGTTATCAGTCCCGTGGTTTTTTACTCCGGTTTGGAGTTTTCCACGTAAAAATCTCTGCGTGTTATTTATTTTTCCGCATTGGGTTTTATATCGCAAAGATTTTTGAGTGTTTATTGTTTACACCTATTCACCCCCCTCTTGGTGTTTTTTCCCCTATTTAGATCCAATTATACATAACCCAACAATATCCAAATAACGAAACGAAAATTTATAAAAATTAAATCCCTTAAAGTTGAACAATTTCAATCACATCTAACATGATCTTATGCGTAATGCCTTTATCAAATCATCAATTTGGTAAAGAAAATGAAATACCAAGATCAATAGATGTTTGAAATCCCAAATATATTAGATAATGTATCTAGACAATTTGTTGAAGAGAGTGGCTCTTTGAGCATCTTTCATTAAAATTCCCACCTTATACCAACCTTGAAATTTGACAAAGTCAAGTATTTCAATATGCATTTTATTTAACTATCTTGGAAAACCATGCTTGGTATACATGTGGTAGCTGCACACAGTACTCGGACGACCGAGGTGGTAGCTCTTTCCTCCATGTGGTGGTAGTTTTCACACTCCTCATTGGGATGTAACTCTTTCCACATCTTTTGAGCATAACACTTTTTCTTTGACTCCCCCTCAATTGGCTTTCAATTATTTAAAATATAAAGTATTCAACCAAACATTGATCTCGATTTCATACTCGACTAAATAGTCAAATAAGATAAAAACTATACCAAGAGATCATTGAGAGAGAAATTGACTTTGATCACTTTAAGAAATGACTTAATTGACATAAATGATCATTGCATCAACTGAAATATTATGATATCTAAAGCATAATAAATTTCTAAACATATAAAAGGATGCAGTTAAAGTCAATAAAACTAATGCTCAATTAATGTTCTATGTACAAGCATAGGTAAAGAACAAAAACACAAAAACAAAACCTAACCTAAGGATTGGTTTCAAAAAGAAATTATTTCAAGGAAAGCATTCCAATTGCCTTACGCAAATGAATAAAACGTTTTTGATACAAAGGTTTTGTTAGAAAGTCAGCTAATTGATCCTCAGTTGGAATGTAGGAAAGTTGAAGAATATTTGATTCAACTAGCTCTCTAAGAAAATGATATCTAAGTTCAATGTGTTTTGTCCTTGAGTGCAACACAGGGTTTTTTGAAATGTTTATAGCACTAGTGTTGTCACATAAAATTGTTACCGAAGTTGCTGAAATTCGGAAGTCGCTCAACACGCTTTTCATCCAAATAAGTTGGGTTGAACAACTACCCGCTGAGATATATTCCGCTTCGGCAGTCGAGAGTGCAATGCAGTTCTGTTTTTTACTATGCCATGCAACAAGACAATGGCCAAGATAGAAACATGCACCACTCGTACTTTTCCGATCATCCACTGATCCTGCCCAATCGGCATCTGAATATCCTATAATGTCAAGACTTGTTCCCATAGGATACCAAATTCCGAAGTTTACAGTTCCTTTGACGTACCGGATGATCCGTTTCACCGCTTTCAGGTGATCCTCCTTTGGTGCTGACTGATATCTCGCGCAGACCCCAACACTAAAGGATATGTCCGGGCGACTAGCCGTGAGGTAGAGTAGACTTCCAATCATACTTCGAAAAAGTTTCTCGTCTACACTTTCACTAAGAGATTCACTTCCTAATCCCTTATTGCTAGTTCCCATAGGAGTCGGAAAATCTTTAGAATCTTCTAATCCGAATTTCTTTACCAACTCCTTTGCATACTTGGATTGACACAGATGGATGCCTTCATCATTTTGTTTCGCCCATCATAGACATCTCAAATTCGCTTTCCATGGTTTCTGCGAATTTAGAAGCATCATTATCCATTGTTGCTCCAAATACAATGTCATCGACATAGATTTGTGCAACAATGAAGTTATCCTGATAATGCTTCACAAAGAGAGTCCGGTCAGCTCCCCCTCGACTATAGCCCTTTTCCAAAAGGTGCTTTGTCAACCTTTCATACCATGCTCGCGGTGCTTATTTTAAACCGTAAAGAGCCTTTTTCAAACGAAAAACATGGTTAGGTTGTTTATGGTCTACAAAACCTTTCGGTTGAGCCACATAAACTTCCTCGTTTAAATACCCATTTAAAAATGCGCTCTTAACGTCCATTTGAAATAACTTTATTTTAAAATGACAAGCAATAGCGAATAAGATACGAATGGACTCGAGTCTAGCTACAGGGGCGAAAGTTTCATCAAAGTCTATACCTTCTATTTGAGAGTAGCCTTGAGCAACTAGACGTGCTTTGTTCCTGATGATGGTACCATCCTCATTTTTCTTATTCTTGAAAATCCATTTAGTACCAATCACGTTGTGTTGCATCGGAGGCTTCGTTAATTCCCAGACATTGTTTCGTTCGAACTGATGGAGCTCTTCCTGCATTGCTTCAATCCAGTAGTCATCCTGAAGAGCTTCATCGACGTTCTTTGGTTCGATTAAGGAAACGTAACAAGCGAATCCACAAACCAACTGTCTCCGAGTTCTGACTCCTTCATGAGGGTCTCCAATAATGTTCGTTTCTGGATGATCCTTGGAGATTCTTAACGTTTGAGGTAACGGAGTCCTCGGGGAAACATGTGATGAATCCTGCATGTCAGATAAACTAGAAGAGCCATTAGATGCATCATTAATATTGGAAGTATTATCATGAGAAGATGCATTTACAGGAGTATCATCATCAATAGAGACATCAGGGGTAGATTTTTTAGATGCAGAGTGAAAAGCTTCATCTACTTTAACATTTATAAATTCTACAATCGTTTTTGATTCCAAGTTAAATACCCGATATGCTCTACTGTTTGTAGAATAACCCAAGAAAATCCCTTCATCACTTCGAGAGTCAAATTTACCAAGATTTTCGCGGTCACGTAAAATGTAACACCGACTCCCAAAGATACGAAAATATTTGATGTTTGGTTTTCTACAGAACCATAGTTCATATGGTGTATTTAAGGTTCCCGGGCGCAAATAAACTCGATTAATAACATAGACGGCGGTGTTCACTGCTTCAGCCCAAAAATATAGCGGTAAATTCCGGCAATGAAGCATAACACGTGCCATCTCTTGAACAACCCTGTTTTTTGCGCTCGACTACACAATTCTGTTGAGGTGTATAGGGTGCTGAGAATTCATGTTTAATGCCATTGGAAGTGCAAAAATCAATGAATTTAGGATTTATGAATTCTCCACCTCTATCACTTCTAACACGAATGATCTTTTCATTCTTTTCAATCATAATACGAAGGCAAATCTCGTGAAAAGAATCAAAAGTATCAGCTTTCTTTTTTAAAAATGCTACCCATGAGTATCTAGAGAAATCATCAACCAATAAGAAAGTATACCATTTACCTCCCAAGGATGGTTGACGTGTCGGCCCCATAAGATCCATATGCAATAATTCTACGGGCCGTTTAGTACCAACGTGGTTCAAGTTCTTGTGTGCAGTCCTGGATTGTTTTCCCTTTTCACAACCACCACACACAATGTTTTGTTTAAGTGAAAGTTTTGGAACCCCCTTGACCACGTCTTTGTTTGAAATTCTAGCAAGTTCCTTAAAATTTATGTGACCTAGCCTTTCATGCCAAAGTGTTTCATTATTCAAAGAGGCTAAGTTACCGTTTTCAGAAATTTTATTGGGAACAACATAATAATTGTTTTCAGATCTAACCCCCTTTAAAAAGAAAACATGGTCCTTATCAGTTACAATGCATTCAACAGATGAAAAATTAACTGAAAAACCATTGTCACAAAGTTGACTGATACTTATGAGGTTAGTCTTAAGGCCATCAACAAATAACACATTATTCAAAATCGGGCCATCTGGAATAGCTACTGTTCCTTTTCCAACAATTTTGGAAGACTGACCGTCTCCGAAAACTACAAGTCCTCCGGAGATTTTCTCAAAATTTTGAAAACAGTTTTTGTCACCGGTCATGTGACGGGAACAACCGCTATCTAGATACCAAGACGAATTATCATATGCATGCAAGGAAATATTAGTAACAAGACAAGGAAAGATTTCACCTTTGCGTACCCAAACCTTTCGAGTTTTGGTGTACGTCGGAAATGATTGTGAAGTTGATACCTTTGGTGAAAGCGTCTTGTTTGATCCATCGCTTTTCCTTGACGTCGTCGTCTTGTTTGATGAACTACCGAGGCTCTTTTCCTTCGAATAATTTGCATTTGATTTCTGAGGAATCACCTTTTTGGTAGTCATTGCAAGAAGTGCTTGAGTTGAGCGTTTGGCTCCCATCTTGCAATTTCTCCTTATGTGCCCTGCAATACCACAGTGAAAACATACCTTGGTGCTTGACGATCCCGAAGAGGGTGAAGTAGGTTTGTTGTCGTCGTTTGTCATCAATTCCGGTGTCGGAGGAGGAGATACCGACTGGGGCACAAAGACTGTCCCACTGGAACTAGGAATGTCTCCAGTTTGAGTGTATCCGAGGCCGAACCGATTTGTTTGACCGAGACCAAAAAGCTTATCCAACTTACTCCTTCCAGAAGAAAATTGCTTTAACTCATCCTTGAGTTGGACAATGGTCTCTGTCATTTCCAATTTTTCCTGTCGAGCCTCGCCGTAGAGCTTCAAAAAGTAATTCGCTTTGTTCACCATATCTACATAATTCTTCTCGAATTGCTCATTGGACTCTTGAAGGGAAATATTTATTTTAATCAGATTATCCCTTTCCACTTCAAGAGCGTTTGAGAGAGAAGATGCCCTTTTTGCTTCTTCTTCAAGATCTTGCAATCTCCCTCTCAAACTCTTGTTTTGCTTTGCCAGTTTCTTTGAATCCCTCAAAAGCTTATGGTAGGCAAGAGCAAAATCTTCACCTTCAGAATTATCCGATTCATCGTCCGTTGCAGTCTTTTCAACAGTGAAGTTGGACAATGACTCGGATGTACTAGCCATTAAGCACATGAAGGGTGAAGATGTGGACGTGTGGAATGCCGTTGCGTTGTTCTCTTCATCACTGGAAGATGACTCATTTGACGTTGAGGTGTCATCCCAAGTGACGGCTGGCATCGCCTTCTTCTTGGACGGATTCTTATTCGGACACTCCGTTGAGATATGGTCGTATCCTCGGCACTTGAAGCATTGGACTTGTCCTTCTGAGCTTTTCTTATCCTTTGAAAAACTCTCTTGCTTTCTTGACTTTTGGCTTGAAAAACCTTTGCCTTTCTTCCACTTTCCAGAGGATGAGGTTTTACTTGAATTACCCCTTCGGAAGTTTCGGCAAAAATTTCTTGTCAAGAGAGCAAGCTGTTTCTCAAAGTCCTCCATAGATAGGTTCTCGTCATCGTCTGAGGAGGATGAATCCGCGTCTTCTTCTTTCATTGTTTTCAATGCAAAACCTGAAGACTTAGAAGAGGATGCCTTTCCAGAAGAATAGTTAGTAGGAAAAGTCATTTCATATGTTTGAAGTGAACCAACTAGTTCTTCTACACGGATTTCGTCCGGGTGTTTGATTGTTTCAATCGCTGCGACCTTTGGGCGAAATCGTTCAGGAAGAGTTCTTAATATCTTTCTTACAACTTTAAATTCGGGAATCTTCTCTCCCAAATTAGCACATGAGTTTACGATGTCTTGCAATCGTGTGTAATAGTCTGTGAAAGATTCATTTTCTGCCATGAAAATAGAGTCAAATCTGCTCGTAAGCATTTGCAGCTTTTGAATCTTCACAAGGTTAGTTCCCTCATGTGTAACTTGAAGAACATCCCAGATTTCTTTCACAGTCTCACATGCCGAGATGCGAGAGAACTCAGTTTGAGACAAGGCATTAAATAGAGCGTTAATTCCTTTGCCATTGTAAGAAGATAATTCTATCTCTTCCTTGGTCCATTTCGACCTAGGTTTGATTGTGTGAACATCAACAATAATTTCAGTTGGATTAGACCATCCTAATTCAATTGATTGCCACACCCGTTCGTCGATGGAAATTAAAAAGGCTTTCATCCGTACTTTCCAGTACGCATAATTTGTTCCATCGAAGAACGGAGGTCTGTTGATGTTTCCACCTTCAACCATTGTTTACAACCCTATTCCCGCTCTGATACCACTTGTTGGGTTATGTATAATTGGATCTAAATAGGGGAAAAAACACCTAGAAGGGGGTGAATAGGTGTAAACAATAAACACTCAAAAATCTTTGCGATATAAAACCCAATGCGGAAAAATAAATAACACGCAGAGATTTTTACGTGGAAAACTCCAATCTGGAGTAAAAAACCACGGGACCGATAACACGGTGAAATCCACTAGAATTAACACACGTACAAGGTGATTTACCGTACACACTTACGACTCAACCTTTTCCATATGCTCCTAGTAGATCTTCTCCGTTGGCTCCGCAACGCTGCTCGAATCCACGATTAGCATCCACCGCCGAATCCACGGCGTCCAATGTCGAGTCCACGACGTCCGACCGAATCCACGGTCTTCACCCAGTAGCACGTCTCGAATCCACGAATGTACCTCGCTCCGAATCCACGAGAGCGGTAGCACCTTGAGTCCACAAGGCCACGCGAGTCCACGCGCCGATTTGGGATAAATCGTTGTTTTTTTGGGTGGTGATGATCCGCCGAATACTTAGATTAGAAATAGATCGGAAATACCATCTAAGTATTCATTAATTTGATTCTACTCAAAATCTGAGTTTGGAAAACCTAGAATCAAATTAATAATATAGATGAAGAAACATAGAATTTAATCTAGTATTTCCTTTCTTCTCTATATGTGGATTTTTCTATTTCGGTCGTATTTTTCACGTTTTTTGTCGTACCCGAAAAGATGAATCATAGGGTCTATTTATAGGTTACAAAACTTGTGGAAGAAGATAAGAATAAAAAACTAACCATTTCTGGAATTTTACAGGACGACAGTCCGGACTGGAATTGGCGGTCCGGACTGTCTCAGCGAAACAGACACTTTCCAGAAAAGACGACATTCGGGGTCCGGACTGAAATCCACGGTCCGGACTGTTCATGCTTTTCTTGCAAATTCCACGTTCGGGGTCCGGACTGAAATTCCCAGGGTCCGGACTGGAATTATGCACGAACTAACCTATGTTCGGGGTCCGGACTGTAAAGCCCGATCCGGACTCTGAACATATGGAATGTCCAGTTTTTAATTTTTATGCAATAAAAAATTCATCCAAGTGTTTCTACACTATAAGAAGTATTCGGATCATCAAACTTATTTAATTAAACGTACCTAATCCTTTTGAATTCTTCTTACTTGAGATTGAGGTATACGATCCAACTTTTTCCATCTTCAATCTTCAAGATTAAACCGATTTCACGAAATACGCCAACTCAAATTCCATAACATATAATAAAGGAGCATAAAATAGAGCTAAACTAAAACTAATACATCTTAGACTAATGCTGAAAATAAAGTACAATATAACTCTCAAATATATACAAGTGTCTCCCCCAGCTCACCAATCAAATACAACCAGCTGGCCGAAGCCAGACCCAAAAGAAAAGAAAATACAACTGTCTGAGTGTATAAGGGGGAAACATCAAAACTGCTAAACTCACGAACAGGGTAGACGGCTATCTAATCCGCTATCCTCTTACCTCGATCGGCCGAGGAAGGTCTAGCAACTCCAGCAGATGACTCTGCAAAACAAGGGGGAGAAAGGAAAAAGGAAAACAGTGGGGGGGTGAGAACTACTATAAAAATAGTAGCCTCCCCTAGTGGGTTAGACCTCAAACTCAGACATGCCCACTAGGTCTATCTGAGGCGAAAAGAAACAATGGTGGTAAGCTATAAATATAACTAATGATGAAAATCTACCACTATATGCCTCTAAAATGCCAAGCTAAAAGAATAGCTAAATGTATGCATCAGAATATAAATGCCTGCCTGACTAAACCCAAACTATAAACCAGTAATCACTGGCACTGCCTGCTCTGCTGTCAAACTCAAGAACCAGTATCTGATCGGCACATGGCTCGATCTCAAAATATCCAATCGACCGGCACACGGCTCGGTCCTAAGCCTACTCCGGAGTGGCACTCGAGAGGAGCGACCCACACGAGTAAAATATGTAGCCAGAAGAAATCTGATATAGCAGGACTGGATCAAGACTCTAGATAAGTGGGAAAATCCATCCACAAGAGGAAGCCCGATCCCTCTCCCCCAATCTGATGCAATAATAACCGTCTGGTCAACCGCCCAAAATTCGCGGTTGCCGCAATACCCTGCCATCAAAGCCTGCCTGTCCCAAATCCCCAATATCTGACTACACTATCCCAGCCCTGCTCGAACCCGAGCACACTATCCCCCTAAGTCTAGATAACTGGAGAAGAAATAAAAGCATGGTTTCTCCTAAGTCCGTTCCAGCATGATAGTGTAGCAGAAAAAATGGCCTAACTAGGTGACCATACAAGCATGCAAAAGTCCTTTACTTAGTAACATGATTTTAGGTATTCTAATTCTTACAAAACTAAAGTATGCTATTTCATGAATATCCAATGTACTAAGTTGCCACAAGCCGGTCTATATACATGCATAAGATGTCCCAATATACATAAAACGTGATATGGTTTTAGCATACTATTCCCAAGGGGTTTAGACAACATATATTTTGCAAGAATTAACACCTTATTAATATCTAGTCCTCTAGAGATGCAAGTGTTAACAAGTCCATTCTTTCAATTAAGCATGCTATGTTCATTCCACTGGTACAACTAGCGATATAATATAGGAATAACTCCAATATGTGTGAGGACCTGGATCCCCACGTCGAGATTACTGGATCATCTACAGCTCTCGGAGGCCTATGTGGCGTGTTGGTGGGATTTGTGCCCCAATTGGACATTAGTGTTGGGCTCAGTGTGTTTAATGGATCACGTGGGTGATCATTGGACTCCGTCGGATCGTTAGAAGTGGTTTTGCGCGAAGTGGATATTAAATTTGGACTCAGCGCGAAGTTTGGACCAAGGATTACCTATCCGGATGCCTTCGGCAAATTTTGGAGTTGGAATTTGGCGAAATGGACATCAAATTCGGATTCAGCGCGCGAAAACGGTTAAAACGGACTACCCACTTGTCATTTTTGAGCACCGGACACTGTTCACGCCGGAACAGTGTTTCCGGCAGCGGCGGAGCGGCCGCCGGCAGCGCGGCGGACGGAGGCGCAGGCCGCCCGGTCCACGCGGCAGGCATGCACCGGGGGCAGGACGCGTGGCGGCTCAGGAGTGGGCCGGTCCGCGGGGCGCGGTCTACGGGGAGTGCGGGGCGCACGGTGGACCGGGGGTGACACGTAGCATCATCCTAGAGGTGGGTTCACGGCGGTTGGTCTACGCAGTTTCGGGATGGCTCAGGGTTTACGGTGCACCGGGCTTGGACACGTGGCAGGTTGCATTGGTTCGGTCCACATGATTTCGTGCACCGGGTTCACTAGGAAGTGGCATGACACGTGGCGTTCTCCTATTGGTGGGTCTACTGTGCGCGGCAGGGGTGGCAGGCGGCGGCGTCAGGCGGGCACGTGGGCGCGGCAGGCGGGCGTTGACCGGGGAGCGTGCCACGTGTCGTCGTCCGCGGGTGGCCACGTGGCGCGACGCGTGCGGCGGGTGCGGCTGTCGCCTGTTTGGCGGGCGACGTGGAGGCCCTAGGGGACTTCCGGGCTGCTACAGTGCGCGCCTTTGGGATTTTCGGGCTGCTACAGTACGCGCCCGAAAGTGGCATGCGCCCGAAGTTGGGACATAACCGGTATTTTCCCATTTGTTTCTGCAGCCTATAAAAGGCGATCCGAGCTCTCTTCTTCTCCCTTTTTCCGCCATTTCCGAGCCTTTTCTCGCTGGGGTGCCTTCAGCAAAGTTGATCCCCTAGTTTGGCTGCATCTTTCTACAATGTTTTGGGATTTTTGGTGGCACGCTTATCGAGGTTTCTATTTTTACGGCGCGGCGCGACGCTCGTTCGTTTGTGGTCTTCTTCGTCGCGTTTTGGTGCGAGGACTCCCCCGGCTTACCCGAGCACCTTTTTCAGTGATTCTTGTGCCGTTGGCTTCACGACAGGTAGGGCTATGTTTCCCATGTTTACTGGTCTTTCCCATTCCGAGTTTTTCATGGGTCTTTCGGATCATCTTGTAACCCTTTTTCTGGGCGGAGTTCTGGGACAGCGGCGCGGTGTTTGGTGATATCTTCGCGCACAGGCATCGGATTGGGGCGATTCAAGAGGCGATTTGCATCTACACTCACGAGGAATATGCCCAAATTTTCTTGGAATTTTCTGAATATTTCTCGAAGGTGAAGATTATCTGTGAACGTAATTGTTGCTACAGTTTTGAGGTGTAGTTTGGATTCGGGGTGGTTCCCTTGTCGGAAATTGTTTCTCAGTGTAGGAAGCTCGGAATTGGACGTGCAGGTACTCGTTTCGAAGGTATCAGGACGTGCGGATACTGTGGTATTTTTATTGGATTTTTCTGGGCCTTGCAGCAGGTGAAATATGCGCGGCTTTGGGACGGTTTTAGATTGTGTAGTTTGGTTAATTTTGGAATAAAAGTGTAATGTTAGCCTTATTGTTGTACCTCAGGGGTGTTTTCAGCTGTTTGGAGCCGAGGCTTGCGCGACTTGTACCGAGGGGTTTTTGTTTGGCAGATTTTGGACCGCGGGCGTCTACCCACTTCACCGACTCAGGTTTGCCTTGGGTTAAGTGCTTCAGTGGGTAGCTTATTATCAGTATTGTTTAAGGCATGTTTATGTTGGCAAGTAAAGTCCACTTGTTGGATGTCACCCCTCTATGACTGATGCATGCAGTGTTAGGTACATAGTTTATATGGTAAGTAGGTAAGCTTGTTATTGATATGGGTATAAATGATTGCAAGAATAGTATTTTTATGAGGTATACTGAGGACTTGCATGACTTGGACATCTATGTGATGACTAGTGTAAGCTTACCTAGGATAATGTTACCCTATGAATTATATAACATGCCATGTTAGCCCATAGCCTTTCTTGTGGTTGATTATATTTGGGACAGGATTTCGTAGCTATGTGCGGATTTGTACTCTGAGGATTATGATGATCATTCTATTAATGAACCCTGATGTGGACAATCTAGTTTTGTGATTCCGGCATGTTGCTTATTCCTAAAGGACTGTTATTATGCTTTACCCTTTATTTCCTTGAGGACATTGATGCTTGTATGGTCATGTATTAGGCCATCTTTTACTGCTGCACTACTTATTGGAACTTGACTTAGGAGAAACCATGCTGTTCCTTCTCCTTCTTGTTAGTCGGGTGCAGTGTTCTTCGTGTTCGAGTCAGGGGGTCTGGGTAGTGTAGGCGGACTTCGTGCTCTGGGACAGGTTGGTTTGATTTGCGGGGCTTTGCGGCAACCGCGGATATTGGGCGGTTGACCGATGTTTCTCTAAGGCACAGATTTGGGTGTCGGTTTTCCCTAGGATGTAGTTTCCCACTTATCGTGTAGGTTGCATCCGATTGAGGTCTGGTCTTTCCTTGGTGTTGAGTTTTCCCACTTTGATCTATTGATGATTCAGTCCTGCTGTTTCGAGATACTGTTGATGTTGATGACTGAGAATGCTTTACTCGG